>OY755238.1:31580116-32232616 GCA_963576725.1 Azorinus chamasolen | reverse complement strand
TAAATAGACCATTGTTAGACTTTCCGGTCCTGTATTAATAGACCCCCAGACTGTATGGAGACTTTAAGGGGATTAGCCCCCGAAGTTTGTAAAGACCATTGTTAGACCTTCCGGTCCTCTATCAATAGATCCCCAGACTGTATGGAGACTTTAAGGGGATTAGCCCCCGAAGTTTGTAAATACCATTGTTAGGCTTGGCTGATGCAATGATGGTGAAATACTGTAACTAAAAATAACTATGATGTCATTCTAAAAATAGCTACGCGTACAGCGCCCTCTACCCACGCATGCGCTTGAAGGAAAACAACATTAATCATTTCAGTCATTTGATCTGAGGACGTTGAAGAGTATACATGGTAGAAAGAGGTACCTTATTTATTTATTTATTTATATATTTATTTATTTATTTATGAGACTTGTGTGTCTCTAATACATGGTCTGATAAGGAAAAGGGGCCTGACCCTCAATGCCCGTGAGTACTTACCAGATCGAGGTATACACGTCAGCTCTGTATACCGTGTAGCTCCAGATCTTTCACAATTTTAATGTGACGTCATACATGGCCGACTGTTATCCGCGAATACCAGTGACAAACTACAATCTCCTTATATGCAAATGAGCTCCTCTCGTGTTACTATATATAGAAACAAAATGGCCGCGATTACGCAAGATTACGTCATCTTTGTGTGCCTGCAAAGAGACATATATACTACTGGTCTAGACCTTACAGTTTTGGAGGAGACCATTTTAAAGAGTTTGAAAAACTGATAAGTCCCAGGGCGGAGCCATTTTGGCCCGGGGTCATAATTTGAACAATCTTGGTAGAGGACCATTAGATGATGCTACATTCCACATATCAAAGGTATATGCCTGACAATTTCAGAGAAGAATATTTAAAAGATTGTCCTATGAAAAACCGATAAATCCTTGGGCGGGGCATTTTTGGCCCGGGTCATAATTTGAACACTCGTTGTAGAGGATCATTAGATCATACTACAAACCATATATCAAAGCTCTAGGCTTTGTGGTTTCATAGAAGAAGATGTTTAAGTAAATTGTTGACGCCCGCACAACGCACATGTATACGCACGATGCACGACGACGGACGACGGACACAGGATCATCCCAATAGCTCACCTTGGCACTTTGTGCCAGGTGAGCTAAAAATGAAAGAGAAAAAGAAGCAGACGGCAAGGTTTGCCGACGACACAACTTGGCAGGAAACGAGTTTGCTTACGAAATAAAATAATATGATACTGGAGTTTCTGCCATGGCCAAACATTCCCGTGTCCACGTGTCATTATAAAACTAAACTAATTCACAATCATATAGTATTAGAATATAACACACGAATATTTATTGAGTGAAGGGTTAACCCATTCCCTCATAGGCTATCTTTAGATCCAATCACTTTGAATAAATCTACCGAAAAAGAGCATTAACTAGAGAAAAGGAAATGTTTTAGAATTTTGTAGTTTGAAACCATTGTGATAAATAGAGCATTTGCTCCTATAGGAGCAAATGCTCTATTTATCACAATGGTTTCGCAAATATACTTTTACAGAGTCGTTAAAAGTCGTCAATATGTGGGAATGGGTTAAAGATAAAACTGTTATCAGCTTAAACAAAGAAGACTGTGTTGCAAATTGGTATTAATATTAACAAATATAGTTTTCCGGTAGGCCCAATAATGCAAACAAGGCCTATTAGAAGAAAACCATTTTAGTCATGGACACGAAATACTGTGTAGACTATAGATAATCTTATCTCTGTGCACGATAGCGACGGGTTTTACTGACATCTGCTTACAGTTTGGATCCGGAGTCAGACCCTATACGTGGGGCTTGATCTGGGGTCAATACTAAGTGCCATTCAGGTTCAACATCTGCAAATAAAACACCCAGTCAGAATGAAATTACTAGTTTTGAAAATGTTGCAGATGACAATTGACCAGACGACAAAATTACTTCCCAGTCAAAGGATTAAAAAAATGAATTATAGAACATTTACTATCAGTCAGTTGGGGTCCTTAATATGTATTCTATTCCATTTACATTTGTGGTACATGTAAGGTAAAGAAAAGGTGACCGTTTTGATCCGTAATCTGAGTTATACTCCAGAAACTTTCACTGAAAGATGGAGAAATGGAATGCGTGTTGTACTGAACAACAAGGAATATTACAATTTGTCCTTCATGAAGGCGTAACCAATGGCATGTTTGTTTAACCCGTTACTATATAGGGATGCCTATTAACGCCTCTCTAAAATTCGTAGACCCAGATCAGACGGCTTACAACTGATCACGGTCTGTTCTGTTTGCTTATAGGATAATATGTAGAATTATAATCAGATTCTTCAGGCTCTGCTAGGCCAAAATGTCTTTTGTTAACATGGCATTGTAAAATTAAAGCTAATTAATTCGTCTGTTTATTTTATCCAGTCACCAGGAGTCTCTAGTGACATAATAAAGGGGGTGCAAATAAACTAAGGTTTATTAGGTTACTTCCGGTAGTAGAAGGTTTATTAGCTTGGTACATGTAGATAGACGGAATGATTCTATAACCATGGAACTATTTTAATTTCTGTAAATATGCATGAACATGTTGACGGAATAGATCTAACAGAATATTCACCAATAAGAAAAATAAAAAAAATGGCTATAGCTGGATTCGAACCCGCGCCTGATCCTACAAATGCCAATTTCTAATCATTCTAGAGACGTCGTGCTTACCGATTACACCACTGAGGCCACATACAAAATGACGTTGATTTATCAGTTTTATTAATTTAATTCACCGCTGGGGAACGCGTTTTTGATAAAAATCAAGTCGGGGACCAAATATTTACAGATAAATAGTAAATGTTTTCTTTTCACTCTCATAATAATTTGATTGATAAGCTCTTACAATGGCGGTGATTGTCATAGACCTAAATATAGGCTGTTCAGTTCCATCGATCTAAAAATAGAAACCGAGACGACGGAATTCGAATTTGACCAGAGAGCCTCCGGGAGAATATTATCATGTCTGTTTGAATTAACAGATCGACCCTCGATTCAAATGATCTTATTTTTCAAGTTCAACCACGTTTTCCCCTCGTGTAACGTAAGTACATGTATCGAAACTATTTTCCTCTGCGGTAGCTCATTATTTACGTCTCTAGAATGGAAATGAAAAGGGAGGTCCGTTGATCGAAAAACCGCATTTTCAATGCAAATTATTTCAATACTCGTATGTTTTATGAGTCTATGAAAACAGATATAACTAAATTGACTGGATAAATAGAATAATAGGTTAGTGCCGTAGATAGGACGCCTTTATCCGACTCGGAGAGAAAACAGTTGAGGCTCGGCAAGCCTCGCCTCAACGTTTTCTCCCCTCGTCGGATAAAGCGTCCCATCTACGACACCAACCTATTATTCGCTATGTCTCTCACATAAATATTAATAAGTTAAACATATATTCGATAATTATAAAGTAAATATCGGATTGATATACATTTCATCATGGTTTTGTCTACGTAGTTTTGCTTTATTTTAATTCTTTCGGCGCAAATGTCACCTGTTGGCATTATTGAAAACAGTGCAGTCCTAGGGCAGATGCCGCCTTTTCAAGGCGGCATCTGACCTGGGACTTCACTGTTTTCTGTATTATTTTAGCCCATGCAAAGTGTTTTTTAAAAAACAAATGTTTTACTAATATATCTTTATCTTTTAGTTTAGAATTATATTTAATATGAAATTTTTATTGCAGACGACACTTTAAATTTGGCGCCAAAAGAGTTAAGGCCAGATTACCCGTCCTTGACGTTTTAGATTGGACACAAAATATATGTAGGAATCGTCTGATCTGGGTCTAGTCCGTTTGTAAAGATGACATAGGTCATTTCTTCGTGTACCAAATTATATATCATTTGACTGTTGATATTTTATATAAACCGAGTAATGTTTTCCAATCACTTCAGTGCAAGCTCGACTGTATAGAGTTACAAATCACAGATGCAAGTCGTTGTCACTAATACTAGGGCGTAAAATGTTATTTTATACAGCATGCGAAACCTCTTCTCTAGCAGTCTGTTCAGGTAAATGAACATGATAGTGTACGCAATATGTTCTGTTCTGAAAATTCTCAAATCAAAGGCGCTGTCTGACCAGGGTCCTATGTTTGCTTATGGAATCTTATAAACCTGGTGTTCATGATAAAAACTATTTTCCATGTTACGTTTTCTTGATTCTGTCCATTTTTTAGTAATATTTTATATCTATATAATAAAACCTCTCTTTAACGACCACTAAATTGTATTAATTAGTTGTTGGTATTTAGAGCAGATGGCTGCTTAAAGCAAGGTGAAAGGAAAACAGAACGCTCCCATTGGAGCGTTCTGTTTTACTTTCACCTTGCTTAAAGCAGCCACCTGCCTTTAACACAAAATAATTTATGTAATTAGTGGTCGTTGTATCTGCTAAAATCAATAAAACAATGATTCAGTAGGAGTGGTTTTTTTCCCTCCCCCAATAAAGCTCTTTTTAAACATGTATTACAAACACACTATTTATTTATATCATCAAACATACAAAATTTACACCCCCCCCCCCCCCACACACACACACTTCCAGAAAAAATTCTAACCCCCACCCCTCTTCCCTAACCTGAAATCCTGGATCCGCACCCGGACTACTTGCCGTTTGTCCAACAGCTTGAATCACTATGCCGTGCGAATTCAATGTCGATTTTGTCGCGTAAACCCATACATCCCACTATCCTCGACAGCTTAGATCCAGATTAGATGCAGAGTTACTCGGCGTCTCATCAGGATCCTAGTTGTTTGACGCTCAGACAATAGATTTTCGAAAGCTCGATCGAACCGGAAGAAGTCAAAATTATACCAGACCCAGATTAAATTAGAGCAGATATTAACCATTTCCTCCATAAATACGCCTTTCTACGCCTCTGTAATCATAACATCTTGAAACCATTGTGATAAATAGAGCATTTGCTCCTATAGGAGCAAATGCTCTATTTATCACAATGGTTTCAAACTACGAAATTCTAAAATTTTACTTTTCTCCAGTAAATAATCCCTTTGGGTATATTAACCCTTTCCCTGTTCTGTATTTAGGCCAACTTTCAATATCTACTGAATATTCATCAACAAAACAGTTATAAAGAAATATGGAAGGTGGAACATTGTAGACATTTTAGTAAGCAAAGAATCAAATCTATCAAATTCTATTAGCAAACAGAGCAGACCCTGATCAGATGACTCCTCTACTCTGTTTGCAAATGCGTGAAAACACGTTTGTATGAGGGAAAGGGTTAATATAAAGAGGTTGGGTCTACAAATAGCCTATGGAGGACAGGATTAATTTGTTCACAGGGGTTAAAGGTTAAATGCAAACAACATAATGCTCTTATCGAGTCTGTCTAATTTTCAACTGGGCCTACCCTACACACAATAATGTCAGAAGAAAAACGAGTTTGACGTTGTCTTCAATGTTATTATGTTCAGTGTGGGAAACGAGTCACTTATATATAAACCTGGATCAGCACTGCTTGTCAAGTTACAGTCCGAGCTCGCTGGATATTCACTGTTAGCTTGACCTGCTTGAATTTAGGATGAGTCCATTTGAAAGGATGAACCGTTCACTCCATAAATATGCAGTATTTAACCTATTCCCTCATATTAAATATTTATCACGATGTAATATAATTATCACGATGGTTTCAACTACAAAATTCTAAAATAAATTCCTTTTCTCTAGTTAATGCTCCTTTTCGGTAGATTTATTCAAAGTGGTTGGATCTAAAAATAGCCTATGAGGTAATATGTTAAGAGTCGTTAGATCTGTTTGTTTATGGCATAATACAGATTAGTCTCATCAACGAGCTGTAAGACAGCA
Source organism: Azorinus chamasolen (assembly GCA_963576725.1). Lineage (NCBI taxonomy): Eukaryota > Metazoa > Mollusca > Bivalvia > Cardiida > Solecurtidae > Azorinus > Azorinus chamasolen. Next base: position 32,226,717 of record OY755238.1, on the reverse strand, counting down.
TGCTAATTTTGTGATGGTTGTTGTATTACAGTCTCATTGCAATACGTCAACTATGGGGCTGAAATCGTTTATTTTCTAATTTACAATCATATTGGACCTAATTTTCAATGTAAATCTGCACTTTTGTGGCCATTACATCATCCAAACAACCACTGACCTCGGATATACTCATAAATCCACACAGCAAACCCACACTGTTGTTTTGTATACATACACACAAGTGCAATATAGGGATTACTGTTTACAAGCGGTACGAGGTAACGGATTAAGTGGATTAAAAGCAACCACAAAATAACTCTCGTTGGGAGTTCTCTTGTCAGGAACACACATTTAATACATACATTGTATTTATACTGCTGCATGTCTTTATTCGTGTTTTGGGAGAAAATCCATCCCGACAAAAAGGTATATCCTAACCTAAGTAAGTCTTAATGCCTGTGTACTCTGCCGGGATATCGTTAAAACCGAAAGTAGCTCGATATCACCATTTAGAGTACACAAATGTGAACTAGATACAGATCTGATTCTACAGCAATATGTCAAAAAGTTCATTTTGAAGAGTTTACATTATACAAAATCAGCTAAAACATATGTTCATGATGCTTAACGCACAGGTAAAGGCATGTTCAACAGGCATGTATAAAATAATACACGAGTAATAAACATACGTACATGTACCGTTCTCTTATATGCGTTTGTTGTATATGAAGACAAGAGTACGCGTACCTCTAAAATAAATATTGTGATTCTATATTTTGAAATAATTAACATATTAAATAATTTACTTGCGATTACGATTTCATCAGTCCAGATTTACCAATAATTAGTGTATCACTTGTAATACAATACATAGACGACCAAGCCGGATTTCTAGTTCATAACTTTTATTATACGACTATAGCAGCTCCTCAACATTCTCTCCAAGCTCCTACTCTCTCTCCTCCCTCTCTCTTCGAATACACAACTCCCATGCTATTTATACATATCTGAAAAACATTAACAGCTACGACTGACAGCCATGAACTCTTAGAACACATACATGTGACATATGATTAATTGGTCAAGCTAACACACCTATGTCACTGTCTTCCCAAATCATGCAATGCACTCAAATCTTTAGCTTGCACTCAAACCCTTAACATGCTAATTATCATTCTGAACCAGCATTCTAACCTCTTAACTCTCTAACCTTTATCCTGCTAACACACTCTAACACACCCTTGCATTACAGAAAGGATAATCAATCAAAAAAAATAATTAAAAAAAAAGATATTTACCTCACATAATATAACAGAGAAATATTAATATGTCTAGCTGAAATAGAAAGGCAGATGTTAAAACACATCCCTACTCAAAGTATCTATAAGTCAACATCAAGTATCTACCATAATCAGAAGTCAATATAGCAACATATTAAAGAACTGAATATAAACATATTTTTATAGATCGATACCCTATACGTTTTTTTATCCGAAATTCTATTTCATGATAGTTCCATTGTCTGGAGATTTGTATTACGCGAATGATTTATAAGGCTGAACTTTGCTAACTCGGGTGGCGAGTAGATTCTGTTGATACATTACACTATTTAATCACTAGATTTGTTTCCGTGGATAAACTCGGGTGGCGAGTAGATTCTGTTGATACATTACACCATTTAATCACTAGATTTGTTTCCGTAATCACTAGATTTGTTTCCGTGGATAAACTCGGGTGGCGAGTAGATTCTGTTGATACATTACACCATTTAATCACTAGATTTGTTTCCGTGGATAGATTAACACTATATAATATTACACCTGTAGATCATCTATCACAATAGATAACTAGATTTAATTGTTTGACGTTGATATTATCTTTTAAAAAAAGTTTTCGTTGATGTAGATTTCCGATGATAGTTCTGTAGAGAGTGAGGTTATTTCTCCTGGGTTTGTCGATTCATTTGACATGTAGATTAGTGTCCGAATGTTCAAGTCTTATCCAAGGTTATTACGATGTCCGGTTTCGAAGTCCAATGTAAGGCTCAATTCCCCGAAGAAAAATTAATCGATTGCTCCATCCGAGTCCTTTAATCTGTAGGCAATCCCCCTCCAACGAATCCTGAGTGATCGAGCTATGCGCAGGTCTTCAGTATGGATTTCGACCATTACCATGACGTGTAGTTGTCGATGTATGGAAAGAATCCACAGCCTATCGTATTTGACTTGATAAACTTATGTCGTAATGTCCATATTACGGATGAAAATGTGTATCTCCGAATAAGTGTTTAAAGTTTGCGACAGCTCCGTTTCCGTGTATATATATCAGAAGCATACTGACACTTTAGCCGATAAGTTAGTTTTCGCAGTACTTGTCCAACCTATGTTCACACGTAGGTGTCAGAACTTGACGCTGATGTCCGCACTTGACGGCTCATTAGCCATACGTTTGATAGTTATATTATGAAAATCATGTTGTCGATAGTTTTTTTTGTATTAACAGGACATAGTGTAACCAGGCTGTTACAGCAATGTTGGATGCTGGATATACGCTGCTTATGACGGCACGCTGACGTGAATTCTACTTTACACAACTCAACCTTTATTGCGACAAAATGACCCTCAACAAGTTGCACATGCCTACTCTTTAAATTTACGCATTAGTCTTAAACGTTAACCTCATACAATTCTATTATTCAAGAATCTTAAAATCAATTAATGTTACAAGATGAGTTGCCAATTTCTCAGTTTTTCAGTCTACTTTGAATAGAAATTTTGCTCTTACTAGCGAAATACTCATCGTTCTGTACTGTTAGGGTGTTGTTGTTTTTATCACTTAAATGATTAGATCTTTAGTCTGCTATACGTACACACGACTTGTATCAAATATTCATTCTACATTAACTATACCCCATTGCATACTGCTATTAATTTTATATTAAACATATATGCAAGAATAGACACAAATTCAAGAAAAAAATATACCTAAACCCATTTTACACGACGTCAATGAACAAAACAAATGAAAACAAAAACCGATTTGTATTTACAACATAGGCCTATACTTTATAACAATTCTATCTCTATAATCACAGCCGCCGAGGCTTAATATCTTATATTTCCACATCTCGTGAAATATATCAATTAGAGTTATAGTTAATCTCTTCTCTAATTTCATTCAACAACATACATCTTGTATTTTCACATCTCGTGAAATACATCAAATTAGAGTTATCGTTAATCCCTTCTCTAATTTCATTTAAAAATATACCTAAACCCATTTCTTATATCAATAATAGTATTAAAACTGTAAATTGCTATCAATATTGCAGTATATCGTATGCAGATACATTCACACTCTTACAATGAAAAACACGCACACACACCAAAAAAAACCCAACAATTTAACCAGTAATACGTTATTTACTTTATAACATATTAAATGCATATTGCCTCTACTTTTCTGCCATACTTATTTCAATCGTAACCACATTCACCATGAGTTATTCACTCAAAAACGTATCTTTGGACTAAAAGCTACTCGCTGATCCACTATACGAACTTATTTCGAATTTCCAGGTTACCTGTATCTCACTAATTCCATTAAAACGCATTGCTACCCGCAATCATTGCTACTTGCAATAAAAAAATAAGGTCCCTGTTTAAGTATATTCACCTAGTTATTCACTGGTGTTAGACATAGCTCTTGCTACATATATCCTAACACATGGCTGAAGCACTTAAAGGACAACAAAACATTCTCTCTAATCGCAGAATACCTAATCGCAGACTTATATGGAAGCAACAAACAACAAAATAAACAACAGTACATTATAATACGCACTAAATCTGTACAATCACCATTCCCATAGTTTCTTTGTGGTTTTCTTTTCGCATTTTCTCTTTTTATTCTATTTTATGTTTTAAGCTACAGTCACTTTATCAATATGTCTTGACCAGATTGTTGCGGTCATACCCTGCGGCGGTTTATATACTGATATTAAAGTTTTCAGTCCCATTTCTGATGATTAAACTAAATGACAGTTTGATATATCGCTTTTTTTTTAGAATTACTTAAGTTTCATGTATACAATTACATTTTGCAAAAACGTTGTCAAATTTAGTTGAACTGATTTTTTTTTTAATAGAATGTGCACGCTCCAAATGAATTAACATTTCTGTTGTGGCATAAATTAACTGCTGAACCGGAACTATCTAATGCCCTAATTTGCCTTGATCCTAATTTGATTAAACACGATTTACCGGTAGTTACTTTCTTATTTGATAAAAAATTATTAACTGTCCCGCTTTGAAAAATACCCATTTGCCACTTACTAATAGAGTCAATCTCCATATGTTACATTTATGCTATAAATTTCCGTACAATTAATATATTAACCGAATTTGGCAATTCATGTTGTTTTTGTAAACACGTATCAGTTTGTTTGCAGCTGGAATTATCAAAACAGAAACAATTTACTGAAACAATTGTGCAATCTACCTTGTTGGCCATGGTCACAACTCAAGCTAAGCGTGATAGCAAAATTCACTAACCTGTTTCCTTTTCTCCTTCGTATAGTGTACTTCAATTCGATCGCTGGTCACTGGCACCAAGTTTTACGTCAGTGTAATACAATACATAGACGACCAAGCCGGATTTCTAGTTCATAACTTTTATTATACGACTATAGCAGCTCCTCAACATTCTCTCCAAGCTCCTACTCTCTCTCCTCCCTCTCTCTTCGAATACACAACTCCCATGCTATTTATACATATCTGAAAAACATTAACAGCTACGACTGACAGCCATGAACTCTTAGAACACATACATGTGACATATGATTAATTGGTCAAGCTAACACACCTATGTCACTGTCTTCCCAAATCATGCAATGCACTCAAATCTTTAGCTTGCACTCAAACCCTTAACATGCTAATTATCATTCTGAACCAGCATTCTAACCTCTTAACTCTCTAACCTTTATCCTGCTAACACACTCTAACACACCCTTGCATTACACACTCTGTCACTTTGGTGTGAGCCCGGTCACTTTTGTCCTTCTTTATTCTATGTAAAAACAGGCATTTTCTGCATTCCATAGCTACTTCCAGGCATAGAGTTGGGTTATACCCTCTTAACACGTTCATATTTAGTCCAAACACAGTCTCTAGATCACCAGAAAACAAGGTCAAGAACGTTGACTTTTTTCGCTACACACAAAAGTATGTACACACCGTCTATTTTCGCTTTAAATTTGGGCCATTCTGACGCCCCACACACATATTTCCCAACATCCACCAGAGGAAGTAGTCCTGCAAGAGAGTCACAAAAAATGACCCCAATGGGCAGAGAATACACACAATAACTTGAAAATATGCAATTATTCAGCCTGTCAAGTTCTTAAGAGACACTTATTAGCTCATATTTAAAGCACTGCAGTTCTAAAGAACTACTTCTTACTGTACTACGACCTCCGGAAGCAATTGCTCACCGGGGTACTACGACCTCCGGAAGCAATTGCTCACCGGGGTCACACCAGAGTATACCCCCAATCTTATTTGAAAGAGTATTTTTCAAATTAGTCTAAGTATTTAGATTATTTTGACTGAAAAACAACAAAAAGCAAGCTGATCTGACTACATTTGAATGATCTGGGAGCTTTCGAAAAGTCGACCCCTGTCGGCTTAATTGGCTATGCGGAATAAGCTGTTAGATGGCGATGTAGGCGAAAACTAAAATCCTAATTTCTTGAAAAGTTTTCATTTGATCTTGATGAAATAAAAGGCATAGCATCTCTCAGGCATTGATCTGTTAGAAAACAGCCAAATTGTTAACTCTGATTCACAAAAAATACCCTTAAACTGGATATTTAAGTGATAACTGATGTAAAATTTGGCTGAAATTCTTCAGTTTAAGACTAAAATTGTCTATAAAATGGCCTAATCATGAAGATCTTATACTGAGTTTGGATCCAGATCCTTATTTTAGCATGGACAAGCAAGTTCGAAATGCTAAATCGGGTTGAAATGATCGTCGCTTGTGATCAGCGCCCTAAAGAAGATGTACGGTATGAGTCGGCATTCATGCCCCCGCGACAGGCACCTCTCCTTTCCAGAAGGGTATTTCAAGCACAAGAAGCAGAAAAAGACTGCCAAATCAGATTTCACTCAACAGTGCAGGGTGAATTTTAGCATAAAAGGACATTGCTTCCTATGGTTTGCATACCTTCAGTCACTGTCAGCATTAATCAAAGATCTCAGCCGCATGTAGCCGGCTTCGGCGGAAGCAGCACCGAGTAGCCGCAAAAGTCTTTTCACCATAGACCGGCTGGTATTTCCTGTCATGCTCAGTGGTGTTGTACATGGTTCCTACTCCAGTGCAAAGTACCGGCTCAAAGAATATGCCACACAAAGCCAAACTATGGAAAAAATGTGTCCTTCCTGATGTGCCGCCAAGGCCTGAAAAACAGGGAAACCACATAAAATATACAAAAATCCTTGAAAAATGCTTTAAGATACATGTTCAGAACTCTAATTTGAGTGTTTATGTTATGATTTAGCTAAATATTGTTGTTTCTTTAGTGAAACTGTCAAGTTATGAGAAATTCACAATAAAAACAATGCTTTGTTACCTTTCTAAAGTCATCTGACCAACTTAGCTTCACCACATTCAAAGAACCCCATAACAGAGGGCACTCAAACTTCAAAACTCAAGGCCAGCAGATACAAATAGATTTCAGAAATAGAAATAGCACTCTTTTCCCTTGCTTAGCAGCCACAGAAATTACAGTCGCGTCTGTCTGAAGCTACAAATAAGGGTTAAGAGTCGCCCGCTTTGCATGCTTGATGAACAATCTTTAGCGGTTACAATTTATGTAGAGCTCTGCACTGTTAAAGTTATTAAATGTAGAAAAAATGCAATAAAACTAGAAAGAGACACTCTGAAAATGCAAATTTGATTGAGATGAATATTAGATCTTGGAAATTATGTAAGAAAACACATTGGAAGAGCCAAATAAAATGGCAGGAAGCACCGAAAGAGTCGGTCGCGCGGCTAGATCCAATGAAAAACTGCGATTTATGCGCTTCAAGCTAAATTTATGAGATGCTTAATGCTGGAATCTGTCCGAAACTTCACGAAATACTTTACTTTGCCAAATTTGATACATATGAGGGACCTTTGATTCCAGAAAAAGATATTTCTCCAGCAGGGAGATGTCAAGAAGTAGCCTAAGGCAATTTTAGGAAGGCTTTCGGACGATACCGACACTTCAAAGTTGCCCGTCATTAGCCAAAATTTCTCAATTTAATAAAAAATGCTTGAAATTCAAAAAAAAATATACTCAGCCGGGTTGTTCTATGCTGTTTAGATCCAGATCACAGAGCCTATCAAGGCCAAATAGTCTGTTATAAGTACAGGAGAGGTCTTTATACTGAACCGTTTAACACATTTTTTTAAAAAATCTCAATTTCTTCAAATTTACTGAGATCTGTTAAAAACTCTCTCATGTGCAAGCTTCTTTAGTCATAAATTACCTACATGTGAAATTTCAGGGCAGTAATCCTTACCGTTTTGAAGATATTCCATTTTAACAGTTTCTGTTATAGGTGTGAGCCCGGTCACTTTTGCCCTTCTTTATTCTATGTAAAAACAGGCATTTCTGCATTCCATAGCTACTTCCAGGCATAGATTTGGGTTATACCCTCTTAACACGTTCATATTTAGTCCAAACACAGTCTCTAGATCACCAGAAAACAAGGTCAAGAACGTTGACTTTGGGCAATTCTGGAATGGTCCGCCATTATTAGAATTCCTAAAACGCGCAGGGCAATTCTAGAATTGTCCGTATTCCAATAATGCGCAGAACATATATAATATCTACTATAATACTATTTACTACTGTAATAATAGTCTGTATCCTACAGTTTCTGCCTATTACAAAATGTCATGTTTTCACATGTCATTATAAACATCGTCATAACTTCTTACATGAATATTCAACAAGTAAAGGGTTAAATCAAAGATCTACATTATTGTAAAGCAATCTATGCGAAAGCTGGATCAAGATGAGGTGCCATCCTGTTTCCTGTGTCAAACTGATTCTGCTCTGTTTATGTATAACATAATATAGATTCCCCAATGGCTCTATATATAGATGCTCTATATATACGTTATTTTCTTTGCAAACACGGTACATGTAGACCCAGACCAAATGGCTTCTTTAAGACATGTTTTATTAAAATTCAGGTAATTAATATTCATGATATAAGTAGTCTTACATGAGGTGCCATCCTGTTTCCTGTGTCAAACTGATTCTGCTCTGTTTATGTATAACATAATATAGATTCCCCAATGGCTCTATATATAGATGCTCTATATATACGTTATTTAACGTCTTTGCAAACACGGTACATGTAGACCCAAACCAAATGGCTTCTTTAATACATGTTTTATTAAAATTCAGGTAATTAATATTCATGATATAGGTAGTCTTACATGAGGTGCCAGCCTGTTTCCTGTGTCAAACTGATTCTGCTCTGTTTATGTATAACATAATATAGATTCCCCAATGGCTCTATATATAGATGCTCTATATATACGTTATTTAACGTCTTTGCAAACACGGTACATGTAGACCTAGACCAAATGGCTTCTTTAAGACATGTTTTATTAAAATTCAGGTAATTAATATTCATGATATAAGTAGTCTTACGTGAATATCCACCAGGTAAAGGCTAACCTGCCATCTGCTTTAGAAAGAAAACTCAACTTGGATATTGCAGCTGATTACATTTTTAGTCAGTTTATCCCTTTGAATGGAGTCCACGTTTAGCACTACGTAATATTTAATATGCTTTTGCAGACAGTAGATCCAGATCAGATAGCTGCTGTAGGAACCGTCAGGTATGTGCAGACAGTAGATCCAGATCAGATCGCTGCTGTAGGAACCGCCAGGTAAGGTGCAGACAGTATATCCAGATCAGATAGCTGCTGTAGGAACCGTCAGGTAGGGTGCAGACAGTATATCCAGATCAGATAGCTGCTGTAGGAACCGTCAGGCAAGGTGCAGACAGTAGATCCAGATCAGATAGCTGCTGTAGGAACCGTCAGGTACGGTGCAGACAGTAAATCCAGATCAGATAGCTGCTGTAGGAACCGTCAGGTAAGATGCAGACAGTAGATCTAGATCGGATAGCTGCTGTAGGAACCGTCAGGTAAGGATCTGTTCTAGTTGCGTGTAAATATGAGACATATTCAGCCTACTTATCTACTGCTTACCATGGCAACAGCATTCTTTGTTTTATGTTTCAATACAAGAATTCAACTAATAAATGTTGATAAGGAGCCTTTCCGTTAATTCAAAAAATCGAAGGCCTTCAAGAACACGACAGTGGGTAATGATCGCGTTTTTTCGTTTCATTTTCAGAGAATGCTTTAACCCACTGCAAACTAGTCCACACGGATATATAGTGGGCCTCGTTGTCAAGGATGCATGTCAATAAACAACATACATCTGCCTATTGCGTGACGCTGTCGACGATTAAAATAATAACCAGGCTGTTTTTTATAATGCGAGTTAAGTCGAACGCTTAAGTACTGCTGAGTTCACAAGAAATAGTTTTCATAATTTGCCTGCTAAGTTTTACGCGACCGGACTGGCATTGGGCACGGATGAGTCGCCGGGTAATTCAGCGTCTCTCCATGATCCAAGCTGTTTGACACATGGCCAATATTTTCTGACGAATGGAAAGGAATACTTGTACACAGTGCAGATATATGAAATTATACAACAGGGCATGGGTAAAGAAGGAGAAATGTATTTTAAAATTCAGCAAGAGAAAGGTTAAAACTGACGTTTTAGGGTTGCGTCCCTGGGACTCAACGACCTCCGAAATTCCGAGTCCCGCCCAATTTCTTTGTGTAAATAGATATGATAACTGCGTAAACGCGAACACAGGAGAAGATTTTCAAAGTTTTCACTATATGCTTCTATTGAAAACTGTCCACCCCTGGGGCAGGGCCAATTATGACCACAGGGGCATTATTTATATGTGCCAAATATGAAATCTGAGAATCCTTTTGTTTCAGAGATGTTCAAAGTTTTACTATATGTTTCTATTCAAAACAAGACACTCCTTGGGCGGGGCCAATTTTGACCCCAGGGGCATAATTTATAGAACTTTTGTAGAGCACCTGAATATGATGCTATGTGCCAAAGATGAAATCTGAGAACCCTGTAGATTCAGGAGAAGATTTTAAAGGTTCAAATTGTTGACGACGGATGACGCCCGACGCAAGACGACAGACATCAGGCAATCACAAAAGCTCACCCTGAGCACTTTGTGCTCTGGTGAGCTAAATACATGACTGCCAGGGGCTGGGCTACTTTTCTGACAGTCTTTCAATGATTTCAGTACTTTGAATATATAAATGTGTGATAGAAATGTCAACTGGTATCTAATTTTATTTCATTTATTTACTGCATTGTAATGCATCTTTCCCCAACCGTCCACAGGGGTCTGGACCGCTTCATGTGGGTCTATAGTACATATAGACCCCCATGAAGCGGTCCAGAGCCCCGTGCAACGGTCACACATATTTTTTATTGACATTCAAAATGATCACAAGCAAGGTTTTACGCAAGCGTAAAATGGCTGCGTAACGTCTTTAAGCAGGATAGAAGAAAAAGAGGGAGCAATATTGTTTAGTAGTTTAAATTAACAGATACATTGGGAAAACATGACTGTAATGTATAAATTAACAGCAGAAACGAGGGAATGTTTTAAGGAGTCATGATGCATAATACCTGTGTATGACACCAATAATACACATTACCACGAAGTAAATACAGATCAATGGTATTCATGCATAATTGTGAAATATTCAAAACGGTCAACAAAACCACGAGTAAAAGGTCTCAGCTAAATAACTTTACCAAAGACAAAATTCAAACAAAGGACTTATACTTTTACAATATTTGTGTACAGAATTGTTTTTAAACCAAAAGCACGTAAACTAAGGGTGCTAACAAAAAAAATGAGAGAAAAAAAATATGCTTCCGCCGAGGATCGAACCAGCGACCTCACATTTCCTGGCCACCGTTATAACCCCTCGACTACGCTGACTGCTACAAGTGGTGCGTGCTTTTAAATGATGTATACCCAATACACTAGCATTTTCAATGGCAGAAAAGAAGCAAATAACCTCGACAAAAATATTTGTCCCCGCTAACAAAAAAATGTATGAATCAAAATAAGTAAAATAAATGAATGTATATAAATAAAAGCTTGTCTCACAGTAACCCATAGTTATTAAAAAAGATTGGCTTTTTTAGAAACACAGGAACACAGAAACGCATGGTCAAAATTCAAAGCCGTATAATTGTGGGCTGCTTTCAGCAGCCCAATGATTTACTCCAAGACTACACTCCAGATTTACACTCCAGAAAAAGGCAGCTGCAATATTTTTCGCCACAGGTGGTCACACTTTGAGCAGGCATGTTTGTTTTGCAGGATAAGGGTTAATTCAAATGGTAAGTGGTTAAGGCAATGCACAGCTATAACAAGAGTCGCTAGCTCCCTCTCTCTCGAAGTTTTTAATTGTTTGTTAACACTAAATGGCGAACCTGTAGACCCAGACCAACCGTCGCCTCTGGTCTGGGTATGTGCCGCACAATCAGAACGTAGCCTATGTCTAAAGATGATATGTTTGATCTGGGTATACACTGTTTGTTGTGAAATAAACCTTTAATCCATGAATATTTATGATATGATTAATGTATGTATAAATAATAATAAGCTTAACCCTTTCGCTGCCAATGCCGGATCTGTGATTACCTATGCAAACAGTTTGGATCCAGATGAGACGCCGAGTAACTCGGCGTCTCATCAGGATCCAAACTGTTTGTTACTGTTACTACGTTTTTGAAACAAAAATGAAGAAAATAAACAAGAGGGCCAGAATGGCCTTGACATCGCTCACCAGACAATCAGAGGAGAAGATTTTCAAAGTTTTCACTATATGTTTCTATTGAAAACTTAACACCCCAAGGGCGGTGCCAATTTTGACCCCAGGGACACAATTTATATAACTTTTGTAGAGGACCTGAACATGATGCTGAAATAATGCAGTGAAAGAATGGATAGAGCATAGACCACTGGAACTTGTATTAATTCTTTGGATGCTAGAGGCGGATTCTCCCACCACTAATGGCCTATGCAAACAGTTTGGATCCAGATCAGGCCCCACATAATGTGGGGCCTGATCTGATATCCAAATTGTTTGTAAATGAGACTGAACTTCTGAACGTGTGTAGTGGGATTCTCTCACCACTAATGACCTTAGCAAAAAGTTTGGATCCAGATCAGGGCCAGTCTAATGTGGGGCCTGATCTGATATCCAAACGGTTTGTCAATGAGACTGAACTTCTGAAAAACTTAGAAAGAAAGTGTGTAGTTAGTATAACTTATGAATTTGCTGCAGACAACTATTTAGCAGATGACAAAATTACCCAGCATGCAAAGAGTTAAGCTGAAATTCACAACAGATATGCTCTATATTGATATCTGGTAGCTTAATGCAGGGCATAGGTATGAAAAAAGCTTTAAGAGTGTTCTGCATAATGAGAACTATCCACAGTTTTCTCAATCTTAAATGAGTGTGTGTTATTTGTCTAAACACAATTTCTACTCTACTGATCAGGCTAAGGGTGATTATATAAGAACTCACACTGACTGGTCTGAGCTCTGCAGGCTGATATATTAAGGAGAAACCTTTAGACTGTCGTTTCTGCCGTTAAGAAGACTGTACACACAGGGCAGGGCCAATTTTAACCCAAGAACTATGATACTTAAAAAACCCATAAAGTTATGCTAAGTAAATCTATACACCAAATATCTAAGCTCTGGGACATGTAGTTTCTGACAATAATATTTTTAAAGTTTTTCCTATGCATAACTAGTGATCCCATGGGCTGTTTAAGCAGTCAGCTCCAAAAACTGGTAATCCCTGGGGTTGGACCAATTTTGACCCTAGGGGCATAATATATATAACTTTTGTAGAAGCCCTGAAGTTGAAGCTATGTGCCAAATATGAAAGCTGAGGACCTTCTAGTTTTAGAGGAGATGATGTTCAAAGTTTTCACTATATGTTTCTATTGAAAACTGTAAACCCCTGGGGCAGGGCCAATTTTGACCCTAGGGGTATAATTTATATAACTTTTGTAGAAGACCTACAGATGATGCTATGTGCCAAAGATGAAAGCTGAGAACCCTGTAGATTCAGAGGAGAATATTTTTAAAGGTTCAAATTGTTGACGACGCACGACGGACGACGGACGACGCACGCCGACGGACGACGGACATCAAGCAAAAACAAAAGCTCACCCTGAGCACTTTGTGCTCAGGTGAGCTAAAAAAAGAAAATTTGTAGCAGACGACAAAGTTAGCAGACGACAGAGTTTGGCTGCGAAGGGGTTAATATTGATAACAGCATAAGCTGATCAGACGACTCCTAGGAGCCGTCTGATCTGGTTCTACTCTGTTTTCAAAGGGCGTGTTCATGGAAAAAAGGGTTACGGCATCGTGTCTCGGAGAAGGTCTCATATTTTACACCTTTAATTACATATCATCTACTGATCTGTACAGTAGAACCTGTCTTAAGCGGTTATATTTATTTAATGAACGTCTTAAAAAGCAGGTGAATGCTTATTGCAGGGCAAAAGTAAGACAAATAGCTCAAATTGGAGTATGCTGCATTACTTTTGATCTGAGTTAAGCTACCACTTGCCTTACAAACACATAAAAAGTCGCGTGAACAATATGCCGTGCATGCACTTTAGAAAACGGATTGTAAGGAGTCTAGCAGATGGTCAGCTGAGAAGCAATCTGTTAAACAATGTGTAAACCTTACAACGCTGAACTTTCAAACACTAACATTTAACTGTATTTACTTCGTGCTGTGATGAACTCTGTAAAAAAACTGGATCCAGAGGTGTCGCCGAGTAACTCGGCATCTCATCTGGGCCCGAACACCTTGACACACTATTTATGTTCAGACAACAAATTGAGTGAAACTCCACTCTGAGACATAAAGCAGACGACACAGCTTGCAGACGAAATAGAGTAAACTTTGAATGTTTGCCAATGACACGACAACGGACCGTGCGCCGATCACAAGGGTAGTATGCCTTCCTAGAAGCGGACAGGTTTACTTTCACTTTCGATTTACCAACGCTTGTAACTACAAAACGGTTTTTCAATAGTCAGTAAGGCCCACCCTAAACCGAAATTTAATACAAAACCTTGTACATCCTTTTAAAAGCCGGTGCCTGCTTAATCTATTATGACAGTCGTGCAGAAAGTCCCATTATGAGCTTTCTGCATGACATTTAACCTGTATTAAGCTACCACCTGTCTGATAGACGCTGATACTAATTTTAACGTCTGGTTTACAGGGGATTTCCTGTTTATGGCGAATTCTACAGAAAACCTGATAATTGTGTATCCAGTTGAAACACGGGGTATTTCAGCGAGTCGTAAAGATTCAAATAATTGTGTGATCGTTGATTTGAAAGGTACAACGATAGGAGGGAACGATCACATTTCAACACATTAAGCAGAGCACATGCACGGGCATATCTGTCATTATCTGAATTGCAAACTGTTTCGATCCTGATGAGACACCGATTAACTCGGTAATTGACCTACTGGGATACAAACCGTTTCTAGCTGTGATTTGATTATATATGAGATTTGCAAGAAGTGGAAGTGGCTAAACGTGCAATCAATACTGCTCGTAACAGGAATTGACCCACGCATTTATAAGCTTAGTTCGAGTCATTTTCAGAGAATGACGTAGGCCTGAACTAGTTCATAAAGTAAAATCGATGCACGTATTTTGGTGGTAACGTTTGTTTGTCACTACATGTCACGTGACTTGCGTTATTCAATTAATAGGTGTATGAGGTTTGAGGAGACAACACTCCTCAAACTCTAGACTGTCGGTTTGGAAAATATTTTACTCATTCAAGCGGACTTGTGTGTTGGTAAGTACACAATTTTGATCTTCACAGCCTTTTGCATAGACTATGGTTATTCATAAATCATTAAAATGCAGTAGAACCCTAACTATGGTGACCATAAAAGAAATTCCTAATTCCGGACCGTAGAGATAGCTTAACCTTTTACTCAAAAATTACACATTTAAGAAGTAATTACATCATGAATATACTAATTAGACTGACATTAGACTAATTTTTGTAATTGCACGAACACATGATTTTTGGATGCGACAACACAATGTCGTCCTACTTTAAGCAACCACATCGTCCTGAGTTTTGAGACATGCGTGAAGTGTTCATTTTGCGGAGGGGGTGTATTTATAAAAACAAAAAGTAGGCAGTTATGTTATTTTATACTATACATTTGTGTACTCTAAATGGTGATATCGAGCTACTTTCAGTTTTAACGATATCCCGGCAGACGGCAGCCATCACAAAAATTAGCATGCTGTCTTACAGCTCGTTGATGAGACTAATAATTTACTGTCTTCACATATAAGGATTATGGATATCACTAGACACTTTGTGTGGATCAATTCTTAAAATATCCTAGGCTACCACTGTATCCAGTTGCTGTCTATTTTCAAAAGCAGGTTTGCCGACTTGTGTAGCTACTAGCTAGCTGTATTGTCATTGATACTTTGGGGGTAGTATATATCTTTACCATATCGATGGCCCAGCGCAAAACTAGGCTAACTCAATATTTTGGCAAACAAATCTAAGGCTTATTACATTCCCTTTCATTCCTCAAAATATTCTGCTTATAGTCCTTGCATATTGCATTTTTATAAAAAATAAGTCTAAATGGTAATTTCTTTAGTGCAAACTATGTCTAAGTTGAGTGGCTAATGTTCTGCTCTCATAATTTTATAAATTAAGAAATATTGTCAGTGCAAAAGTTGTACTAACTTGACTTAGTGAGTTAGACATTTGCACTGAAAAATAATAATGAAAATCTATTGTTGTCGAGGTGGTTGTTGTCGCTGTCTGGCCCCATTCCGTCTGAAAATGGCTTCTACTGGTGCTGGTGCTGGTGTGAGCCCGGTCGAATTTGCCCTTCTTTATTCTGTGTAAAAACAGGCATTTCCTGCATCCCCTAGCTACTTCCAGGCATAGATTTGGGTATATACCCTCTTAACACATTCATATGTATTCCAAATACTGTCTCTAGATCACCAGAAAACAAGGTCAAGAACGTTGACTTATTTTGCTCCACACAAAAGTGTGTACACACCGTCTATTTTCGCTTTAAATTTGGGCCATTTTGACGCTCGACACACATATTTCCCAACATCCACCAGAGCAAGTAGTCCCGCAAGAGACTTAGAGAGTCACAAAAAATGACCTTAATGGGCAGAGAATACACACAATAACTTGAAAATAGGCAATTATTCAGCCTGTCAGGTTCTTAAGTGACAATTATTAGCTCATATTTAAAGCAATGCATTTCTAAAGAACTATTTCTTACTATACTATGACCTCCGGGAGCAATTGCTCCAATTTTCAATTGGCAGGCGTGATCTTGGTTAAAGGTTTTTGCCATTGACAGACAGACAGACAGACGGACATGTGATCATGCCTTTTTTTCCATTGGCAGACGTGATCTTGGTTAAAGTTTTTTTGCCATTGACAGACTGACTAAAGACTTTTGCCATTGACAGACAGGCAGACAGACATATGATTAAAGTTTTGCCTTTGACAAACAGACAGACATTTGATCATGATTTAAAAAAAATGCTATGGACAGACTCGGCATTATTAATCTCAGAACTAACATCTGCTTATGTCTTTATTTAAGGACATGCATGTTGATCTACCAAGATTGGCAAGAACACAATTAAAAGTAATAAAGAAAACATTTTTTTTGAAAATCATCTCCAATTATTTATTAAAATAAGAAAACATAAGTATATCAGTTGTCTATATAAATATATTTACTTTTAAAAGAAAATGACCATTCTTTTATTCATTGATCATAATGAAAATCCTTTTGAATTTTCATAATTAATTGATTTTATGCAATATGGCTAAAATCTATTATTTTCAAGATTGGGTAAAGAAAAAACAAGATTTTCTGTAAGTATAAATAACTGAAATGTAAATACATAGATTATTTTGGGGGTTTTTTCTGAACATTACCAAATTATATAAAAAAGCAAAATATCCAAGTAAATATACACTCAACTAACCATAGCATCACACTAGTTATTTCTTCTAAATGTGAAAACAACCCTGATCAAAACTACAAACATTAAATGTAACAGTTTAACACGAGGATCATGATGGCCCTTAATCGCTCACCTGGTTATAACAGAAATATGTATACATGTACAATGAAAAATATATTCCATTTTTATCTTATTTTACAATAAAAGTTTCAGGGTTTTTTATTTGGCTATATTCCCAATGGCAAAAGGTGTGTTTTTCACCTATTTTTAGGACAATCTCAATTTACAAATATTAATTCATACTTTTTAGCTCACCTGGCACAAAGTGCCAAGGTGAGCTATTGGGATGATCCTATGTCCGGCGTCCGTCGTCGTGCGTCGTGCGTATGTGCGTTGTGCGTCGTGCGTCGTGCGTACGTGCGGGCGTCAACAATTTACTTAAACATCTTCTTCTCTGGAACTACAAAGCCTAGAGCTTTGATATTTGGTATGTAGTATGATGTAATGGTCCTCTACAAAGATTGTTCAAATTATGTCCCCCGGGCCAAAAATGGCCCCGCCCCAGGGCTTATCAGTTTTTCATAGGAAAATCTTTAAAAATCTTCTTCTCTGAAACTGTAAGGCATAGACCTTTGATATTTGGTATGTAGCATCATCTAATGGTCCTCTACTAAGATTGTTCAAATTATGACCCCTGGGCCAAAAATGGCCCAGCCCCGGGGCTTATCAGTTTTTCATAGGAAAATCTTTAAAAATCTTCTTCTCTGAAACTGTCAGGCATAGACCTTTGGTATTTGGTATGTAGCATCATCTAATGGTCCTCTACTAAGATTGTTCAAATTATGACCCCTGGGCCAAAAATGGCCCCGCCCAAGGGCTTATCAGTTTTTCATAGGAAAATCTTTAAAAATCATCTTCTCTGAAACTGTAAAGCATAGACCTTTGATATTTGGTATGTAGCATCATATAATGGTCCTCTACTAAGATTGTTCAAATTATGACCCCTGGGCCAAATATGGCCCCGCCCCGGGGCTTATCAGTTTTTCATAGGAAAATCTTTAAATATATTCTTCTCTAAAATTATAAGGTATAGACCTTTGATATTTGGTATGTAGCATTATTTAATCGTCCTCTGCTAAGATTAATCAAAATATGACCCCCGGACCAAAAATGGCCCCGCCCAAGGGCTTATCAGTTTTTCATAGGAAAATCTTTAAAAATCTTCTTCTCCAGAACTGTAAGGTCTAGGCCCTTGATATTTGGTATGTAGCATGATCTAATGGTTTTCTACCAAGATTATTCAAATTATTACCCCTGGGTCAAAAATGGCCCCGCCCTGGGGCTTATCAGTTTTTCATATGAAAAGCTTTAAGAATCTTCTTCTCCAAAACTGTAAGGCAGAGACCTTTAATATTTGGTATGTAGCGCTATCTAATAGTTTTCTACCAAGATTGTTCAAATTATGTCCCCTGGGTTGAAAACTTCCCCGCCCTGGGGCATATCAGTTTTTTATAGGAAAGTTTTTAAAAATCTTCTCTTAAAAATCTTTAAACGTCTTCTCTTAACTTGTAAGGCATAGACCTTAGATATTTGGTATGTTGCATTATCTAATAGTCCTCTACCAAGATTTTCAAATTATGAACCCCGGATCAAAATTGACCCCGCCCTGGGGCTTAACAGTTTTTCATAGGAAAATCTTTAAGGTCTAGACTCTTTATATTTAGTATGTAGCATCATCTGATGGTTTTCTACCAAGATTTTTCAAATTATGCAATCTGTCATTGAAATCATTAATCTGTTACGAACAGGTGAGCGATTAAGGGCCATCATGGCCCTCTTGTTTATCATTCGGAATGTTCGGAGTTATTCTTTCATTACTAGTTATTGATCAATACAGTAAAACGTTTATCGGTCGAAGTGCATACTGCTTAGCGTCTTAATATGTCACCCCCGTCCCCTCGTTTTGCGACATTGTCTCCACGCTTGAGTAATTTACATGCCACATGTAGTATTTGTGGACAACGTAGCAATTTGCATTTTGTCACGACTGGTTCCTGAACAATTTATTTGCTAAACTCAAGTATAGCGAAAACCGGAACCAACTCGTGATTGCGTAATTCGGGTGATCTCCGGGATTACCCTGATTGGTCCATACCAAAATAGTCCAAGCGTGTATCACAGCATGACAGCGTGATAAAGGTGGTCTGTCTATGTGTAGAGAACTAACAGATAATCTCCCACAGGGAGGAAAATATCGGTCACTAAATAAATTGCCATGGTAAAATTTCAAAACGGTAGAGAAAACTAAAAAGGGCCCATTAATAAAATGGTATCTTGGCAGTCAGCTGGGGGGGGGGGGGCGGGCCCCCGAGCCCCCCACCTGGGTACGTGCCTGATTACATAACTAGATTTACATATATTGAGCTTGCCAGATTATCAAAGTTTTGTTTAAAGATAAACTTGTGCGTGTGTGTGTGTGGGGGGGGTCCTTTCGCTTTCCAAACTTTGCACCAAAGATATATTACCTAGGCAGTCCAGTCATCCACCTAAATTATGGGAGGGGCAAAGACAGATCCGCCCCTCGCCTCATCGGATGTTTGCAACTTCCTCGCCTCACTGGATACTCTTTAGCACATCCCAGTAAAGAAAGTGACAGAGTGTTACACTAATTATTGGTAAATCTGGACTGATGAAATCGTAATCGCAGGTAAATTATTTAATATGTTAAATATTACAAAATATAGAATCACAATATTTATTTTAAAGGTACGCGTACTCTTGTCTTCATATACAACAAACGCATATAAGAGAACGGTACATGTACGTATGTTTATTACTCGTGTATTATTTTATACATGCCTATTGAACATGCCTTTACCTGTGCGTTAAGCATCATGAACATATGTTTTAGCTGATTTTGTATAATGTAAACTCTTCAAAATGAACTTTTTGACATATTGCTGTAGAATCAGATCTGTATCTAGTTCACATTTATGTACTCTAAATGGTGATATCGAGCTACTTTCGGTTTTAACGATATCCCGGCAGAGTACACAGGCATTAAGACTGACTTAGGTTAGGATATACCTTTTTGTCGGGATGGATTTTCTCCCAAAACACGACATAATTCTAAAATAAAGACATGCGGCAGTATAAATACAATGTATGTATTAAATGTATGTACCTGACAAGAGAACTCCCAACGAGAGTTATTTTGTGGTTGCTTTTAATCCACTTAATCCGTTACCTCGTACCGCTTGTGAACAGTAATCCCTATATTGCACTTGTGTGTATGTATACAAAACAACAGTGTGGATTAATGAGTATACACGAGGTCAGTTGTTGTTTGAATGACGTAATTGCCACAAAAGTGCAAATTTACATTGAAAATTAGGTCCAATATGACCAGATTGTAAATTAGAAAATAAACAATTTCAACCCCGTATTTGACGTATCGCCATGAGACTGTAGGACGGCAACCATCACAAAATTAGCATGCTGTCTTACAGCTCGTTGGTATGACTAAGCTGTATCATGCCATAAACAAACAGATCTAACGACTCTTAACATATTACCTCATAGGCTAATTTTAGATCCAACCACTTTGAATAAATCTACCGAAAAGGAGCATTAACTAGAGAAAAGGAAAAAAATAGAATTTTGTAGTTGAAACCATCGTGATAAATTATAATTTTATCCAGTCACCAGGCTTCTCTAGTGACATAATAAAGGGGGTGCAGATAAACCTAGGTTTATTAGGTTACTTCCGGTAGTAGAAGGTTTATTAGGTTAGTTAATTTGATTGATAAACTCTTACAGGGGCGGTGATAGACATACGACCTAAATATAGCCTGTTCAGTCCCATCGATTTATGAGTGACGTTATGTCTATCTAAAAATAGAAACCGAGACTACGGAACTCGAATTTGACCAGGGAATACAACCATGTCTGTTTGAAATAACTTATCGACCCTCGATTCAAATCATCTTATTTTTCAATTTCAACCACGTTTCCCCTCTTGTAATGCAAGTGTCGACACTATTTTCCTCTGTGGCAGCTCATTAGATCTATTTACGTCTAAATGGAAAATGAAAAGGGAGGGATCCGTTGATCGAAAAACCGCATTTTCAATGTAAATTATTTCAAGAGTGTTATTTTAAATATGAGTCTATGAAAAAAGATATTTAACTAAATTGACTGGATAAATCGAATAATATGTCGCGTTATGGGCTTCATTTACAACACATATTCAGTCTCAGATATTTTAATACAACATATTTCATAAAGTCTAATACAGCAACACATAGTTAAAGTTCTCTAACATGACTGCCCCTATTCGTTTCTGAGTTGATACTGGCCTATGCCTGACCAAGTACCGTGCAGTCCCTAACTCCCATAATGCATTTCTAGATCTAATCTGCCCAACTGATCTAATCTTGACTGACTCTCCAATTGAACTCTTACTCTGAACTCAACTCCCTGAATGTCCACTTTTTGACAGTATATATCTCCCTAAGCCCGGTGACAGACATTTCCTGTTTGTAGAGGAAAGTCTGATTCAATCTAACATATCAGGACAGTCGCCATAGCAATATACCCGGAAGCTATATAAATGTCAAGCAGAGCAGGTAACCTAACCAAGTGACCTGACTCTATTTCCTGGTTTATGTTTAATTACTATACTGTGTCTATATTATATTTGGATCCAAACCAAGATATTGGATCCAAATTAAGAGGTTAAAAGTCACTACGTGACAAATAGGTTAGTGTCGTAGATGGGACGCCTTTATCCGACTCGGAGAGAAAACAGTTGAGGCTCAGCAAGCCTCGCCTCAACGTTTTCTCCCCTCGTCGGATAAAGGCTTCCCATCTACGGCACTAACCTATTATTCTCTATATATTATATCGTGATAAATATTTAATATGAGAGAATAGGTTAAATACTGCATATTTATTGGATGAACGGTTGACCCTTTCAAAAGGACTCATCCTGAATTTAAACAGGTCAAGCTAACAGCGAATATTCAGCAAGTTCGGAGTGTAACATGACAAACAGTGCTGACCCAGGTTTATACATAAGAGACTCGTTTCCCAGATTGAACATAATAACATTGAAGACAACATCGAATTCGCTTTTCTTCTGACATTATTGTGTGTAGGGTAGGCCCAGTTGAATATTAGACAGACTCGATAAGAGCATTACGTTGTTTGCATTTAACCTTTAACCCCTGTAAACAAATTAATTATGTCCTCCATAGGCTATTTTTAGACCCAACCTCTTTATATTAACCCTTTCCCTCATATAAACGTGTTTTCACGCATTTGCAAACAGAGTACAGGAGCCATCTGATCAGGGTCTGCTCTGTTTGCTAATAGAATTTGATAGATTTGATTCTTTGCTTACTAAAATGTCGACAATGTTCCACCTTCCATATTTCTTTATAACTGTTTTGTTGATGAATATTCAGTAGATATTAAAAGTTGGCCTAAATACAGAACAGGGAAAGGGTTAATCTACCCAAAGGGATTATTTATTGGAGAAAAGTAAAATTTTAGAATTTCGTAGTTTGAAACCATTGTGATAAATAAAGCATTTGCTCCTAAAGGTTTCAAGAAGTTATTATTACAGAGGCGTAGAAATGCGTATTTATGGAGGAAAGGGTTGATATCTGCTCCAATTTAAACTGGGTCTAGTATAATTTTGACTTCTTCCGGTTCGATCGAGCTTTTGAAAATCTATTGTCTGAGCGTCAAACAACTATGATCCTGATGAGAAGCCGAGTAACCCGGCCATTCATCTGGATCTAAGCTGTTTGCAAACGCTGGTCAGGTCGAGAATAGTGGGATATATGGGTTTACGCGACAAAATCGACATTGAATTCGCACGGCATAGTGATTCAAGCTGTTGGATAAACGGCAAGTAGTCTATAGGTGCGGATCAAGGATTTCAGGAAGGGAGGGGTAGAATTTTTTTTTGGAAGTGGGAGGGGGGGGGCGTAGATTTTTATGTTTGATGACATAAATAAATAGTGTGTTTGTAATACATGTTTAAAAAGAGTTTAATTGGGTGAGGGAAATAAAACACTCCTACTGAATCATTGTTTTATTGATTTTAGTAGATACAACGACCACTAATTACATCAATTATTTTGTGTTAAAGACAGGTGGCTGCTAAAGCAAGGTGAAAGTAAAACAGAACGCTCCTATCGGAGCGTTCTGTTTTACTTTCACCTTGCTTTAAGCAGCCCCCTGCTCTAAATACCAACTAATTGATACAAATTAGTGGTCGTTATAGAGAGGTTTTACTGTATATAGATATAAAATATTACTAAAAATTGTTTTGGCAATTTTAGGGGGGCGTACGCGGGCTCTGCCCCTCTTAATCCGCGCCCGTGTACTTGAGAAGTGGATACATGTACCTTTATTCGGTAATTGTTACTTATCCAATGTGCACTTATAAAACGGACTCGTTAGCTGTGTCCTTTGACCGAGTCTTTTCGGACACGAAACTAACATGTACTTTTATCACCTAATTGATATTCATGGACAGAATCAATAAAACGTAACATTGAAAAGAGTTTTTTATCATGATGGATATTATAATATCAGGTTTATAAAATTCCATTAACAAACATAGGATCCTGATGAGACAGCTCCTTTGATTTGAGAATTTTCAGAACAGAGTATATTGTGTACACTATCATGTTCATTTATCTGAACAGATTGCTAGAGAAGAGGTTTCGCATGCTGTATAAAATAACGTTTTACGCCCTAGTATTAGTGACAACGACTTACATCTTTGATCTGTAACTATATGCAGTCGAGCTTGCACTGAAGTGAATGGAAAACATTACTCGGTTTATATAAAATATCAACAGTCAAATGATATATAATTTGGTAAACGAAGAAATGACCTATGTCACCTTTACAAACGGATTAGACCCAGATCAGACGATTCCTACATATATTTTGTGTCCAATCTAAAACGTCAAGGACGGATACTCTGGCCTTAACTCTTTTGGCGCCAAATTTAAAGTGTCGTCTGCAATAATAATTTCATATTAAATATAATTCTAAACTAAATGATAAAGATACATGTATATTAGTAAAACATTTGTTTTTTAAAACACTTTGCATGGGCTAAACTAATACAGAAAACAGTGAAGTCTCAGGTATGGCCTGGGACTGCACTGTTTTCAATGGTGCCAACAGGCGATATTGGCGCCGAAAGAGTTAAACTAAAACAAAACGACGTAGACAAAACCATGAAGAAATATATATCAATCCGATATTTACTTTATAATTGTCGAATATATGTTTAACTTATTGATATTTATGTGAGAGATAATTACTACAGACGAATTAATTAATTAGCTATAATTTTACAATGACATGTTAACGAAAGACATTTTGGCCTAGCAGAGTCTGAATAATCTGATTATAATTCCCCATAGTATCCTATAAGCAAACAGAGCAAATCCTGATCAGGTGTAAGCCGTCTGATCTAGGTATACTATGTTTACAATGGTGCTGATAGGCATATGTATACATTAAAAGGTTAAGGAAACAACATGTCATTGAAAACGCCTTCATAAAGGACAAACTGCAATATTCCTTGGTATTCAGCAGAACATCCATTTCAGTTCGCCATCATCTTTATGTATTTTTTTTAGTATAACTCAGATTACGGTACGAAACAGTCACATTTTGTTTACCTTACATGTACCACAAACATAAATGGAATATAATACATACTGACTGGTAGTAAATAATCTAAAAAACATTTTGAACTCTGCCTGGGAAGTAATTTTGTCGTCTGTGCAATTGTCGTCTGCTGCTCAATTTTCATCTGCAACATTTTCAAAACTAGTAATTTCATTCTGATTGGATTTTTTGTTGGCAGATATTGAACCTGAATGACAATCAATTGTTTGGATATAAGATTAGTTCCCATGAAGTTGTGGGACCTGATCTGGATCCGAACTGTACAGAGGTCATAATTGTGACGAGAATCAGTCGTAAGCAAGCAGTAAACGTTTAATTTATTTATAGCCTGCAAGGTATGTCGTGTACATGATCAAAATACATTCTACTAATTCATTTGTCTTGCTTGCTTATATATTGGGCTGAGCGGAAGGTACATGTAGTTGTAAATGTAGTCTTTAACATCAATAGTTCTAATTTGCAACATCGTCTTCTTTGTTTATTTTGCATTTTACAATGTTTTCTTTAACCCTTTACTCCACTAATATTTGTGCAATAAATAATGGTATGAATATTAATTAGTATGTGTTTATAATCATACCTGAATGTAGAAATATTTGGCAATGGCAGACACTGTAGCATCACATCTATGTTATACCGTATTTAAACAAACCCGTTTAACTGCCAAGTTTTGTCTTCTGCAAACTGTTTTCGTTTGCTACAATTTTCATCTTTATTTTGTATCCTTCACTCATTTGTTTAAAACAAACAAAAAAGAATAAATAAACAGGTGCAGTAACAAATAGTTTAAATCCTGTTGAGACGCCGAGTTAGTCTGCTTCTCATCTGGATCTAAGCTGCATGCATATATAATCACAGATGCAACATTGGCAGCGAAAGACTTAAGCTTAAATCATGTGATTGTTTTGCATACATTGCAGACTAGTGATACAAGAGTATGGATGACCAGCCATTTCTTTGTCCTGCCGCTTCGCTAAAGCTGGCCCATGCACTGCATGGTAAAGGCTTAAATGAGAAGACTGTTCAGAAAAGACGACACATGGCTTTAAAAGAAGAGAAACTATTACGCATATTTGTTAATCATATAGCAAATAAGCTTGTCAACAATACAGAGAAAGTAACAAAATATTTCTTTGGAAGTCTATCAGAGGGGACCACTACCAACGATTCGAATTCAGACGCGGATTTATTGTATTGTTGTGAAGATTATAACGTCTTTCAGGAATCGACAGAGTGGAAACCGGGCAAAACGAACCTGCTGATGCTGCATGGTGACACCATGCCCGGCTACTGCCGCCTCCAGCTTTTCTGTAGATATATACCACAGCCGAAATATGATCTGCCTGATGATGGCTTTAAACCTGATGCAGGCTTTACACATGACAAGTGTAAGAGGGTGATACTAAAGAACCTGCTCTTTTTCTCCTTAAAAAATGGAGAAATCAGAAACGGACCAGCTCATACATTTACTGGAGGTAGAAATCGTGCAGACCTTGACAGAGTTTTTGCAATCAGATGTATTGCCTGGCCTCCGTATGCTGAACAATGGTTTAGTCGACCCAGACATGGACAATGGCCGACGGAGCAATTAATCAAACAAGCTAGAAATGACGACATCTTTCTAGTCCCAGTAGGATGTAAACTCAGCGATACACCGGATCTGGAGTGGCGAATTTCGTTTTCATTAACGGAAAGACGTTTGGTGTTCAGCATGAATATGACACAGATAAGGTGTTACGTTGTTTTAAAGATGTTGAAGAAATCATCACCTGCCGGTGACATCATATCAAGTTATCACTGTAAAACAGCAATGTTTTACTGCATGGAATACACCCGTTCGGAATGCTGGCAGGAGGAAAACCTTGTACAATGCATTATCAAATGTCTTAAACTATTACTTGTATGGGTTATGATCGAGTATTGTCCTCATTACATAATGCCAACGACAAATCTGTTTGCTGGAAAAATCACACCGCAGAATAAAGCTAGAGTACTACGTTTCCTTTTATATTCAGTTGAGAGCAATGGAGAGTATCTACGGTATATCACCGACGACACATCTATACAGACTCTTCGAAGTAAATTGCAAACAACACCCAGTCTCAGGTATATCACCGACGGCACATTTATACAGACTCTTCGAAGTAAATTGCAAACAACACCCAGTCACATTGATATAAACGATACAATGATTGTGGTGTTCTTGTCAGAGCATCGATACTATACGGGACTGAGTGGCTATATGTTGCATGTCATTACCTCATGTGCTTCGATAGATGGAATGATCCTTATTCCGAGGGTTCAACGGACAATCAGTTCAATGCGTGTACAACTTGAGACATCAGACGAGAATGTAAGGCAAGAGGTACAGACCGTTATCTCGGTCTTATCAGTTTGGTTAGGCTCACTGATATCTTCTGAATTCCTCTCAAGACAAATGGGAATACCTCAAGAGGCGATGCGTTGGCTCACACCTGTTGTTAAATTGGAGATAGCAACATCGCTGAAATTGGCGTCTGTATTCTACTGCAGTGGAGATCTGCATAAAACTGAAATAATCCTGCTAGATATTGTTGATCGATATCATAAATCTAGCATAAAATCTCTCAGTAACACAGAGTCCGTTTGTGATTGCCAGACACATTATACCATCTCCCGTAAAGAGTTGGTTGAATGTCATAACTCCATAAAAAAGGAAAATGATCGTGCAGCAATGTTCATTGACTGTGTGAGATTCACTCTACAAGAATATCATTGTGTGCCGCCAGTACTGCAATATGAGTTCTACAGATCTGTCGGTGATGATATACAACAAAGGAAAGAATTTTTAGACAACTGGATGGTCCTTGCCGTTGTGGATAGTATTCCTTATCTGTATTATCTCCAGTACATAACATATGGTCGGTTAGGAAAACGCGTCCTACAAAAGGAGGCATTAAAAAAATTTGAACACTGCCTGAAAGAAAACAGAGCATTCGGACATTTTGAGACAGGGTGGAATTTGCTTGGACAATGCATGGAACAGGAGGAGAAATTGGAGGATGCCATGCGCTGTTACGGGAAGTCTCTGCGAATCAAACGGCAAAACAACGCCGCCAACTGGCATCTCGGAGTTCTGTGGTATCATAATCAGTTAAAGGTAGAACTTTAAGACTTCATTTTTATTTCGATTGTTTGGGGGTGGGGGTGAGTTTCATCTGATAATAGTGTATTGAATATAACGCCTTTTGTAAATAAAGGTTTGTACAGTCATTTTAACCCTTTCCTTAATAATTATTCATATAGGAAATAATGACGTCATGAATATTAATAAGACTATATTTTATAATGACTTATGAACACATGGCATTTTGGCTCAGGAAGAAGCTGTAGATTCAGATCTATATTATACCATAATCAAACAGAGCCATATGGGAGCCGTCTGATCATGGTCTACTATGTTTGCAGATGCGTCAAAGATCGCTTACATAAGGGAAAGGGTTAACAATGTTTTGCCATGGTATAGTTCAAAAAAGTCTTGCTTGAACTGGGATCCTCATAATATTGTTAGGGACCCCTATATTTCCTCATAGGGTCCTGGGACCCTCAACTCGAAAGTCCTATTTGAAAACCTCATTGCAAATCAGTGATCTAATTCAGTATCTTGTTCTCAACTTAGAACAAATCGCAAGTTAGAAACTCTCTCTTTATTATCAAGTACACTGAGAGTTAAGCTTTTAGAGTGCTGGGGAATATTGTATCTATAGACATTTTTGTCTTTGTCTATCTATTTTTGAACCCTTTACTTCGTAAACACTGCTTTTAATGTACTGCGAACAGAATAGACCCAGCTCAGACGGCTTATGTAGGAGCCGTCTAAAAAAAGGAATGATCTCATTCTGTTTGCTTATGGAATTATTGAGATCTAATTATACAGTTTCTGTCTGGACTAAAATGCCTGCATTTATTTGTCTTTCGAAAAAAATTCATGCAATCAATATGCATGATGTCGTAATTGATTTTATGAAAATTAATGAAGTCAACAGTTAAATCCACATTTTACAGTTAAACTCCTTGGTGCCTCATCTTGATTCAAAGCCTAGTCACGTGATAAGAAACACGTGTCAATGCATACAAAAGGCGGAAACATATGTACAGTAAAACCTCTCTACAACGACCACTAAATTGTGTTAATTAATTGGTATTTTGGGCAGGTGGTTGCTCAAAGCAAGGTGAAAGTAAAACAGAACGCTCCTATAGGAGCGTTCTGTTTTACTTTCACCTTGCTTTAAGCATCCACCTGCATTTAACAAAAAATATTTGATGTGATTTAGTGATCGTTATAGAGAGGTTTTACTGTATTTGTGTTGTGTACGAGCCATCTGAACAGGGAACGATATGTTTGATTATGGAATTCATGGAGATCCACGATCTACATTTCAAGTCAAACTGCTTGATGCCTCGTCTCGATTCAAACTGTAGTCAAGTGTTACGAAATGTATCTTAAAGTATACTAAAGGCGAATACATATATTCGCTGAAACAAATAAAGTGATTAATTTTTGATAGTTACTTGTTAAAAGTTATCTTAATTAATTTTGCGCAATGGGGTATTACATAATTCATGCGATCTTGTGTAAGGTCTACAGCAATTTAATTATGTTATACATGTTTATATATTTATGTTGTTTTTATTTTATCTGCTCGTTTAGAAGAAAGAGAAACTAGCAACCGTGTCCTTATGCAAGATAATTTAATCACGACCTGCAGAAAGGTATCAAACCACGGACAATTAGAAGCAGGCAATCCTGAAGAACGTGTACTGCGCGTTTCCCAGTGTGCTAGCGATCACTCTTCTCAACAAACAGTAAGGACAAATGCATCCGCGTCTTGCACACCGTATCTTTCATGCATCACCAAACAAAGTTGAATATTGGATGAAGCTGAGTCCCGTCTTACTATAACGTTTGACTTATTATTAGCTCCACTTTTTCAAAAAGTGAAGCTACTGGCATGACCCTCTCGTCAGCGTCGGTGTCGGTGTTGGTTAAACCTTTTTGTTAAGGTCCTTTTCTCAGAAACTATCAAAGATATTTGGTTTATATTTTGTATGTATGTTTACTATCACAAGGAGAACCCATTTTATAAGGGAAGGTAACCCTGAAATTAATTTTGCCATAATCATGCCCCTTTTTCGACTTAGAATTTTCATTGTTGCTTAAGTTTTATGTTCAGGTCCATGTCTCAGTATCTGTCCAAGATAGTTGTTTCATCTTTGGTATACATATTAACTAGTACAAGGGGGATCCATTTCACAAGGGCAGGTAACCCTAAATTAATTTTGCTGTTGTTATCTCCCCTTTCTGACTTAGACTTCCAATACACTATCCAACACTAAAGAAAGTGGAGCGCGATGTCTGCGGAAAGCTCTTGTTTTATTAGCCCTTCGCTTGCTATTCACGTCAATATGCCTACCTGTAAATAGTGAAGACCCAGATGAGACGGCTCCTGCAGGAGCTGTCTCATCAGGGTCTGCGCTATTTACAAGTTGATTGTGCAACAAGTGCACTCCACAGCAGTGATTGCACAGCGAAACACTTGTACTCAGTGAAGATATATGTAATTATACATCAGGGCATGGGTAAAGAAGGAGAAATGTATTTTAAAATTCAGCAAAAGAATGGTTAAATTCTAGCATACAACGTACCGAGCATCCTATATCAGAACTGACGATAGTTACTGTTATGACAAGTTTCCATTAACTCATTCCCTCCTAGGCTATTTTTAGATCAAACCTTTTTGAATAAATCTACTGAAAAGGAACATTAACTAGAGAAAAGGATTTTTTTTAGAATTTTGTAGTTTGAAACCATTGTGATAAATAGAGCATTTTCTCCTATAGGAGGATAAATAGAGCATTTTCTCCTATAGGAGCAAATGCTCTAAATACATTTTGTATCACAATTGTTTCAAAATGTGACGCTGGCCTCTTTGCATGTACGCCGACAAGAAAGGTTTAGTACTCTATGAAGGCGACCTCTTAAATCCAGAAATGGAAGGAGAACGTCGGATATCTGTACTATTTCATTTTTGTCGTACCCTTTATTACTTTTCTACAGTTACTCTGTTTGCAGCTCAATCATTGAGTACACTAGCGATAGGTGGATACAGTATGTTCAATTAAATGTTTTTTTGTTATACATGCACTTTACCACTGTATTTGCTGTCGCGGTTGTTGTAGATTAGTCGGAGAGGGGATACGTTTATTTACACTGTTTGTCTTTTAGGATGGGGATGGAATAAGGGTGAGGTTGGGCGCCCATAAACCGGTTTAAACCCCCGGTGACTTTTGTCACTGACCGTTCCAAGGCGGTACTTCCATCTTCCTCCTATTGAATGTTTGTTTTGTCTTTGTGCGTCTCTTGTTGTTTTTTCTACCCATGTACATTTGCTGTTTCCTTGTGTTGCTGTTCGGGCGAGTGTTTGTTCTGTATGTGGTATTTCCTGCATGACTCATTTTTGTACTTTTATTATCACAACAGTGTTGCTTGTGCCGTGTGGTGGCCGTAAAAAGTCTCCCCGTACACGTAATCGATGTTGTTATCATTCTCTTGCAGGATATGCAAGTAACATACACAACTCTCATTCGCCTCTTACATCATCATAAGTATGTCATGCACCTCGTGGTAGGTGTTGTGTTCACCAACAATTTGATGCACTTGGTAGCTACACTTATGTAATTGACGTGTTGTTGAACACAATACAGGTGCCCCTCTATCACTTTCCAATATGAATAAAGTTAAAATACCTCGAATAGAACTAAAAGCTTTAAATATGCAATCTGTGTCGTCTGTACAAGTACCCAGAAATATTTCTAATTTCTCTTCCCTTCAACCTTTTGTTCGTTTAAAACAACTTAATCTTCAGTCGGCTTCATCTTTTCACATACCATCTCTTTCTATTAATAAATGTTTTTTCAATGGACCAAGAGTTGTACTTTCACCTTTAAAATCTGTTATCCAAAATGTTTCTTCTATTCGTAAACGGTCCTTATGCAGACGACACAGAGTGTATCCAATTATCCAAAAGTGCTTTGCTAAGAGGTGCATATGTTGTAGTAACATTTCTTGTAATTCCACTATAAAATCTACAGTTAATGGTAGAACATTTAATGTCAAGATAAACTCAGACGTTGATTGTACTACTACTAACGTTATTTATGTTTTAACTTGAAACGCGCCTAGTTGCGGTATACAGTACGTAGGACAAACAGGACGTGCTTTGAAAACTCGATTTCGTGAGCATGCATATCAGTGTCGAAATCGTAAACTAAACAATTTTTTATACCAACACTTTCGGAAATCTGGCCATTCTTTTAAAGATGTTTTAGTACAAATTGTTGAGCATATAACATACGATAAGGAGGCGACTAGTAGCTTTAAATCGAAAGCTAGATTTATATCTGAATTAAATTGGATCAAAAAATTGCAAACACCTTTTCCTTTAGGACTGAATGATAATATTTACCAGACTGGAAATATTTCAAAAGAACCAGATATAGATATTTTTTCTATTTTTTCTATTAGAAAACGCAAATCTCGATCGCATGGCATTCGCAAGAATGGTAATATTAAACGAAAATCTCGTTTGAAATTGACTCTTCTTGATCTACATACTTTACGCCTAATTTCGGGTAAACATGCCATGCTTTCTAGACTTTCCTCCTTATCTATATGTTCATTAAAAGAAATTGACGAGCAAGCCGATAAAATTATTTTTCGATCAGATCCTCTCATAGGAACTGCTAGTTTGATACAAAGCTTTACTCTACATGTTCTCAGACCGCACATCGACAAATTATCTGAACACCAAAGATTCTTCTTGAAAATTCCTTTTATTAATAAAGGTATTGATTTTATTGACCTACAAAGTATTTTTAGAGACAAAAATGTAATTGACACTATTCCTAAATACTTTAAAAATACAGAACCACCTATCATCTGCTACAAATATAACAAACCCATCAGAAATACAATTTTCAACTACAATAAAATTGTGGCCGACCTTAATATTAATGATAATATTCCTGATAATTGAGATTGCGCCACCTCAAAATTTTGCTATTCTCCGGCTGGTCATGTGATTACTGGTAATTTTGAGATAATTAAAGATAAACGTCTACGATCTCTTTTGAATAAAGGTCCCAAATATAGAATACCATCCTTGATAGATTTTAACTCTTGTCGAGTTCAGATTGCGGAGGCTTTACAAAATTTTAGTATTAAATGGTGTCGAAGAGAACATGTTGAGTCTACTGCCCTTTCTTGTTGGAAAAAACTAATTTTTGATATAATTGATAAACGCATTTCCTTTTACAGCTCTAATAAACACCTTCTTCCACCTAAACCTAGAACTTCATTTAGACATCTTAAAAAGGGTTTACAGGATTTCCATTCAAAATACGTTTTTGTTCCTGCTGATAAGGCATCAAATAATGTGATTATTATTTGACGATTACATTATATCGATGTCTTGAAGCAGGAAATTACTAATACCAAGTCATACATTTCAGTTACCACTGACGAAAAGACCATCATTTCAGACCATGTCAAAAAGTGTGAACAATTTGGAACCGATATTAAAATTACACAACATAAACTTCCTACTATGTATTGGTTACCAAAACTACATAAAAAAACATATAAAGCACGTTTCATTGCAAATTCTAGTTCATGTACAACTACTAAATTGTCTATACTTTTGACTTCTTGCTTAACGAAGGTAAAGGAACATTTAAAATTTTACTGTGATAAGACTTATGAAAATTCTGGAATAAATCTCTTCTGGTCTATTAAGAACTCTTCAGAAGTCTTAAACAAACTTAAGAACAAAAGGTATCTTGCATCCACTGTAAGCACGTACGATTTTTCTACTCTGTACACTACTCTTCCTCATGTTTTAATTAAGGATAAGCTTACTAACTTGATCCAGAAAGTATTTGCCCGAGAAAAAACATCATTCTTGGCATGTAATGCTGAAAAAGCTTTCTTTACTGACGAGCAAATGAAGTATTACACCAATTGGACTTGCTCAGAAGTTTGCGAAGCACTAACCTTTCTTTTGGACAACATATTTGTACGTTATGGGAATGCTATATACCGTCAGGTAATTGGTATTCCCATGGGTACGAATTGTGCACCACTTGTCGCAGATTTGTTTTTGTACTGCTATGAGAGAGATTTCATGTTGAGTTTGAATCCTCAATCACAAGAAGATGTTATAAAAGCCTTCAATGATACTTGTCGATATTTGGATGATATTTTTAACTTAGATAACCCTTTCTTTAATGCTCTGATTCCTACAATTTATCCTAAAGAACTCAAATTGAATAAAGCTAACCCGTCCGACAATTATGCAGCGTTTCTTGACCTAGACCTTAAAATTAATAATGGAATGATTTCTTCTAAAATATATGACAAAAGAGATGATTTTGATTTTAATATTGTAAATTTTCCTCATCTTGACGGGGATGTTCCCCGTGCTCCATCTTACGGGGTTTATATATCTCAACTTATTCGTTTTGCTAGAGCTTGTTCATCTATTGACGATTTTAACAGTCGAAATCTCATTTTAACTGAAAAACTGCTTAAACAAGGATATAGATACCATAAACTAAGAAAAACTTTCTCTAAATTTTACTATCGAAATCTCTCGCTTATTGGCAAGTACAAATGTAATCTCAAGGTACTTTTGCGACACGGTATTTCACATCCTGAATTTTATGGTGATGTGATTTACAAACTTCGTAGAATTATTGGACATACCCATTTTCTCACTTTGTTCATCAAATATATAAAACAATTCATTAAAAAGGGATATGATCCTGTATTATTACAACATACTGCATGTTTGGTTGTGAACCCTTTTACAGTTGGCAATCACGCTGGCCTCTTTGCATGTACGCCGACAAGAAAGGTTTAGTACTCTATGAAGGCGACCTCTTAAATCCAGAAATGGAAGGAGAACGTCGGATATCTGTACTATTTCATTTTTGTCGTACCCTTTATTACTTTTCTACAGTTACTCTGCAGCTCAATCATTGAGTACACTAGCGATAGGTGGATACAGTATGTTCAATTAAATGTTTTTTTGTTATACATGCACTTTACCACTGTATTTGCTGTCGCGGTTGTTGTAGATTAGTCGGAGAGGGGATACGTTTATTTACACTGTTTGTCTTTTAGGATGGGGATGGAATAAGGGTGAGGTTGGGCGCCCATAAACCGGTTTAAACCCCCGGTGACTTTTGTCACTGACCGTTCCAAGGCGGTACTTCCATCTTCCTCCTATTGAATGTTTGTTTTGTCTTTGTGCGTCTCTTGTTGTTTTTTCTACCCATGTACATTTGCTGTTTCCTTGTGTTGCTGTTCGGGCGAGTGTTTGTTCTGTATGTGGTATTTCCTGCATGACTCATTTTTGTACTTTTACAGAGACACCAAAATGCGTCACTAGGAGAGAATGTGTTATGTAGTGCACACCAGGATAGGCGATCATTTCGGATATCCGAATAAAAGCTTGAGTCGTACATTACGATCACTTACGACTTGGGCGTACGACTTTTAGTAATACAACACCAGTATCCATACAGATAAAGTTTGAATGACTGCGTTCTTACTCCTTACCCTGTTCTATGTTTATTCTAAATTTCAATACCTACTGAATATTCATGGACAAAATAGAAATACTAATATATGGAAGGGGAGACATAGTGTAGCCATTTAAGAAAGTAAAGAATCAGATCTTTCAAATTAGTTTAGCAAACAGAGCAAACCCTGATCAGACGGCTCCTCTAGGAGCCGTCTGATCTGGGTCTACTCTGTTTGTAAATGCGTGAAAACACGTTTATATGAGGGAAAGGGTTAACCCTTTCGGTATTGGATTTCCTAACTGGAACTACCTTCAGTGTTTAACTCAGTACGAAGGGCTTAAATTTGCTAGACGATTTTGAATGACAAATAATGCAGACCCTGATCAGAGGGATCTGCTATGAAGTCTCTGATCTGGGTCTACACTGTTTGAAAATGCCTATGCTTGTGTGACTCGTATCCAAAGGGTTATGGCCAGTTAGAGGAGATACTTTACATATACGTGACAAGAAAGAGGAAATGAAACTTCGGGACCAATCAGATGCATGAGAATGAAACTAGTTTCATATCCTCGGGACCATTTGCGTTGATGGCATCGAAGTTTTCCACAGAAATCGTTTTTTTCTGCTTGAGTCTGAATTAATTCTCAAGTATCTGATATATTATCAAACTGATTTGGTTAATTCTGAGCTCATTCTGTTACTGGTAATATGTTTAAGACTTCAACACAGACATTTTATAACCACGGGCCATGTTTAGACTTAGACTAGACTATTCTGGAACATATATGCTTGGTTTCAAGTGCATACTAGATGCTAGACACCGAGTGAAATATATGATAATATTAATAACCAAGAGCTAATCAGCTCAATTACACAAACAAAATGAAAGCTGACCTTGAGCTTACATCGACGTACTGTTGACTTCGTCAGCCGACTGCATGATTTCTACTGGGGATTAACACCGCTCGATGGAGTAGAGCGATGTTGACATCGTATATCACGTGTATACATATCAATTGTACGACTGGTTGTGACGTCCTCCATCTAGTACAAGGTTAGCTGTCAACTGGGACTGAAAAGTTCAGCTTCGGTATCAATTTATAGTCATAGCATCAAGAGAAACATATTGTTTTTAAAGTCTGAAATAGAAATTAACTACAAATCCTACTTTATATACAATATATATATATATATATATTGAACTGAAATTCATTTTGCAAACATAGTGAATCCAGATGAGACGCTGAATAACTATGTGTCTCATCGATATCCAAATGTTTTTATACTCTCTGTGATAGACAGTACATCACATCCGTGACACTTATGTCATGATTCTATTTACATATAGGCCAAGTTGGTTGTGTGTCTTACAGGTTTAGTTTTAACCCTTCTCTTGCTGAATTTTAAAATACATTTCTCCTTCTTTACCCATGCACTGTTGTATAATTACATATATCTTCACTGTGTACAAGTATTTCGCTGTGCAATCACTGCTGTTGTGTGCACTGGTTGCACAATCAACTTATAAATAGTGCAGACCCTGATGAGACAGCTCCTGCAGGAGCTGTCTCATCTTGGTCTTCACTATTTACTGGTAGGTATATTGACGTGAATAGCAAGCCCGTCTTAGAGTAAGTTCTGATAGACTCTGTATTGAAACAGGCAGATGGAATAAGCCACTTAGTGTACCTATAAATGATAGAACATGTTTAATCTGTGGTATTTTAGAAGACGAATATCATTTTGTTGTGCAATGTTCCCTATTTACTCAATTAAGAAAACAATTATTGCCTAAATACTTTTGGGAACGACCGAATATGTATAAATTCAATGAACTTGTTAATTCTAGTGATTCTCACCTCATTAAGAATTTAGGCACATTTGTAAACAAAGCTTTTACAATTAGATCCAATACGCTGTACAATAATCCAATATGAATACATATAAAAGTCAATACTAGATATACAAAACTACTAACTATTTAATTTTAAAGGCTTTCGTAGTAAGCAGTGTTTCCTCACCATCACTCTATTTCATCTTTGTTGGGGACATATCTTTAAATATACATGTAACTGCGTCCACTGTTCATTCTTGTTGTTTCGTTTCGAACAAGACTGGCAGTAGTGGACACATATTGATAATCCATGTTTATAGTCTACATTGAATATATTTCCCCAAGTTCCAAAGGGGCAATGTATTCCCGAGACAGCGCACGGACTAACTAAGTAGCGATCGATATTTGTACACGCATGACTGCATGTATCATAATGTGTATTTCAAATACTGAGTACCCAGATAACAAATCGCGAGTTTTGACCGCTCATTCAAATTGTTTCTTGATACAATTTGAATCGGTGGTTTGAACCCGGGATTTTGGATTTTAATTTGATTAATAACAGTAAATTAGTTGGTTAAATTAGTCTATGTCCGCTACTTATGTAGATTCCCTCAGGTGTCATTTGGAATATTAGTTTTGATTGGATATAGCTTGTATGTACTGTATTGGTTACCTATAGTCGAGTTTACATACATGTATATATATATGCATATGTATCGCTGATCGCTCGTAATGTGTTGTTATCTGATTAGTACAGAAACCCTTGTTTGACCATTGGTTGGATCTGCCACCTTATGATGTTTCCGGTTGATGGTCAAACATGGATTTTTTCTGAGAGACAGACTTTAAATAGCGTTAGGTATACATATCTTGTTGTGAGCATTCAAGGCACTTCTCTGAAACTACGTGTGCATGTAAAAGATGTAGTCACTTTGTACATCATTAAGTGCAACTAAAATTATACGACTTAATATATAATGGTTTTGTAAAGAATAACAGAGATTTGAATGTTTCTTGATTTATTTGCAGGTGTGAGTATTGCTTTGTCCGTCATATCATTATGTGAATGTTGCCACATGGGTCTGTGACCTTCTGGTTTGATATGAATAAAATCTTGAATCTCTTTGAATATTGTTAAATATGTTATTGTTTTATTTCTTGTACATGTAAACATGTCACTGTAATAAAATATTGATCTACTTGTTTACTCATATATTCACTCACTCACTCACTCATTCGCTCAAACATTCACTCACCCACGCACTGTCTCACTCACTCTTTCAAGAACTCGCTGTTTTATGTACTCACTCACTCACTCAGACATACTTGCACTTCATTTATGTTTAAAACAATCGACGGAAATTTGACTGTAAAATTCAAAGCAGACAACCATATTTGAACACACAAATTATGCGGCACCGAAATGTTAAATTTAATCCGTTACTCTTTGAATATCCATGTAAGAAATAATGCCAGTAGATATATTAATAAGATCAATTTTCATTTTTTCATCACATGCCATAAGTATCTAAAACATACCAAAAGATGGTTTTCTGACCCAACCAAAAAAAATGATTTTTTTTTCGCGAACACCCCTGCTCTTTATAATAAGTAAAAGGCATTCAACTCCGGCCGAAATCTGCTCAAGATTCACTGCGAACTGCGATCGTCCGTGAAAGCTTCTTTGGCCACCGATTTTCATAAAATTTGTCTCATTTATCAAAGAAATTATCACTCTTGATGAGCAGTCATCTATTTTGTCTCGGAATATTAACACGCTTTTACAACGAGTCGTCAAAGTGACAATCAACTTCTCTAGGACACAGGTGACTCTGAGGTTCGAAATAGAAATACGCTATAATTAAAGTCGAAACACCATATAACTGGTCTACAAGGCATTGCCCTGGTCTGATAGCATGAATGGATATCGTGTTTTCACAATTTCTTCAAATAATATTTTCTAAAAATCTCTACAAGCTTGATACTGATATCGGCGAAAGTCACTACTTTCGTTTTGTAATTCTTTACTTTCGGTTTCCGAAAGTAGTGACTTTCACCGATATCAATATCAAGCTTGTAGAGGTTTTTAGAAGATTATTATTTGAAGAAATTGTGAATAATGAACCCATCGATTTTTTAGCAGATTTCGGCCTTTTACTTATTATATAGAGCAGGAGTGTTTGCAAAAAACATCTATTATTTGGTTGGGTCAGAAATGTTTAGGATACTTGTGACATGTGATTAAAAAATAAACAATTTGTGATTGAGTTGTTGTTGTAGAGCCATAGCATGCGAAGGACACCTGTGGATCAAACGGCTCCTAAAAGAGCTGTATGATCTTTGTCTAATTTGTAAAAGGTTTATGGAGTAAATGAGATTACAGAAGATTGTGCATGTCGTTCTTGCCTGGTTCAATCGATCAAGATAGAAAAGGCACGCAACCATCACCAGCACGTAGTTTCTACGAGAGTTGTTTCCCATCGTGTGTATGTCTTATGTATGCTTGGAAACTAGTGCTATGTATACACAAGTACACATGTATTTTCTCAAGCAAATAAATACTATCTGCGTTCTTTCACC
Organism: Azorinus chamasolen; assembly: GCA_963576725.1. NCBI lineage: Eukaryota > Metazoa > Mollusca > Bivalvia > Cardiida > Solecurtidae > Azorinus > Azorinus chamasolen. The sequence continues at coordinate 32,186,741 of OY755238.1, read as the reverse complement.
TATTCAATGTCTCAGCGATTTAGACCTAACACATTGACCCATATCTACGTATATACAGTAAGATGTGACATATATGACGTGTACACATCATACTCGGGTTTCTACTCCATTTATTTACAATCGTGTCATACAAGCTGTTTGCAGTAGAACCTTGCATATGTGACCGTTCACTCATTGAGCATAGTCCTGAGTCTTAAAAAAGCAGAGTATTGCTGAATGCAGGACTAAGGTAAAGCAGAAAGCTCCGATAGGAGTTTTCTGCCTTACTTTCGACCCGCATTAAGTTGTTATCAGTTGTCTTAACCCATTACCTCATAGGCTATTTTTAGATACAGCCTCTTTGAAAATAAATCTACGAAAGGAGCATTAACTATGGAAAAGGAAAATTTTAGAATTTTGTGGTTTGAAACCATTGTGATAAATAGAGCATTTGCTCCTATAGGAGCAAATGCTCTATTTATCACAATGGTTTCACAAATTAACTGTTACAGAAGCGTCAAAGGTCGTCAATATGAGGGAATGGGTTAAAGACCCAAACTTTTGAACGGTCGCTTAAGACAAACTGTTGGATGGCCACTTAATACAGGTTCTATTGTACTTGGCATGATGTTTTCATGCTTCTCACGAACAATTCGTTTATAGCTTACACGCAGCATATTTGATATGCACTCAGCGGTTTTGCATTTGACATGTAGATTTCATACGGCGCTTGCAAGTTTCATATTTAGCCTACAGGTTTCATATTTAGCCTGCAGGTTTCATATTTAGAAATGCAGGTTTAATATTTAGAATGCAGGTTTCATATTCTGCATCCAGACCACTATTTGCATGCATGTTTCATATTTAGCATGCAGGTTCATTGTATATGTTATATGAAGTATTCATAGTTCACAGTTAGTATGCACACATCGCTATTAACATGCATATATCATAGTTAGTAGACATGTATACAGGTTTCATATTTAGCATGCAGACTTCACTATTAACATGCATGCTTCATATTTAGTATGTATGTTTCATATTTAGCATGCAGACTTCACTATTAACATGCATTCTTCATATTTAGTATGTATGTTTCATATTTAGCAGGAACATGCATGCTTCATATTTAGTATGTATGTTTCATATTTAGCACGCAGACGTCACTACTAGCATATATGCTTCATATTTAGCATGGTAATTCTTGTTGAATTTTTAGCCATTACGTTTCGTATTTACCATGCAGACGTTACTTTTAGCATGCATGCTTCCTGTTTAGCATGTACGTTTCATATTTAGCATATCTGTTTCATATTTAGCATGCAGATTTCATATTTAGCATGAAGATTTCATATTGTTAGGTTTCATATTTGGCATTCGGATTTCACAGACAGCACGCAGACCTGATATACTTTGCATTTTGTATTTTGTACACTTGAGGTTATACAGATAGTATGTAAATGCCAAATTCATATTTACCATGCGAAGTTCATCCGTAGTGTAAATGTTGCACTTTTGTACATTCAGGCTTCTTCAAAGTTTGCATACTGGTTGTATAGTCCGTTTAAATATGTTTCATACATTTTCTTGAAGTATGATGGAATAAGGGTGAGGTTGGGCGCCCATAAACCGGTTTAAACCCCCGGTGACTTTTGTCACTGACCGTTCCAAGGCGGTACTTCCATCTTCCTCCTATTGAATGTTTGTTTTGTCTTTGTGCGTCTCTTGTTGTTTTTTCTACCCATGTACATTTGCTGTTTCCTTGTGTTGCTGTTCGGGCGAGTGTTTGTTCTGTATGTGGTATTTCCTGCATGACTCATTTTTGTACTTTCATACTAAACCCTTTCCCTGCTCAATATTCATGTAAGAAATAATCCCATCATGAATATTAAATATATTTTTTTTATATAATAGCATATGATCGCATGACCTTTTGGCTTAAGTCGGATCTATTTTAATTTCATAATAAAACGGAGCAGACCCTGATCAGACGGCTCCTATAGGAGCCGTCTGATCTGGGTCTACACTGTTTGCAAATGCGTCATAATGTGTTTATATGATGGAAAGGGCAAACGGCTTTCATGCGTTTTTCACAAATGGCACCTATAGTTATCGTTCAGGCAAACTTAATATTTATCTTGCAAACTTAAAGAGAATGTCGCTTTATTAATAAAATGTCCTAAATACATGTTCTATGATTTTGAGATATTTATATCTTTGGACTCGTCTTGGAATATTTTTTCACCATGTCATCTTAAGTTTTGTGCCTTTACCGCTTATTATGGAGGTTATAAGTATAAACTTTTTCTATATCCATGTTATAAATTATAAGCATTTGAAACATTAAACTTGATTTACTCAACAATCTCATATTGCAATTACAACAACATAATTGTTCAAATCCGACATACAGCTATATTGCATTGTTAATTACTTATAATGTCATGCTATATAAAGTAATTTGAAAACTATATAATAGTATGTTCTCTTTTTCTGCCTCTGTCATTCAATAACAATATCATCACTGGATCCTTTACTTGATAGAGTCGCCAATACAAACAGTGTGTACAGTAAAACCTCTCTAAGCCGGACGTCAAATTAAGTATAAATATCGGTCTTGGAGACAGGTGGCAGCTTAATGCAGGGTGAAAGTCATGCAGAAAGCTCCTACAGGAGCTTTCTGCTTGACATTCGTCCTGCATTAAGCAGCCACCTGCCTAAAAGTATCTTACATGTAATTCTTCTGGACTAGAATTCCAGTTTAGAGAGGTTTTACTGTAAACCAAGATCAGATGGCTACTCTAGTTATGGAACATAATAGATATGATTGTATAAAGTCTGGCATTGTTAAAGTTCACCCTGTTCAAGTGGCCATTATAACACTTTAACTGAATAATGTTCAGACATTTATTATTTCCTTCATATATAAGCATTAGGTAAAGGTTCTATAAAAGTCACCTTTTGAAACCATTGTGATAAATAGAGCATTTACACCAAATGCTCTATTTATCACAATAGTTTCAGAACTACAAAATTCTAAAATGTTCCTTTTCTCTAGTAAATGCTCCTTTTCGGTAGATTTATTCAAAGAGATCGGGTCTAAAATTAGTCTAGGAGAGAATGAGTCTTCTCGTAATATTTTTCACATATACAGGTCGGGTTATTGTCTGGAAATATTGCTATTTGTCATTTTACTATTTAAAACATTTCTATATTCCTGTGACAGACGACATTTGTCATATGCAGATGTTATTTTCTCAAAACTTGGAACCGAATAAGATCGTACAGAATGGCAACTGGTCAAGGTCTGAACTGAAGATTCCAATATTAACCCATTCGCTCATAGACTATTTTTAGATCCAACCTCTTTGAATGAATCTACCAAAAAGGAGCATTAACTAGAGAAAAGGAACATTTTAGAATTTTGTAGTCTGGTGTAAATGCTCTATTTATCACAATGGTTTCAAAAGGTGGCTTTTATAGAGGCGTAGAAAGGCATATTTGTGGAGTAAAGGGTTAAAATGTCCTACCTGAGTTGGAAAGACATTTATATTCAGACAAACAAAACACGTGGCAGACGACACTTTCATAGCATTTTTAAGTTTAATTCTTTGCTTATTTTCGGTAGATTCCCCTGCTATTCATGACTTATGTAAACAGTTTGGACCCAGATCAGACCCCACTAAACATGGTGCTTGGTCTGAGATCCAAACTGTGTGTACTTAAGACTCAACGTATGCAAACAAAAATTCAGAAAGAATTTTAATAAGATTGAAACCGTTTCAGACGATAATTGAGCAGCAGACGACATTTGAGCAGACTATCAAATTACTTAGCAATACACACTGTTACGAGCGGTGAAACCGTGATTACCTATGCAAACAGTTCGGATCCAGATGAGACGCCGCATCATCCCTTTCCCTCATATAAATGTGTTTTCACGCATCTACAAACAGAGTAGACCCAGATCAGACGGCTCCTAGAGGAGCCGTCTGATCATGGTCTGATCTGTTTGCTAATAGAATTTGATAGATCTGTTTCTTTGCTTTCTACAATGGCTACAATGGTCCACCTTCTATATTTCTTTATAACTGTTTTGTTAATGAATATTCAGTAAGTACTGAAATTTGTAACAAACATAGAACAGGGAAAGGGTTAAACCCAACCATTTACCCTAAGCGCGACCTGATTCTCATTTGCAAACCGTTTTGATCCACATAAAGTGCCGAGTAACTCGGCATCTCATCAAGGCTCAAGCTGTTTGACATTCTGGCAACAGTTTCTCAAAACTCTCAAACAGATGGATCGGAAGAAGGGGAGAACTACGCAAAAATTAAAGCATATATTGGTTATTGAACTACATCCGGTTAATGGTAAACACTTTTATGTGTGTAATGCATCTCTATATATGCTTACAGCTGTGTATGTGTTACAATTATACGCTGTATGTTTCCAGTAATAATCAAAGTACTGACAGTACTGAAGGTTTCGGACCATATGTATGTCGATTGTGACTATACAATACGAAAAAAGCTTGGTAGGGAAGGACTGGTACCATTGATACATAGTAAGATGACCTCTAAAGCATTATTTCCTGAACTAAAATGGTGTTTAATGGAACTGTTTGTTAAAATTGACAGGTCATCTGAACATAATTGCTGTGAACTTTTCTGTGTTTAAGATATTGTTTAAAGAAATAAATTGATGACTAGTAGCACACAGTGCAGTTCCAATAGTTCAATTTGCCTGAAGTTTACTTAAATTTATATTTGAATTTAGTAAAGGGCCATAACTCTGTTATTATTTGGCCGACGTTGGCGTCATATATTGTGCCTCATACCTATCCATGTAAATACCCCGTCAAATTTAAATGAAATCTGAGCAAGCTGTTCCAAGATATGACTTCTAACAGTCACATTTCCTATATGGCTATCTGAAAGCAACAAAGGGTCATATTTATGCTACTAACTGGTGGATTGTAACAGTATTTGGCGTGCATCAATCACATATCCATCTATACACTACAACCATGTTTGGATAAATTATATATGCCATTTGAATCTACATATCATACAGTTAACAAGATCTAATTGTAACAGAATATGTTGCAGAATGTCCCCTAAACGAAACTTACAACTGTTATTGGTGAGCATAATATCTAAATTTCAACCAATAACAGGCCATTAGTGAGCACTTGGTTACATGACAACCAGCACTTTTGAAACAACTGCATATATATCCCTACTGACCAAAGTTTCCGAAAAATCTAATATGTAAAGTGTGACCCATTCAGAGGACACTACTCCATTACCATGGCAACCAAGTATTTCAAAACAACTTGACTGAGTTTGGGATACCCAAATACCCCTAAATGCCAATTTTCAGCAAAATTGAATATCTAAACTTTTGACCAATCAGATCTCACCATTCAGTTTCCATACCAACAAATCATTTCGAAATACATACCAATCAATTCTGAGTGTCAAAATATTTACGACATACCAATTTTCGGCAAAATCGAACAATATCTGAATTTGCCGAAAAATATCTAAATTTTCGACCAATCAGAGCCACCACTCAGTTACTATGGCAACCAATTCTTTAAGAAGACCTATAAATTAGTCCCGAGTGCCAAAATATACAGTAATACCAATTTTTAGCAAAATCAACCAATATATGTACTTTCGAAACACAAACCAATTGATTTGGAGTACTCAAATATCCCATGATACCAATTTTCAGCAAAAAATCGAATGATATATAACTTCGCCAAACACTATCTAAATTTCGACCAATTATAGCCAACCATTTAGTTATGGTGATTTTCAAAAAATAAAAAGCGGGATGTACATCTGCATGTATCAAGCAATATTCATATGAAGTTTCATTAGGATCGGACAATTACTTAGTCTTGCTGAGAAATGCTCTGGACAAGTTCATGACGGAAGAAGAACAATTGGAAGAATCAGAATCGGAAGATAGAATGATAAGAATAAGAAACGGAGCAAACACAATATGTCCCTCTACTTCATTTTGGGATATTATTAAATACCAGGGGGTGAAAATAACAGCATGCTTGTATGTTAACACAGATTAATGCTGGGGGAAAAGCTTAAACACACACTACAAACAAAAAATTGTCAAGAATTATATACGTTCAGCATATGTTATAAATTATAATTAACATTATGTACCACATACAATAAAATAAGTCCACTTTATATTTTTTTATAACTACTAACTCTCTATAATTGGAGCAATTATCCTTAAATGCTTACAACCTGGTACCAAGTCTCCTAAGACATTACACACATTATAAACATGGGTCTTATAGAACAGAAAAGTCTATGATCAATGTTTACGATGCTTGTCACACATTATGTAAAAATATAATTATGATCTTCTAAACTCAATATAAATACTTCTGATGCATTCAGAATGCAGATTGCTTCTGAGGCTCAAGGTTATCCATATATCTCCGGAACGTTTCACTACGGTCCGTGCTCCTTCGTGCAGAAGGGTCGGTGCCGAATATTATGATTTTTTTAGCTTTCTTCAACTTCAACTATAATTACAGTAAATGAAATTAAATAAATTAAATTATATTAAATTTATTTATTATTTTATTTCATTTATTTTTTAATTTATTTTTATTATAATAATAAATTATTAATAATAATAAGAATAATAATAAATAAATTAAATTATTAAATTTTATTTATTTATTAACTAAATTACAGTAAATTAAATAATAATTTATTTATTTTATATTTATTTATTTTACTCGTCATAGCGAGCGGACAAGTAGAATTTTCCAGGCTGTTACTACTTATTATGCACTGAATATTAAATTTACGTATTTCAAATAATAAATATGGACAATATTAGCCAATAAGCTCGATGAAAGGTTTTTCTAATAAGAAAAATAATGCTTAAATTGTGGCCGATTTTAGGCTGCGAAATTCATATCCGCGGATATGAGTCATACCAGTCATATCGGGTGTTTATACTGTATCCTGCAATTTCCAGTCGTTATCTTCATTCCCATAGTTCGTGTGTAATATGTAGAGATTGACGATGTTCCGACCATTATTCATTACTGTTTTCTCCGTAACGTTGTCTGTACAAATCCGACAAATTCAAGAAATGCTTGTAGATTTCAAATAAACGCCCGACTTTTAGAAGTCGATTACTTTCTGGGCCATTTTTACCGGCGCTTAGTGGTATATATTCGTACGCGACCAAATTTATCATATAACGTAGCATTTTACACGGCAAAAGTATTGGTAATTGAAACAGTTGCATCCGCATTTTAATAATTGACAGAAATACCAAATGAAGAATTATCGATATCGTTTATCAAATGCATTGCACTTGGAACTATATTTTTGTCAAGGTATGTTATCAAAATCACATTTTTGGCAAAATGAAAGTAGAAATACGGGTGAAATACGCCCGTAGATAACTAAATCGCTTAATCGGCGCTACGTGATAAACATTCTGTCAACGTTAAACCATTCAAAATGTCTGCATTTTGGTTAACGAACGTATGCATTGTAAGCATAAATTGATTTTTCGTAGTATAACAGTGGTCTGATTGCGCATTATGGGATATGAATTTCTTTATAAATTTGCTTGAGGCATGCCCTGGGGATGCATTACTATTAGGTTTCGGAAAGTAGTCCGAAACCTAAAAAGAACTGGATTGAAAAGACATCCAAAATGGTTTACACTGACAAAATTGTTACTCACTGTCGAATACTCGATTAACATTTTATTCCATGAATATTCCTATATTACATAAGGGCGTTACGAATACCAGTAATATTCATTTGTATAAGGTCATATGAACAGACGAAATGTTATCTACGACAGAAACTGTATAATCATATCTATATTATGTCCTAAGCAAACAAAGCTGACCCTGATTCCAGCAGGTGCCTTCTGATCTGAATAATAATAATAATAATAATAAAGACTTTATTTAACGAGAGAACTCATTTGATAAAATCAATCTTCCATGAGGCCCTCAACAGTAACATATATACAAGCACATTAAAAAAACAATCTAGTAAAAGCTACATACATATTTAAATTAAAGATACATAATTATGGTTACTGGTAGAATTAAAGTTTTACTTAATGGTTAGCATAGGGTCTATAATATTTCAAGGTTTTACCCAGATCCCACAAGACGTCAGCGCAAAGTTGGCCCGATATCGCAATGACACTGGGTCCAACCACGATCAGACGCTGTATTCACCAGCTATTGTACATATGCATGGAATCGAAATGAAAGGCTATTTAAAACGCTAGGTGTTATATAGCGGATATACCGTACAAACAGTTGCTTTTAAGATGAAGCACCAGAGCAATTAGCGTCTCATCCAGATTAAAGCTGGTTAATTCACTCTGATTGTTTAACGAGGGTAGCTCAATTAGTCATAATGACTAACCTACATTGAGGCCCTAGAACAAAAGCATTTCATACAATATACAAAACAGTAAAACACAGATCTATATGCACTCGAAAGCAATGTTCAGAAATTCAGTAGGCCCCCTATTTTTGCGTCTGGATAATTAATAATTGTTGTCTGCTTCAATTTGTAGATTTATTGTTTAAGGACACGCAGTTGGATCCTGCTAAAACTCCGAGTAACTTGGCGTCTAATCTGGATCTAATCTGTTATCATAAATTTGATTTGCCACTATCATCCAAATTGTTAATAATATAAAGCTATAATATATAAAGTGTTGCACACAATAAATGAATTGCATAAATGACATCTGACCCCGATTCAGGTGGATGAATGCACGCGCTATCAAAATCACATATTTGTGACGTCATTTACCCACGCTGTCATTATTATAAATACAAGAAAATCTACTCTCTTTGCACATGTGCTATATAGAGTAAAGGGTTAATTGTTTAAGATTATGTTAATACTTTACGCCTTATTTATACATGATTTTAACGTCATTACAGAGTAGACCCAAGGTCTACTCTATTGGCTTTGATAATATATATAATACTAGAGTTTCTGACATAGCCAAAAATCCGGTGCTGATATACTTAGTATGCTAGTATAAAATAATCTAATTAACATTTAGAATGTCGTTAATTCGTCCATGAATATTCATGTAGTAAGGGTTCGTTAGGTGTGTGAAACCTGGGTCCATGCTTATAAAGCTTTTTTAGGTGAGTCTGAGTTTGTTCTCAAGCTTTTGATTGGTCAGATTTGAGTTCTCAAGCTTTTGATTGGTCAGATTTGAGCCAAAGGCTCAAATCTGACCAATCAAAAACTTGAGAACGAACTCAGACTCAACTAAAAGTTTTATAAGCATGGACCCAGAACAATATACAATAGAACTCCTCTAATGTGACAACTTAATGAATAAACATGGGTGTCTTTATAAGCAAGTAGTTGCTTAATGCAGGACAAAAGTAATACAGAAAGCTCTTTGTATTACTTTTGTCTTATTAAGCGACCACCTGCATCTAGCACGCATAATTAAATTATACCTCTTTTAGGTGGTTACATTAGCGGGGTTTACTGTACACTGATTTATATTTGTTCCACACACACTTCTTTCGCTACAGACAGCAAGAGTCTTGCTGGATAGGCTGGTTCCCTGCTGTTACAACAGGCACCCCAGTTGAACTCCTGCACATAGACAAATTATCTTGATCCAGATCAGAGCTGTCTGGTCAGAGTCTGCTCTGTTTTCTGATGGAATAATATAAATATTATTTAACAATATCTGGTATGGCTAACAATTACTAAGTTCTTATGCCATTATAAAAAGACAAGAAATAGTTGTTAATGACGCCATAATTACTTACATGAATATTCATCATGAAAAAGGTCAAATCGCTGTGCTAGAACACAAACAGCGTAGAAAATGTACTATAGTTCAAATCCGTCTCCACATCTATCGCAGGACACATTCTTCTATTATTATTTTTTTTTACAAAAGTAGCCTATAATCAGCATCAAACAGCCTGGAGTCTGAGGAGACGCCGAGTGACTCGCCATTTTCTTTGGACGCAAACCGCTTGTAAACGTTATCAAAGATTATCCGATGGCATTGAATGAGCTAAGTAAATCTAAATTAACCCTTTCCCTCATATTGACGACTTTTGATGACTCTATAAAAGTCACTTTGTGAAACCATTGTGATAAATAGAGCATTTGCTCCTATAGGAGCAAATGCTTATTTATCACAATGGTTTCAAACTGCAAAATTCTAAAACTTTCCATTTCTCTAGTTAATGCTTCTTTTCGCTAGATTTATTCAAAGTGGTTGTATCTAAAAATAGCCTATGAGGTAATTGGATAAGATGTCTCGGAGTTTAAGCAGACGCCGTATTGTTACAACGCATCAATCACTACGCTGTCAGTAAGGGCCGTCGGTTGGTTTTAAATTTAGACCATACCGTTAACACAAAACATGGCATCTACAGTAAAGAACGTACAGTGCTACACCGATTATTGGTAAATTTGGACTGATGAAATCGTAATCGCAGGTAAATTACTCAATATGTTTACATATTACAAATACATTTTCACAATATTATTGGTAAATGTACTCTTGTCTTCCTGTACAATTAACACATATACGAGAAGAGTACATGTATTGAAAACGAAAGCAAATGTTTATGTTTAAAGAGGATGTCCCGACAATGGATACATATTTCCAATAATATCATAAAACCTTGTAATTGTTATGTTCAACAATTATCATGAAGATTGTCAATATCTTAAAATGACCCTTGTGATACAAAACAAACCCCGTTTTCATCGATACTTATATATTTTTGTTCTACATGTACTTCAAAATAGTATCGGCTTTGGTCGAACAGTTTACGAAACTAAAATATTAATACAGTGTCGAATAACACATCAAACACATGGAAGTTGTTCCTTCTTCGGTGTTTATTGGACTGATTTTCCTTGCGATATACTTCTGTTCAGGCTATATGCACGTAGAGACTATTGGATCTAAGCTATCCGTAAATGCAATGTGAGTCAGATCGAGTTGTGTGGGAAAAGGGTTTATGCACACGTTATAGTGATTCAATTTGTTAGATAAACCACAGCTATTTGAGAAAACGAATACCGTTACTTATACATGTAGTCTACAGCTACAAACCCGACTGTGAAACTCGTTAAAAACTGAAAAAAACCGCTAATGCGACCACCCAAATTATGGATGCTAGATGCAGGTGGTAGCATAATGCATGACATAAGTAGTACAGAAAGCTCCTCGAGGTATTAAGCAACCACCTGCTTATAAAGGCACTCATGTTTATTCATTAAGCGGTCGCATTAGAGGGGTTCTACTGTACAATACAATGGGTTTTACGTAAGAGTTTACCACCAACATTTATCAGTAAACCAATAAAACATCTTTAAACCTTTAGCCTGCTGAGCAAAATTTGTTTGTAGTAAAGGTCATCGATTTCAGTTGTTACTGTTCATTTATCTTGCATTTCTTTTCAACAACACTGTCAGATTATCAAACAGTTTGGATCCTGATGAGTTACTCGGCGTCTCATCTGGGACCAAACTGTTTGCATAGGTAATCACTCATCCAATAACAAAGTCTTTTAACAACTATTCCAGTAGCCATCGAAAGCTGCATAGCTGTCGAAAGCGATATACATGTAGCGCAGATGTGCTGAAGTGATGGGGTTCAATATTCACTACCAGACATTTTATTAATTGTCAATGACCCAGAACAGCCGTAAAAAATGAGAAAATCATTGTTGGATTATAATAATGCATATGATACAATCAGAAGATTAATTACTTACTTGGTAGTGAAATAAAGTAAAGTACCTAAAGTAAAGTACCTAGTTATAGTCTACTTTCAGTCCGAATGACCGCTCAGCCGACTGTACATTTACTCCCCTGGTCATTGAGTCATTGGCCTACAATATTGAGCACTGCTAACATATGGCGCAGTCATGCAGCCGCAGTACCGGCGAGTGACCTTCACAGGTACCCATTTTAACCCCTAGGTGGAGAGGATGTGCGGGTGGGAGACACGGAAAAGTGTCTCTGAAATTCCCGGGTGGGACCGGGATTTGAACCCCGGACCTGCGGACTGATAGTCAAGCGCGTTACCACTAGACCACCGCCACCTGCAAATAAGAGACGATTCTACAGAGATGTCACAGGATAGGGTTTAGTAGAGAAATGAGGATGTTAGTGTGTGGGTACGCACCTTTAACTGTAACTCTGATTATTGGTTAGGTTTACACTGATTTATTTAACCCTTTCGCTTGCCAATGCCGGATCTGTGATTACTTATGCAAACAGTTTGGATCAAGATGAGACGCCGAGTAACTCGGCGTCTCATCAGGATCCAAACTGTTTGGTAAGTACTGTTACAAGTTTTGAAACAAAAATACGAGAAAAATGAAAACTGAAAATTGAAGCAGACGACAAAGTTTGCAAACGACAAAAGTTGGCGGCGAAAGGGTTAATTAAAACATGACATGGTTTGACATTCTATTAACCTTTTACTCCGTGACTACTAATGTAAATTTAAAAATACAATGTAGTGGCATTATGAATATTAATTAGATTAATTGTTATAACAGCACGTGGAAACTGGAATTCATGACCATTGATGAAACTGTTCAGTGTTGAATCATATACATGTATATATGTTATATCTTAAGCAAACGGAGTAGACCCAGAACCGATAGCTCCTGAAAAAGCCGTCTGATCTGAGTCTACTCAGTTTGCAGAGACATCGAAATGCGTGTTTATGTAGTGTAGGATTAACCCTTTCACTGCCAATGTCGCAAAAATGCACCGTGACAAATAGTGCAGCCCCATATCAGACGCCGCCTTTTTCTTTTATCTCAAACTTTATTTCTATATACGTGCTTTATTCCTTTGAAATTTGCATTTATTTATCTCAATTCCTTATTTAAACGAATGATTTATTAAAATTGGATTTAGACGCATTAGAAATTTGGCACCTAAAGGGTTAATATAGAAGTACAGTATTGGTTCAGTGCATCAATTTTATTTATAGTTGGATCAATTTGTGAATTGACACAACAAAACAAAATATGTTCTTTATCATTTTCATTTACCTGAAAAGACAGCTAAAGAAGAGGTTTTGAATGCTGTAACATAAGATTCTAAGGAGTGGCATTAGTGACAACCACTTACAAAACAGAACAAATATTTCATTGATTTGTACATAGTACATCATCATATACACAACATATATAAAAACTAACGTATACACAAGTAATTAGACCGAACCCAGATGATAGGATTTCAAAGCGCAAATATATCACTCTATCAAGATAACATTTGAAAACATTGATGAAAATTTATCATAAATGTATCGAATAATAGTTTACCTAATTAATATTTGTGTAAGAGAAAATGAATGAATTAATAATACTTAAATATATTTTTACAATTGCATATGGAGAGAAACAGTTTTAACCCTAGCAGAAACTAAATAATCTGATCAGTATTATTCTCTATATTGTCCTATAAGCAAACAGGGCATCCTGTTCAGACGTTCTGCAGGTTCTCAACAAAAGTTATATAAAGTATACCCATGAGGTCAAAACTCCCCCGCCCCCAGGGGTGGCCAGTCTTCAATAGAAACCTACAGTGAAAACTTCCACTGAAACTGTATGTTTCTCAGCTTTAATATTTGGCACATAGCATCATGTGCAGGTTCTATATAATGTTATATAAATTATGCACACCGTGTCCAAATTGGACCCGCCCCAGGGGTGACCAGTTTTCAATAGAAGCTTGTAGTGAACATTTTGAAAATCTTCTTCTCTGAAACTAGAATTTTCTTAGCTTTCATACTTGGCATATAGCATAATGTACAGGTCCTCTATAAAAGTTACATAAATAATGCTCTTGGCGGTCAAAACTGGCCCCACTCCGAGATGGCCAGTCTATAACAGACTGCTGTTTTAATTCTTTGCTGTTCAATGACAATTGACCCGTGGCTATTTTAGCATACATGTATTGCTGGAGTGAGTCATATTTCTCATTGGCACTCTGGAGTTTTTGCCTAATTTTATATAGAAACATATTGTAGAAACTTAACTTTGAAAATCTCTGGAACTGGAAGGTTCTCGGCTTTCATATTTGGCTCATAGCATCATTCCGAGTCCTCTACAAAAGTGCTATGAATTATGCCCTTGGTTTCAAATGAAGCCCCACCCCAGGGGTGGCCAGTTTTCTTTAAAACACAGTGAAAACTACCTTCTCCTCTGATTGTCTGGTGAGCGATATCAGGGCCATCTTTACCCTCTTGTTTACTGTTACTGTTAGGTGGATCTAGTTTGTTTCACCTAAACATGTTTTAGTTTTACATGTACATGCAAGTTTATTTAATTTGTTTGTCTTTAAGGGTGGGGTGAAATAGATGTGAGGTTTTGCGGCCACAGACGGGTTTATGTACTTCCATCTTTCCCTATTGTTTGTGTCTTATGTCTTTGTGTGTCTCATTTTGTCTTTTGATTGGCATGTTCATTTATGATCACCCATCGTCCGGCGTCCGTTCGTCCGTCTGTCCGGTGGGTATTTTTGTGCCTTTGTTGGATAGTTTTAAACAATGGAAATACCTAACAAGTGTCCATATGTAAGAACATTCGTCCATCCGTCAGCAATCGCTTTAAACGATATCTCCTCTAAAAGCATGTCAGATTGTAGCCAAACTTTACAGAAATGATATATGTATCATGCTCTAAAACGTTTAGAAGAATCCATGATGAATTACCATGGCAACCCAAAATATGTTTTAACATCTCCCAAACCGGAGGTCAGGATTTAATGATATTCGACAGCAATAGCCTTCTTGTGACCCTCTACCAAAATTGTTAAAACCTTCTTCATACCTAATAAAACATGGCCGCCAGAGGCGGGGCTAGAATTCCTTATAAAACTATATAGAAAACCTTTTAAATACATTCGTCTCCAAAACCATGTTGATATCTCAAAACACGTGGTCGCCAGGGGCGTACTAGATTTCTTATATACCTCAAGTGTATAAAAAAAACTTTAAAAATATTCTCCAAAACAGGTGGTTTAATTATAATGGTTTTTGGTCACAACAGTCTCCTGGAGAACCTTAATCAAAATTGCTAAAATCATGCTGTTATCTCAAACAAGTGGGCCATGGTGGCCTTGATATCGCTCATCACACAGTCAGAGGAGAAGAGTTTTTTTAAGTGTTCACTATATGTTTCTACAGAAAACTGGCCATCCCTAGGGCGGGGTTAATTTTGACAGTCACAAGGGGAAAATTTCTATAACTTTTGAAGAATACCTACAGTTGATGAGATGTGTCAAATATGCAAGCTTAGAGCCTTCCAGTTTGAGAGAATATGTTCAAAGATTTCCTATATGTTCCAGATGACATCTGAACCAAAAGGCATACTTGATATAGCTTTTGTAGAAGACCCAAACATGATGGTATGTGTCAAATATGATAGCTGAGGAGCTTCCAGTTTTCAAGGAGAAGCTTTTCAAAATGTTCACTGTAATTATGTTTCTCTAGAAAACTGGCCACCCTTTGGGCAGACCGATTTTTCCCCAGAGGCATAATTTATATAAGTTATATATATATGACGTCAAGATGATGCCATGGGCAAAAACTATGAAAGCTACGAACTTTCCAGTTTCGGAGGAGATGATTTTCAAACTTTTCATAAAACAAGACACCCTTGAAGCATGGTCAATTTTGACCCGAGGGGTATAATTTCTATAACTTTTGTAGAAGACCTGATTTTGATGATATGTACCAAATATCGAAGCTGAGAATCATCCTATTTCAGAGGAGAATATTTTCAAAATGTTCAGTATATGTTTCTATAGAAAACTGACCAGCCCTGGGGCGGGGCCACATGTTATGCCAGGAACACAATTTATATATCTATTGAACATGAACATGGTGTTATGTGTCAAATCTGAAAGAAAATAACCTTCTAGGTGCTAAAGAAAACTGGCCACCCCTTGGGCGGGGTAATATTGACCCAAGGGGTATAATAACTTTTGTAGAAGACCTACATTTGATACTAGGTGCCAAAACTTGCGAGCCCTGAGGCGGGCCAAATTATATACTAGGGGTACAATTTATATAATTTTTGTAGAATGCTTGGCTTGAGAGTGAAACGAGAGTAAATAGTCACTTCTGTCTTATTCTTTAATAACACACTAATAAGTCAAAGTAAGTGTAGAGCTTATCATGCATAAACACCTTTCTAGAAAAGAGGAAGACTGTATGTTGCATTCATAGATTTCAAAAAAGCTTTTGGTTATTCAACAGGTCCAAACTGTATAATATATTATTTAACAATGGGATAAATGGTCATTTACTCAATTCTATCATCGCTTTGTATATTAGATTAACTGACTTCTTTGAATGGTGTTTTGCCCATTAGGTTTCAATGAACTTGTTCACGAAAATGAAAACAATAGAATGCATGGAATACAACTCTTACCGTCTGAGATAGAGGTATTTATTTTAATGTTCGCTAATGACATAGCAATGTTATCTGATACAATTATAGGTCTCCAAAACATCTAAATACATTACAGCAGTGTTGTGATAAAAATCATTTATATGTCAATACAAACAAAACGAATGTTCTTGTTTTTAAGAGCGGTGGCAAGTTGTCAAGGAAAGAAAACTGGAAATATAAAACGCTAATATCAAATGTGTAAATGGTTTCACTTACTCGGAAATAATCTATATAATAATGGAACTGGGTATGTATGGAAAGCACAAAATAAGCCAAGGTTGGTAGATCAATATATTCAAACATAATCTGAATTATGCATGAGTAATAACAAATTAAATAAATTCTATGCCTTTGTAAAACGTCATTTGGCTGGTATACTCTTAAACCCAGAAATGGGATGAGCTTACCAGACTCATGTATTTACTTTTCTCTGTCGTGCCCTTACGGCTTCCTTGCAGTTGACTGTTGACATAGTATGCTATGTTTTACATTTTGTACTGTGATTACTGTCTTCTATGTTGTGGGGAAGACCGACAGGGATACCTTTATTTACAATGTTTGTTTAGCTAGGGTGAATTTGAGATAAGTGTGAGGTTAGGACGTCCGTAAACCGGTTGAAACCCCCAGTGGTGATTTTGCTACTGATCGAGCCAATCCGGTTCTCTCTTTGTCACCCTTACTTTTGTTTGTCTTGTGTCGTTGTCACATACAAGACGCAATCACCACCAACACATCGATAGACAGCATGTATCACACACACACACGCATACAACCAAACATACGAGAACACAGAAAACACCAACAAATACACATGCACCAGAGACAAACATGAACAAAACACAAGCACAAAGACACAAGACAAACAAAAGTAAGGGTGACAAAGAGGGAACCGCCTTGGCACGGTCAGTAGCAAAATCACCACTGGGGTTTAAACCTAAAGTGAAAGGTGTTTGTAATTTTTTAATCCAGTCTAGCTCTGTCATAAAACGAGCTTTAGATTTCAAACTACTGGTAGTATCAGAATCATAATAAATTTGCGCTACTGGTTGAACCGAAACATGTTTCGAAAATGCTGGTAAAGAAAGTTGCGAATACTTTTGATACGATAATGGTAATTATGTTCTCGGAACCTTGTTTTTAAAGAACGACCCGTCTGACCCACATACTGAATACCACAGCGTGGCGCATTTCAGGTTATAACATATATAATATTTGACGAATTTCAGTCTACATCAGAATTAATCTTCACACTAAACACTCTACCATTTACAAGAGATTTAATAGTTGATCTAGTAGAAATAAAATTGCAACACATACACCTCTTACTATTGCACTTTGTAATTATTGGATACACTCTGTCTTTGGTGCAAATAATTCTGCCATAAATAAATGATGAATATGTCGCGATGCACCATAAAACCACACTGTACCTATTCAAATGTCTAATATAACATATGTCAATAGTACTTACAGATCAATAACATGTAGTTGTAGTTATATATGTTTATAAATGTTTATGAACCGGGGGCCGTATATACGAAATAAAGTTCAAATATAAAAACGATGTTAATATTTCAACGGTCTTATACGAACTGACTAAATAATGGAATGGTCCAGCTCTGCACATATCTCACACACACAATCACAGTCTCCAAAGTTGCCCAGTTCAAAGGAATCAAATTGACGGGAACCTGTCAGGAAGAACACCTTTATAATAATAAGTAAGGGTTAGGGTTAAACCACAGTATCCGGGTCTCACAGACTTTCTAGCTTAGCACCCACACCTACTGTCAATGGCTATAATTAAACAAATATGGTTTTTTCTTTGAAATTATCTACTCTGTCTGCTCTGCACTAGATCATTCATACTGACATTCAGTTATATGATCAGTCACCATTCTGACACAGTATCCAGTCGCACCCTCATACATACGTACAACAAGAGGACCTGAACATAATGTTATGTGCCAAATATGAAAGCCGAGAACCTTTCAGTTTTATGGGAGAAGATTATCCAAGTTTTCACTATATTTATTTAATTTTTGTAGAGGACATGAAGTTGATGTTATGTGCGAAATATGAAAGCTGAGAACCTTCCAGTTTCAGTTTCAGAGAAGAGAAGATTTTTAAAGTTTTCAGTATATATTTCTACAGAAAACAAGGCACCCCTGGGGCCAATTTTGAATCAAGGGTATAATTTACATATCTTTTTTAGATGACCTACAGATAATGCTACGCGCCAAAGATGAAAGCTGACAACCCCGTAGATTCAGAGAAGAATACGTTTAAAGGTTTAAATTGTTGACG
This sequence comes from Azorinus chamasolen, assembly GCA_963576725.1. NCBI lineage: Eukaryota > Metazoa > Mollusca > Bivalvia > Cardiida > Solecurtidae > Azorinus > Azorinus chamasolen. The sequence continues at coordinate 32,167,930 of OY755238.1, read as the reverse complement.
AGGGTGAGTCTAGTACTAGTCTCTGTCTAGTACTGCATTATAAGACTTCGAGGGTGTGAGTGATATATGGCTATCATGGTCCTCTTTTTCTTTTCGTTTTGTAACTACAGACGCACTATCAAACAGTTTGGGTCCAGATTAGACACTGAAATATTCGACGTCTCATGTTGATCGAAACCGTCTGCATAGAAAATCACATTTGCGATAGGCAGCAAAACAGTAAAGCATAAAGTATGTGATTGATTTGCATATATTTCAGATCAGTGCTACAATAATATGGATGACCAGCCATTTACCTGTCCTGCCTTCTCACTGAATCTTTCTAGTGCATTGGATGAGATAGGTTTAAATGAGAAGACTGTTTTGAAAAGACGAAAAGTGACTTTAAAAGTGGAGAAACTACTTAACATCATCAATAAACATGTACAAAACGAGATTATCAAAGATGCAGTGTCAGGAACAGCATATTGTTTTGGAAGTCTTTCAGAGGGAACCACTACGATCGATTTAAATTCTGACCGGGACGCACTGAATTGTTGTGACCACACTAACGTCATACAGGAATTGACGGATTGGCAGAAGGGCAAACTAAACCTGCTTATGCTACATGATAGCACGATGCCCGGCTACTGCTGCCTCCAGGTTTTCCGATCAGATATACCACTGCCGGCAGATGATTTGCCACACGAACTCTATACATATGACACTAGGAAGAGGGTGGTACTACAACACACTGTCTTCTTAGAAAATGGAGAAATCAGAAATGGACCAGCTTGTACATTGATTAGAAAGGAAACTCGAATAGACATCGACAGCGTGTTTGCACTGAGATGTACTACCTGGCCTCCATATGCTGTACAATGGGTAAGACGAGTGAGGCATGGACAATGGCTGACACAGCAATTAATCGAACAAGCTAGAAATGACGACATCTTTCTAGTCCCAGTAGGATATAAACTCAGCCATACACCGGATCTGGAGTGGCGAATTTCGTTTTCATTAACGGAAAGACGTTTGGTGTTCAGCATGAATATGACACAGATAAAGTGTTTCGTTCTTTTGAAGATGTTGAAGAAATCATCACCTGCCGGTGACATCATATCAACTTATCACTGTAAAACAGCAATGTTTTATTGCATGGAAGACAGTCCTTCGGAATTATGGCAGAACGAAAACCTTGTAAAGTGCATTATCAAATGTCTTAAATTATTACTTGTCTGGGTTACCATCGAGCACTGTCCTCATTACATAATGCCAGAGACAAATCTGTTTGCTGGAAAATTTACACCGCAGAATAAGGCTAGAGTACAGCGCTTCCTGTTACAGTCAATTGAGAGCAATGGGGAATTTTTACTCTATATAACCACTAGCCAACTTGGACTGACGATTCGAAAAAATATGATTATACCACACAGTCACATTGGTATAGATGATAGTGTACAAACAATGACTGAGGTGTTCGTGTCAGAGCTTCAATATCATGCGGCACTGAGTGACATAATATTGGATTTCATTATTAAAGGTGCTTCGGTAGACCGAATGATCCTTATTCCAAATGTTCAACGGGCCATCCGGTCAATGTATGTACAGCTTGACATATCAGACGAAAATGTAAGGCAAGAGATACAAACCATTATCTCGTTCTTGTCAGTTTGGTTAGGGTCACTGATGTCTTCTGAGCCCCTCTCAGGCCAAATGGGAATACCCCAAGCGGCGATACAGTGGCTTACTCCTGTTGTAAATGTTGATGTGTCAACATCGCTTAAACTGGCATCTGTATTCTACTGCAGTGGAGATATGCATAAAACCGAAACAATCATGCTATATATCGTTGACCGATATCGTAAATCTAACATAAAGTGTCACAGTAACACACAGTCCGCTTGTGGTTGCCATTCACACCATATCCCCTTCCGTACGGAGTTGTTTTATCGATTTGACTCCATAAACGTTGAAAATGAACGAGCATCAATATTCACTGACTGTGTGAAGTTCTGTCTACAAGAATATCACTGTGTACCGCCTGCACTGCAATACGAGTTCTACAGATCTGTCGGTGACGATATATTACAATGGGAAACACGCGAATGTGCCTGGATGGTCCTTGCCGCTGTGGATTGTATTCCTTACCTTTATTATCTCCAGTACATAACATATGGTCGGTTAGGGGAACGTGTCAAACAGAAGGAGGCATTAAACAATCTTGAACACTGCCTGAAAGAAACCAAAATATTCGGCCATGTTGAGACAGGATTGAACTTGTTTGGAAAGTGCATGGAATAGGAGGGAAAAATGGAGTATGCCATGTGTCTGGAAGTCTCTGGAAATAAAACCACGGAACAACGCCGCCAACTGGCATCTCGGAATTCTTTGGTATCAGATGGTCGGAAAAAGGTAATAAAGACTTCCATTTGTATGGACATACATGTATATAATTATGTCTCCCCAATATACTTGGGAGACATTTTATTTTTGTGCATGGCGTCCGTCCGTGTGTCCGTCCGTCTGTCTGTCCGATTTTATTTGTCCGCGCGGTTTCTCCAAAAGCTCTTGTCGGATTTTCATGAAACTTCATAGCATAAATTAGTAGCATGCCTAGTTGTGCATATCGTATTTCTGTTTCGGTTTGTTGATTTTCTGCAGAGTTATGGGACCTTTATTTTTTAGAGTTATGGGACTTTGAATTTTTTACCTGACAATATTTGTCTGCGAGGTTTCTCCAAAACCTTCATCAGATTTTCATGAAACTTCACAGGGTTGATCAGCACTTTGCCTAGTTGTGCATATCGTATTCATGTTTCGGTTCAATGATTGTCTGAAGAGTGGAACTTTGAAATTTATACATGGAAAAAAAAATACACGCGGTTTCCCAAAAGTTAACAGAGTAGACAAAAATCAAACGGCTCCTATATGGCTCGTCTGATCAGGGTCTGCTCTGTTTGCTAATGGAATTTTAAATATCTGTTTCTTTACTTTTTAAAATGGCTACAATGTTCCATCTTCAGTATTTCATAGACCTAATATCTCCACGAATATTCAGTGGGTATTGACATTTAGAATAAACATAGACCAGGGAAAGAAAACAATTTATCCATATTCACGCAAATTGATGATTCATTTATAGTGTGCCTGTAACAAAATTATAAATCATTGATCTAAGTCAGTATGTGTTTCTCAACTAAAAACAAATTAGAAACTCTTAATTACCTAGTGCACTGACAATTCAGCTTTTAGAGTGCATGGGGAATATATTTTATATATAGATAGAAAATGCTTAATCCTTAACTCCCTAAATACCCCTTTTAATACTTCTGCAAACAGAGTAGGAGCAGTCTAAACAGAGAATGACCTGTTTGCTGGTGGAGTTATATAGATCGAATTATACAGCCCTCGACTAAAATGCCCGTGTTAATCTGTCATTAGAAAAAAATCATGAAATTAATACTCATTATTTCTTAATTTATTATGTGAAAACAAATATAAAACGGTGAAATCCACCATTTACGTTTAACCCTTTCACCGCCAATGTCGCTTAAATGTACAAAGGACAAATAGTGCAGTTCCATACCAGACGCCGCCTTTTTGTCTCAAAATCCACGTCTGCACATGTATAGGTGCTTTATTCCTTTAGAATTTGCATTTATTCATCGTATATTCTTATTCTATCCAATGATTTAACAAAATTAGAAATTTGGCGCCGACTAGGGTTAATGTCGAGCTTTTTTATCTAAGCTGCAGTCATGTAATAAGAAACAACATAGGCCAATGTATGCAAACGGCGAAGACATATTACAGTAAAACCTCGATTATTCGAATTTTCGGTATAGAAGAATTTAGACCCTTGTAGACAGATGGCTGCTTAATGCATGGTGAAAGTCATGCAGAAAGCTCCTATAGGAGCTTTCTGCATGACTTTCACCATGCATTAAACTGCCACCTGTCTTAAAGATCGATAATAATACGTATTTTAGTGTTCGAATAAGCGATAATAATACGTATTTTAGTGTTCGAATAATCGATAATAATACGTATTTTAGTGTTCGAATAATCGAATTTTTACTGTATAAACATGTAAGAGCCGTCAGGCCAGGGAATGGTCTGTTTTGCCTATGGAATTCACGGAGATCCATGATCTACACTTAAGCCCAACTCTTTGGTGCCTCGTATTGATCTAAACTCTAGCGAAGTGTTTAGAAGCATATGTCAAAGCATACAACAGGCGTAGATATACATTTGCTGAAAGAATTTATTGATACATTTATGAAGAAATCATGAAATATTTACTTGTTAAAAAGGTAGTCCCAATATTCGAAGAGTTTCAAAAAAATACATAAAATATTCAAAACTCATTTGTTTATCTGCTCAATGGAAGTATATTGCAACAAAACCTATCAAATAAACGTTGAAAGTTACAAACAAAACCTCCATGTGTTTGATATCAAAGCCACCAATGTTAGTCACCGATATTTCAGTTTTATTCTGGTCGGGGTTTACTTTCGTATCTGTTCGAAATACTTCGCGTCTCTCCGGCCACTTTCAATGGAGGGATTGGGCGATCATAGGCAAAATGCACAAAGAAAAGCCGATAATACTTTATTGTAAAACAAAAGATAAAATATTGATAAACTCGGTTTATTTTATACCATCGATGCAGTATTATCCCTCCCCCCGAGAACAGCGGGGCATATTGTAATTGTCCTGTCTGTCTGTCTGTCTATCTGACTGTTGGTTTGTTGGTTGGTTTGGCCTCAGCACTTGCGTTGGCGATAATTGTGTAGCCATTGCATATATATACTTCAAACAACTTGGTATGCATGTGCGACTCATGGAGGTAAACAATTGTAGAGATGGCTTATTATGGTCAATGTCATATATCAAGGTCAAAGGTTAAATTACGTGTCAAATTAATATTGGCGATAATAGGGGACAGAGTGTTTCACAAACATATCTTGTTCGATATTAGTTTAAATTGACAATCTTGATAATAATTATTGAAAATTACAAATACCAAGTTTCATATATGATTGAAAATATACGATCATTGTAGGTAGGGTATCCTCTTTAAACATTCTCTTAACCTTCAGCCTGCTGAGCAAATTATTTTTACAAAATCTTTCACCTACTACATTTTCGAATTTCAAGCTATGATCAAGTTGCCTACAAAAAAATCAGGGTGTTAAACAGTTTTGATCCTAATGAGACGCCGAGTCACTCGGCGTCTCATCTGGATCCAAATTGTTTGCATAGGTATTCACTCATCCGCCCATAGAAGGTTAAAGGTTAAAGCAACGTTCCACAATGAGATGTTACACTTTTCGTGCGATCTTGGGTAAGGTCTACAATGGTTTGATTAAATTATAAAGACTTATATTATTTCAATTTTGTCAGCTCGTTCCGAAGAAAAAGAAACTGGCAACAATGTCCTCAAGCAAGATCATTCAATCAAGACCAGCAGAAGCGTACCAAAACCACGGAAAATTAGAAGGAGACGATCCTACCGAGGGTGTATGCCACGTTCCCCCAGTTTGATAGCAGACACCAAGGACAAATGCACCCGCGTTTTGTACACCGTATCTTTCATCATCAGACAAGCTTGAATATTGGATGAAGCTTGGTCCCGTCTTACTACTGAATTCGACTGAAATTATAAGTTCTAACATACAACGACCCGATCATCGCACATTAAAATTTACGACATTTCTGTTATGTTAAATGCTTTTTTCACGCTTTTGATTGGTCAGATTTGAGTTCTCAAGCTTTTGATTGGTTAGATTTGAGCCAAACACTTGAGAACGCACTCAGACTCAACTAAACGTTTTATAAGCATGGGCCCAGTATCCCTACAGATAAGGTTTGAATGACTTAAGTGTCCTTAACCCTTTCAGTATTGGATTTCCTAACTGGAATAGCTCATCAGTGTTTAAGTCAGTACGAAGGGCTTAAATTGCTAGAGGATTTTGAATGACAAACAGTGCATACCTTGATCGGAAGACTCTTGTAGGAACGCTCTGATCTTGGTCTACACTCTTTTTAAATGTCAGCGCATTTTTGTCCCGTGTTAAAAGTGTTTTGGCCAGTTTGAGGAGAGACATTACATATCTGTGACAAGAAAGATGTCACGAAATCCAATGACTGAGAATGAACTCCGACACAATCAACTAGTTTCATAGCTTCGGGGCCATTTGCGTTGATGACATCGAAGTTTGTTTTCTACCGATGCATACTTTACTTATTTATGGAAAGGGCATCGGGAAATAGTGACAGGAAATAACGACAACTTAATACAGAATATTACCAACGGATATGAGGTATCACGACCCCAGTTTCAAATGTCAGTTTGGGCGACCAGTGACAAACAAGGCTTCGAATGGTGTATCAACATAAAGTCACAAATCCTGACACTAGACTCAGATTGAAGGTTGAATAACTGCTATTCACTAAACAATCTGAGTCTCTCATTTAAACTTTATTCTCCAGTACACCTTTGCAAGGTTAATTTTTTTATGATTGAGTCGGAGTTCATTCTCAAGCATCTTACTGGTCAGATTTGAAAGTTGCTCAAACTAAGGAATCCTTTAGTAACCCACTGATCTGCATATACACTGTTTGCCTGTGCTCCGTGCATGAGATCACTTTAGTTAAACAGTCAGATGTCTAGAGTAGAACTTCTTCACATTTTATCTTATGAATATTCATGTAAGAAATAATGACAACATGAACATGTATTAACTGAATTGTTATAATGTTATATGAACACAGGAGCTATTTACACCGAACCCCAAAATAAACACAACGCTTTGGGAAACATATTTAATTCGAAATAAACAGTTCAAATAAAAAATAACGACTTCTTTTCATTTTGTGTAAATGTCAGTAAAATATGTTAACAAATAACCCCGATTTCCCTATTCATGTCTTGGATTAGAGCATGACATTACTGTTGAACGTTGTTCGGTGGTGGTTGACGTGCATGCGCGTGTGTTTATTCTTCATTTGAACTGTTTATTTTAGAACTATATGTGTTGCGTCTATTTTGCGGTTCGGTGTATATACGGCAGAAACTGTAAAATCATATCTTATTGAAGCCCATACGCAAACGGGACAGACCTGGATCAGAGGGCGCATTTAAAGGGGGCAAAATATTTCCCTTTTTCTCACGCCTTTGCAAACAGAATAGATCCAGGTCAAAGGGCTCATGTAGAAGCTGTCAGCCAGGGTCTGCTCTGTTTGCTTATAACATAATATAGATCTGACTCTACACTCTCTGCCATTTTATTGTTCAGTGTCCATTGTGAAAAAACAGCCAGTAAATATTCATAATGCCATTATTTCTAACTTGTTCATTCAGCAGGGAAAGGCCTAACGTAAAGGGTTAAAAACATTGAAGTGCAGTTATCACCCATATAATATAATGTTTAACTAGAAAGACGATCTGGCGGGAATTGTTTTCCCTGCATAGTACGTTACATAATTGCAATTTTGTATTTTTTAGCTCATCTGTTTCGAAGAAATGTTTAGCTATTGTGATCATTTGGTCGTAGTTGTAGTCGTAGTTGTAGTCGTAGTTGTCGTTGGCGTGCAAAAACTTTAATATAGCTCATCACTCGAAAAGTATAAGAGGTATTAAGGTGAAAGTTCAAAGGAGGGTAGATCTCATAAAGCAGAAGCGAAGGCCCCTACATTAGAACCATAACTCTTGATTTCGAAATTCTGGAGTTATTGCCCTTGATTGTTTTTTAAAAAGTGTTCATTTAGCCGGACACGCACCAAATCAGACAAGCGTTGGAGCCGCACGGGGGTCCTGTTTATTACTTATCTTTCCCTTGTTCTATGTTTATTCCAAATTTTTAATACCTACTGAATATTCATGGAGAAAACAGATACAATGAAATATGGAAGGTGGAACATTTTGACCATTTTAGAACATAAAAAAACAGATCTTTCAAATTTCATTAGCAAAAAGAGCAGACCCTGATCAGAAGGCTCCTATATGAGCCGTCTGATCAGGGGCTACTCAGTTTGCAAATGCGTGAAAAACGTTTATATGTGATATGATATAAAATGCCTCACGAGGAAGCTTTTGTATTGAGTTCCAGGCATTTTGCAAACAGTGATGACGCAAGCCTAACTGCCAAGAGAGAGTAAAACCGTCTGTCAACCTAGATGATAAAATACTGATATGATGATATACATTTTACCTGATCAAATGGCTCCTACAGCAGCCATGCAATCTGGATCTACATTTTGACAAATGTGTGTAAGAGCCCATATGCTATTATAACAATACAATTGATATTGATGATGTCAGTATCATACATGGATATTCATTAATTAAAGGGTAAAAATATGAAGATAAAAACTACATGACATTGCTTATACATGTATATCCAAGTAAATATAACGTGTTCGTAATTTAATTATACTGCAACCATGTTATATAACGCAAATTCCGTAAGCAAGTCGACCTGGTCGACAGCTGTCATGACATATGAATAGGAAACAAACATGATTTTCTTGTGTTTATCTTTTGTGATCAAAATAATATTACAATCCTGTACATTTACTATCGATTTATACCAAACGACTTGACCCAAGTAATACATATTATGGCTTTCGACAAGCATCGTGTCATGTTATTTCAGTCAACTCGTTGGGGAAAACAGTACAATAGTAAATGTAATATCCTCCGTGAATTTTCAACTGATATCATAGCAGACATAATAGACATAAAGTCTTCAATAGTTTTCCTACTGACTTGAATAATCTATAGCCAAAGTAGTGTCATCAAAATAAATATATTGTTTTTTAAGTCTGAAATTAAACTTTTACAAATATTATCGAACTGAAACACATTTTGAAAACCTAGTGAATCCAAATGAGACATCTCCGAATAACTCGGCGTCTCATCAATATCCAAACTATTTTACCATCTTTGATAGACAGGACATCATATCCATTATATTGATCTTTATTAGTACTCATGATTCAAATGGATTATAGGCCTAATTGGTCGCGGGTCTTATACATATATTGTTTAAATACGTCATTCTTGAAGTTTGGTTTTTTTTGTACATAACAAAACTATTAACATACTTATTTTCTCACTAACTTATTCACCTACTCACTCATTTACATTCATGTTTGAAAGAAATTGAATGAAAGTCTACTTTAAAACACTCAACGCAGTCGATCATGTTTGTAGAAAAAAATATTTTTGGCACCAAAATAGTCGACTAAATATCAGAGATATTGGAAAAGGTTGTAAAGTAAAGTACCTAGTTTATTTTCAGTCCGAATGACTGTTCAGCCGACTGTACATTTACTCCCCAGGCCACTGAGACATCGGCTACCAGGTTGTGCACGTCGTTCATCCCCGGGTTAATAAAGCACGACTTAAAAGGGACACGACCAACACCATCGCTTAGCTTGTCTTAGAGAGTTGTTTCCCTCCGTGGTATAATATTTCCTTGACCCTTTGTATTTATAACAAGTGCGCTTGTCATCGGTTGAAAAATTGTTTTTTCTCAAGTAAATACATACCCTCTGCTATTTTACTTTATTAATAAGTATTTTTGATGCAATTACTGTTAATGTCAATATTCCTGGGGTAAAGGCTGAATGAGATATTTACTAGAGGTTTTTTTCCGGGCGGCTTTGACAATGCACTTCATTGTATATGCGGCAAGTCGTATAAAATAATAGTATCTTCCCTTCATCTTACAAATGATAATTCACCTATTTCGCAGTACAGAATTGCCATTAGTCTAAACACTCGCTATTCGCGATCTTACAGTTAATATTCAAATGACACGCCAAGCTTCTCTGCGACTCATCGGGATGGGTACTGTTTGACACCCAGTTAAACATTTCTGAAACGCTTGAACGAATCGAAAGTTGGTACACATGCACCAGGTCAGAGTTTGTGCAGACATCATTTTAGGAGTTAACCCTTTCCCTTATACATGTGAGGTTAAATTAATCAAGATTGAGAAGGGACGCAACCAACACCATTGCTTAGCTTGTTCTAGGGAGTTGTTTCCCTTGTTGTGTACGGTTTTTACACATGCACCAGGTCAGAGTTAGCGCAGACATCATTTTAGGAGTTAACCCTTTACCCTATACAAGTACATTTTGACGCATCTGCAAACAGAATAGACCCAGATCAGACGGCTCTTATAGGAACCGTGTGATCAGGGTCTGTTCTGTTTGCTTGCAGTGTAATACATGTATAGATCTGATTATACAGCTTCCTCCTGAGTCAAAATGTCATGTGCTTATAAAAGTACATGCAAGAGCCATGCAGGAAACACCGAATACAAAACACACAACCGCCCAAACAGTACCACGACGACAAACAGCAAATGTAGGCTACATGTATATAAAAGACACAAAGAGACACACAAAGACAAAACAAACATACATTAGGGGGAGATAGAAGTACCGCATTGGAACGGTCAGTGACAAAAGTCATTGGGGGTTAAGCCATTATAAAAAAAATTCTTATTGATATTTATGACGTCATTACTTCCTATATGAATATTCATCGGGGAAAGGGTTAAATGCAGACAAACACATTTACAAAGTATGAGTCTACAACATCGATACATTTCTCTCAGTGACGAGATCGGTGGCCTATGTTGTCATTGTGTGGAAGTAACAAATGACTGCCTAATGCGAGGTTAAAGTCACATGAAGTTCTCCCCAAGGAGCATTATGTATGGAGCACATACTGCATTAAGCTGCCACCTATCTTTAAGATCGGTATTAATATTAAATCGTTCGCCAGGTTTAGAGGGGTGTCATTGTGTAAACTCGGAATTAATAAATTCACCTATCAACTATGAATAAATAGCATTTTATCCCTTCCTAGTTTTTATATTAATTTTTTTTTTTAATTTTGAGAAGATACTCATCTTATTATAATTAAGTCGATGGTTTCAGAAGATATACATCACAATAAATGATAGGAGGTGTTAAGTACTCGTTTGGCTACCGTACATGTTCTCCCTGTATTTCACTCCCAGTATTGTTATATTTTCTTATCCTTCTGGATCACCAATTTCGCTTAAGCCGGTGCTAGGTGGCGTGAGTTGTCTTACACTTTTAATAACTGACAATGAACAGACTCAATCAGACCAAGTATGCAATTTTCTCATTCCACATTGCTCATTTTGCTTTTGAAGGTTCTCCTACTTTCATAACATATGTAACCCACAACACCAGGTGCCAAGTGCTCATATGGTGGCCGTAAAAATCGCCATTCTTGATTCTCAGTGTTGTTATATTTTCTGATCCTTCTAGGCCATCAATTCCAGCACTTTTAGTTATGAAAATTGAATACGTGCTAGAGGACACTTTTAATAACTGATCACGAACCGACTCAATTTTTGCAATTTTCCCTTTTCACTTTGATACTTTTCCTTTCTCCTACTTTCAGAAATTTGTGCAAATGGCATTCCTTGATATATGGTTTTGTTACAGTGCTCCCTCCCTACAACGACCCTCCCAATAATGATTCCCTCCTTACAACAACGCATGTCACTGTTTCCGAAACAACAAGGCTCCAGAAACAACTTTTTTCCATCGTAATTTCTTTATGCCTCCATCAAATCCTATGTTGTGACCACTCTTTAGAATCGTCACTTTGTGACGATTCTAAAGAGTGGTCACAACATAGGGTTTGATAGAGGCATAACGGTTTTAGTTCTCGAAATAACCTTATCTAGGGATCTGCAAACAATCTAATTTGTTTAATTTTCCCTCCCTATAACAACTCCCTCTGAACAACACATACAATCTTCGTATCCCAAAGGGTGTCGATGTAGAGAGGGAACACTGTATATAGAAGCACTTCAATGACTTATCACGCACCTGTTGTTACTGCATGTACATTATGTAACTCTTTCGCTGCCAACGTTTTCGTCCGCAAGCTTTGTCGTCTGCTACAATTTTCAGTTCTAATTGTTTTCTTAATTTTTGCTTCATAAAATAGTAACAGTAACAAACAGTTTGGATCCTGATGAGATACATAGTTACTCGGCGTCTGATTTGGATCCAAACTGTTTGCACAAGGTTATGACAGATGCGACAATGGCAGCGAAAGATTTATATAGATCTATACGTATTTTGCAAAACTGTGATCTTCTTAATTCTGAAAACATTTTTTTTCTTCCATCTATTTCCAAAATCACGATCGGAGTGTTAAAGAGTTGGATCCTGATGAAACACCTGGTTATTCGGCTTCTGGTCTGGATCTAAACTGTTAGCAAATGTCTTCACTGTTTTGCCCCATATATTATAGTTTTGGGCTTACCCTTGACGTAAACACTGACCCGTCCTGATTGGCTACCGGTTGTCTAGTTGTACTGGATCTAAATTTAGAAAATCACTTAACGACGACATGTGCACTAGGTAAACAGACCTGAGCGACAGTAAACGATTAATACAGCTGCAACATATACGATAGAATGATCTGAAGAAACACCAATTCAAGGTACGACTATTTACTATTACTTTAAACAATAATGTGTTATTATAATAATTAATACTTTACCCGGTGAATGATTATGCAAGAAACGGAATAAGGACAACATGAATGTTCATTTGCTGATTTGTTATAATGGTGTGTGCATGCAGAATGTTTTGGCTATGCCATATGTTATACAAACAGATTTATATAGTTCATAAGCAAACAGAGCAGACTCTGATCAGACAGTTCCTACAGGGTCCGTCTGATATTGATCTAATATGTCTACACAGGCGTTAAAAGGCAAACATGAGGCAATTAGCTAAGCGTTATAAGTTGATATGTGTATGCCAAAAATAAACTTTTCATAAGGTTTCATATGGAATTGTGTTGGGTTAATATATAGATAAACACAATATGCAATAAATCTAAAACAATGTTTTTGTCACAATTTAACCATTTCCCCATAAATACGCGTTCTTACGACTCTGTAATTGTCACTTCTTGAAACCATTGTGATAAACAGAGCATTTGCTCCAATGGTTTCAATACTACACAATTCTAACATTTTCCTTTTCTCTAATGAATGCTGCTTTTTGGTAGATTTGTTCAACGAGGTTGGGTCTAGAAATAGCATGTGAGGGAATGGATTAAAGATATGATCAAAGACGTCATCTAATCGTATCTAGGTGAAATCCATTTCTATCCTTTAGGGCGGAAGTCCACCATGCACAAGTGAATGCATGCTATCTATTTGAAAACGGGACACGTGCACTGTTATTTGCAAATAGTACAGACCAAGACCATCGGTCACATAAAGGACCAATCTGATTACAGTCTGAATTGTTTTGTCATACAAAGTTCTCTAGCAACGTTAAGCATTTCACAGTGAGTGAAGTCTATAATTAAATAGTGATCAGATAATTCACTCTGACATTTCCGTTTTGAATGGGTTACCCCTGTCAGTGCGCGAAACGAATCACTAATGTATTTTGAAAATAGTGTAGACCCAGATTAGAGTGCTCTTAGTTGATCCCTCTCATTAGGGTCTGCACTGTTTGCCATGTTAAAATAATCTTAGAAACAAAACCCCGAATACTCGAGGTAAGTTGGACCTGTTTGAAATTTTGAATAGTCCATTTGAATATTCAGCGTTGAAACGGTTAAATACGTGATATTGATTTGTGTATCAATGAGTAAACTAGCCCGAATTTAGATATTAAAAGTATGTTAACCAATTTGCGCCCAATGGATTCTTCCATGCTTATATATTGGATTAGTCCATTTTTTACCTAAGGGGTACCTGGTTTAAATTTTCAATTTCGTTTTTTAACTGAAATGCCTATCAGCAAACAGTGTAGACTCTGATCAAACGCCGCATTATGCGGCGTCTGATCAGAGTCTATACTGTTTGCCTATGTCCTTTATATAGGATCTAGGGAGCAAATAGGTTAGCATTTAGCCTGTTGAGAAAATCATTTTTAAAGAATTTTTCACCAGCAACATTTTTTGAAATTTCAAAATATTATCAGTCAACCAACATGCAATCATGTTGTCAAACAGTTTGGATCCTGATGACACGCCGAGTTACCTGATGTCTCATTTGGAAGCCAACAGTTTACATAGGTAATTACTCATCCGCCCACAGCAGCATAAAGGTTAATAATTTTAAAGAGAGTACAATGAAATGGTTCTTATGTAGTGTAGCGATTGATTGGCCTTTAACCCTCTCGACGCCAAATTTCTAAGTCTCGTCTGCAATCCAACTTAAATTGTTAAATCATTCGGTACAGCAAGGAAATGAGATAAATAAATGCAAATTTCAAAAGAATAAAGCACATATATAGAAATAGAGAATTAGACAAAAAGTGAAGTCCCTGACAGACGCCGCCTTGAAAAGGAGGCTTCTGGTCTAGGACTGCACTATTTAACGTGGTGCATTTATGCGACTTCGGCGGTGAAAGGGTTAAGCAGATCTATGTATGCTCATACACATGGATATAGACTATAAATACACACGTTTATCAAGTATCAGGTTACCTGTTGTACTTGAACGTGCTTGCCAAATAGAGAATGCTTTTTATATTTTCAAAAACATTCAACATTAAAAAAGCCCCAAGCGGGGTTGTGATTTAATTTTCCATACAAGAAAAGCATTGATGTAAACATCAATGGGCGCCATTATAAAGAACAGCCATACTGGTTTTGTTTAAATCTATTGTGAAACAAAAATGCTTAGAATATGAGTGATCATGATACTTATGTGCTGCACTAACCCTTTTAATAAAGATACTTGTCTGATATTGAAATAGTGTTAACATAAATGAAGACAAATCGAAGATTTGTTACATGAAAATATATACTGATTGGCATTATTTTAATATAATTGTCACGATGCTGCCGGAGCAGAAGACTTAAAAATGTGGGAGTTATGTAAACCACGAATACTGCAGTGAAGTTTACAAGTTTTTACTTTACATACTCTAACTAAAACATCAACTACGTATAATATGGTATAACAATTTTTGTTTCTATCAGATCTAAAGTATTTTACTGCTGTTGCTGTCTTTCTGTTTCTCTGACTGTAGATAATAAATTGACAGTTTGTTCCTAAAGCACTTGGATCATAACACTCAAATCACTAGCTGTCACTATGTGTTCATTCTCTATATAACTCCTGGTCAACTGCCAGTCACCAAACATTCATCTATGATAATTCCGTGGCCGTCTTTCCTTCGATGAGGATCAGACTTGTCACCTAACTGGCCCCTCTGCACCTCTGTTCTACCCTAGACCCGTTATGGCTCTCTTAAGTTCTCAACCAATGTCCTTAACCCTCCGTAATGGGATCTATAATGAACACTGGTAAAATGCGCTTACCAAATGTTTATCCTTAAACCTTACATAATATTTGCAGCAGACAACACAATTGTTGACAGACGACAGTTTCAGTTAATAGTATAAAGTATTGTCTGAAGTACAGACATATTCATGAATTGCTCTATATGAGATACCTACACAGTTTACATCTCCTGTTATTGCTTGTTATATAATGCATATTAACTCTAATTTCTAAAACAGCAGTTATAAAACGTAAATTATTTCTTAACATTAAGATATACATGTAATACATTATTGAAAACAATAATTATGAATAAATACTATCAACATACCCCATTCGTCCGTGACATGTACTGGTTACACGTACTCGTCCTTTCCTATCTTTCTATCTTCCTTATTTCCTTCCCTTTGCACTCACAAACTTTCACTACGATCTTAATTGTCTGGTGTCTTTCTAGCATCTGACTCTCTCAGTAACGGTTTGAATTCTCATGACTTTTCTCTTTCATACGTCTTACTTCCACTCGTAAAGCTTATTATCCACACATGCAAACTCTCCGAGTTGTCAGTTACTGATTAGCAAGTGTCCGCAAGACTGGTTTGCCAATTGTTTAAGAGAATTTAATGGCCGCAGAGTCTCTGGTAAGGGAACTTTATAACACCAACTGACCTGAGCTAACCTTTATACTCAGACACACTGGCAAAGGTATTTACAAGAGTTTTAAACCTTTAGCATCCAACTGAATTTTCTGACAATAATCATGCAATCATTCATTCAAAGGTTTAGTTGAGCACATTGCTGTTGAAATTACTACAGACACCATATCAAACAGTGAAATAATTATACTTAAAACAACTAAATAACGAGTTTGTCAAAATCTTTTCAATACATGTACTGTGAATTTAAGAAATGAATCAAAGACCGAACTAGTTTAAGTTGTAGTTTTGATAGATAATTAGCACGTTTTTATAAGTCATTTGAATTGATCATTGATGGATCAGTCATTATTCAATCTTAGAAAAAAATGGTATGGCTTTCATTGTAAAATCTCATTCATATATTAATAAACTCGGATAAGATAAGCTTTATATAACACACCTATTTGCAACAAATCTGGAGTTTAACTGTGAAATTGAAAATGGTTTAAAATGCCATACGTGACACTAAGCAAGGTCGAATTCTAATTACACGACATTAAGATATCTCCAGTTATGGTCCCAATGTGCTCCATTTTTTACATTTTATACACTATCGTTCTTAAGTTTAATTAACCAATACTTTAAAACTAAAAGAAAGTCTTAAAGAAAATGGTTCAAAATGCCATTCGTGACACTAAGTAGGGTCGAATTCTAATTACACGACATTAAGATATCTCCAATTATGGTCCCGATGTGTTCCATTTTTCACATTTTATACAATAACGTACATAAATTTAATTATTTACTTCTTCAGAACTAAAGGAAAGTCTTAACATATAGTTGGGTTTCTTGAACTTTTAATAAATACACATTCTGTAAATATTGTGCGGAAGTTTTCTTGAGGTGCATTTGGTTTACATGAAAACGTGATTATTATGTGCATACGTTCCGATAGGCGAACTCTTTTGCGTCACCGTATTACGGTGCAATTGACTCGGTCTTTCTGACCTTGTGACTGGTTTAGGGTCGATAATCAACTAAAACATTCATTTATACACCGTAATGTATAGGAGTTTTACTCTTAAAGACATTCCCTTGGCCGGCTTGGGTCTTTACAGCTAACCTGTGAAAAAGCATGCGGCACATGGTAAGAGCTATAGCAGCTTGCCTGTCAAGAACCACTGGAGCGTTCCATGTGAGGCCCGTCTCTTACATTTGATGATTTGGAAATGATTAGATTGTCACTAATGCAGTATATATGCTCCAAACGGTTTGCCACTCAGATAAAAAATATCTTGATATATTTCAACAAGGTGTATTTTTCTACATGTTACTTCAATGCATTTACATATAGATACGTTTAAACGGGGAATGATAACGTTTTCTCCACTGTACAAACAAACATGGAATGTATATATGAACGCCAGCTCTACAAGACAAAATTGAATTCTCAGCTTTAATTAGGGCGCCTTTGAACATATTATAGCTCTCCTCCACTGCAGGTTAAATGAATTCTACTGCAGGCCAAATGTCCAGAGTTTTATCTCTGATATACATCAGCGCTCAGGTTTTTTTAATGTATTTAATCCTTATAAAATATTCATCTGCTAAATTGCTTGTCTGCTTCAAATGTGAAAGTGCTTCATAGTTTGTAAAGATTTGTGAAAATGTTGTCTGTCAAATAGCTTGGATCCAGATAAGATGCCGGGTTACTTGACGTCTCATCTGGATCCAACCTGTTTGCATATGGCCCTTTGTTTGTTAGTGGTAGGCATCTTAAGGGTTGAACTTCTATTGGGTTCTGACCAACAATGGTCTTTTGAGTGTGTTCCCCTTGACTAATTGTATGTCAGGGCCTCTCTAGACAGAATGAGACGGCTTGCCATATTTTGCACACTTGTATCATGCTTTTACTGTTACTTTCACGCCTATTGAGAACAATGGGGGGGGAATCATTGAATGGACCTGGGTAATGTCTTTAATTGGGCCAAACTTTACAAAGCAAATATACGGTGTACATAAACGTGCAATTAATCCACGTGAAACCAAAAACTGCACACTGGACTGTGCATTTTCTGTAAAATATGTAATACTTTCCTAGACCTTTAGGCAAGCCTATTGCACCAGAAATTCGAAAGGATCAGCTTTTTCATATCAATAAAAAAAATCATGTCTTTTAATGCAATAATAAACATCTGCTTGTTTTTATCTTATTACGTCTGATATGTTGTTCACATTCTTAATCGACCAGTACATACAATTTGCATTGCTCAAAAAAGTAACTTTCATTTTTCAACGTTACAGAAATGACTGTTCTTCCTATTAGCTGAAAATTTAGCAAACACATAGAGGCGCTGCGTTTAATAATAAACGTTGTGGGCGGCGGTCTAGTGGTAACACGATTGACTAACAATCCGGAGGTCCGGGGTTTAAATCCTGGTCCCAACCGGAAATTTCAGGGACGCTTTTCCGGGTCTCCCAACCACACTTCCTTTCCACCCAGGGGTTAAAAATGGGTGTACCTGTGAGGGTCACTAGTCGGTACTGCGGCTGCGTACTTGCGCCATATGTTAGCAGTGCTCAACATTGTAGACGAATGACTCAATGATCAGGGGAGTAAATGTACATTCAGCTGAGCGGTCATCCGGACTGAAAGTAGACTTTAACTAGGTACTTTACTTGTTTATAACAAGACAATTGGTAGATTAGCAGAGGTGTGAAATAAAAAGGTTGGCAAAGTTTGAACCCCAGGGGTGGTCAGTTTTCTTTAAAACACAATGAAAGCTACCTTCTCCTCTGATTGTCTGGTGAGCGGTATCAGGGCTATCATGACCCTCTTGTTTACTGTTACTGTTAGGTGGATCCAGTTTGTTTCACCTAAACATGTTTTCGTTTTACATGTACATGCAAGTTTATTTAATTTGTTTGTGGAATAGATATGAGGTTTGGCGGCCACAAACGGGTTTAAGTACTTGCGCCATATGTTAGCAGTGCTCAATAATGTAGGCGAATGACTCAATGATCAGGGAAGTAAATGTACAGTCGGTTGAGCGGTTATTCGGACTGAAAGTAGACTATAACTAGGTACTTTACTTGTTTATAAACAGTTTGGATCTAGGCCATATTCATATTCAGTAACTTTTTCAGTCTCATTAGGAATCAAATTATTTGTCACGCTGGTGTTTCTTACAAATATAATTGATGGCATATGCAACGCTGACTTTCAAATGGACTTTTCCAAAACTTAAATAGGCCAATCTTATGGCGAAGAGTCCTCTTATCTGCATTTTCACTGTTTGCAAAGGACAAGAGTGACTCGTGTCCTGCTCAGTAAGGGTTAAAGCTGCAGCTCATAGCAGCTAAGGGTAAGCCTCAGATTGTCAAATTTTGATTTAAGTAAAACCGCTTTGAAGCGTTGGCCAAAAAGTTGGTTGGTTTGGTTTTACCGGAATTTACATCGTTTTAACAATATTTCAGTCGTATCATGACGTCCAACTAACTGCAGTTGGGGGAAGACCCTAGGAGTTCTTCCGTGTACTTAGCAAATTGCATTGCTTAGTGCACAGAAGAACATGCAGGTAGAAGCAGCTTGAAGGCTTCCTCACTTGAAATATCTCAAAATAGCCAGACCGGGATTCGAGCCCACATCGGTGAGGGGCTAAGCAATTGTCAGTCGAAGACCATAACTACTTGATCGCGGAGGCTGAAAAATTATTTACGGCTTAAATACATGTTGTAGCTTTATGTACGGCATGAATTATGCTGATACGAGCTTTTCTGTGTACTTTCGTACTGTGTTAAACAATCTTCCACTTTAAAAACCGCATATATGTATTCATTAAGTGGTCGCATCAGAGAGGTTTTTACTGTGTAAACAAAAGCATTTTAAAGATTATGACTACGGAGTGAAATGAAACCTGGAATATTTTGCAAGGATATCAGAGGCAATAATACAGCAACATCTCTAATAACCGCTGCCGTGGGTGTGAAAAATTTAAAAAGAAGTGTGGTGTATTCTGTACATATGCGGTTACTTACTGCAAAATGAAAGCAGTGCAGACGGTTCCTAGTCCTAGGGGAGTTTTCTGTATTGCTTTAAGGTTGAATGAAGCTGCCTTTTGTATTTTGAAAACAAACTAAGTTTCTTAATTTAATGGTAATTATGTACGGTTTTAGCTGTTTTATTAGTCGTTCAATTCCACCCAGAAATAAGGGGCATTTATTAGAGTGGATGCATTTATGATGAAGCATGGGTACTTAGCATTTGAATGAAAGTTTCAGTCCTAAAGATACATTTCTATCAAAATTACATACAGAACAATACAAAAAGGTGCGAAATCAAATACAGTCTTTTCTCCAATAAATCCTAAGTTCTGACCACTCCTCAGAATCGTTTCTATACGTGGTCACAATATTGGGTTTTTGAGGGGGAAATAAGTTAGTCTGGATGTTTTGAATTACGCATTTTATGTGGACCTCTGTAATTTTATTGTTTTTATTTCAGGTCTTTGACAACAAGGAATGGATGCACAACCAGTAAAAGAACATTCTCTTTCATTACACCTGTCTCGTTCATTAGATTATTGCGGCTTAAATGAGATGACTGTTCAGATTATGAGAAACATTTCATTTGAAGTAGAAAGTATTGCCAGTGTATATTCAAACATTAGTAGTACGCGGGACGACTTGACGTACTATTGTTTCGGTAGCCTTTCAGAGGGGACGACCACAGCCGGTTTATTGCCCGATAAAGATTGCTTGGTTTGTAAGGACTCCTATAATGTAATACAAAACTTAGTGGACTGGCAAAAGGGAAAGACGAATCTGCTGATGCTGCATGATGCCACGGCACCCGGATACTGCCGCCTGCAACTTCTCCGGTCAGACGTACCACAACCAAGAGAAGATCTACCTTGTGATCAATATGTACATGATGAGAGTAATAGGGTGTTATTTAAACAAGTGTTTAGTTTGCAATTACCATCAAATTACATAAGGCACGGACCAGCTAAAATGTTAATTTTTTCCACGTGGGATCTTTGCATACGGATTGATTTCGTATCTGCATATAGAAGTAGGAGCTGGCCTCACCAAGCCTTTCAATGGATCAGTCGACCAAGATGTGGAAACTGGCCGACGAAACGGTTATTATTTCAAGCAGTAACGGATGGAATATTTCTTGTGCCAGTAGGCTACAAACTTAGTCATACACAGGATCTTGAGTGGAGAATGTCTTTTTCATTAACTGAAAGGCGGTTGATGCTCAGCATGAATATGACACAGATAAAATGTTACGTTGTTTTAAAGATGCTGATGAAATCTACACCTATTGGAATGACCATATCAAGTTATCACTGTAAAACAGCTATGTTTTACTGCATGGAAGACAGTCGTTCGGAATACTGGAAGGAGGAAAACCTTGTAGAATGCATTATCAAATGTCTTAAACTATTACTTGTCTGGGTTACCATCGAGCACTGTCCTCATTACATATTGCCAGAGGCAAATCTGTTTGCTGGAAAAATTACACCACAGAACAAACCTGAAGTACTACATATCCTTATGAAGTTTCTAAAAAACACCGGAAAGTGTTTGCTAGACATACCCTTTGACGAACTTGGAACAACGCTTCAAACTAAACTAATGTTTGATATACCTTATAGTCACACATTAAAGCATTTACGAGAAGTAATTGGCACCATGTGGCCTTTTTGTGTAAAACTGAGTACCTATAGGTTACACTGTTTTCTTAGAAGCAAAGACATGTCTCCAATGGAAGTAATTTCCAGTGTTCAAGAAAACCTCAGTTCAATAATAAAACAGTTAGACATTACTGATAAGTATGGAAAGCTGGCGAAAGAATCCGCTATACCATTTTTGAGAGTTTGGTTACTTTCACTGAGGATATCTGCTAGCATATACATGTTTGATATAAAGAAAGGAATACATCGAGGGATGGTAAGGTTGGCCCGATCTGCTAACGTTGATATTCCAACATTGCTAAAATTCGCATCTATATGTTACTGCGCTGGCTATCTACAAAAAAGTGAAATAATCTTGCTAGATATTGTTGACCATTATCTTGAATTAGGAGTACATTATAAAAATCTAAATAAGCATAACACACACTCTGTTTGCACTTGTCAAGGTGGTTTAAATACTTGTTTTTGTGGTTTAAATGGACGGTGTTCAAAATTGCCTGACTTCATTAAACGATTTGAAGATGAATATGACGCAATATTCGTTGACTGTGTCAAGTTCCTGCCGCAAGAATTTTTCTGTACACCACCTGCGCTGAGGTACGAATTCCTCAGATCTGTCGGTGACGATCAGCTACACAGGGACCCTCAACATGATAGGTGGATGAACCTTGCTGCTGTAGATAGCCTCCCATTATTCTACTATCTGCAGTACTTAACCTATGGTGGTATTGGGAATCGTTCTTTGCAAATGAAGGCGTTACAGAATCTTCAAGAATGTCTTTTTGAAGACAACTGTTTCGGACATCTTGAGACAGGGTGGAACTTATTAGGACAGTGTATGGAACAGGAGGGGAAAATGGCGGATGCATTGGACTTTTACTGGTTGTCACTAGCACTCAGGCCGCGGAACAACGCCGCCAAATGGCACCTCGGGATTCTGTGGTTTAAATATAATTCAATACGAGGATGTGGATACAAACAATTGCTGGAACAATAAACATTTCGATAAACTATTTCGGTGCCAATGTCTCATCTGTGATTACATATGCAAATTAGTTAATATCCAGATGAGACGCTGGGTAAAAATGGAAAAAAGTCAAAAAGAGCCACGCGCGAAAGGACACGGCCCCTAACATCATCAAACAAGAAACGGCACAGCCACAAGACAAAACCTAATAGATACGATTCTGCAATTTCAAAAATGACCAAACTTCCTGTGTCCATATTTTTGATAATAATAAATCTAAGTGATATTCAATGTGTCATTATTTCTTAGATGGATATTCAGGAAATCAACGGGAAACCGTGTATAAAATATATCTCTCGTGCCCATTAGCTGTTGTTAATTTAGTTATCTGTTTGGATGCCCAGTGTAATTAAAAATAGTGTTATCGGCTAATAAACCACGGACTCGGAGTTTCCAGAAATATTTATTTAATTAGGATGGCTTAAGACCAGAGTAATGAATGACGATTTATTACGATAGTCTTTTTGTTGGGAAACGCCACTAGTTCGTGATAAATCATTATTCATCACCATAGGCTTCAGCTTTCCTATCCACCTTGTTATTCAGCCTCCCTATCACTGTTTAGGTCTATCGCCTTCCCGACGGGATACGGCACTATTTCGTAACAAATCGTTAATTATCACCAAGGTCTTCAGTCTCACTGTTTAGATACGTCCGAGTTTGGTCATTTGCAAAAGAACTCGAGTTCAGATGACAACAGAATACAGCTAAACAAACTTACTGAATTGTTTATTTTTAGTCCTGTACTTCATAGATAAACCATACAAACATAGTAGACTGGAGTGATCAGGTTCCATTCTGTTTGTTGCATATTACACATTTCTATTGCTATGACAATACATTCTATATGTTAATAAATGATTTTAATTAGTGTTCATAACAAGCTGGGTTTCGTGGGAATATTCAGGAATATGCGTAC
Organism: Azorinus chamasolen; assembly: GCA_963576725.1. Taxonomy (NCBI): domain Eukaryota; kingdom Metazoa; phylum Mollusca; class Bivalvia; order Cardiida; family Solecurtidae; genus Azorinus; species Azorinus chamasolen. Next base: position 32,144,336 of record OY755238.1, on the reverse strand, counting down.
ATGTATACAGCAGATAAGAGCACAGGCAAATGACAACTTTTATCTTTTTCAGTGTTAGGAAACGAGTCAGTAATGTCCTATACAAACAGTGTAGATCCAGATAAGACGGCTCCTAGTGAAGTTCTCTCTTATATGGGTATGCGCTGTTTGTCATGTTACACTGTATTCACGGTAAGCTTGGCCTTTATGAATTTTGGAACAGTCCATTTGAAAACTCGGTACTGAAAGTGTTAACAGCCGGACAATGTTTACAATGACTATAAATAACTATTTTCCCAAAGATGTCACATTCACAAAATGCTTTTATACTTATATTGTGATATATTTTATCCAAGGTCAAATACATTAAAAACTTGATACTTCGAACTTTTGCAATGAAGAATACAGTAAAACCTCTCTATAACGACCACTAAATTACATTAATTATTTTGTGTTAAAGGCAGATGGCTTCTTAAAGCAAGGTTACAGTAAAACGGAACGTTCCCATAGGAGAGTTCTGTTTCACTTTCACCTTGCTTTAAGCAGCCACCTGCCCTAAATACCAATTAATTAACACAGGTCAGTGGCCGTTATAGAGAGGTTTTACTGTAGATGCACTTTAGGCATGTGACTGCTTTATGAAGGGAAATGTCATGAAAAAAGCTCCCGGAGGAGCTTTCTGCGTGACTTTCATCCTGCAGTAAGCTTATACCTATCTAAAACACAGATAATGTTATTAATCTTATTTTAGTGTTCACACTTCCAAGATTTTACTGCAACTGCAAATCAATCTTAGTTATGGTAGTGCGATGCAATGCAATCATATATTGCACGATCTGCATTGCAAACAGTGCAGACCTGAACCAGTGGTCAGTGGTCAGGCCAGAGACCTGGTGTCTGGTCAAGGTCTTCTCCGTTTGTCACTCATCCGAATATGTAGTAATTTTGTTCTCCATTTTCCATGAAATATCAAAAATGTCAAGATACATCTTTATACACATGACGTCTGATCTACGATCGTAGATCTATGCTGTTTGTACACAAAACACAAAACCATTTTTCACAGAAAGCATCTCATACACGACAAACACCTATATTTACAGGTAATGAATTCATATTGAGCTGTATTCGTATATTTAATATTTTGCATGCGTATCACGGTAGGAACTCATTTAAATGAACCACTTATGAATAGACGTAATCGTCTTTTAAAGCAGACTGTTGTTTAATTATTTCGCTGCCGAATTTTGTCGTCTGCTACAATTTTAGTTTTTAGCTCGCCTGTTCGTAGAACAGCAGAACTTATATCCCCCGGCGTGAGAGTGAGCGTTGGCGTGAGCGTGCGTGTGAGCGTGGCCAAGGTAAAAGGTTTTTCGACGGGTTGTTATAAAGCTTAATATTTGTACTAGGATGCTGAAATTTTGTATGTAAGAATATTTGGAGTCAAATATTGCTGTTATGAAGTTGAACATACAAAATATATTTAAATTTAATCAATTTTTGAGATGTTTTAGACTTACTTAGTCCTTTTGGCCATAAATCACCAGGTTAAAGTTTTTTGGACGGATTGTTTTAAAACTTAATAATTGTGTTAGGTTGCTGAAGTTTTGTATGGAGGTTCATTTGAGGTCAAATATTACTGTTATGAAGTTAAAAATTAAACACGTTTTGGACTTAGTCCTTTTGGCCAAAAATCACCAGGTTAAAGATTTTGGGACGGGTTGGTATAAAGCTTAATATTTGTGCTATGATGTTGAAATTTGTTGAGAATGTTTATATTGCCGAGGCCTTTCCGAGCATGCCAACACTTTTGCCCTTCTGACCTTGACCTTGCCCTTTAACCTACTTTTGCAAAAAAGTTAATGCCTATATTATTGGAACAATGGGCCTAGGGCTTCTAAACTTGGTATGACTATGCCAAATGTTTGCCCTTTTGACCTAGACCTTGACCTTTGACTTACTTGTACAAACATTTTTAAATGCCTATTACATTTGAACCAATGGACTTTCTTGTGTAAAGACTTCTCCAACAATATCATTGTTTGCCCTTCTGACCTTGACCTTGGCCTTTGACCTACTTTTTCAAAAAAAATTAAATGCATATAACATCGGAACCAATTGGCCTAGGGCTTCCATACTTGGTATCAACATACCAACATGTTTGCCTTCTGACCCTGACCTTGACCTTTGACCTACTTTTGCAAAACTCTTTAAATGCCTGTAGATAACATGTGAACCAATGGGCCAAAATCTTCCATACTTGGTATGCATTTGTCTTGTGTTAATACCTTTCAAGGAATATCATGGTTTTTGCCATATTACTTTGACCTTTGACCTACTTCTGCAAATTTTCTTTAAATGCCTATACAATTTGAACCAATAGGTCAAGGGCTTCCATACTTGGTATGCCACTTATTTGTCTTAAGACTTTTCCAACCATATCATTGCTTTTACCATGTGACATTGACCTTTGAACTACTTTTGCAAATGTTTTTAAATGCCTATAGCATTGCAACCAATAGGCCTAGGGCTTCCATACTCGGTATGACCATGCCAACATGTTTCTGACCTTGGCCTTTGACCTTCTTTAGCGAAAATCTTTAAATGCATATACTTCCATACTTGGTATGTATATTTTCTGTCTGAAGACTTTAAATCATAACAATGTTTTTACCATGTGACCTTGACCTTTGACCTAATTTTGCAAAAATCTTGAAGTGTCTATAACACTGGAACCAATAGACTTAGGACTTCCATACTTGGTATGACCATGCCAAAATATTTTCCCTTCTGACCTTGACCATAACCTTTGACCTACTTTTGCAAAAGTCATTAAATGCATATTGCATCGGAACCAATAGGCATCGGGTTTCCATACTTGGTATGTATCTTTCCTGTCTAAGATGTTCCTACCATAACAATATTGTAACCGTGTGACATTGACTTTTAACCTTTGACCTTCTTTTGCAAAAGCCTTTAAATGCCTATAATATTGGACGAGATGGGCGTAGGACTTCTGTACTTGGTATGACCATGCGGACATTTTTACCCTTCTGACCGTCACCTTTGACCTACTTTTGCAAAAGTCTTTAACTGCCTATTACATTCGAACCATTGGGCTTCTATATTTGGTATGTATCTTTTTTGTTTAATAATCTTTTTAAGTTACCGAAAAATGGTATTCGGTTGCATTTTGGTTCTGATATTTATGCAGTTACGTTTAAATTGAAAATTAAATGAATTTTTAAACAGGCGAGCATCAGAAGGTTTTGACACCATTTCTGGTTGTATGGTTTTCATTTTTGTTTATAAACAGTTATAGTAACAAACAGTGTGGATGCTGGTAAGACACCGAGTGACTTGGCGTCTCATTTGGATCCAAACAGTTTACATACGTAGTCACAGATGCGACATTGGCAGCGAACGATTCAAAGCAAGATGAAAGTAATGTAGAAAGCTCCTGCACGAAAACTGTACATAGCTTTCGCCCCACATTAAGCTACTTCCTCCCTCTACGTCCCAAAATTAGATATGTCGGTGGTCACTTTAGAAATGTTTTACTGTTTTTAGCATGAATGGATAATATTGTGCATGTGCATTACATATTAACCCTTTGGCTGCAAAACTCTGTCGTCTGCTAACTTTGTCGTCTGCTAAATAAATTCCATTCTTTTGATTTTCTTCATTTTTGTTTCAAAAAATAGTATCAGTAACAAATAGTTTGGATCCTGATGAGACGCCGAGTTACTCGGCGTCTCATCTGGATCCAAACTGTTTGCATAGGTAATCACAGATCCGGCATTGGCAGCGAAAGGCTTAAGCATATCTTGCTGGTAAAGTTCATGTATTGCATCCATCGTGTTTACATGAACTTCGAAGCTTTTTTAACGTAATCTTCATTGTTTGCATACAGAATTTATTAATTTGCAGAAACTAATTTTAATTAAGACATCAATGCCATGCGGGCTTCATATTAGACACGCAGACTGAAGGTTTTGCATAAGGACTTCGAATTCAGATTTCATATTTAGCATAGTGTAATTGAATTGAGTGTACACATTATACCTTGAGAGCAGTGAATGTCTTATATGACGTACACGCATCATATTCGAATGAATGGTTCTTATATGGCATACACGTACTATATTTCAATTAATGCTTTCATATACATGTATGACGTGTGCACATCATTCTTGGATGAATACTCCATTTATATGCATGTGTGCCATACCAGTTCCATGCAGCAGAACTTGCCTCAAGCAACCATTCATTTATTGAACATACCAGTCCTAAAAAGCAGATAATTGCAGACAATTCCAGTAGGAGCGTTCTGCTTTACTTTCGACCTACATAAGGACAGCATTTAAGATGGTCACTTAAGACCGGTTTTATTGTTCGTGGCGTGACATTTCCATATTTCTCACGCAAAATTCATTTATTGCATGTATATATCATATTTGATATGCAATGCACGCAATAGTATAGTATTTGACATGTTCACTTCATATGCTGCATGCATGTTTCATAATAAGTCTTGAGGTTTCATATTAGCATGCACATTTCATATTCAACACTTGACTTTTGGCATGCAGGTTTCCTTGTACATGTATAGTTTATATTTAGCATTAGGTTTCATTGTATAGTTTATATTTAGCATGCACGTTTCCTTGTAGAATTTATATTTAGCACGTAGGACTCATATTTAGCGCACATGTGGCAATATACTTTAAATTTTATATTCTGTATACTAGAGGAAAAGGTATATACAAGCCAATTTCATATTTACCATGCGAATTCCATTCGTTGTATGGAGACGTTTTTACATTTATACTTCAAATTTAGCACCCTGCTTATATGTGGAATACATTTGGTTGCAGTATTCATACTTAACAACTTACACGCATATTTCACATTTGGCATTGACCTTTACATAGTTATTTTTCATGCAGGCTTATTATTATTGTCTTGCAAATTTAAAGGTAGTCTTTAAGTTATAATCATCAAATCTGGAATGCAGTTATAATTACTGTACTCATATTGTTAATGACTTATTATGTCTTGAGAAATATATGTTTTTTAAACCTATAATATTTTTGTTTTCTATTTCCGTCTGACGATGAAAAATAATATCGTCCCTTAAGCCTTTACGCCACTGCAAATATAGTAAACCCAGATCAAGCAGCACTTCAAGTCCTGGGTAAAGTTGTGCAAGATGTGTCGTCTGTATATGGAATACAATACATTTTATTGTATAGCGCATTGTTAAACTGCCATTGTTCATGATGCCGTTATAAATGCAGATCGAATGACATATCAGATCTAGCTCATCCGTCATTCGTTTGCTTCTTGCATTAAGTTGTATAATGCCATACTGTATTACGCTATCACATGCTAAACTGCATTAAGCTGTCTCATGTTATACTACATTAAACTACATCATATAATTAAGCTATCTTCATATCAGACCACATTAAGATACCCCATGTCCTACTGCATTAAGATATCCAATATCTAACTGCATTAAGTCATCCCGCATCCTATTGCATTAAGCCAGCAAATATCCTACTACATTAAGTTAACATGCTATATTAAGCTACCCCTTGTCCTACTGCATTAATCCAACTCTATGTCCTATTACATTAAGCTATTCCCTGTATAATTGAATTAAGTTGCATTAAGTCCTAATGCATTAAGCTACCCAATGTTCTACTGCATTAAGCTACTCCAATACTGCAATACGCAAACCCATGTCTAACTCATTAAGCTATCCCCATGTCCTACTGCATTAAGCTATATCATGTCATACTGTATTATGCTACCCCATATCATTTTTCGTTAAGCTACCAATGCCATTTTTCATTAAGCTATCCATTATTCATGCTGCATAAGTTACCTCCATGTCCTACTGCATTAAGCCATATCCTGTCTTAAAGACCTTATAGACTTAAACGGTACCTATGCAATAATCACTTCGCCTCGTCCCATATTAATATTTGCTGGCAGTGTATAGTCCATATTAGGGACACTAAGCAGTGCATAACGAATTTATCTTACCGACTATCTTTAATTTCAAGTATTTAAACGCATGTTTCCGTGGGGAAACGAGGGAATTAACTCTTGCAAACTTGATATTACAATAAGAGCAGAATAAAGTACCTCCTTTTAATAGAATCAAAGTAAATATTCTTTATTTGCCTCAAATCTCATTTATATAGTTTTTTTTCTTCTTTTTTATCATTTGTAAATCTAATTAATGTTTATATTTCAACTCAAATTAAAGCATAAATTATATGTATGCATTTTTTAAACTGTAAGGATATACATAAAAGATTATTATAAGAAAGAGAAAAGCATATGGCTGTCAAGTAAGGAAAGTAACTCTTGTAAAGCCATAAAAGGATTTTAGTACCCCCATAAGGAATCTATGGGGTTTCTCGTGACCTCTATTGACCAATAGAATGATAAGAATTTAGTAGAAGGTAAGATAAAGAAAGCGAAGGGGTTAAGCTGAAACGAGGAAGAGATGTTGTGGCCAGTTTAAATCAATATGCGATACACCGGCTAACTCGGAGACTCATTGGGAATCTAAACCATTAGACGCGTTTTCTAAAATATTATTAAAATTAGCTTTTGGTGAATGGAGCAGACGACAGTATTTGCAGATGACATGTGCTAAAAGTAAAAATGCCGCTACTGAAAACAGCTGCAGCAAAACAGTACGGTGTACCGAAATCGACCAAAAGTTTAATTAGTCCGTGTTTAAAAGTCTATCTCGCTGCCAAAATGTGTTGCCTGCAAACTTTAGCGACTACTTCAATTTGCATGCCTTTACCTTTCTTATTTTGTGTAACAGTAACAATAGCAAACAGTTTGGATCCTGATGAGACGCCGAGTTACTTGGATCCAGACTGTTTGCTCAGGTTATCGCATAATTATGCAACACTGGTAGCGAAAAAATTAAAGACAACATGAATATTTATTTTGTTATATACAGCTGCACAGATGATATCTCGAACTTCAAGGGACCATACACAATACTAAGAGATTACAGAGGTCCGAATTGCTCACTTACTTATCTGAACAGTTCCTCGTGTACATTTCTTAATTCAGTTCCAAAGTAATGCTGAAAGCATCTGTGGGAGCTCCTGTCAGCACAACTTGCGACCTGCATTAAGTTGTCATATGTTGTTCTAGATATGGATAGTGATACAGGTTAGAACATTTGTGTATTATATTTGAAGGACAGAAATTTTACCTATATTTGTTTGAGCTTTCTGAGTTTGAAATATCCAAGTTCAACTGTCACGGCAGAATCGTATCTATATTAGTTTATTAACAAACAGAGCAGACCCTGATATGACGGCTGCTACAAGAACCGTCTGAACTGGGTCTACTCTATTTGCAAATGTGTTTAAAGGCACATATATTACATAAAGAGATAAGTAACCAAACCCTTTTATTATATTATATGTACAAACTTTTTACAGAATTTTCATTAAAGCAGTACATACCTGTTATCAACACTTAACAGACATTGTATTAAAGCATTACATAACATTCATAAACATTTAACAGACATTTCAGTGACTCATTTACCTTTCGTAACAATTTACAAACATTTCGTTAAAGCAGTATATACCTTTTATCAATAGTTAGTAGACATTTTATTAAAGCGTGTTATACATTTTATCAACAGTTATCAGACATCTCGTTAAAACATGACATACTTTTTATCAACATTTTACTCACATTTACCAGCGTATAATTAACTGTCCGTCAAAATACAACACATGTCTATCAATTTATCTTACCTCCTACTAAATTCTAGTCATTCCATTGGTCAATTGAGGTCACGAAATAACTCCATAAATCCCTATACAGCCATATGCTTTTCTCATACTTATAATAATCATTTATGTTTATCCTTATAGTTTTAAAAAATGCATACATATAATTTATGCTTTAATTGAGTTGAAATATAAACATAAATTAGTTTTACAATGATAAAAAAGAAAAAACAAAATATATAAACGTGATTTGAGGCAAATAAAGAATATTTACTTTAATTCTATTAAAGGGATGTAATTTATTCTGCTCTTATTGTAATATCGAATTTGCAAGAGTTAATTCCCTTGTTTCCCAACAGAAAACCATACGTGTAGGCCTATAATGCAAACATGCGTGTAAATACTTGAAATTAAAGGTTGTCGGTAAGATAAATTCGTTATGCAGTGATTAGTGTCCCTAATATGCTTTTTCACTCATTTCGCAGTACAGCGTTGTCATTTGTCTTGACACGGGTCCCTTTGTTCGGCATCTGGCAAACTTTTGTAAACAGTTGATGTTCAGATCAGACACAAAGCTTATCAGCAATTTATCGAGATCAAAGCTGTTCTAAAAAAGTTCAACGAATCGTGAATTAAGCTAAACTAGAACTCTTGAAGTAGAAATATGGATTGGACATGGATCTTAATGAACCACGTGACCTCTCTGACAGGTTAAAGCGCGTAAATAGGTATCTGACGCTACCAGGCTTACTTAGATTCTTATCGCGTTCTTACATAATAGCTATATCCCCGCCTGCAACAATACCATCTTGGAGATTCGGCATTGTCACGCTAGATAAATGATCTTTTTAAACCACTGTAAATAAAGGCATTTACTTCGATGAATTTATCGGTGTAATACTGTAACGTACTTATAAGTTTTATGCTATACAGTAAAACCACACTCAACCGGAATTTGATATAGAGGAATGTATGTATTTTAGACAGACATTTAATTGCTTAATACAGGGTGAAAGACATACGAATAGCTCCCTAGGGAGGTTTCTGTCTGGATGTCATCCTACATTAAGCTGCCTACTGTCTCTAAGATCGGTATTAATACAAACCATTCGTCCAGTTTAGATGGGATTCATTATAGAAATTAAAACTATTTGACAGTTATAGTTAACCCTTTCGGTGCCAAATTTCTAACTGTCATCTGCAATCCAAATTTTATTAAATCATTCGGTACAATAAGGAAATGATATAAATAAATACAAATTCCAAAACAATAAAGCACATATATATAAAAAGAGAATGAGACAAAAAGTAAAGTCCCTGATCAGACGCAGCCTTGAAAAGGCGGCGTCTGATCTGGGACTGCACTATTTGTCGTGGTGCATTTATGCGACTTCGGCGGTGAAATGGTTAAATCGATGATTTCAGAATATATACGTCGACAAACTGAAATTAGAAAATGTCATTCCTTCAGATATGGTATTTTATTGTAGAGCACTTCAACAAATGTCATTTTCTTTATTCTGAAAATCAGTGTCATATAGTTTGTACCTTGATGTTATTTGGAGTCTCGTGTGGATCGAAACTGTCTGCAAAGGCCATTACTGGTTCATCAAATATAAAGCAGTGTCAAACTTTTGGCGCTAAGTCTTCGAATAAATGCGTCCCAATTGGCTACCGGTTGTACTGTTGTATTGGATCTAAATTTAGAAAAGTACTTGACGACGACATGGAAACTAGGTAAACAGACCAATGCGAGAGTATAATATAGCTGCGACTTACGATATAAATGATCTGAAGAAACACCTATTGAAGGTAACAATATTTAATATTCCATAACACGATATTCTGTTTTTATACACGTTAATACTTTACCTGTTGATTAGTTTTGAAAGAAATGAAATAAGGACAGTATGAATATCAATTAGCTGAATTGTTATAATGGTATGTGAATGTATCGTGTTTTAGCTATGCCATAAGTAGTAAAATCCAATCTATATAATTCCATAAGCAAACAGAGCGGACCCTGACCCGACAAGTCCTGCAAGGACAGTCTGGTAGTTGCCTACTCTGTCTGTGACAGCGTTAATTTAACCCTTTACCTGATAGAAGCGGCTTTTAGCGTGTTTGATTTATTCCTCCGCTGAAGAAAATAGTTCCATTTTTTAAAATAATGAACATGTAGCATCATAAATAGTTTCTATATTCTAGGAGGTGGTAGCTTAAAGCAGGCTGAAAGTAAAGCAGAATGCGCCTTAAGGCGCATTCTGCTTTACTTTCAACCTGCTTTAAGTGGTCATATGTCTTCAAAACAAGAAACAGGCTATTGGGTAAAGGGTTAAGAGACAAATACGGAGCAAGTGGGTTAAGCGTTCTATTTCTAAATCAACAATTTCGCTATTGAATGTTCATGTACGAAATAATCTGATCATTTATTAGCTGATTTGTAATAATGGCTTATGTACGGGTGTTTTATTGGTAGAAACTGTACAGTCCGATCTATCATAATATAATAAGCAAACAAATTAGACACTACTCAAACAGCTCATTGAGGCACTGTCTGATTATCCGAGTCTAATATGTTTGCAAATGCGTGAAATGGCGTTTATATGAAGAAAAAGGTTAACAGGTCTATGTGGAGTAGTTACATTTCATAAGAATTATTTGGGATTTTTTTTAGATATTTATTGTAGATAAAAACATTATGCAATAAATCTAAGACCATGGGTTTGTCACAATTTAAAGATATGGACAAATGCGTTATCCAAGGGTCGTATCAAGGTGAAAACTAAGCGAACTATATATCCTTCAAGGCGAACATCCAACAAGTACAAGTAACTTCATTATAAATAGAACGTGTCAATACGAAAAGTAACATTCCATAGGTTTTTCAGGCTTTGAGATATAGCCAACAAACTATGAAGTTAATCTATAAAAATTTATAATAGCTTTTTGTCACAATTTGAATATATGATTCAATCCGCTCGCAGCAGGATAAATGGTACAGTGAAACCCCGCTAATGCGACCACTTAATAAACAGCCACTGATGTCGTCTAAAGCAGGTGGTTGCTTAATGCAGGACGAAAGTTATGCAGAAAGCTTTCTGCATAACTTTCGTCCTGCATTAAGCTACCACCTGCCTCTGCCACCCAGAAGTATGCCCCTTTTGGTGGTCGCTTTAGAGGGGTTTTACTGTAATCATTTTAGAAACAAGACAATTAAGATATTGATAGCTGTATGTACATGTAGTGACTATTCATACCCACAATGATCTAATATCAGATTACCTGGTTTACTTAAACGTGATTACCAGTTATAGAATTTACAAACAATATTCAATACTTAACAATTCTGAAGGGTGGTGATCCCCCGAAAGCAAAAATTGCAACTAAAAAAGAGAAACTGCTCGGTTTTATTGAGTCTGTTCATGAGCAGTAATTGAAAGTGCAACACTGCTCATACCCCCAGCACCGGCTTAAGCGGTATTCAATTTTCAGAACAAAGAGTACTGAAAATCATGATCTCGAAGGATCAGAAGGTATAACAACACTGAGAATGAGGTACAGGGCGACGTTTTACGGCCGTCACACAAGCACTTAATACCTAGCCTCAAGCGGTCTTTGTTGGATTTCCTTTATAAACATATTAGATATAGGTCCTACTGACATTCACTAACTCAGTCAGTCTCATTAGGATCCAAACTGTTTGACACACTTACGTTTCTTATATTTGTAAAAGTTGGCATATCAAATGCAGAAAGCAGCAGCTCATAGCAGCTACAGGGAACTCCCATATGGGCAACTGTTGATTACTGTAAATCTCTTCTGAAGCGACCGTCAAAACGCTGTTTACGTCAGGGTTTTTAAAGGCATATGGTTGCTTACCTTGGGGCATACATTATGCGAAAACCTCATATGAGCTTTCGGCATGCTTTCATCGTGTATTTAGAATAACCCCGCTTTCAAAACCACATATATTTATTCATTTATTGGTCGCTTCAGACTGATATTACTTTGTTAATCCTTTTCGTCATATAAATGCTTTTCACGCATTAGCAGATCCAGATCAGACGGCTTCTATAGTAGCCGTCTGTTCATGGTCTTCTCTGCGTGCTTATGATGTAATATTACTCTACAGTTACTGCCGTGGCCAAAAGATCCTGTGTCAACTAATCTAATTAATATTCACCATGTCATTATTTCCTTCATGAATACTCATGGAATAATTGGAACGTTTTCACGCTTGACTTCGGGATGAAATCAACCTTGAAATATTTGTACAGATATAAGAAACAAGAATATTGTAGTATCTCCAGTACACGCTCTCTTTTGTGTTACACGTTTTCAAAGAGGTGTGATGTATTATGTACATAATATGTGGTTACTTAATGCAAAATGAAAGCAGTGCAGAGAGATCATAATTGATTTTTCGGTATTATCTAAAGTCTGTATTACGCTGCCATCTGTACTCTCAACCAAAGTATACGTTTTTACATAATTTTAATTTTAAACGGGTTTAGTTGTTTTATTGGTCGTTCAATTCAGCCCAGAAGTAAGGGGCGTTTATGAGGGAGGATACGGACCTAGTATTTAAATAATTAGATTGAATGTAAAAATTCAGCTGAAAAGACAAAATAATCCACATCAAGTTATAGGTTCTATTTAAAATCGACTTCCGGTCATACCACCCTGAGATTATAAAGCGATTTCATAGAGTCTCAAGTATCTGTTTGATCAGATTAGGGGCTTGCAAGGGGTGAACATGAAATGTGTTTGGTGCCAAAAGAGTTACTCATACATAATGTAGTTAATATATTCTGAAAATGGGTGATCCGTCGAAAGCAAAAGTAGAAATGAAAAAAAAAGAAAATTGCAGACTCGGTTGTATTGAGTCTGATCATGAGTAGTAATTAAAAGTGCAACACTACTCACGCCCCCTAGCACCGGCTTAAGCAGTATTAAATTTTAAAATATAATAACATCAAAACTAATGATCCCGAAGGACCAGAAAATATAACAACACTGAGCATGAAGTACGGGCCGACTTTTTACGGCCGCCACACAAGCACTTAACACCTGCTGTTGTGAAGTACATATATTCTGAAAATGGTGATCCTTCAAAAGCAAAAGTAGAAAAGTTTTGGAAATGATTATAAAGCAAAACATTTAGCTAGGAGATACCCGTGTCCCAGAGATTTATTTCTACCAAGATGGATAAAGGTTTGTATTCAAACACTAAAATAGTAATTGCTACACTTATGCTGTGACCACTCTTCAGAACGTCTCGAAAAGATTATATAGCATGGTCACCATATAAGGTTTGACGGGGAAATAAAGAAGCTAATCTGGAAAATATGTTCATGTACACATCTTATGTGGGCCTCTTTATTATATTATTATTACTTCAGGTCCTTCACAACAGAGTATGGATGAACAGCCAGTACACGATTCTACTCTCTCAATATGCCTATTCCGTACATTAGAAATTGGCGGCTTGAATGAAATGTATGTTCAGAAATGGAGAAAACATTTGTTAAAAATAGAAAATATTTATAATGTATATTTGAAAATTTGTGGTCAACGGGACATCACGGTGTATTATTTTGGTAGTAGGTCAGAGGGGACGACTACACCCGGTTTATGTTCTGACATTGATCGTTTGGACTGCTTTGAAACCTTTAATGTAATACAGAATTTGGGGGAATGGCGAAAAGGAAAGACGAATCTGCTGATGCTGCATGATGACACGGCATTCAGATACTGTCGCCTGCAACTTCTCCGGACAGACGCACCACAACCAAGAGAAGATATACCTAGTGCTGAATACGTACGTGATGAATGTAACAGGGTGTTATTGAAACAAAGATGGTTTCCGAAAATATCAGTTGAACACACAATGAATGGGCCGGCTGTAACTATGGGAAATATTGACCTAGTACTGGGTTTGAAATGTGGGAGCTGGCCTCAATATGCCGTTAAATGGATCAGTCGACCAAGATGTGGACCCTGGCCAAAGCAATGCTTATTACGTGAAGCAGAAAATGATGGAACTTTCCTAGTCCCAGTAGGGTACAGACTCAGTCATACACATGAGCTAGAGTGGAGGATTTCTTTTTCATTAACTGAAAGGCGGTTGGTGTTCAGCATGAATATGACACAGATAAAATGTTATGTTGTTTTAAAGATGTTGATGAAATCATCACCTGCCGGTGACATCATATCAAGTTATCACTGTAAAACAGCGCTGTTTTACTGTATGGAAGACAGTAATTCGGAATGCTGGCAGGAGGAAAACCTTATAGAATGCATTATCAAATGTCTTAAACTGTTACTTGACTGGGTTATCGTCGAGCACTGTCCTCATTACATAATGCCAGAGTCAAATCTATTCGCTGGAAAAATAACACCACAAAATAAACCTGAAGTAGTACATATCCTTATGAAGATAATTGAAAGCAAGGGAAAGGGTTTACTAGATCTAACTATTAACTTTCTTGAACCAAAAAGTGCCAAATATTTGTTTTTAATCCTCATAACAACGCGTTTACGAACAAAAAAGGACACACACGTCCATTTGTGTAATCATTATGACGTTCTAAGTACCAATAGGCATTTATGTATTTTGAGAGCCTTGGGCGTGGATGCAATGGAGCTAATATCGAGTATTCAAGAAACCCTTAAATTACTTAGTGAACAGTTGAACAATGCTGATGAGTATAGAAAGCTTGCGATAGAATCTGCTATGCCATTTATGAGAGTTTGGTTACTGTCATTGAGGACAAGTTCTCATCAATGGGGGTATCTTACAAAGACAAAAATACCCCAAGAGGCGTTGAGTTGGATCCGATCTGCTCCAAACGTTGATGCTTCAACATCGCTAAAACTCGCATCTATATGCTACTGCAGCGGAGCTCTACGTAAATCTGAAAGAATCCTGCTACATATTGCTCTGCGATTTCGTAAAGTAAAATCAGAGTATACAGGTAAAAATAAGAATAGCATACACTCTTTTTGCCATTGTCATACTCAGTCATACGTAACTGCCACAGGATATGAAGACGAACATGCAGACATGCTCGTTGAATGTGTCAAGTTTTTGCCGGTAGAATTTTGCTGTACACCACCTGCGCTGAGGTACGAATTCCTCAGATTTGTCGGTGACGATCAGCTACATAGGGACAGTAAGAAAGATAAGTGGATGTACCTTTCTGCTGTAGATACTCTCCCATTATTGTACTATCTGCAGTATATAACCTATGGTGGTATTGGGAAACGCTCTTTGCAGAAGAAGGCGTTACAGAACCTTCAGGCTTGCCTTTTTGAATACAAATGTTTCAGACATCGTGAAACAGGGTTTAACATATTAGGAAAGTGTATGGAACAGGAGGAGAAACTGATTGATGCCTTAAAATGTTACTGGTTGTCACTGGTAATCAGGCCACGGAACAACGCTGCCAACTGGCACCTCGGGATACTGTGGTTTAAAATGACTAGGAAAATATAATTCAACACGCGATTATCTGGATATAAACAAGTGGTTTGTGTTTGCGCAATAATACATTTCGATTAGATTGACTCGTTCGATGTCAATGTCACATCTGAGATTTTTCAGATGAGACGCCGAGTAACTTGTCATCTCACCAGCATCCAAACAGTTTGTTACTGTGACTGTTTTTTAACAGAAAAACCAACTCAAATTAATAGAGATGACAAAGTTTGCAGAAGACACTATTTGGCAGCTAAATAGTTAATAGTATGTTTATATGTATATACATTGTATATGAATATGAAATTGAAAATCAGTGGTTGAACTAAAAATACGAATATGTATGTACCAACATAAATCCCAAATACGGGCACCGGACTCAGATTAAGGGTTCAGTAACTGTTCAATAACTGTTATTCACTACGCTACACGATTCTGAAAATTTTCACCAATAGATATTGGTGGTGTTATAAAAGGTTTTTTGCTTGAGTCTGAGTTCGTTTTCAAGCATCTTATTTGTCAGATATGGAGCTTGTTCAAAATCTGTCAAATCAGGTACTTGTGAATAAAATCAGACCCTTATGTCGTACACAGTCTAAACAGATACTTGAGAATGAACTCAGACTTTAACACATACGTTTTATAACCTTGGACCATGTTTACCTTTAGACTGTAAAATATTCTAGAACATAATATGTTTGGTTACAAGCTTATACTAGAAGCTACACGCCGAGTAAAACATTCTGATTTTATTCTTGTGATCTAGATATGAAAATGTAATGCTGATTTCATCGATGAATGAAAGTCCAGATATGAGTATGTAAGTCTTGCAAATGGTGCAGACCATTATCAAAGAGGAGCCCCTTGATCAGAGTATGCACTGTCTGTAAATAAACATCATATTTGTCAGTGATGAAGTTTGATACATTTTTAATTAATATTAAAAAGGGAGGATCAAATTTTAAAGATTCAGCAGGTAAAGGGTTAACATTGGCAGCCAGACGGTCAGTGACCCATATAATAAATACCATTTGCCCTCCTCCCTATATGAGACGGGAATCACAAGCCTTCTCGTGCTGTGCGTGTCCTGACTCATTATCCACACAGCTTTGATTTAGAGGAGTTCCTCGGCGCTTAAACAGGGCCCAAGCTGCTTGATGTTAAGTCAATAGTTTTTCAAAGGCCTGAATGAATCGAAAATCGGTAGAACTTCCAGCAAATCAAAGATTCGTCAGACATTATTTTTCCAGCAATGGAAAAGTCCCTTTCATTGAAGGGAAATCCTTAACTCTCCGCTTGTTATTCACGTCAATATACCTACCTGTAAATAGTGAAAACCCAGATGAGACAGCTCCTGCAGGAGCTGTCTCATCAGGGTCTGCGCTCTTTACAAGTTGATTGTGCAACCAGTGCATTCCACAGCAGTGATTGCACAGCGAAATAATTGTATACAGTGAAGATATATGTAATCATACAACAGGGTATGGGTAAAGAAGGAGAAATGCATTTTAAAATTCAGCAAGAGAAGGGTTAATTCATATTTACCAGAGAAATGACACAATACATATCCTACACGCATAAGACCTTCTATGTGTTGTACTTATAAAAGTACATTTATCTTGATTTTGTTCCATAGTTGTTATGCTAATGTGAATTTTTATATTTAACAATATTTCATGATTTCTCTCTTATTGTTTAATGGAATTCTCAACTCTTCCGAAATGTAACATTGTAAAATATTTTGAATGACCCGCCTCCTTAATGGAAAAGTAGTAGTATCAAGCAGGCAAAGCCATATACAAGACGCAACAACCACCAAAACTAGGATAGGCAGCATGACACACATACACACACACGCAACCAATCACCCAAACGCACACTCACACACGAGATGAACACAGAAAACACCAACAGACACACAAGAACCAGAGACAAACACTCCACACATGAACAAAATCAAAAGCACAAAGTCGCATGGCAAACAAAAGGAAGGGTGACAAATAGAGTACCGCCTTGGCACGGTCAGTAGCAAAAACACCACTGGGGTTTAAACCGGTACGGGCGTCCTAACCTCTAACGTCTCTCAAAGTCACCCTACCTTTACAAATAGTGCAAATAAAGGTATCCCCGCCGGACTTACCCACAACATAGACGACGGTGAACACAGGACAACATGTAAAACATAGCATAATAACGGTGACAATCCGTCAAATATGTACTCAATGACTTTACTGAAGTCAGAGCACCTGCAGGTAAGCTGTTAAGGGCACGACAGGGATAAAGTAATACATGAGTCTGATAAGCTCATCCCGTATCCGAGTTTAAGAGTATACCATCATAGAGTACTACCCTCGGCCTGTCATCGCGCAAGCAAAGAGGGAAGCGTAGCTACCCACTGTAAAGGGATCGATAACCAAACATGCAGTGCGTTGCAATATAATAGGATCATAACCTTTCTTCTTAAATGTTTTAAAGCGTTTTATAAACAAATCATGAAAATGGATATGACCCCGAAATTTCCTAAGTTTGTAGATAACATCTCCATAAAAGTCTGGTTGAGAAATGCCTTGTTGCAGTATCGTCCGTAGATTGCAATTATATTTACTAATGAGTGGTAAATTTCGATAATAAAATTTAGAAAATGTTTTCCGAAGTTTGTGATATCTGTAACCTTGCTTAAGAAGTGTATCAGTTATAACTAAATTACGACTGTTAAAATCTTCAAACAAAGAACAGGATCGAACAAACCGAATAAGTTGAGAAATAAAAACCCCATAAGATGTAGAACGGGGCACATCTCCATCCAGAAAAGGATAATTAACAATTTTAAAATTAAAATCTTCTCTTTTATCGTATATTTCGGACGAAACTTTATCAATTGTAATTGAAAGATTAAAATCTAAAAATGAAGCTATAATGTCAGATTGATTCGCTTTGTTTAAAGACAGTTCTTTGGGTAAATTGAAGAAATTATAATTTCAAAATAAGGATTATCTTAATTCGTCTAAATACCTCGAATTTTTATTAAAAACATTAACAATATCGGTCTGTGCATCAGGTTTTAAGCTAAGCATAAAATCCCTCTCATAGCAATACAAAAACAAATCTGCAACAAGAGGGGCACAATTTGTACCCATGGGTACAGTGGAGAAACTGTTATTCTTTCCCACTTAATGCGTTTCAAACGCGTTTTAAACCCGTTTAAAACCCGTTTAGTAAACGCGTTTATATATTCACTTACAAACGCGTTTAAACTCACTTATAAGTTAATCGTCATTACATAGTTCCGCAATTGTGTGTTTATACAACGTTAATAATGGCAATTTCTCATTTTGTACTTTAAAAGTCCCTTATATATACCTAAAGTTGTGCGGATTGTGTTTTATAAAGAGTTATATCTCAGTAGAACGTTAAATTAGGACAATCTGTATTTCGTTTAAAGAAACAGTGATACTTTTTGTTCCATCCGAAAGGAATCGCACGTTATGTACTTCTGCTTCGTTTTGAGTGCCACTGGTAAAATGGTAATTTGTGCTGCCTATGGGTGTAGCTCTGTCTACGGGTGTAGCTCCAAATCCAACAGAGACTAAATAGGATTATTTAAATTACCAAAAGACGAGAAGTTCAAGAAAATGTCCAAGATGTGAACGTCTAGGGAATGGGATTGTTTGTTCAAATTGATTCTTCCACATTGGGTCCCGTATTTGGGATTTATGTTGGGTCAGATTACGTTGTGTCTCAAATTTATACTAGAGAAAATAGCGCAGCCAATGACTTGGGTCTACAATTATAAAAAGGGATATGCTACATTCTATTATAAATGTGACTTTAGAGGTTAGCACTGTAGGTTAATGGGCATTTTCGTATTGGAAAATTATTCTATTCAAACTTTTTGTTAACAGCGTAAACCTAAATCACGCAGAAACTGTCTGATCAGGATCTGCTCTGATTGCTTTGTCCGTAGACTTATTTCTTTAGATTCGATCATGGTTGTCTAGCGTCTCTGTAATCCCTGTAAATGAATATTCACGAGGTCAAGATATCTTTAATAAATATTCTTAAGAGAAAAAAGGATTAATAAATACCAGTTAGCTCCGTTGACAGCAGACACCAAATTTGCTTTAAATCAGTTTCCCAATAATTCTAGTATGTTATAAACGGCTTCACGCACATTGCAAATAGAGTAGATCCAGATCGGACAGTTCCTGTAATAGCTGTCTGATCAGGTTCTGCTCTGTTGCTTATGAAGCTTAAGAATTGAAGCAGACGATAATTGTTGCAGGCGAAACATTACTTAGCATGCAAAGAGTTAACAACCTACATGCATATTTCATATTTTGGCATTGGCCACGACATAGTAACTTTTCATGCAGACCTATATTTGTCTTGCAATCCTAAAGTATAGTCTTCAAATCTGGCATGCAGATAAATGACTTATTATGTCTTGTGAAATATGTGATTTTGTTTTCTATTTCATTTCTGTCTGTCGTTGAAAAACAATACCGTCACGTTTCCCTGATAGAGACGTCATTTCAGACAGAATAAACCCAGATCAGACGGCTCCACTAGTCCTGGGCTTAGCAGTACCATTTAAGTCTGTTTATATTCAGACATTATTACTTCCTTGTATTAAACTACCCTATGTATTACCGAATTAAGCTTGGTTACGCCGCATAGACGTGTCGCCGCATAGACGTGACCGTTTTCGTCTATGAGGTGATTTGCATTATCCCTTTCCCTTACGTCAGCGCATTTTGTCGCATCTGTAAACAGAGTAGACCCAGATCAGACGGCTCCTATAGGAGCCGTCTGATAAGGGCCTGCTCTGTTTGCTTGCGTATGGTGCGATGTAAATCTGATTCTACATCCTTAGCCAAATGCCATGTGTTCATAAGCCATTTTAAAAAAATAATCTTATCAATATTCATGAGGTCATTATTTCCTACAAAAATATTCATAAGGAAAAGAGATAAAGTGTCGCATGCCATCCTGCATTGACCTATCTCATATTAAACCACATTCAGCTACCTCCTACTGCAATAAACTACCCCATGTCCTACTGAATTATATTGCCTTATCTCATACTGCATTAAGTTACCAATGTCACGCAGTATGTATAGTTACCTCATGTCATACTGTATTTAGCTATCCAAGGTATTACCGAATTAAGCTGCCCAATATCCCATTGCATTAAGCTAGTCAATAAGTTACTGCATTCAGTTACTCCCATGTTCTACTGCATTATGCCAATCCTATGTCTTACTGCATGAAGCAACCCCATGTTATGCTGCATTAAACTACCGTATGTGATACTGCGTTAAGCTAACCAAAGCTATACTACATTAAACTATCCCGTTTTTTACTTGATAAACTACAACCATGTCCTACTGCATTCAGCTACATCGTATCGTAACATTTAGCCTGCCATGGGTGGATGAGTGAATACCTATGCAAACCGTTTGGATCCAGATGAGACGCCGAGTAACTCAGCGTCTCATCAGGATACACACTGTTTGACAGCCTGATTTTAATATGGTAGATAAATTGATTATAGCTTGAGTTTTGAAAACGTAGTTGGTGAAAAAATCTGTAAAAATAATTAGCTCAGCAAGTTAAAGATTAAAGACACAACTTTAAACAGCACCTATGTAGTGTTCACTAAAGTATGTGGAGATCTGCATTAAGCTTTCCCTAATCGAGAAAGTTTCCAGGTTGGAAGGTGGTTGACTTGAATTCCCGTTATCTCGAAGTAAAGTGTATGGTTCTTGTAAGTTCGAGGTATCGAGGTTTCACTGTATACACGTTTTAACCTTTCGTCGACAAATCGCTGGCTGCCAAGGTAATCGTCTGCTTAGGGTTTTAAAATGGAATTTCTTCCATTTTCGTACAAAATGTAATCGGTATACTGTATCTTAGATGTTTGCAAGAATATCACGGATAATAATAAAAGCGACAGAGTTTAAGCTGAAACCTAGAGGAAACGATGTTGTGATCAATTTATACCAAAATACGACACCCGGGCGACACACCGGGACCCAAACCATTAAACGCTGTGGTCACGGTTTATATCAAAATGGCTTTTTGTGAATGGAGCAGACGACAGTATTTGCAGATGACAATTTGCTTAAAAGTTAAAATGACGCTATTGGAAACAGCTGCAACAATACAGTACTGTGTCTTTAAATCGACCAAAATCTGCCTTATTCCGTGACTAAAAGTCTCTTTCTCTGCCAAAGTTTGTCGTCCGCAAATTTTGTCTTCTGTAATGAATTTTACTTCTTTAGTTTTCTTATTTTTGTTTAAAAACAGTAACAGTAGCAAACAGTTTGGATCCTGGTGAGACGCCGAGTTACTCGGCGTCTCATCTGGGTCCAAACTGTTTGCGTAGGTTATCACATATGAGACAATGGCAGCGAAAGAGTAATAGACAACATGAATATTTGTTTTTGTAGTTACAACTTAACTCTTTCGGCGCCAAATTTCTAATTGTCGTCTGCAATCCAGTTTTTGTTATATCATTCGGTACAACAAGGAAATGAGATAAATAAAGGCAAATTTCAAAGGAATAATGCACAGATATAGTAAAAGAGATTGAGACAAAAAGTGAAGTCCCTGATCAGACGCCGCCTTGAAAAGGCAGCGTCTGATCTAGGACTGTACTATTTGTCGTGGTGCATTTATGCGACATCGGCGGTAAAAGGGTTAACTTCGATATCTCGAACTTCAAGGGACCATACAAATTACTCAATAACTAACCTGAACAGTTACTCAAGTACACATCTTAATGCAGATCTAAAGTAATGCTGAAAGCTCCTGTAGGAGCTCCTGTCAGCATAATGTTCGACCTGCATTAAGCTGTCACGTTAGTTGTAGATATGCGTTGTTATATATGTAAAACATGTCTGTATTGTTTTTGGAAGCACGGAAAATTTACCGATGTTTGTGCTTTCTAAGTTCAACTGTAAATTCATCTGTGTATAAAGGACATTTGGTCACGGCAGAAAATGCAGAATCATATATATATTAATTCATAAACAAACAGAGCAGACCAAGAGCAGATGGCTACTACAGGAGCCGTCTGATCTGTGTCTACTGTACTTGCAAAGGCGTTTAAAGGCTCATATACATGTATTATGTAAAGGGCTAAGCAACCACCTGCTTTAAAAACTACTCCAATTTCTAATAATCAAATGGTCGCCTAAGATGGGTTCTATTGTATATGTGTACACCTGTGCCTAATAACTATTTACAGGCAGACTGAATATTTCAATATGCCGAAAATGTAGATCTGTATCCACTGTCTTCAGAAAAGTAGATCTGGTCTCCTTCCTTTCAGAAACTTTATCTGCTCACGGTCACACATTTTCCAAGCCTATAAACGCACATGTGCATGCCCGTGATAACATATAGCTGTACATGTACATACACCCTTCTTCCACTAAACGCATATTGGATAATATTTGCAAACAGTTTGGATCAAGATGAGACGCCGAGTAACTCGGCGTCTCATCAGGATCCAAACTGTTTGAGACTCACTAATAGTTAGTAAACAGTTCAGTAACTTGATAACTTTTGAAAATGGTCCCAATGAAATGTTCAGCTGATATGGTTTGTTTTAGCGCGCAAAAGGTTTAAAGCAGACGACATGATTGCAATGCAGACGACAGCTGCATGGAGACTACTATTGGACATTTCGTCATTTTATGCAAATTTGTGATGGCAGATTTGATCCTGATGAAACATCCGAATAACAGGATCCTGTAGCTGGATTTTCAGATGAGGTGGAATGTAAATACACTTTGTAAATTGAAGCAGGCGACAAGCGTTGCAGATGGATTGAATGTTCAGTGTTGAAATTAATCTTAAAGACTGAAAAATCAAATGGATAATGTTGAACGGTAATGTACGGTACAAGTGCTGACCATATATTTTCAAATTTTGAAAACTACTGTGGTTGTCATGGATGCAGAGAAGGGATTTGCATGTTTTGGATGAGAAAGTTCAGAAATGGTGTTTGTTGTCGACATTCACCTCCGACTATTTTTAGAGAAGTGGCTCTTGCTCCAATCGAAATCATCATAACAACCACCAAGGTAGGCTGAAAAGGTGAAAAGGCACTATACATTATACATATATCATGTACTTAATACTATTTATTGATATAGTCATCGTTTGTCTCTGTTCATCATTCATTGGCATGGTTTCCTTTTAGTTCATTACTTGATTGTTTGCTTTGTGAAGGGTCTCTGTGTCTATGTGTCTCTCCCCTTCCTCTGTCTGTCCGTCCGTCTGTCTCTGTATGTGTGTCTGTCCATGTCTCTCTTTGTCTGTCTCTCTCTGTCCCTGTCACTCTTTCATGTGACTCTCTGACTCTCAGACTTTCTGACTCTCTCTCTCTCTCTCTCTCTCTCTCTCTCTCTCTCTCTCTCTAACTCTCTGACTCTCTCTCTCTCTCTCTGGCTCTCT
Organism: Azorinus chamasolen; assembly: GCA_963576725.1. Classification (NCBI taxonomy): domain Eukaryota; kingdom Metazoa; phylum Mollusca; class Bivalvia; order Cardiida; family Solecurtidae; genus Azorinus; species Azorinus chamasolen. The sequence continues at coordinate 32,120,621 of OY755238.1, read as the reverse complement.
CTCTCTGACTATCTGACTCTCTCTCTCTCTCTCCCTCCTTCCCTCCCTCCCTCCCTCCCTCCAACTAGATTTAAAACCGGACCAGTCATTTCATGTTTTGCGCAGAGTGCCAATCCTTTAAAGCCTATCCTGTTTTACTGACGTGTTTGACAAATGATGTAGAATCTGACCAGACAACCATCTTGTTCTACACTGCTTGCAAACCATAGACAATAGGTTTCAAATAGTTGACTCAAATGAACATTTTCACACACTGGAATAATCTTGTGATAACCAGTGGAAACAATCTGAATCTAGGCGAGAGGTAAATATTGTAGAACATCATATAGTATTGGGTTACCTCATGAAAGGCACTTCATGTAGCAAAATTATATATAAAATATTCTATAACGGCTACTTAATTGTCTTCAATAGTTTGCCACTAAATTGTGTCTATTACTTGGTAATAGGAGCGTTCTGTTTTACTTTCATCTTGCTTCAAGTAGCCACCTGCCTTGAACACAAAACACTTGATGTAATTTAGTGGTCGTTATAGAGAGGGTTTACCGTATTCTACTTGTTTATAGGTTTTTGACATTTTAAAAAGAAGCTTAGTTTTGCTTACTACAAAAGCCTGTATATTGCTTCTGCCATGTGTTCCTTTCTTAGTCATAAACAGGATCTCAATTTCTCCCGATCCTCTGTTTGTTCACTCTTATCCCGTGCTTTGCTTTTGCAAACACGTTAGACCCAGACAAGTCTCTGGGTAACTCGACGTCTCATCAGGATCTAAGCTGTTTGACACTCGGCCAATAGTTTCTCAATAGCTTGATCGATTCGGCAGTAGTCAAAACTGTACTAGATCCGAATTTGAGCAGACATTATTTCTTCACAGCGGGGTGATGGTTAACTTTATTTGAAATCAATACATCTGTCATTAAACCTGATGCTGTTAATGTTGCATGTTAATTATTATAAAGTAATTAAACATACACCAGGTAAACCCATGACTCATCTATTCATTCCTCTCTCTCTATTCATTCCTCTCTCTCCCTCTTTCTCTCTCTCTTTCCCTTTCTCTCTCTCTCAATTGTGACACTAGGCGGAACAAGTCAACCGTGATTATCTACAGGATTCAACAGCGGGTTTCAAATCAGCATCTTCCCTGGCTGTCATTTCCATGTTCATGTCACCGGTTACTAGATCTATACATCTAAAAACAGCTCCGTTTCGCTAACACAAATTCTTTCTCAGCTCCGTTGCGCAGACTGTTAAAAAGCTGGCTCAGTTTAAGCCCACAACCTACATGTTTTCTGTTGTTATAAAGTCTCAGTTTCGTTCTTTGTTAGTTTCCCACCGAGTATGTTTCAGACAATATGGCGGACGTCTGACTTATGACGCATATAATATCTATGACTAATGACGTCAAAATGACGCGCAGTAATACCTGCAAAGTTTTCTTTAAGTTTTGGTTTTGTTGTCAGAAATCCAAAATGAAGTCATACAATATAACCCGGGATAACCACTCTGTGTTCATCATTTTGAACTTATAAAATATATTTTTATGGAAATTTTACAATTTTATTATTCTATAATAAAAAAAATCATTCTTTTTGTGGGTTTGTGCCGATCGGTATAACTAGACTTTGTTTATGTTATTCAAAAATGACAGTTATGACGTTGTAATTTCACGTCCTCAAACAAATTACAATGTATTCCTATTTTAAAATAAAAAAGTATTCTGTGTTTTGTTGGGATGGTAGATTGTGTTGAGATGATAGGTGGCATTTAGTAAAACGTGTAAGGTACTCAATGAAACAGTCAAAATTTGACCTGAGTGTGCCTTCTGGCGATATGACACACCTGACATCATAACGGCACCAAAGGTGCTCGACGCATGCTTGGACTCACCCATGGACACCCCTCCCCCCCCCCCCCCCCCCCCCATTTTTTTAAAAAAAAATTTTTTAAATTGTGCTCGAAGTATGTTAAACTAGTCTAAAACTATCTATTTGAACCTTAAACCACGCCGAAAAACAAGAATAACACGACCCGGAAAAAAATTCCTATCGGGTCTATATATGTATTGAAAGGTATCTAACTACGACAGATCAGCGGCGGAAAATACAGCAGTCATGTTTTTCAAAGTCTTACAGCAAAGCCAATTTAGCACCGATTTTAATCATTTTGGTCTTGATCCGTTCCAAATTACATATGCTAAGCGGCACAGTTAGTGCTTTCCTTAAATATTGCCCCGTCTTGTCGCTGCAAGACCGCGAATTTGAAAATACGCTAGAGCGAAACGATGTGACTCCCGCCAGGATGCATAGAAGTATATAGGGGGATCTGTATTCGTTAAACTTTTCAGCATAAACACGAATTATGCTGAAACACATTCGAAAAACATTCAACTTACCGTAGTTAAAACGGTGCTGGCTATTTGTAGTCTGCTATGAGACGCCAGTTTTCTTTCTCCTATTTTCGTTTTGAACGGAGGTGGCCAAATCGCTGTGGCCCGGAAGTAGTAGTCAATTTGCATATCGAATAGTTTATGAGCCGGGTCACAGCAAAATGGTCGCATCCGTTCAAAAGGAAAGTTGGAGAAAGAAAACGGGCGCCTCGTAGCTGACTGGAAATAGTAAGAACCGTTTTAACTGCGGTGAGTTTAATGTTTTTAGATAGTGTTTAACCATAATTCGCGTTTTTGTTGAAAAGATTAACGAATACAGATCCCCCTATATGCGTCTATGCATCCTGGCGGGAGTCACATCGATTCGCTCTAGCGTTTTTTCAAATTCGCGGTCTTGCAGCGACAAGACGGAGCAATATTTAAGGAAAACACTAATTGTGCCGCTTAGCATATGTAATTTGGAACGGATCAAGACCAAACTGATTAAAATCGGTGTTGAATTGGCTTTGCTGTAAGCCTTTGAAAAACATGACTGTTGTTTTTTTCCGCCGCTGATCTGTCGTAGTTAGAAACCTTTCAATACATATATAGACCCGATAGGAAAATTTTTCCGGGTCGTGTTTTTCTCGTTTTTCGGAGTGGTTTATGGTTCAAATAGATAGTTTTAGACTAGTTTAACATACTTCGATCACATTTTTTTTTATTTTTTTTTTATTTTTTTTATTTTTTTTTTATTTATTTATTTATTTATTTTTTATTTATTTTTTTTTTGGGGGGGGGGGGGTCCATGGTGCGCCGTTATGGCCAGAATGCAGACCTAGGCCATATTTCAACCTCTTAGTCCTTGACCATTTGCCAGTTAAGTATTCATGTAAGAAATAATGACATCATGAATATTTATTATCTGAATATTAATAATTGCATATGTACTCAGGATGTTTTGTTATTGGTAGATGCTGTAGAGTCATGTCTATAATAATTTCATAATTAAACAGTACGGACCTACATTGGTCGTTCTATCTAGGTCTATTCTGTTTGCAAATTGGTTATATGAGGAAAAGGGTACATGTTAAACCTGTCTATAACGGCCACTAAATTGTGTTAATTAGTTTCTATTTAGGACAGGTTGCTTTTTAAAGCAAGGTGAAAGTAAAACAAAACGTTCCTATAGGAGCGTTCTGTTTAACTTTCACCTTGCTTTAAACACCCACCTGACTTTAACACAAAAAATTGATGTCATTTAGCGGCCGTTATAGAGAGGTTTTGCTGTAAATGCCAATGTTAGCAGCAGCTGACGCTCATCTGGATCTCAAATAATGTAAATGGTACTTAAAACGTCGCTCACACGCGGCTTAATTGATTCAAAACATTCTTCTCTTAAGTTGTTTTAACCCTTTCTCTGTTCTATGTTTATTAAAATCTTCAGTACCTACTGAATATTCATGGACAAAATAGTTATCATCAAATACTGAAGGTAGAATAGTGTAGCCATTTTAGACAGTAAAGAAATAGATCTGATCTGGATCTACTCTGTTTGCAAATGCGTGAAAACACGTTTATATTAGGGAAAGGGTTAAGTCATTTCTCACTATATTACCAGAAATAGAGCAGTTATTAGAGAAAAGGAAAATTTTAGAATTGTGTTGTTTTGAAACCATTGTGATAAATAGAGCATTTGCTCACATGGAGCAAATGCTCCATTCATCCCAATAGTTTAAAAATGAGTTTTACAGAGGCATCAAAAGGCGTCGATAGGGGGAAATGGGTTAAACTGGCTTTCACGTCATCTTTCGCACTGTCCCTTACGTAGCGCCCATGGCGATTAAGCATCCTTTATTGAATGCCTTACTATAAATAGTAACAAAATTGAAAACTGTCATTACCGACGCATGTGGCCAGACCATAATGGCACGGCATGCCGATTATGAATAATTGGTCCACGATCTTTTTACACGTGCAACACGTTGATGATAGCAACTTAGATTACTCAGGGAGCCAGTAGTGCCTACCGTGCACCCCCCCCTAGACTTTTTTTCATGGGTACCAAAATGTTCAGAAAAGTGTCCTGAATCAGAATCGCGAATGTACTCAAACTTAAATTCTTTTAGGCTATGTGTATTTTAACCGTTTCCATGGCAACCCCCCAGTTTTCGTAATGATGACCCATACCTACAAATTCGCCCATATCACAGCCAGTTTTTGTCCTAAAACTATAAAACTGGTACCAAATGGAAGATAAGACATTGTGCTTTTATTTCTAACTTGTTTTTTTTAAATTACCTTATTTGCATACTCATGAATATTAATGAGACCATTAAAATTAGTAAAAAAAGTATAGAAATAACGTAAACCTTTCATTTATTTATCCTACAAATATCAGAAAATAACTTCAATTGCAGTTTAACATGATGACGAAACCCCCAGGAAACAAAATATCCAATTTGAGGACCATAGCATTAATTTTAAGCACCATTTTCACCGTTTCCATGGCAACACCCTAGTTTTCGTAATGATGGTCCGTACCTGCAAAATCGTCCATATCACAGCCAGTTTTTGTCCAAAACCCATAAAACTGGTACCAAATTGGAGAAAGGACACTGTGCTTTTATTCCCAGTTGGTTTTTTAAATTACCTTATTTGCATACTCATGAATATTAATGAGAACATTAAAAATAGTAAAAACAATATAGAAATAACGTAAATAATGTAAACTATTCACTTTTTATCCTACAAATATCAGAAAACAATTTCAAATGCAGTTTAACCTGATGACAAAATCCTCAGAAAACAAAATATCAAATTTGAGGACCAAATATTTAACTCTAAGTAACTTTTTAACTGTTTCCATAGTAACCATTCATTTCACTCTGTTCACACAGTTTTGTTAGTCGACACCTACCTGCAAAAATCTTCCATATCACAGGAAGTATTTGTGCTAACTGCATAAAACTGGTACCAAATTAAAGCTAAGACAGTGTGCTTTGGTTTAAAAGCTATAATTAGGAATTACCTTATTTGCATACACATGAATATTAATGAGAATAATTAAAAAATAGCAAAAAAATACAGAAATAACATAAACCTCTCAATTTTTATCCTACCAATATCAGAAAACAACTTCAAGTGTAGTTTAAAATGATGACAAAATACTCAGAAAGCTAATCATCTTAATTGATACTCAAACAATGAACTGTAAGTAAGATTGTAATGGTTTCCATGGTAACCGATCCTTTCAAAAATTTTGGAAATTTGACATCCAACTGTAATACTCCGCTAGATCTCAGTTATTTTTGATGAATCATGAAATCAATTGTTACAAACATAGATATGAGGCATTGCTTTAATAGTAAATATTACTTTTCTGATATAAACTAATTTGCATATGTATGAATATTTATGAGAACAGTAATAGATGTTGAAATTTTCGACAGACACCAGTCTTTCTCTTATAAAGCAAACAAATATGGAAAATGGTTAGCTGAAGTTTACTATGATCACTGAATATCACCAAGATTATTAGATAAATAAATTTGGGACAAATTATATAGCACTGATGGTGATATATCTGTTTCCTAGGCAACCATTCTAACCTCATTGTTCATATTACAGAGTGTTTACAAACCTGCAACATACAAAGATATTGCTGCCTTCTTGGGCGATAATTATAAATGATATAAACATATACCCGGTAGTTGATGTAGGAATCTTAATGTTAGGTTCACTTTATGCAAATTACCTTATTTGCATCCTCATGAATATTAATTAGTGATAAGAAAACAAAGAGAAACAATATTGAAAATAACATGTTTCGCAGTATGCCGAGCACAACATTACACCATTCTCCAAATATAGCTTGCAATGATAAATGTACCTTTTGGTGATAAATAAATGAATTTCAATTCTAAAACTGTCTAAAAGATGTTAAAGGGCATGTATACATCTAGTAAAGGGTTAATCCCACTCTCTGCTTTAAAACACCTTTACAGAAAGCTTCTTTGAGTATGCCGACTCAACAAAAATAGATGAATGATATCTCACTTAACCCTTTACCAGCTGAATATTCATGTTAGAAATAATGACATCATGGGTATTTATCAGCCAATTTATAAATTGAAGGTCTGACTCTCAGAGCATACCTTAATTAGAGGCTGAACAGTTTATATTGGATCTTCTCAGGTAATACTCTGATAAGAGCTAGGTCAAGATGATAACATTGCTGTTGAATGTCTGTGGAGCATACCCTTATTACAGGCCATAATGTAATCATATCTGTTGATTGACTGTCAGAGTTACATGTTGACAACCATTCTTCTCTAAAACAAGGGGAATGTCTGGGTCGGGAAAGAGATCTCTTCCAAAGTATCAACTCTGAACTGGTAAATAACTCTTCAGATGTGCTGTATTAAGCAGGCCCTACAAGGGGGTAATGTTCCCATATCAGCATTGCGAAGTACATCTGTTGGCTTATCTTCACACTTCTCCTTAATCTTAAACAATATCAATTCATTCACAGTGTGAAATCTTAGGTTGCCATACATTGCACACGTAAATTCATCCAAGTCTTGCACAAGATCTCCAGACACATCCCAAGAGTTGCCCAAACCTGCTAATGGTTTTATAAACATTGGTTTCTTTTCAATGGTCTTAGTGGGTGTCAAATGTTCTCAGCCATTGAATGCACTTGTAGAATCACAGCCACAGTGCAAATTGAGACCCAGAAGTGCTGATCGGTAATCTTCTTTGTATGCTTGGGCAACTTCTCACATGTTTATTATTTTTTGATGATTGCCTGAGCCAGTATCAAACAAGACAGTAACACCTTCAAACCTTCACTGTCTGGAGTTCGAAGATGAACAGTTTTGTAGCCTTGTTCTTTTGCATGCTTGGTGTAAATAACGATCCTTGTTTCAGTTTCTCCCTGTGTTGAATTCAGAGCATCAAGACTGTTTCTCACTGTTGATATACCATAATCTGGCGAGAACTGGTTAGGCTCACCGTCATAGATGTGAAAAAATATTTCTGCCTTGCAGCTTCTAATCGTAAGGAGTCAAGGAATTGTAGCAATTATTAGTGGTTCACAAAGACCCAATATGCAGATTGATATAGGTGAGACAGACAAATCAAAGGGTCTTAAAACACATCACATGATTACCAGTTCTCGACAGATGATGGTATATCAAAAGTCGAAACAGTCTTGAAACCCTGAAATCAACACAGGCTTTATGGGCTTTAAAATCACAGACACTTTAAAAACTATAACAGAATATTGTTTGGGGTATCATAAGTACTTGGCTTTCAACAGTTACCATGGAAGCAGTACATGGTCATTTTGGTAACAGTTTTAGACATAAAATTTATTTATTCATCATCAAAAGGTACATTTATTATTGCAAGCTATACTTGGGAGCATGGTGTAATGTTGTGCTCGGCATACTGCGAAACATGTTATTTTCAATATTGTTTCTCTTTGTTTTCTTATCACTAATTAATATTCATGAGGATGCAAATAAGGTAATTTGCATAAAGTGAACCAAACATTAAGATTCATACATCAACTACCGGGTATATGTTTATATCATTTATAATTATCGCCAAAGTAGGCCGCAATATCTTTGTATGTTGCAGGTATGTAAACACTCTGTAATATGAACAATGAGGTTAGAATGGTTGCCTAGGAAACAGATATAATTTTATCACCATCAGTGCTATATAATTTGTCCCAAATTTATTTATCTAACAATCTTGGTGATATTCAGTGATCATAGTAAACTTTAGCTAACCATTTTCCATATTTGTTTGCTTTATAAGAGAAAGACTGGTGTCTGTCGAAAATTTCAACATCTATTACTGTTCTCATAAATATTCATACATATGCAAATTAGTTTATATCAGAAAAGTAATATTTACTATTAAAGCAATGCCTCATATCTCTGTTTGTAACAATTGATTTCATGATTCATCAGTGAGATCTAGCGGAGTATTACAGTTGGATGTCAAATTTCCAAAATTTGTGAAAGGATCGGTTACCATGGAAACCGTTACAATCTTACTTACAGTTCATTGTTTGAGTATCAATTAAGATGATTAGCTTTCTGAGTATTTTGTCATCATTTTAAACTACATTTGAAGTTGTTTTCTGATATTGGTAGGATAAAAATTGAGAGATTACATTATTTCTGTATTTTTTTGCTATTTTTTAATTATTCTCATTAATATTCATGTGTATGCAAATAAGGTAATTCCTAATTATAGCTTTTAAACCAAAGCACACTGTCTTAGCTTTAATTTGGTACCAGTTTTATGCAGTTAGCACAAATACTTCCTGTGATATGGAAGATTTTTGCAGGTAGGTGTCGACTAACAAAACTGTGTGAACAGAATGAAATGAATGGTTACTATGGAAACAGTTAAAAAGTTACTAAGAGTTAAATTTTTGGTCCTCAAATTTGATATTTTGTTTTCTGAGGATATTGTCATCAGGTTAAACTGCATTTGAAATTGTTTTCTGATATTTGTAGGATAAAAAGTGAATAGTTTACATTATTTACGTTATTTCTATATTGTTTTTACTATTTTTGATGTTCTCATTAATATTCATGAGTATGAAAATAAGGTAATTAAAAAAAAACTGGAAATAAAAGCACAATGTCCTATCTCCAATTTGGTACCAGTTTTATAGGTTTTGGACAAAAACTGGCTGTGATATGGACAATTTTGCAGGTACGGACCATCATTACGAAAACTAGGGTGTTGCCATGGAAACGGTGAAAATGGTGCTTAAAATTAATGCTATGGTCCTCAAATTGGATATTTTGTTTTCTGGGGGTTTCGTCATCATGTTAAACTGCATTTGAAGTTATTTTCTGATATTTGTAGGATAAAAAAATGAAAGGTTTACGTTATTTCTATACTTTTTTACTAATTTTAATGTTCTCATTAATATTCATGAGTATGCAAATAAGGTAATTTAAAAAAACAGTTAGAAATAAAAGCACAATGTCTTATCTTCCATTTGGTACCAGTTTTATAGTTTTAGGACAAAAACTGGCTGTGATATGGGTGAATTTGTAGGTATGGGTCATCATTACGAAAACTGGGGGTTGCCATGGAAACGGTTAAAATACACATAGCCTAAAAGAATTTAAGTTTGAGTACATTCGCGATTCTGATTCAGGACACTTTTCTGAACATTTTGGTACCCATGAAAAAAAGTCTAGGGGGGGGGGGGGGTGCACGGTAGGCACTACTGGCTCCCTGACTAGATCTAGATATATGCAAAAATGCGCCGGACAAAGGGGTCTGACGTCGTTGTCAAATGGTATTCTAGAACTGGAAAATCGTTAAGTTTATATAATCGTAAAGTTCTATGATAAAAAAAGTCGACATCAATTTCTTATATGTGTTTGTGTCGATCGGTATTACATTGTACTAGACTTTGTTTATGTTGTTTAAATATTGACAGTTATGACGTCATAATTTCACGTCTTCCATCTGTTGATCTCAAACAAATTATTCCTCTTTTTAAAAAAAAACAAAAAAACTTCTGTGTTTTACTGGGATGGTAGATTGTGTTGATATGATAGGTGGCATTTAGTAAAATATGTAAGGTATTCAATAAAAAGGTCAAAATATGGCCTGCGTGTGCCTTCTGGCGATAATGGCACACCTGGCATCATAACGGCACCAGGTGTGCCATTATGGCCAGAGGGCACACCCAGACCAATGAGGCCATGTACTCAGTATGTTTTGATATTGGTAGTTTATATGTAAACAGTTCGGACCTACATGAGCCGTGTTATCTAGGTCTAATATGTTTGCAAATTGGTTATATGAGGAAAAGGGTACATGTAAAACCTGTCTATACCGGCCACTAAATTGTGTTCATTCGTTTGTATTTAGTACAGGTGGCGGTTTAAAGCAAGGTGAAAGTAAAACAGAACGCTCCTATATGAGTATTCAGATTTACCTTCACCTTGCTTTAAGCAGCCACCTGACTTTAACACAAAATTGCTGATGCAATTTAGTGGCCGTTTTAGAGAAGTTTTACTGTAAATGCCGATGTTAGCAGCAGCTGACGCTCCTCTGGATCTCAAAGAATGTAAATGGCACTTAAAACGTCGCTCAAATGCGGCTTAATTGATTCAATATATTCTCCTCTTAAGTTGTTTTAACCCTTTTCCTGTTCTATGTTTGTTAAAATGTTCAGTACTTACTAATTATTCATGGACAAAATAGTTATAATCAAGTAAAGAAATAGATATATCTTTTTTATTGGGATCTGTCCGATCTGGGTCTGCTCTGTTTGCAAATGCGTGAAAACACGTTTATATGAGGGGAAGTGTTAAGTAATTTCTAACTTTATATTCGGTCTGTTTTTACAGGTTGCTCAATATAGACAATTACTGTTATAATATGACAGAGGTATTGGTGTATTTTGTAAACAAGACCTGGTTAAGTCGATAATCAATAAGAGGAATAGCAAGGTTGCTGTTGCACGTTATTGTTTAAAGAATTCACTTGTATACAGTATACAGTAGGACCTGCCTTAAGCGATCATTCATTTATTAAACATAATATGAATCTTAAAACACATGGTTACTTAACCCATTCTCCCCATGGCTATTTTTGGACCCAACCTCTTTGAATAAATCTACCGAAAAGGAGAATTTACAAGAGAAAAGGAAACTTTCAGAACTGTGTAGTATTGAAACCATTGTGATAAATAGAGCATTTGCTCCATTGGAGCATATGCTCTATTTATCACAATGGTTTTAAGAAGTGACTTATATCAGCGTAATAAGGCGTCAGTAGGAGAGAATGAGTTAGTGTAGTGCCAAAGTAATGCAGACAGCTCCTATAGGAACTTTCTGTATTACGTTTGACCTGCATTAAGCTACTCCTGCCTTACATACCCACAATTAAAGTCCTTCTTGATGACCGCCTAAGACAGATTCTATTGCATTCAACTGTTTTATCACATCCCTATATCAGTTCATTCCATTATTCAATGCGTTCATAATTATCTCTATTTATAGATAGCATTTCCCATGAAATATATTTCTGAACATTTCATCACAGTGCCTACATCAGTGCACGTTTGTTTGCTATCAGTGACCATGCACCATCTCTGTATTTGACCTCTTTACCGCTTTCTTTGAATATGCACATCTGAGACAACTCAAATGAAATATCTTTAAAAAATTGACATTTTTGAGATATCCTGTATGAGCAAATATGCAGGTACAAACGAGTCTATGAGATGTAAGGTCATTGGACTGCGAAAGCAGCCCAATCTCATACGGCTTTGAATTTTGACCATGCGTTTCTGCGGTCCTGTGTTTCTATAAAAGCCAATCTTTTTAATAACCATGGTTTACTGTGAGACATGTGAAAGTTTTTATCTATATATATTCATTTATTTTATTTATTTTGATTCATATATTTGTCTCATCATATTTTTGTCGGGGTTTTTTCTTTCTTTTCTGTCATGAAACAGTTTCGGTGAAAATGCTAGTGAATTAGGTGTAACTGATTAAAATCACATTCCAATCATAGCTGTCAGCGTGGTCTAAAGGTTATAACGATAGACTAGGAAATGTGAGGTCGTGGGTTCGATCCTCGGTGGATGCTTATTTTTTCTGATTCCGACTGTAGTCGACTATGATTTAATCTATTACTCAATGAATATTCAAGTAAGAGAACTTTCCCCCATGAATATTAACTTAACCCTATCCTCCATAAATACGCCTTTCTACGCCTCTGTAGAAGTCACTTAATGAAACCACTGTGATACATAGAGCATTTGCTTCATAGGAGCAAATGCTCTATGTATCACAATGGTTTCAATATTACACAATTCTAACACTATCCTTTTCTCTAGCTAATGCTCCTTTTCGGTATGTTTATTCAAAGAGGTTGGGTCTAAAAATAGCCTATGAGGGGATGGATTTAGAAAGTATTACTGGATGAATATTCATAGACTGGATTTATTGTAAATTAGACATTTACAGTGAATGTGCTGACTGTGATAGAATCTTAATAATTATTTGCATTGATTCATAAGCAAACAAAGCATACCCTGTTCAGGAAAATCATAGATGAGCTGTCGGTTCTGGGTCTACTATTTGTTTACAAAGGTACCACAAGCCCGTCTATATGAGGGAAAGTGTTACCCTTTCCCTGTTCTACCTACTGAATATTCATGGAGAAAATAGTTATAATGAAATATAAAAGGTGCAACATTGCAGCTATTTTAGAAAGTAAAGAAACATATCTATCAAATTCCATTAGCAAACAGAGCTGACCCTGATCAGACGACTCCTATAGGAGTCGTCTGATCTGGGTCTGCTCTGTTTGCAAATGCGTGAAGACACGTTTATATGAGGGAACGTGTTAAGGGGCAGTGACATCTTCAATATATCAGCTAAGATCGTCTTAACTATCTAATATTCTGAGATCAATAAGCATAAACGAATTAACAAATTATATTTATCTTAAGGAACTGTTAAAATACGATATCCCTTGAGGTTCAAAAATCTAATCTGATGTATATGTTCTCCCAGTGGAAATACCAAATGTTTATCAAGTAAACTATCACATGTATCTAAAGAGATATAAGATATATATCGATCCATTAAATAGTTTTAACCAAACCCTATCTTGCTGCTATTCGCTCTCCGAGGCGATTCTAATGAGTAGTAACAAAATAGGGTTTGATAAAATAGCAGCAAGATAGGATTTTATAAAGTCAAATATTTATCAAGTAAACTGTCACACATGCCTAAAAGAGATATTCAAGGTCATAGATAAGATATGTATTGATCTATAACAATCAGTATACAATACCTCATTTGGATACAAGCTGTTTGCAAATGCTACTAAAACAAAAGGTTACGTCATTTCCCACTTTCATGGAACTGTCGTAATTGTCTAGATCATTTTTCTGGCTTTTATTGTCTCAACAGTCAGGAACGCATTAACCATTTCTCTCTTAAGGGTCACTTTTGGAACCTTTAAAAATAGAGTAGACCTAGATCATGTTGATGCTCCTGGTGAACATTGACTGATCAGCGTCAGTTGTGTTTTCGTATGCAATAATATGGGTATGATTCTGAAGTTTCTATCAAAATAGGTATTAAACTTCAGTCCATGAATAGCCTTGCAGTAATAAATTCATTAATCAATATGCAAGGGGAGTAATGGTTAATAGAACATTGATAGTATTTAAAACCTTAACCCTTTCCCTGTTCTATATTTATTCCAAATTACAATACCTACTGAATAGTAATGGGGGAAATAGTTATAATGAAATATGGAAGGTGGAACATTGTAGCCATTTTAAGAAAGTAAAAAAAAATCTATCAAATTGTGTCAGCAAACAGAGCAGACCCTGATCAGACGAATCCTCTAAGAGCCGTCTGATCTGGGTCTACTCTGTTTGCAAATACGTGAAAATGCGTTTATATGAGGGAAAGGGTAAACAATAAGTGATTATTGTTGGCAAGGGAAGTAAATCTGTCATATATAGATGTTTCAGAATGGAGATAATCTTTGAATATGTTATGTGTGTATGTAATAGACAGTTTTTATTAGGCTCGACAGTTCGTAGAACAGTAGAGCTTATGCTATACCCTCGGCGTGGGCGTGAGCGTGAGCGCGGGCGTGAGCGTAAGCGTGAGCGTGGACAAGGTTTAAGATTTTTTGGACGGGTTGTTTTAAAGCTTAATAGTTGTACTAGGATGCTGAAATTTTGTGTGGAAGTTCATTTGAGGTCAGATATTGTTGTTATGAAGTTAAACATTAAAAGTATTTTTCAATTTTGTCAACTTTTGACATGTTTTGGACGTTTGGTCACTAATCACCAGGTTAAAGTTTTTTTGACAGGTTGTTTTAAAACTTAATAATTGTGAAAGTTTGTATGGAGGCTCATTTGGGGTCAAATATTACTGTTATGAAGTTAAACATTAAAAAGCGTTTAAATTTTATTCATTTGTTGGCATGTTTTGGACTTAGTGTTATTTTTTGTGGGTGCCAATATCACCAGATTACAGTTTTTGGGACGGTTTGGTATAAAGCTTAATATTTGTGCTATGATGCTGAAATTAAGTGAGAAGGTTCATATTGTCAAGACCCTGCCGACCATGCCAACATGTTTGCCCTTCTGACCTTGACCTTGACATTTCTCCTACTTTTGCAAAAATCTTTAAATACCTATATTAATGGAACCATTTGGCCTAGGGCTTCCATTCTTGGTATGATCTTGCCCTCTGTTTTTGCCCTTATGACCTTGACATTTACCTTTTACCTTCTTTTGCAAAAATCTTTAAATGCATATAGTATTTGAACCAACAGACCTAGGGCTTCCATACTTGGTATGCAACTTTCTTGTGTTAAGACTTTTCCAGCAATATTATTGTTTGCCCTTCTGACCTTGACCTTGACCTTCGACCTACTTTTGAAAAAAATCTTTAAATGCCTATATTATTGGAATCAGTAGGCATAGGACTTCCGTACTTGGTATGTTCATGCCCACTTCTTTGCTCTCCTGACCTTGACCTTGACATTAGACCTACTTTTGCAAAAATCTTTAAATGCCTATATTATTTGAACCAATAGACCTAGGACCTCCATACTTGATATGCAACTTTCTTGTGTTCAGACTTTTACAACAATATTTTATTGTTTGCCCTTCTGACCTTGACCTTCGACCTACTTTTGAAAAAATCTTTAAATATCTATATTATTGGAACCAATAGGCATAGGACTTCCATAATTGGTATGATCATATCAACTTTTTGCCCTCTTTACCTTGACCTTTGACATACTTTTGCAAAAGTCTTTAAATGCCTTAAAATATTTGAAGCAATGGGCCAAAGGCTTCCATACTAGGTATGCAACTTTCTTGTGTTAAGACTTTTCTAACAATACCATTGTTTTTGCGATGTTACTTTGACCTACGTTTGCAAAAGTATTTAAATGCCTTTGCAACACATAGGCCTAGGGCTTCCATACCTGGTATGACCATGTCAACATGTTTGCCTTTCTGACCTTTACCTTTGACCTACACTTTTGCAAAAGTTTTTTTAAATGCATATACTTCCATACTTGGTTTGTATCTTTTCTGTCTGAAGACTTTTCCAAATACACCAATGTTATTTACCATATAACCTTGACATTTCACCTATTTTTGCTAAACTCTGTAAGTGCCTATAACTTGGAACCAATATACCTAGGACTTCCATACTTCGTATGACCATGCAAACATATTTGCCCTTCTGACATTGACCTTAACATTTGACATACTTTTTCAAAAGTCATTAAATGCATATAACATTGGAACCAATAGGTCTAGGGACTTCCATACTTTGTATGTATATTTCCTGTCTTAGATTTTCCAACCATACCAATGTTTTTTTACCATGTGACATTGACTTTGACCTTTGACCTTCTTTAAAGAGGAAGTCCCTACAAGAACGCATACTTTCAATAATATCATAAACCTTGGTATTTGTTATGCTCAATCATTATTATGAAGGTTGCCTTTTGAACTTAAATCGAAAAATGCCCCTGTGATACGAATAAACCGATGTCATCATTACTTATAATTTTTGTTCTACAAACAATATTATCGGCCTTTTTCGTTAAACTTTTCCGCGTTTTGCCGATGACCACCCTATCCCTCCAATTTTACGTAATAGCTATTCTCGGAAGTGGTCGGAGAAACGGGAATAAGGCGAACAGTTACGAAACTAAAACACAACCCGAATAAAACTGAAACATCGGGGAGTAAATTCGGGATCGGCGTTATCAAACACATAGATGTTTGTCATTACAAACGGTAATTTGATGGGTTTTCTTGCGATATACTACTTTTCAGCATATAAACAAATGAGTTTTGTATATTTTAGGTGTTTTTGAAACGCGTCAAATGTAGGGAATTCCCCTTTAAATGCCTATAATATTGGATGCGATTGGCATAGGACTTCTATACTTGGTATGACCATGCCACCAATTTTACCCTTCTGACCTTCACCTTTGACCTACTTTTGCAAAAATCTTTAACAGCCTATTACATTGGAACCAATAGATCTAGATCTTCCATATTTGGTATAGATCTTTTTTGTTTAGTAATCTTTTTAAATTGATGAAAAATTGTATTTGGTTGCCTTTTGTTTGTGATATTGATGCAGTTAAGTTTAAATTGAAAATTGAATGATTTTGTTTGTGTTCAATATGACACGTTTTAGACTTAACTTTTAAACAGGCGAGCATCAGGTGGCTTTGACACCATTTCTGGTATTAAACAAAAAATGGGTCCAGAGATGATGTCGAGTAACTCTGTTTTACACACTGACACCGTTGTTGTCTCGGTTACATGCACAAAATGTGAAAGCTTACTTGAGTTTGATGAGCGATGTTAATGTCGTTTCCCACGTGTATGGTAGGTTGTTGCAACCTCCGTTACGTCACATACACGCAGACCAACCGAGACGTTCTGTTAATATGGACAGTGCGAGTGAAGTCTTGACGAGAACCGTCATAGTTTGGGGCATGCATAAGGGAGGCAATATATGTCAGAGCCAATCAATCAATCCAATCTGATCAGGAACGGAGGCCACCACAACCTGACTCATACGTGGGATACGACGTTAACATCGCTCACCCAGTCGGGCGGTGTTAACTCTTTCGGCGCTAAATTTCTAATTGTCGTCTGCAATCCAATGTTTGTTAAAACTTACGGTAAAATAAGGAAATGAGATAAATAAATGCAAAATTCAAAGGAATAAAGCACAGATATAGAAATAAAGATTGAGACAAAAAGTGAATTCCCTGATCAGACGCCGCCTTTTCAAGGCGGCGTCTGATCAGGGACTTCGCTTTTTGTCTGGGACTGGGACTGCACAATTTGTCGTGGTGCATTTATGCGACTTTGACGGCGAAAGGGTTAAATTAATCCCCTGTAAAAATCACTTTTGATGAAGTCCACAGTACGTGGATGTAAGCTCCATGTTAGCTTTCATTGATTGGGCGTGTATAGTTGAAAGGTTTAGCTCTTGATCATATTTCACCGTCGTTACGATTCGGTGATAACCTATGCAAACAGTTTGAACCCAGATGAGACACCGAGCAACTCGGCGTCTCATCATGATCCAGACTATTTGATAAAATCATTTCTTGGAAGAAACATGAAGAAAATTCAAAAAGAAACATTAAGCACGCGACACGTTTTGCATACGACAATTCTTGGCAGTTAAACAGTATGTATTGCTTAAATGTCAACTTTCATAAAGATTTCTGAAAGCTGCATTTATATTACCGGTAAACACACTAACTCTTTCGCTACCAGTGGTGCATCTGTGATTACCTATGCAAACAGTTTAAATCCAGACGAGATGCCGTGTGTCAGGATCCAAATAGATTAAATCCAGATGATACGTCAAGTGTCAGGATCCAAACTGTTTAAATCCAGATGAGATGCCGTGTGTCAGGATCCAAACTGTTTAAATCCAGATGAGATGTCAAGTGTCAGGATCCAAACTGTTTGTTACTTTGGTAATGTTGTTTTGAAAAAAAAAATGGAGAAAATTAAACAAACGAAATGTGTAGCAGAGAACAACATTTGCGGTTGACAATATTTGGCAGCGAAAACGTTAAAGACATTCCCTCAAAGGCTATTTTTAGACCCAACTTCTTTGAATAAATCGACCCAAAAGGAGCATTTACTAGAGAAAAGGAAATTGTTAGAATTGTATAGTATTTAATCCATTGTGATAAATAGAGCATTTGCTCCTTAGGAGCAAATGCTCTATTTATCACAGTGGTTTCAAGAAGTGACTATTACAGAGGTATAGAAAGGCGTATTTGTGGAGGAAGGAGGGGGCTAAAGACATACTCCTTGTCAACTCTATTGCTAGTAGGATGGAGTTTTCGAATTTTAATTTTCGGTGCAGCAAAACCTCTACAAACTGAATATTCAAATCACGGTCCGTCTGTAAGACAGGTTGAAGCTTAATTCAGCTTAATTCAGGGCGAAAGACATCCCGAAAGCTCCCAGAGGAGCTTACTTCATGATTTTCATTCTCCATTTAGCTGGCATATGTCTAATTAATATTGAGTCCCCTTTACTGAAAGCAATTTAGAGAGAGAGTACTGTGTATTGATTTGTCAATGTCAGCAAGTTGAAGTATGATCTTAACGAATTTATTTTCTCACTAAACTACTCAGCTTTATTTATCATTTTACACCATTATGTGTATGCCTTTCTTACGCTTTTGCAAACAAGAATAGACCCAGATCAGACGGCTCGTATCAGGATCTGATGTGTTTGCTTACGGCACAATATAGATAGATATAGACCTACAGTTTTTGCCATGACCGAAACTTCCTGTATTCATAAACCGTTGTAAAAAATTGATGTAAGTGACATTTATAAAGTCATTATTTCATATATAAATAAAGATATATGAGCCTATATAGTACAATGATACTGAACCCATCATTTAGGAAATAATGACGTCATTATTATTTATTACAGAAATGTTTATAATGTCATATAAATATATACAGTAGAACCCCTCTAATGCGACCACTTAATGAATAAACATATGTGTTGTTATACGCAGGTTGTTGCTAAATGCAGGACAAAAGTAATGCAGAAAGCTAGGAGCTTTCTACATTACTTTTGTCCTGCATTAAGCTAACACCTGCCTCTACCATCCGTAATTATACCTCTTTTAGGTGATTGCATTAGAGGGATTTTTACTGTACACATGGGCGTTTTGGATGATATAACCTTTAGAGTCGGGTCTATTATAATTTCAAAAGCAAACAAGGCAGACCCTGATTAGACGACTGCTACAGTAGTCGCTGATCTAGTGTACTCCATTTGCAAAGACATGAAAAAGTGCGGTAAATACTATTTTTGTATGAAGGAAATGTTTAACACAGATTAGATTGTACCTATATACATGTATGTATGTACACAGTACTCCAAAATACCAATGTGCATGAAAAATGAGACAGAGGCACTTGTAAATAAGACGGTCTGCTTTTAACTCTTTCGCCGACATAAGTGGCCGTGATTATCCTTTGCAAACAGTTCGGACCCAGACGAGACGCCGAGTAAATCGGCGTCTCCTCTTGATCCAAACTATTTGAAATTATTATATTTCTGTAAATAGATTAAAAAAATACCACATTAAAACCAGAAGCAGACGATAATCTAAGCAGATGAAATTTATTTGGCGTTCATTCTTCATGAAGATAAATAATTGCCGTCTGCAAATTTTGTCGTCTGTTAACAATGTTGAATTTCTCAAATTTCTTCAGTTTGCCTAAAATATATAGTGTCAAACAGTGTAGATCTTCATGTGACACCAAACACACGCGGTGTCTGATTTGCATCCAAACAGTTGTCACGTGTCATTACGTGTTCGCCGCTAGCGTGCAAAGAGTTAATTGTTCTTGAAGATAAGTTTGACTTGTTGAATATTTGACCTTTAAGTAACTGTCCTCTACACAAATTGTCGTCTGAATCTTTTATCATTCACCTGATAAATACGACTTTCAAAGCATTTACAGAGTAGTCCCTATTCCGACGGTTCTTATATGAGACGTTTAACCCTTTCCCTCATAGAAACGTGTTTTCACGCATTTGCAAACAGAGTAGACCCAGATCAGACGGCTCCTGGAGGAGCCGTCTGATCAGGGTCTGCTCTGTTTGCTATTGGAATCTGTTTCTTTACTTTCTAAAATGGCTACACTGTTCCACCTTCCTTATTTCATTATAACTATTTTGCTCACGAATACTCAGTAGGTATTGAAATTCGGAATAAACATAGAACAGGGAAAGGGTTAATTAGTGTCTGGTCTGCTTGCGAAATTGAAGCAGGCGGACACATATTGCAGACGACAAAACATAGTAACGACATAGTTACAGTTTAAGCCCCCAGTAGCATTTTCAAGTTGTTTGGCTATTGGCTGTTCTTATGCGATACTCATGCGTTCACCTTATATGGTCTACTTTGTTGTTTTTATATGGTAAATGTGTTATGTTATGCCTTTTTGTGCGTTTTGTGCCGTTTTGTGTTGTTTTATGTTTGATTATGCGTCGGTGCCGTGTCCTATTGCTTGTGGCGCCCCCTGTTGGAGCGAACTGTTTTTCCACTTGTACATATTTGCATGTTGGTCACGTACATGTATCTGTACCAGTTGCATAATTGGTTTGTAACAATCAGGTTAGATAACTCTATATTGAATTAAATGCAAATTATGGCCCATATCTGTTTAGAAATAATACGTTTAAACTTTCGCATTGAATTTAAATAAGCAAACAGAGCAGACCCTGATCAGACAGCTCCTACGGGAGCTGTCTGATCGGAGTCTACTCTGTTTGCAAGGCAAAGAAAGGCGTGTTTATGGAGTAAAGGGTTAATATAGATAAACTATATAGGAGATGATAGTAAGCCTGTAAGTATGTAAGTGTTGTTGGTTAAACGTTGCATCTGAATACCTGGATGGCAATGATGCTACCATATCAGGTTTGTAATTTCTCGTTATAATTATCATTTCATGTAGAACTGTGATGCCATCACTACAGTAGAACCTGTCTTAACCCATTCCCCCATAGGCTATTTTTAGATCCAACAACTTTGAATAAATCTACCAAAAAGGTGCATGAACTAAAGAAAAGGAAAAGTTTAGAATTTTGAAGTATGACATAATGGTTTGAACGCATTGTAATAAATAGAGCATTTGCTCCTATAGGAGCAAATGCTCTATTTATCACAATGGTTTCAACAGGTGACTTTTACAGAGGCATAGAAAGGCGTATTTATGGAGGAAAGGATTAAGCGTTCATTAAAACGAGTCTTTATTCCGTGAATATTCATACATGTTAGAAATCATGTATATAAGATTTTTAAGTACCATAATATTAGGAATGTCATATGAATTAGAAATATTTAGACCCTGATTACAGTTTTAGAATCAGATCCATATAATTTCATATGCGAACGGTAGACCCTGATCAGACAGCTCCTACAGGGACCGTCTGGTATTTGTTTACTCTGTTTGCAATAGCGTAAAGATTCGTATTCCAATTGGAACTTTCTGCTGTACTTTTGCCTGATGTTTTCTTCCATATAGTTCTCAAATGCACGGCTCTAGACAATACTACTATATACTTTCTCTGTAGTAGCATGGCAGACACTGTAGAATCATGTATATTATTCCATAAGCAAACAGAGCAGACCCTGAATAGATAGCTCCTACGTGAGCTATCTGATCTGGGTCTACTCTGTTTGCAAAGGTGAACAACGTTTATATGAGGAAAGGAAAGGGTTAAACTACATGTATATAGTTTTGCTTTCTAGCATGTTTCTCAAAAACTGCTCTAGATGAAGGGAATGCCATCTGAAAAACTCCATTGATATTTTATTTTGCTTCTAGTTTACTCCATATTATAAGGTAAGTCATCTATAAGTCTGCACTGTTTTCCCGCCATATCAATTTTATCCCCCGCCGGACGCGGAGGGATATAGTTTTTGCGTTGCTCGACCTTCCGCTCGTACGTCAATCCGTCTGCCCGTCCGTCTGTACATCCATCCGTCTGTCCGTCCATGTGTCCCGGAGTCATATCTTTGAAACGTTTTTTTTTTCTGAAACTTGATATAGAAGTTTAGTACCATAAACATATGGGCCTACATACTCGTATATCACCCATATTGACCTTGGAACACCAGAGTTACGGCTCTTTGTTGGCAAAATGCCTAACCATTCTCAGAAACAGTTTGGAGTTTGTCTGCGAAACGTTGTGTAAACCTTATTAAAGACAGTAAGAGTTGTGACCCTTTGTTTGCCAAAAATGTTATCATTTGGTGTATCCAGAGTCATATCTCTGGAACTGTATAAAGTTTTCTATGAAACCTTACGTAAATGTTAAGTAGCATAAGGAAATGCGACCCGTCAAATACCATTTACATTGACCTAGGAACAGCAGAGTTATGGTTCTTTGTTTGCCAAAAGGTAACCGTTTGAACTGTCCGGAGTTATCTGTCTGGTCTGGTTGGAGTTTTTCTATGAAACTTTGTATAAATGTTCAGTAGCATATGGAAATGCAGCCCTGAACTACCATTTACATTGACCTTGGAACACTAAGTTATGTCATTTTGTTTGCCAAAAAACTGAACTTTTTGTTCGTCCGGAGGTCTGGAGGTTTTCTGTGTACATATTAAGTACAATTAGGAAGTGCTGCTCTGCACGTATCACTTCGATTCAACTACAAACACCAGAGTTATTGCCCTTTGTTTGACAAACCTTAATCTCTATGAAACAATGTGTAAATGTTTAGTACCATAAAGAAGTGTGACATTAATTTTGTGTCCGTCTCGTCAATAACTCAGTTAAATACTGAGACCAGCACTCTTTTGACATGGAAATGTCACGGCAACTCCTACATTATCATTCAAAACATGGCAATGCTCAAGTTCAAAAGAGACTAGTAAATTTTCCTCCTAAACAAGCATGTGCAGAAATCGCAGCCTGGTTATTTTTTGCGAAGTATATGTTGCTTTCATATCTACAGTATAGCTCTTAAACCGTAATTCATTTATTGATAATACAGTAAAGTTCCGCTAATGCGACCACCTAAAAGAGGTATAAGTCTGGGTGCTAGATGCAGGTGGTAGCTTAATGCAGGACAAAAGTAATACAGAAAGCTCCTAGAGGAGCTTTCTGCATTACTTTTGTCCTGCATTAAGCAACCGCCTGCTTATAAAGGCACCCATGTTTATTCATTAAGTGGTCGCATTAGTGGGGTTTTACTGTAGGAGTCTTAAAACAGCAGGTGGTTGTTTAATGCATGGCAAAAGCAATGCAGAAAGCTCCAATAGGAATTTTCTTATAATCCTTGACCTTCATTAAGCTACCATATGAATTACAGACCCATAATTCGACCTCCTTTTGATAACCCCTTAACCCATTCCCACATATTGACGCTTTTTCACAAATAAGAGGTGAATCATCTGTTATCTTTTGTTTGGACATGGCAGAACGACAATAATATATGAGTTATTTCACAAGCAAACAGAGCAGACTCTGACCAGACAACTTATATGGGAGCTCTCTGATATGGGTCTTCTCTACGTAAAAGCGTTTGTATGAGAAAAGGCGTTTGTATTATGTAAAGAATTAAACAATATAGTTTTATAACATGTTTCTCAAATACAGGGCTCTAGATAGAGCGGGTATCATCTGATAATATTTCATATACATGTATATATATTTTGCTCTAGTTTACTACACCTTGTAAGGTAAGTCATATTTAATTCTGTATTGCCTTCCCTCTATATCATCATTATCCCCCGCCAAAGGCGGAGATATATAGTTTTGATGGTGTCTATCCGTGCCTCCATCAGTCCGTGCCTGTGCCTGGAGTCATATCTCAGATACGGTTCGAAATTGTTCATTGAAACTATGTGTAAATATTTAGTATCATAAAGAAATTCAGGCCTGCAAATGTCACCATAAATGGTCGCGGAACGCCAGAGTTGTGACCCTTTGTTTGCCACAACCCTAACCTTTTTTGACGTCCAGAGTCATGTATCGGAAATGGAAACTTGTGTAAACATTTAGTACCATAAAGGAGTATTTCTTTCTTGCTGTCTGTCTCATCAATAACTCAATTCAATACTGGGGCAAGCACTTGTTTGGCGGGGATATCAATTCAGCGAGTGTTCTTTTTGCCAACAGGCACATCACTGCAGTACCATACCACCCTGCTGTTTTGGCATAAATATATACAAACAGTCTATTGTTTTGGCATAGATAATATACAAACACTCTACTGTTTTGGCATATATATACAAGCACTCTACTGTTTTGACAAAGATATATACAAGCACTCCTTGTTTTGACATAGATATATACAATCACTCTTCTGTTTTGACATAGATATATACAAGCACTCTTCTGCTTTGTCATATAATTAGACAACACTTCACTATATTGCCTCAGAACAATGACAGTCGTTTATTGCATTGCCATAGTTCTTAAAACAACACTCCGCTGCATTGCCATAGATTTATACAAGCATTCTAATGTTTGCAATAATTCTGTACAAACTCTACTGTATTGTCATAGACCTCGACAAGCACTCTATTCTACTACATAGCCATAAATCTATACCAGCTCTCTGCTGCTTTGCCATAGAACTGCACAACACAAATACTCTACTACATTGCCATAAACCTATACACGCTTTCTACTGCTTTGCCACATAACTAGACATGCACTCTATTGCATCGCCATAGAACTAGAAAAGCACTTTACTGCATTGCCATTTAATAGGAAAAGCATTTTACTGCATTGTCATAGAACTAGAAAATCACTTTACTGCATGACCATAGAACTAGAAAAGAAATTTACTGCATTGCCATCTAATTAGACAAGCACTTTACTGTGTTGCCATAGAACTAGACAAGCACTTTATTGCATTGCCATAGAACTAGCCAAGCATACTACCGTTGTGTCATGAAATTAGAAAAAGAACACTCTGCTGCATTGTGATAGAATTATACAAGAACTCTATTGTTTAAATAGAACTTGACAAATACAGTACTACATTGACATGGAGTACAAGCAATGAACTGTATTCCATAGTTCTAGACAAACACCCTAGTATATTTCCCTAGAACTAGACAAAAACTGCACTGCATTGTCTTAGAATTAGACAAGCACTCTGCAGTGTTGCAGTAGACAAACACTTTATATACTGTTTTGACATAGAACGAGACAAACACTCTGCTACATAGCTGTAGAACTATACATGCAATGTACTGCAAAACAAGACATAGAGCAAGACAAGCGTTCTACGCTATCACCACAAAACTAGACAAGCATTGTACTGGATTGCCATATAACTAGAAAAGTACGCTACTGTATTGCTATGGAATTAGGCAAGCATTTTACTGCATTGCTGAAGAACTAGACAAACACTATACAGCATTGCCATAGAACTAGACAAGCATTTTAACGCATTGCCATCGAACTAGACAATCATTCTAACGCATTGCCATAAAACTAGACAATCATTCTAACGCATTGCCATCGAACTAGAAATCATTCTAACGCATTGCCATAGAACTAGAAATCTAGAAATCATTCTAACGCATTGCCATAGAACTAGAAATCTAGAAATCATTCTAACGCATTGCCATAGAACTAGAAATCTAGAAATCATTCTAACGCATTGTCATAGAACTAGAAATCATTCTAACACATTGCCATCGAACTAGACAATCATTCTAACGCATTGCCATAGAACTAGAATGTCGTTCTAACACATTGTCATAGAACTAGGAATCATTTTAACGCATTGCCATAGAACTAGACAATCATTCTACCGCATTGCCATATAACTAGATAATCATTGTAACGCATTGCCTTAGTATTAGACTAAAACACTCTACCGTACTGCAGTTCAACTAAAACTCAATCGATTGCATTGCATATTATATAAGCACTGTATTGCATTGCCATAAAACTAGAACAAAACACATAACTACATTACCAAAGAGTTACACAAGCAATATAATGTATTGTCATAGAACTAGACAACCCATCTGCTGTATTGCCTTAGAAGTACACATGCACTATACTGTATTGTCATAGAACTACACATGCACTATACTGTATTGTCATAGACCTAGAAAACTACTCTACTACATTGCCATAGAAGCCAGCTTTAATCATATTGGCCAATTTAATTTATCGGGGCACCTTGCACTGTACAATTGTACAAACAGTTATGCTATACACACTAAAGAGGTCACCTTGCATTGTACAATTGTAGTTATGCTCTACACACTATAGATGCCACCTTGCATTGTAAAGCTGTACAAACAGTTATGCACCTTGCACTTTACAACTGTACAAACAGTTATGCTCTACACACTATAGAGGTCACCTTGCACTGTACAACGGTATAAACAGTTATACTCTACACACTATAGAGGTCACCTTGCACTGTACAACTGTACAAACAGTTATGCTCTTCACACTACATGTATTTTGAGGTTCCTAATTCTGTCTTTAACTATTTCATTGCAAAATATTGTCGTCTGCAAAATCCAATGTCTTTCTTCAAGTTTTATTATTTTTCTCCCCATTTCTTCACAAAAATATAATCCTAGCTAATAACAAACAAGTTTGCCCCTGATGAGATGTCGAGTGACTTGGTGTTTCATCTGGGTCCAAACTGTTTGCAAAGGTGACACATATTCGCCATTGGCAGGAGGAATTTATCGGAATGCTGTAGTAGAAATACCATTATGTAATTTATTCCCAGAAGTCGTCTATATTTATTCTATGCTGAGTAGCATTATGTCAACCGGGCGTTTAACTCCTTTGGCGCCAAATTTCTTATTCGTCTGCAACTCGACTTTGCTAAAACATTTCGATAATATGAAGACTAAATAAATACAGTTTTCAAACATACACACTGCAGCCATAGGACTAGAGATTGAGAGTAAGAGTTGAGTCTCTGGTCAGAGGATGCCTTTTCAAAGCGGCATCTGATCTGGGGATGCACTGTTTGTCGTGGTACATTTTGGCGATATCGGCGATGTAAGAGTTGACGCGAGTAATCACCAGCGTTCAAAGAATTAACGTTCAAAGAGTTAATCCTTTCCTCCATATGTATGCTTTCCAATGCCGTTGCAAACAAGGTAGACCCAGATCAGATGACTCCTGTATGAGTCGTCTGAGCAGGGTCTACTCTGTTTGCTTAAGGATTTTGATACGATTGTACGGTTTGTACAAGGGCTAAATGATTTCTTGTTTATATACCATTTCAAATAGCAAGTTCATTAATATTCATATAAACAATTTTTCTTACATGGATATTGGACTAAATGGTTGATGATAATATTTGCCCAATTTGAACACCTCGGAAAGTTAAACCTAAATCACCTCGGAAACAATACGAAGTATATTGACGGACTATTTTCACTATGAACGAGCAGAATTAGGAATAGATCTATTGATTTGAACGAATTTTGAGAAACTAATGAGTAACCCTTTCACCACCAATGTCGCACCACCATGACAAATAGTGCAGTCCCAGAACAGACGCCGCCTTTAACAAGGCGGCGTCTGATCAGGGCTTCACTTTTTGTCTCAAACTCTTTTTCTATATATATATGTTTTTTATTCCTTTGAAATTTGCTTTCATTGATCTCATTTCCTTATTTTACCGAATTATTTAAGAAAATTGGTTTGCAGACGACAATTAGAAATTTGACGCCGAAAGGATTTAAACGGTAGAATTTATCCCAGTTTTCTCTTTGTCTGACACCATGAATAATTATTTTGACACATTCAAACCCTAAATACTTGCGCTGCGGAGAATACGGAAATAGCCGAATAGTTACGAATGAATCTTTAAGTACCATGATTCATTAGTTGAGAATTTCAGAGTATAGACTTTCATATTTCAAAATAGTTCAAAACACAACCTAAAGACCAACCGGTTTGGATCCTGACAATATGCCAAGTTACTCGGCATCTTAATGGCTTCCGAACTCTTTGATTATGACAGCGATTATGATTGTAGCATGCCCAATGTACCGTAAAACATATCTAACCCGGACGTTAGCATTATCATCAATGTCGGTCAGGTGGCAGTTTAAATGCAGGGTGAAAGTTATGCAGTAAGCTCCTTTCGGAGCTTTCTGTATAACTTTCAACCTGTATTAAACAACGTCCTGCTTAAAAAGGTATAATTTGATCTTCATTAAAATTCCGGTTAGAGTGGGTTTTACTGTAAGCTTATGTGTGTGTTTTATTTATGCCGACTTGACTATTCATCTTGTTTTCTGAATTTGAATAAATATGTAAATGGTGTTTAGACATGACAATGTGTTTATTTCAAGCATGTTTATTTCAGCACAGTAAAGCCCCCCTTTCGGATCAGCTTGAGTGAATCATAATTTCAGTTTACATTGATAGTGTATTCTCAGGCGCGTATTTAGAGGGCACGGGCCAATGTACGACCCCCCCCCACACACACACACACACACACACACCACTCCCATAAACCCCCACCCTCCCCACCCCTTAAAATTGCCCAAACAAACTTTTCTGAGTAATTTTATTTAATTTACGTTCTTTTTCAACATGCATTACAAAGACACTAGGGATGTCATCCAACTTTTTAAAATCTACCTACACCCCCCCCCCCCCCCCCCACACACACACACCCTAATCTGAAATACTGAATCCGCACCTGATGCTAATTCATAAAATCAGGGACTTCACTTTTGTCTCAATCTCTAGTTCTAGATCTGTAGTTTATTCCTTTGAATTCTGTATTTATTTATCTCATTTCCTTATTTTACCGAATGCTTTAACAAACTTGGATTGCAGACGACAATTAGAAATTTGGCGCCGAAAAAGTTAAAGGTGAAAACATTATTATGGCCAAAAAGGAACAGAAATCGAAGGCTAAGGGGTTGACTTTGATAAACGTTATATAGATGGTCATGTAAACTTTAATCAATTATCTCATATTGATGCCTTTCAACGCCTCTGTAAAAGTCGCCCTCTAAAATCATTATAGGGGCAAATGCTCTGTTTATCACGATAGTTTAAAAACTAAACAATTCAAAATTTCCCCAGGGGATGCCCCGGACCCTTATAGCCATGGTTTGTACATTCGATTCAGCTACGCTCCTGAAAGCTACTAAAGTTATTGACGCATAAGGCAGTATATCGGACATATATTGACGCATAAGGCAAGTTACTGAAACATGACAGTTATTGAAGCATTGGGCAATTACTAAACAACATGACAGTTATTGACGCATTAGGCATTTACTAAAGCATATGACAGTTATTGAAGCATTAGGCAGTTACTAAAACATGCGACAGTTTTGGCGCATTATACGCAGTTACTAAAGCATATGACGGATACTGTGCATGAACCACTTGCTAAAACATAGGAAAGTTATTGACACAAAGGGCAATAACTTGGACATATATTGATGCATATGGCAGTTACTTAAGCATAAGGCATATATTGATGCATAAAGCAGTTATTCAAACATATGACAGTTGACGACACAAAAGGCAGTTACTAATGCATAGGGCATATTTACGCATATGGCAAATATTGACGCATAAGGCAGTTACTGAAGCATAGGGCATATTTACGCATAAGGCAAATATGGACGCATAAGGCAGTTACTGAAGCATATGAATCATACAAGCTATGTATATGTGCTGGTTATGAGTCATAGACCATGTATTGATGCATTGAGCAGTAATTGAGCACATGGCAGTTATGATGCACAAACCATGTATTGATGAATTGGGCAGTAATTGGGCATATGACAGTTACTGAAGTATGTAATAGAAATTGATACATATGACAGTTATTGAGTACAGTAAATTCTTTCTAAACCGGACGTTACATTTTGTATAAATATTTGTTTCGGAGACAGGTGGCAGCTTAATGGAGGGTGACATTCGTGCAGAAAGCTCGAGCTTTCTGCATAAATTTCTGAATTAAGCAGCCACCTGGCTTAAAGTATCTATTTTTTCTCTATTAGAATTCTGGTTTATAGAGGTGTTATTGTGTATTACGCTTGGGAACCAATCGACCGTTATTCACCCATAAGATACATGTTGGTACTAAATCATATTACCGGTGTTTAAGCGTATGGCAGTATTTGACAGACAGGGACAGTTGCTGCAACATACGGCGGTTATGATGGTGCATATGGAATATATTATGCATAAGATAGTAAATGGGTGTGTATATGACGGTTATAAAGCAACATATCATGTTTGACACTTAAGGGAGTAACTAAACATATTACAGACATTGCAGCCCGGGACAGTTATTGACATGTAATGCATTTGCTAAAGCATATGACAGTAATTGATGCATAAGACATATACTAAAGCATATGACAGTTATTCATGCGTAAGGCATTTACTAAAGCAGATGACAGTCATTGGCGAATAAGGAAGTTACTAAAGCATATGACAGTTATTGACACATAAGGCAGTTACTTAAGCATATAACAGTTATTGACGCATTTACTAAAGCATTTGACAGTTATTGACACATTTACTAAAGCATATGACAATTATTGACGCATTTACTAAAGCATATGGCAGTTATTGACGCATTTACTAAAGCATATGACAGTTATTGAAGCATTTACTAAAGCATATGGCAGTTATTGACGCATAAGACAGTTACTAAAGTATATGACATATATTGACACATTTACAAAAGCATATGACAGTTATTGACGCATTTACTAAAGCATATGACAGTTATTGGCGCATAAGACAGTTACTAAAATATATGACAGTTATTGACGCATTTACTAAAGCGTATGACAGTTATTGACGCATTTACTGAAGCATATGGCAGTTATTTACGCATTTACTAAAGCATATGACAGTTATTTACGCATAAGACAGTTACTAAAATATATGACAGTTTTTGACGCATTTACTAAAGCGTATGACAGTTATTGACGCATTTACTAAAACATATGACAGTTATTGACTCATATGACAGTAACTAATGTACAGTCCAAATTAGATCGTATGGCACACCAACATAACCTACTGAAGATGTAAACAAAACATACCTGTAACGGTGGCATCGAGAAAAAATGTATACGCCAAACAAAACATATGAAAACACAAAAATACCCATTCCAAATATAAAACAATAAAAACAAAACAGATTCGAACCAAACTATTCTAGCGGCCACCTGGGCATTATACAGTGTTTATACCTTTAGTGTTTATAAACACTGATAACAAAAGGTGTGCCATAAGATCTAATTTTACCTGTATATGACAGTTATTTATGCATTTACTAAAGCATATGACAGTTATTGAGTCATTTACTAAAGCATATGGCAGTTATTGACGCATTTACTAAAGCATATGGCAGTTATTGACGCATAAGACAGTTACTAAAGCATATGACAGTTATTGACGTATTTACTAAAGCATATGACAGTTATTGACGCATTTACTAAAGCATATGGCAGTTGTTGACGCATAAGACAGTTACCAAAGCATATGACAGTTATTGACGCATTTACTAAAGCATATGACAGTTATTGACGCATAAGACAGTTACTAAAGCATATGACAGTTATTGACGTACTAAAGCATATGACAGTTATTGACGCATTTACTAAGGCATATGCCAGTTATTGACGCATAAGACCGTTAGTAAAGTATATGACAGTTATTGACGCATAAGGCATTTACTAAAGCATATGACAAATACTGACGCAGTACTGAAAGCATGCAGTTACTAAAACATATGACAGTTATCGACGCGTCAGGCAGTTATTGAAGCATAGGTTAGTCATGGATATCAAATATTTTTGAAGATAACTTTTTTATCCGCCAAATCCTATGTTGTGACTACTCTTCAGAATCGTCTCGAAGATTCTAAAAGGTGCTCACAACATAGGGTTTGGTGCAGTAATATTGGTAAATTAAGGAAAGGAGATATATAAACGCAAAATTTAAAGGAATAAAGCACAGATATAGAAACAGAGTTTGAGACAAAAGTGAATTCCCTGATCAGACGCCGCCTTGAAAAGGTATCTGGGACTGCACTATTTGTCTTTGTGCATTTTTGCGACATTGACGGTGAAAGGGTTAATGAAACAGGTAGCAATTTGTGAAGCAGGTTACAGTCACTGATACTGCCTTGCTCTTTCACTGACAATACAAGCAATACATGTTCAAACAGTTTGGATCCAGATGAGACGCTGTATAACTCGGCTTCTCATCAGTATCCAAACTGTTCGATACTGTGATTATGGTTTTTTTGTAAACAAAATGGAAGAAACTGTCTTAAAAATGAAGCTGAAGCAGACGACAAAATTTCCAGACGATAACACCTGGCGGTGAAAGTAGATCGCTCAAGCAGATGACAATTTTGCTTTTTGAATGGATCAGGTAGGCAAAAAGCCTGGCTAGGCTCCGCATGACCTGCACTGTATCATCCACCTCCCACTCAGTTGTGATCGGCAGTCTCAAACGTCACATCTCCATTACCGTTGCCTTCTCTAACTTGAGTTCTTAACGCGCTAAGTAAATGTCGTCTGCAGAATAGAATGTCGTCTGCTTCAATTTTTCGTAGATTTTATAAACATGTTTTTCATTTCACATGATCAGGGTGTCAAACAGTTTGGATCCTGATGAGACGCCGAGTTATTCGGCATCTCATCTGGATCCAAACTGTTTGTGAAGGTTATCACTAGTTAGCGTAAAATGTGCTCAGTGGTTTATAGCGTTCCTTGCTTGCCATGAAAAACCAATAATTTCAGATTCTGGATCTAACACAATATTGTGGATGTGCTGCTTAAGACATTTCTCTCTCGTATTTGCTGCTTGAAAGTGTACTTTAATTCTGGATACCCTATAGAAAAATTCATCTGTGGAAATTTCTTGAATTTATTGCTGATAAGGTAAGAACGTTTAGTTGTTGTTGTTTTTTGCGTTGACCTTGTCAAACTGATTTGAGATTTTTGACATTTGGTAACATAAACTTGGTGTATTTAAGAATTAATAGTTTTGTTCGTGTTGGAAAATAAATGTGCAATGAATATTTAATGAATAATATAATTGCAAGGTCTAATAAAATACTTGGTTGTATTTGGCAAGGACTTGGCTCTTGTTTGATGCTGATTTATGCCTTGTCTGCTATTGACCTTGACTCAAACTGACCAATCAAAAGCTGAGATAATCTGTGGGTTTGTGTTTTCCATGGCAGCTTGGTGATTCTAAAGCACAGAGTACCACTGGTTCCATAAACATGCCAGAAACAGTCACAGAGGATCAGAAGGGAGAGGAAGGGGCCGCTGAGGCTCCAAAGATGTACAACAGTATTGTACTGACCGGATTTGGTGGCATGAAAATGCTGAAGGTTCAGAAAAAGGCAGAGGTTAAGCCAAGTGCTGAGGAAGTTCTGGTTCGTGTGAAGGCATGGTGAGTGAAAACATATTGTTGTCAATTTCAAACAAGCGTCTAAACTGACAGCTGTCAGAATCAGGGCAATTATTAATTACAATGAATGAATTAGTAATATGGCAAAAAAGACAATTTAGATAGTAATCTTATGGGATTTTCCCTGTAAATCAATAATGATAATGAAAGTAGCGTGGGCTGAATGTATATTTGTTGCTATTCGCTCTTCTAACAGTCTGAATTGGTACTTAGAAGACATGATAGCATTGTCTGTTATGATAGCTTGAGCAAAAAAACGGTTTGAATCCAGATCAGACATGATGAGTGGAACAGTCTGACTATTATCAGAATTGTATGACAGACTGGATTTTGTTTTCAATAAATTGGATTAAAGTCTACTTTGAGAAAATAAGCAGCAATATATTTTATGACTATTTGTTAATTGGGCAAACGTTACTTTAGATCAATATCGGATCACAAAATGTCAGTTTGCGACCTTGCACTGAAATACCCATGGGTAATTATTCCGCATACTGTAATCAATTGTCTAACGATTGGAATGGTGGAAATGCGTTAATTGGCATTTGCAGACATTTAACCCATTCCTTCATAAAAAAACCTTTTTCACGCCTTTGCAAAAATAGTAGCCCCAGATCAGACGGCTCCTATAGGAGCTGTCTGATCAGGGTCTGCTCTGTTTGCTTATGTGGTTATATAAATCTGAGTCTACAGTTTCTGCAAAGAGGAATATTCCTCCATTCATATAAAATTATGTAATAATTCAGATAATAAATATCTATGATGTCATTATTTCATATATGAATATTCAACAGGGAAATTAAGAGCCCTTTAGTTAGGGGTCTACACTGTCTGCCATTCAAAATCTACTTACAACTTTAACCCTTTCGCTGCCAAACTCTGTCGTCTGCTAGCTTTATCGTCTGCTACAAATTTTCATTATTTTGATTTTCTTCATTTTTGTTTCAAAAACATAGTAACAGTAACAAACAGTTTGGATCCTGATGAGACGCCGAGTTACTCGGCGTCTCATCTGGATCCAAACTGTTTGCATAGGTAATCACAGATCCGTCATTGGCAGCGAAATGGTTAAAGTTTTTCAGCAGTGCATGTACAGGATTAATTACATCATTAACCATATACATACGGGGTACGAGACTACTGGCAATTGCAAACAGTATAGATCCAGATCAGAGGGTTGCATTGTTTGTCATTTCTGCTTGATACATTGTCGTTTACTTCATGTTTAACAGCTAACATGTCCTCATGATAATCAGGATCCATGCTTATAAAGCTTTTTAGTTGAGTCTGAGTTCGTTCTCAAGCTTTTGATTGGTCAGATTTGAGTTCTCAAGCTTTTGATTGGTCAGATTTGGCTCAAATCTGACCAATCAAAAACTTGAGAACGAACTCAGACTCAACTAAAAGTTTAATAAGCATGGATACTGAATGTCAAACAGTTTGAATCCCGATCACTGCGATGGGACGCTGAGTTACTCGGCGTCTCACCTGGGTCCAAGCTGTTTGCATGACATCACAGAACCGTCTTCATTGCGGCCGCGAAGTAAATGAAGATCTGTATTTACTTCGTGTTGCGGCGAAGGGGTTAATCTCAGTGTCTTTACCTACATAATTTATGTAACGTGCAGTGTTTATCTTGAATACACGTTGTTCATAATGTTTTCGTGAATACCTTTTGTTACGTGTGCATCTTTGTTAGGCCTACTCGGTTTTAAGTCCATTCGTACTTTTGCTGATATTCTTAACCTTATCCCCGCTGAATGTTCGTGTACAAAATAATGACATCATGGGTACATTTGTATTTATTAGCTCAAAGTTTATAATGGTAAATAGGCTTTTTTATATTGGTAGAAATTATAGAGTCAGATCTATAATTTCATAAGCAAACAGAGCAGACCTTGATCAGACGGCTCCTATAGGAGCAATCTGATCTGGGTCTACTCTGTTTGCAAAGGCATGATAAGGCGTTTTTATGAAGAAAGGGTTAATCCTTTCATATTGTAGCAAACAGTTATGCCTGAATCAATCACTTCATGAAAATTCATTGACTCAATGTTTGTAAAGTTTTGAAGGGAGGTTTAGTCTTAGACAAGAACTGCATGATCAGCTGTATATAACTCCATACGTAATCAGAGTGGACCCAGATCAGACATCTGCTACAGGAAGTGTCTGATCGGAGTTTACACTGTTTGCAGAGCGTTTAAGGGCGTTAAAATGGTGAGGGAGTTAAATTAATGGATCGATTCTGATAACAATGTATTGCAGAAAATGTCAGCTTTATATAAATTCCCCCAGCGTGATGTTAGAATGTTAAGTATGTACTCAGGACCAGATAAGATGCGTAAATTAAAACATTTTTAAGAATAGCTCCTTTATTTCTCCACCAAACCCTGTACTGTGACCACTCTTTAGAATCGTATGAAAGAGACGATTCTAAAGAGTAGTCACAGTATAGGGTTTGGTGGAGAAATGACGATTTTAATATTTAGTTAAGCATCTTTATCTGTAGCTCATACTGTATATATTCAAATTATGAACAAGACTGGAAAATTAAAACAATGTTTTATAACAAGGTGAAACGCCTTTCATTTTTGTTCATAATTTGAACGTTTACTGTCTTAAAATACGCTAGGGGAATCTGCATAAAATTTATTGTAAATCGTATTGAATTTGCGGGATTGCCTTTTATAAGGCTTTTTCTGTTCATCATGCTTTTCACAAAGACGGTATTTTTCGCTACCTGTACTCGATTCCATTTCTTGTTCACTGTCCCCCGACACCGGTCATACCTGACACAAGTCGCCTATATGTTTGTGGGTTTTGTACAATACCAGCTGTTGGCATTGATTTTTGTATTTGTCCAGCGGGACTTTTTGTCATTACTCGGTAAAGCGTGTGTGTTAGTTCAAGGCTACTTGTCATTTTTCCCAAGTGTTCCCCATTGGGCAAAATGTTCTGTATATTGGAAATTTATGGAAAGCAATTATCCCTTTACCTGATGAATATTCATGAAAATATAATGACACTATGAATATTGAATAGCCGTTTTTTATAATAGAGAAACTGGAGGCATTTACCTTGGCAGAAACTGTAGGGCGCAACTATATACAGTTGAACTTCGATATATCGAACTCGGATAACTCGAACTTCTGGATAACTCGAACTAAAAGTTCAGTCCTTCTAAAACTTGCAATGCAGAATTGCTCTAAAATGTATTACTACGCATACCTAGAAACACGTGTGATAGCTTAATGCAGTTCTAAAGTAATGCTGAACGTTCCTACAGTAGCTTTCAGCATTACTCTAGGCATTCATTAAGCTGTGAACTTAAGAAACTGTCCAGATCAGAAATCGGATTACTCGAACTTCTGTTATCTCGAAATAATGCGTATGGTCCCTTGAAGTTCGAAATATCGAAGTTCAAATATAATTACATAAGCAAACAGTGCAGACCATGATCAGGAATCGTCTGATATAAGTAAAAATATTGATGTTTGTCAGCTGTTAGCATACTTCATGAATATCCATGAGAAATAACGAGGTCATTAATATTAATTAGGTTCACATTTATAATGGCACACGAACACAGGAAATGCTGTTGCGCATGACAGAAGCTGTATAGTTATATCCGTATTATTTTCAAAAGCAAATAGAGCAGACCCTGATCAGACGACTCCTATTCTGTTTTAAAAAGCGTAATGATGGAGTGAAGGGTTAGTGAATTGTAGCTTATGTTCACAGGTAGCGGTAAAACTATATTTTATGCACGTATACATACAGTTAAAACTCAATTATTCGAACAGTCATATACGTACCATTATTGATCTTACAGGTGGCTGTTTAATACAGGGCGAAAGTCATGCAGAAAGCTCCTCTGGGAGCTTTCTGCATGACTTCCACCCTGTATTAAGCAGCCATATGCCTTAAAAGTTCTCAATGATTCATTACTAAATTTTCGAACTATCGAGTTTTTATACTGTTGTTGGAATATCGTACCGAACTGATTAACCGAACAAAATCCATATAGGTCGCCCTATATCGTATGTATTATGAGTACACAGTGTGGTTTGTACTCAGAAATATTGTTTTTATGAGTACACAAATATAAGTTGTAATCAACCGAACAAAATCCATTTAGGCCGCCCCATATCGTATGTATTATGAGTACACAGTGTGGTTTGTACTCAGAAATATTGTGTTTATGAGTACACAAATATAAGGAGTAATCAGTTAGAAATAACTTTTTGAAGAGTATATAGTGTGGTTTGTGACAAATTTGAAACATCCTGTTCATGTGTGTACAATGTAGTTTGTAATCAGTCAGGAATTACTTGTATAATTAGTACAGAATGTAATATAGTTTTTAATCAGTCAGAAATTACTCGTTTATGAGAAGATAATGTTATATGTAATCAGTCAGAAATTACTCGTTTATGAGTAGACAACTGAAGTTTGTAATCAGTTAGAACTTACTTGTTTTGGTGTACAAAAATTGATTTGAACTTAGTTAGAAATATCATATTTATGGGTACACCATGTGGTGTGTATCTGTTAGAAATATTTATGTATACACACTTTATGCTGCAGTGGAAATATATTTGTGAATATACAATGGCAATGTGGTTTGTACTTCGCAAGACACTGTTTTATTTATGAGTACAATTTATGGGTTGTACCCAGTTAGTCATATCATGCTTATGAGTACACAATGTGGTTTGTAATCAGTTAGGAGTATCTTGTTTATGAGTACAAAATGTGGTTTGTAATTAGGAGTATCATGTTCATGAGAACACAATATCATTTGTACTTAGTCAGATATATCTTGATAATGAGTACAGTGTGGTCTGTACTCAGTGAGATGATGTTCTGTTTATGAGTATACAGTATACTTTGAACTCAGATAATGTTCTTTTTATGAGTGCATTATGTGAAATATCCTAACTATGAGCACACAGAGTGGGTTGTACTTAAGATATATTCTGTTGCTGACTACACAATGCATATTGTTCTCAGAAATATTAAGTAGTTATATATTAGCACACAGTGTTGCTAGCATTCAGACATAACTTGAATTAGGTTACACTGAACAGAAGTAATGCCAAAATCGTTTTATGCCCCCTCTCCCATCACAGGGGCAGGGTATATTGTGTTGCTCTGTCTGTCTGGTGGTTGATTGTTTTGGCCCCAACTTTAATGTTGCCATTGCACATACATACATCAAACTTGGCATGAATGTGCAACTTATGGAGGCAAACATTTTTGAGGATGACTTATTAAGGTCAAGGTCAATGGTCATTTCAGGGGCTTAGTGTTTCACAAACACATCTTGCAATGTTCATATTGTTAATTGACATAAGTGTATTAAGCTGCCCACAATTTTAAAGTCCTGGAATTAGATTTGTTTAAGCCTTTTCCCCATGCATGTTCATGTAAGACAAATTACATCATGACTATAAATTAACAGATTTTTATACCCCTCTCACCCCAACACACACACACCCTGATCACAATGGGGTGGGGGCATAAATTAATTTGCACTGTCTGTCTGTTGGTTGGTTGGTTGGTTGGTTTGACCCCAACGTTAACATTGACGATTATTTTGTCACCATTCAACATACATACTTCAAACTTCACATGAATGTGCAACTTATGGAGGCGGACGTTTTAAGGGTTGGCTTATTAAGGTCAAGGTCATACATCAAGGTCAAAGGTGATACCGGGGCATAGTGTTTCATAAACACATCTTGTTTATACTGGCATTATAAACAAGGGAATTTTTATCTTGATAGAAACTGTAGAATCTGGTCTGTAGTGTTTGAAATAAACAGACTCTCATCAGACGGCTTCTACAGAAGCCATCTGATCTAGGTCTACTCTGTTTGCAAAGGTGTAGGCAGGTGCTAAGGTGTAGAAACGAATATCAATGTAGTGAAAGGTTAACCCTAATTTCCTTTGTAAAAACACCTTTTCATGCCTTTGCATTGACAGAGTACAGTCAGATCAAACGACTCCTATAGAAGCATTCTGATCAGGGTCTGCTCTGTTTGACAATGAAATTATAATAGATGTGGCTTTACAGCTATTAGAAATACCAAAACTTCCTGAACACATATGCCATTCTTACATGGATACTCATAAGTTACCTTATGTATCTTTCTTAACCCATTCCCTCATAGGTTATTTTTAGATCCAACCACTTTGAATAAATCTACCGAAAAGGAGCATTAACTAGAGAAAAGGAAAATTTTAGAATGTTGTAGTTTGAAACCATTGTGATAAATAGAGCATTTGCTCCTATAGGAGCAAATGCTCTATTTATCACAAAGGTTTCAATAGGTGATTTTTACAGAGGGGTAGAAAGGCGTATTTATGGAGGAAAAGGTTAAGCATGCCCTTGTATAAGGTAGGAAGTACCTTTATGATAAGTGATGTGTGACAATTTACATTTTTGCAGGGTAAACATTTTGTTGAATTACTTTATTCAGTTAGAAATAACGTAACCCTTTCCACCTTATCAGAGTGGAAGAGTTCATCAGTGTTTATAGCTATGAGTCCACTCAGTGTGAAGAGCCGAGTTTGAATGATAAACAGTGGTGACCCTAATCAGATGGCTCCTTTAGGAGCCTTCTGGTCTGGGTCTAAACGGTTTTCAAATGTCCCCAGTTGGAAGGATTGAATTTGTCCCTAGCGCAATGAAAAATAATCACACTGAACAGCTTTTTCTAGGTTCAGACAATATAAATTATATGTATAAAAAGGACGTATCCAAAATAATTCTCAATTATTTCACAATCAGAGGTCCAGATAAGATTAAAACATCTTCATGAATAACTTATTTATTTCTCCACCAAACCCTATAGTGTGACCACAAGACGATTCTAAAGAGTGGTCACAACATAGGGTTTGGTGGAGAAAGGACACTTTCAGTATTTGAGGACGCGCCCTTACCTGTTGCTCTGACCATTGTAAAGAAGCCTTATTGCACGCAAACATTTTAACCCACTGAATGTGGAAAACAGGTGTCCTGACATTTACGAACAGTGTAGACCCAGAGTGGAGGACTCCAAGAGGAGCCATCATATCAGGCTCTCCACTGTTTGCCATTCAGAACTGTTGAGCAAAGTTTCATGTTTCACCCTGAATGGATTCAAGTTTAATACTGATAGGATATTCCGGTTTGAAATATTTAGTAGTGAAAGGGTTGAATAGATGTAACCTGACTGTCGTATCCCTGAGAATTCAAAGTGGAATGACCCGTAATTGTTTAAAACTGAAGAGTCCACTCACTATGAGAGGCTTAACTTTCCTGCATGAGTTTGAATGACAAACAGTGCAGACCCTGGTCAGAGGGCTCCTCTAGGAGCCCTCTGATCTGGGTATACACTGTTTGCAAATGTCAGTTTATGCGTGTCCCGCATTCAAATGGTTAGGGTATAGGACATGTATGAGATGAATCATAAACAAGTTTTGGTGAAGTATGGGTATGTTGCTTGTTCAAGGCCACTGTATGCAAAGGTGTGTTATATTTTAGCCTGCAATGGGCGTAGTGGATCCGTGATTACCTTTTTAAACAGTTTGGATCCAGATCAGATGCCGAGTAACTCGACATCTCATTAGGATCCAGACTGTTTGACACTCTGATTATATTTTGACAAGAAATGGTAGAAAACATTTTCTTTAAGTATTGTTGCAGATGACAATGTTTGCATGCAGACGACAATTGCGTTAAGTGCTAAAGGTTTTTCATAATTCGGTAGCACCTCTCCATAGCAACCACTTAACTGGAGATTCATGTCTATATCTTGTCAATGGCAAACAGAGCAGACCCTTATCAGAAAGCTCCTATCTGATCTGGGTCTAGATCTACTCTGTTTACAAATGTGTGAAAAGGCATTTACAAGAGGGAATGTGTAATAAACAATATTTTCTTCATATAAACACCATTTTAAAACTTTGTAAACAGAACAGACCCAGATCAGTTGGTTCCTGTAGGAGCCATCTGATCAGAGTCTGCTCTGTTTGCTTATGAACTTATATATATCTGATCCTACAGTATTTGTTGAAGGCAACTGTTCCCTTTTAACCCTTTCCCTTATGTAAGCGCATTTTGACGCATCTGCAAACAGAGTAGACCCAGATCAGACGGCTCCTATAAGACCCTTCTGATCTGGGACTGCTCTGTTTGCTTATGGTATAATATAGATCTGATTCTACAGCTTCTTCCTAAGCCAAAATGGCATGTGTTCATAAGTCATTATAAAAAAAACCTTATTAATATTTATGATGTCATTATTTCCTACATGAATATTCATCAGGGAAAGGGTTAAGGGAAAGTGTTAGATATGAATATTCATATGAGAAATGATGACACCATGAATATTTATTAGTTGATCTTATTGTGGAAAATGAGCACAGAATTTTGAAGCCAAAGCAGAAATTGTAGAATCAGATCTATATCATTCCATGAGCAAATAGAGCAGACCCTGATCAAACAGCTCCTACAAGGGTCATCTGGTCCGAGTCTACTCTGTTTGCAAAGGCATGAAAAAATTATTTCTATATGTGAAAAGAGTCAACTGTCTTAACTCTTTCCCTGTTTAATATTTATTCAAAAGTTCATGACCTCATTAATATTCATGGATAGAATCAATTAACAGAAACATGGAAAGGAGATTTTTTCACCGTGCTGGACAATGTAAAGTCATATCTATATTCTGTCATAAGCAAACAGAGCAGACCCTGATCAGACGGCTCTTACAGGAGCTGTCTCATCTGGGTCTACTTTGTTTGCAGATGTGTGAAAGCACGTTTGCATGATGGAAAGGGATAAGTCTTTACCTGATACAGATGCCTTTTGACACCTGTGCAAAGAGTGTAAGCATAGATGCCTTTTGACACCTGTGCAAAGAGTGTAAGCATAGATCTTATCAGAACCGTCTGATCAGGGTCTGCTCTGTTTGCTTATGAAATAATAAAAATCATTTTTTTACAGTTTCTGCAATGGCCGAAATGTCCCATGTTCATATGTCACTACAAAACTCCATGTATATATAATTAATATTCATACAATCATTATATCTTACATGAATGTTTATCCGAGCAAACAAATGCAGTGCGTAAAATCTTCATTTCTCCACCAAACCCTGTTTTGTAACCATTCTTTGGAATCATCACAATACAGGCTTTGGAGGAGAATTAAAAGGAGCTTTTCTTGAAAATGTTTTAATTTTTCATCTTATCATAGCTTCTGTAAGGGTTAAGTTACTATCAAATTCATTCCTCACTAACTTGCATGACATTTAAGCTGATAAGAGATTAAATGCTATTTATCATCTCATGCTGATAAAGAGACAAATAGGAAACTTTCAAAATGCATCTTTTCAAGATAACATTTATGCATATGGTATAAAAGATTCTCATGTGCGATAAATTTGAATGGACAAAGAAATTTTCCTAAAAAAGCGGCTTGAGCAATGAACATTAACCCTGTATCAGTTGAGTTTCCATTTTAAACCTTTGCAAACAGAGTAGATATTGATCAGCTCTTGGTCTCTCTTGCAAGGATGTAGAAAGGTGTGTTTATGAAGTAAAGGGTAAAATAATAAATGTCAAATCATTAAATGCAGAAGTTGCAAACAAGAATGGTCCATCATTGTTTAACCCTTTCCCTCATATAAACGTGTTTTCAAGCACTTGCAAACAGAGTAGACCCAGATCAGACGGCTCCTAGAGGAGCCGTCTGATCAGGGTCTGCTCTGTTTGCTAATAAAATTTGAGAGATCTGTTTCATTAC
The DNA here is from genome assembly GCA_963576725.1 of Azorinus chamasolen. NCBI lineage: Eukaryota > Metazoa > Mollusca > Bivalvia > Cardiida > Solecurtidae > Azorinus > Azorinus chamasolen. The sequence goes on along the minus strand of OY755238.1, from coordinate 32,077,383 downwards.
TTTCTAAAATGTCTACAATGTTTCACCTTCCATATTTCTTTATAACTATTTTGTTAATGAATATTCAGTAGGTATTGAAAGTTGGCCTAAATACAGGACAGGGAAAGGGTTAACCCTCTCAATTTTGTGCAGGAAACAAGTCATTAATGTCCTTTGCAAACAATGTAGACCCAGATGCATGAGAGGGTTCCTAGAGGAGCCCTCTCATCAGTGTCTACACTGTTTGTCATGTTACACTTTTCTTTTGAATAATCCATGAATATTCGTGTTAAGCTTGACCTGTTTGAATTTTAGAACAGTCCATTTGAAAATTCAGCTTTGAAAGGGTTAAGGGTGGAGTCCTTTCACTTTATTAACTCATTCCCTCATAAGCTGTTTTTAGACTCAACCTTCTTGAATAAATCTGCTGAATAGGAGCATTTACTAGAAAAAAGGAAAAGTTTAGAATAGTGTAGTTTTAAAATAAATGTGATAAAGAGAGCATTTGCTCTATTTATCACAATGCTTTTGAAAAAGTGACTTACAGAGGCATCAAAACACGTCAATATGAGGGAATGGGTTAACTCTATTGTTTATTTCCATATTTCAATACTTACTGAATATTCATGGACACAATAAAAAAGAAATATGGAATGTGGAACATTGTAGCCATTTTAGAAAGTAAAGAGACAGATATATCAAATTCCATAAGTAAACAGAGCAGACCCTGATCAGATGGTTCCTAAAGGAGCCATCTGATCTGGGTCTACTCTGTTTTCACACATTTATATGAAGTAAATGGTTAATCTACAGGTGAAATTGTGATACCAGTTGTGACACTGTTTGTGATACAATTTGTGATACAATTTATGATACCATTTGCAAACAGCTTAGATCCATATCGACGGCTTGGTGGAAAACTATTCTAACTCCTTCACTTTGTGAAGGAGTTAGAATAGTTTTCCACCAAGCCCTCAATATGAGATTCAGAGTAAACTGTTTGTCCCTCTGATAATTGAAGCAGATGACAATATATGCAGACGACAATTACACAGAGTGCAAGAGGTTAAAGGTACCTTTACTCCATAAATACACCTTTCTATGCCTTTGCAAACAGAGTAGACCCAGATCAGATGGCTCCTATAGGAGGGGTCTGCTCTGTTTGCTTATGATATAATATACCTAGGATTCTAGATACTGTTTCTGCCATGGCTAATAAATCCTATATCCATGTGCTATTATAACAATTAATCTAATTAATATTCATGATGTCATTATTTCTTAACATAAATATTCATGTAAATAGTTAAAGGAATTCATACCTACCATGATCAGATCTAGTGCTCTTGGTCAGTATAGGTATGCACAATCTACCTATTTATTTCTCACATTTAAAAAGGTAAGAGCTGATAAACCTTGAAATGTAGTGAAAATGAACCAAATAAGAGACATACCTGCTGTGAAAATATCATCCATTAAATCATTTTTAACCATGTAAGTAATTTTCATCAGCAAAGTTGCTATTTTAATTTTCAAAATTCATTTTTACTGTTTTATCTCTAATAATTTAAATGCTACTGGGGTGTTTTAAAAGGAGATTCTTATATTTAGTACACAGGCAGCTGCTAAATGCAAAATGAAAGCAGAATGAAAGCTATGCAGAATGAAAGCAATGCAGAAAGCCCCCTAGGGCAATGTATAAATGTGATTCTGCAGTTTCTGTCAAAGTAGAAAACATCCTGTGTTCAAGTACCTTTATGACATCATATGTATATCTTACATGAATATTGAATACCAGGTAAAGTATTAACACATTCCCTGATTAAACCCTTTCCCTTAATTATGTAGGTGCATTGTGATGCATCTGCAAACAAGAGTAGACCTAGATCAGACGGCTCCTATTGGAGCCGTCTGATCAGGGTCTGCTCTGTTTGCTTATGGTGTAATATAGATCTGATTCTACAGCTTCTGCCTGAGCCAAAATGCCATATGTTCATATGCCTTTATAAAAAATAATCTTATTAATATCCATGGCATCATTATTTCCGACATGAATATTCATCAGGGAAAGGTTAATATTTATGTAACATTTTGCTCCATGAATATTCATGTAAGAAATAATGACATCATGAATATTAACTAGATGCATTTTTTTAATTATACATGAACACATCAAATTTTGGCCATGGCAGAAACTGTATAATTAGATCTATATTACTTCATAAAGCAAACAGAGCAGACCCTGATCAGACGGCTTTAACTCTTTGCACGCTAGCGGCGAAACTGTTATTACTTATGCAAACAATTTAGATCCAGATGAGACGCCGCATAATGTGGTGTCTCATCAGGATCCAAACTGTTTGTCACTATGACCATATTTTTGCAAAGAAATGAGAGAAACTTTATTTTAAGAATTGAAGCAGACGACAGTTGTTGCAGACGAAAAAATACTAAGTTTCATTACTATTAAACAACCGTTGCAACCAGTTTGAATCAAAATGAGATGCTGGGTACTTTGGGTTCTCATCAGGATCTAGACTGTTTGACACTCAAAAGAATTGAAGAAATCTCCACTAAGAAAGCTGAAGCAGACGAAATTTTTATTTTGTGGAGCCGCGAAAAGAGATAATGGCTGCTGGTATAGAATTGCAAGATCAATAGGAGTCACATTATAAGAAGCCATACAAGGTAGACCAGTGGTCCCCAAGTTTCCTGAATGTCAAGTGGCCACATGTCACAGTCTGTTGGTTGCCATGGCAACGGGAGGAGAATGTGTTAGGTAGTTTATTCGTGGTCAATGTGTTGAATTAGATTTGATGCATATTAACCCTTTCCTTCATATAAACGTGTTTCCACACATTTGCAAACAGAGAAGACCCAGATCAGACGGCTCCTATAGGAGATGCTTGGTACTTTGGTGTCTCATCAGGATCCAGACTTTATGACATCTGCTAGGTTTGCTAATGGAATTTCATAGATCTGTTTCTGTAGTTTCTAAAGTGGCTACAATGTGCCATCTTCCATATTTTGGCCATGAATATTCATTAGGTATTGAAATTTGGAATAAATATGACACAGTGAAAGAGTTAAACCCTTTCATTGCTATGGGCTGATTCATGGAAATTTAACCTTTACAAACAGTATGGATCTAGATGAGACACAGAGTAACTTGTCATCTCATCAAGATCCAACTGTTTGACGTTCAAACTGTTTGTTTGTTGTTCCTACAGTAGCCATATTAGTCCATGCTTATAAAGCTTTTTAGTTGAGTCTGAGTTTGTTCTCAAGCTTTTGATTGGTCAGATTTGAGTTCTCAAGCTTTTGATTGGTCAGATTTGAACCAAAGGCTCAAATCTGACCAATCAAAAACTTGAGAATGAACTCAGACTCAACTAAAAGTTTTATAAGCATGGACCCAGGTCTTACAGTGTCTATTCTGTTTGCAATGGCAGGTAAAGAGTTCAATCAGCTTCCCCCTTTACTTCTTTAACCTTTAAATATTTCCCTGTTTCAATATTCATGTGAGAAATTTGATATCATGAATATTTATTAGCTGAAGTTGTACATGTATAATATAAACTTTTCAAGGAAATGTTTTGCTTTGACAAAAACTGAAGAATCATATCTACATTGTATATTATTTCTAAAGAAAACCGAGCAGACCTTGATCAGACAGCGGACCTGTAGGAAAATGTGTTTGTATGAGGGAATGGGTTTGTATGAGGGAATGGGTTTGTATGAGGGAATGGGTTTGCCATCTGATCAGGGTCTGCTCTGTTTCTTTAAGCTATAACATATATATGATTTTACAGCTTCGGTCAAAGTCAAAATTTCATGTGTTTGTGTGTGCTATAATTACAATTAATCTGACTAATATTCATGATGTCTTTATTTCTTACATGAATATTCAACAGGTAAAAGGTTATATTAACCCTTCGCTTGCTATTCACGTCAATATACCTACCTGTAAATAGTGTAGACCCAGATGAGACAGCTCCTGCAGGAGCTGTCTCATCAGGGTCTGCACTATTTACAATTTGATTGTGCACCCAGTGCACTCCACAGCAGTAATTGCACAGCGAAATACGTGTACACAGTGAAGATATATGTAATTATACAACAGGGCATGGGTAAAGAAGGACAAATGTATTTTAAAATTCAGCAAGCGAAGGGTCAATCATTATAATACTTTCCGATCATTATAATACATCAGTTTCATGTAGATCCACGGCTGACTCCTCCATTCTAACTGATAAGTTGTTTATAGGAATGTATCTATATTCCTAAATAGTATGCATTACTCTGAAATAATTCCTTAAGGGAATATCAATTTTCAAATTATTTCTTTGCATCCTAACTGCTGTACATGTTATTACAATCTACTGTCTGCAGATGTTGCTGTCTGCTACACGTTGCAGTGGTTTTCTTTCTCACAGAGCAACAGATATTCATGTACTAAAATCGTCATTTCTCCTCCAAACCCTATGTTGTGACCATTCCTTAGAATTGCCTCTTTGAGACGATTCTAAAGAGTGGTCACAACATAGGGTTTGGTGGAGAAATAAAGGAGTTGTTCTCGAAATTGTCTTAACCCTTTCCTCCATAAATATGCCTTACTACGCCTCTGTATAATTAACCACTTCTTGAAACCTTTGTGATAATTAGAGCATTTGCTCCTATAGGAGAAAATGCTCTATATATCATAATTATTGTTTCAAACTAAAACATTCTAAAATTTTCCTTTTCTCTAGTTAATGCTCCTTTTCGCTTGATTTATTTAAAAAGGTTTTGTCTAAATATAGCTATGAGTGAATGGGTTAATTTACACATCTTGTCTCGACCTCTGATTTCATTTCTGATCTAGAACCAGTAAGAGTGTCACACAGCTGGGATCCAGATGAGACACCAAGTAATTTTGGTCTCTGATTTAGATTCCAAATTGTAAAGGTGAAATGAACGTTTTCATAAAATTGAAATTTTCATAAAAGATCATGAAACATCCAATTTTATTCTTAAATCAGACATGACAATATTGAAATTGTTCCTGTCCCCTTGCTAGACTAAGCACTAATAAGTTAAGATCCAGAGAGGAAACTGAATAATTCAATGTCTAACCAGGATCTGAGTTTTGGCCATGGCAGAACTGTAGAATCATATTTATAGTATATCATAAGCAAACAGAGCAGACCCTGACCAGACGGCTCCTATAGGAGCCATCTGATCTGGGTCTACTCTGTTTGCAATGGCGTAGAAAGGCATATCTATGGAGTAAAGGGTTAATACTGGTAGTTTCATATAAGCTTGAATGAATCAGAAATACCGTATTATCCCTAAGAAACACTATAGGGGTGTTACATTTTAACAAGAGTTAACAATCATGTATTAATCATAGTTCTAGATAAGATGCGTAAATTAGATAAATTCCAGGAATAACTTTTTTATTTCTCCACCAAATCTTATACTGTGACCACTCTTTAGAATTGTCTGTTTGAGACGATACTAAAGAGTGGTCACAGTATAGAGTTTAGTGGAGAATTTAGTATTTGGGTATGCATTGAACATTATCAGATGTAGCTCAGGATTATGCCTAAATTACATAATTACACCAAATATATGAATACATATACAAATACATCCAGTCTCCTGCCTCCATCAAACAGAGCAACGTAATTATACCAAATACAAATACATCCAGTCTCCTGCCTCCATCTGTCTGTTAAGCTGTAAGAATACATGTAATTCAATTTGACACCTTTTTGATAACTCTAAATTAGTCTGACAGTGTAGCAACTAGTGAAGACCTTAATCAAAGTATTCTTTCAGGAGCAGTTTGATCTGGGTCTATATTATTGTCCGAATACTTTGGGAGTAAAAGGGTAAATATAATTGCTCAAGAATATCGTAGGTGGATTATATTTTCCGTTTAAATTTGGCATCGAGAAAATTATGCAAATTAATATGGAATTTCTTCCTAGTATCAGACACCGTTACCAATTTACTGTGAAAATTATCATACATGTAGTGTATTGATTTACAGAATCTATCAAAATTACTTCTCTAAAGGAAAAACACGCAAAATTACTTAACTCCTTGCATGCTAGCAGGGAATGTTTTTACCCTTAACCCTTTACTTCATGAATATTCATGTCAGAGATAATCACATCATGAATATAATTAAGATTCATGGTTATAATAGCACATGGACACAGGAATATATGGCCATTGCAGAAAGTATAGAATTGTATCTACAAGTATATCATAAGCAAACAGAACAGACCCTGCTCAGACGACATGCATGAATATTAATTAGCTTTTAAAATGGCATATGAACAGTGCAAGTTTTGGTCCAGGCAAAAATTGGCAAACTCAGATGTTTATAATTCTATATAATCAAACAGAGCAGACCCTGATCAGACGGCTCCTACAGGAGCCGTCTGATCTGGGTCTACTCTGTTTGCAAAGGCGTAGAAAGGCGTATTTATGGAGAAAATGGTTAAAGACAAATTGATAGGAATCAAGATAAGATGGTGGGTGACTCTGAATGTAATCAGGATCCAGTCTTTTCATCACTCTAATGTTGAGCAGTAATGGAAGAATAAATAAAATTGGTGGCTTGCTTCAATTATTCTGTGTCATCTAAGTTAGCACTATTCCTGTTTAATATTCATGTTAAGAATAATCATGAATATTTATTAGCTGAATTTTTATGATGGCATAATTATGTACACAGGATGTTTTGGCTCTGACAGAAATTGTAGAATCAGATCTGTATTATTATAGAATAAGCAAACAGAGCAGACCCTGATCAGATGGCTCCTATAGGAGCCTTCTGATCTGGGTCCACTCTGTTTGCAAATGTATGAAAAAGGCAAATATATGAAGAAAAGTGTTAAGCACCATGACAACAAGAGCAGACCCTGATCAGACTGCTCCTATAGACTGGCTTCTGTAGGAGCTTATGACTCATATGTATACTTTTGCAAACAGAGAAGACCCTGATTATTCAGCCCTTCAATCCTTTAATCCATTATTGCACTCATATCTGTGCTTTTGCAAACAGGGATGGCCCAGATCAGATGGCCCCCAGAGGTAAATTAAAACATTTTCAATTATAACTTCTTTAGTTCACCCTGAAACCCTATACATGTACTGTGACCACTCTTTAGAATCGTCTCAAAGAGACAATTCTGAAAAGTGGTTACAGGCTAGGGTTTGGTGGAGAAATGGTGATTTTAGTATTTGAGTATGTATCTTATCTGTAGCTCTGAGCTCCTTTAGGAATATATCTTAGAGGCAATATATGATAATTTCCCAACAGACAAGAAGCTTAGTGTTACCTCCAGATTTTGACTTGCTGTACATTGATATGTCATGTACTACTTGAGGATAGCCCTTTGCCTCACATATTAAACATGTTTTCACACCTTTGCAAACAGAGTAGACCCAGCTTGAAATTGATATTATAATAGATCTTGCTCTACAGTGTCTATTGATACCAAAAGATCAGTGTATAGATGCCATAATGAAGAAATACAGCTATTAAATAGCCATGATGTCATGTTTTCTTCATGAATATTCAACAGGGAAAGCGTTAATACAATTATTATCCTGTTGCTTCTAATTTATCAAATTTAAATCCCCTGAGTCTGTGACGGGTAATCTTGAATCAGTTTTTACCACACAGAATTTGTCAAATTGTCTTCTACGGAATTTTTCTCACACTTTTCTCTGATTACACAAAGTATTAGATACTTTTCTCTAATTACACAAAGTATTAGATACTTTTCTCTGATTACACAAAGTATTAGATACTTTTCTCTAATTACACAAAGTATTAGATACTTTTCTCTAATTACACAAAGTATTAGATACGTTTCTCTAATTACACAAAGTATTAGATATGTTTCTCTAATTACACAAAGTATTAGACTTTTTTTTCTCTAATTACACAAAGTATTAGACTTTTTTCTCTAATTACACAAAGTATTAGATACTTTTCTCTAATTACACAAAGTATTAGATACTTTTCTCTAATTACACAAAGTATTAGATACGTTTCTCTAATTACACAAAGTATTAGACTTTTTTCTCTAATTACACAAAGCATTGGAACTTTTCTATCATCACACAAAGTATTCAACACTTTTCTCTTTTTACATTAACCCATTCCCTCATATTGACAACTTTTGGCGACTCTTTAAAACTATAGGAGCAAATGCTCTATTTATCACAATGGATTCAAACTATAACATTCTAAAAAATTTCCTTTTCTCTAGTTAATGCTCCTTTTCGGTAGATTTATTCAAAGAGGTTGTATCTAAAAATAGCCTATGAGGTAATGGGTTAAGTATTAGACAGACTTAGTCAAATAGTGCATCTCCAGATCAAACTGCTCCTGAAGGAACTGTTTGATCAGGGTCTTCTCTATTTGCTACCACATTATAGTTTCATTTAACCCATTCCTTCATACTGACGCCTTTTGAATTGAGTCACTTTTTGAAATCATTGTGATAAATAGAGCATTTGCTCCTATGGAACAAAGCAAATGCTCTATTTATCACAATGGTTTCAATACTACATACTTTTAAAAAATTCCTTTTCTCTAGTAAATGCTCCTTTTCGGTAGATTTATTCTAAGAGGTTGTGTCTAAAAATAGCCTATGAGGGAATGGTTTAACCCTTTGGAAGTGGAAAATGAGGTTAGAGTAGAACCCACCTTAAACTTTGATTGAACGCAGAAATCTTATAAAAGCAGGTAAATGCTTAATGCAGGTTAAAAGTAATGCAGAAAGCTCCTATAGGAGCTTTCTGCATTAATTTTGACCTGCATTAAGCTATCACCTGCCCTACAGACCCATAATTAGACCGCTTTTTGATGGTCACTTAAGACAGGCTCTACTGTACTGGCAAATTACAAGTAGTTTAGACCCAGATTAGAAGGGTCTTAGAGGAGCCTTCTAACCAGGATCAGCACTGTTTGTCATTCAGGATCCTCTTGTAAGTTACGACTTTACACTTTCATCTTGAACTGGAGACTTCTGTTAGGCCATTCCACTTAGAAAATGCAGCATGCAATGAGTCAAGATAATGTTACCATTTTGACCTATTCATTTGGTGCAGCGGTTACTAGGTGTCAGAATATTTATGGTATTTAATTCATCTTCCCAATAACAACAATCACAGTTTTAACCCTTTCCTTCATATAAATACGCCTTTCTATGCCTTTGCAAACAGAGTAGACCCAGATCAGATGGCTCCTATAGGGGCCATCTGATCAGGGTCTGCTCTGTTTGCTTATGGAATTATATAGATGTGACTTCACAGTTTCCACAATGGCTGAAATTTGTCCTGTTCAGACACTTTTATATCATTCAAGATAATATTCATATATAAATTATTTCTTACATAAATATTCATGGGGTAAAGACTTAAAAGGCAAAAGAATCAATAACTTATAATGGAGCAATAACTCTAAAACAATGTAAAAAATGTAAAAAATGTGCATGATGATGATGATGATGATGAAGATGATGATTCAACCTAGAAAATGATTCTGTCCAATCTCAGATGTAACAGTGGAGCATATTGATCAACCATTGTATGCTGCTAGAAACATTTCAGCTATTGTGAGGTTTTTTTTTAACTCTTTGCACGCTAAATAATTTTTCGTCTTCAACAATTGTCGTCTGCTTCAATTTCTCTCATTTTTTTTGCAAAAATATGGTCAAGATGACAAACAGTTTGGAATCCTGATGAGACACCGCATTATGTGGCGTCTCATCTGGATCCAAACTGTTTGCATAGGTAATCACAGTTTCGCCGCTAGAGTGCAAAGAGTTAATATCTGTCTGAAATCGCTGACAGGAATTCAATATAACTTACAGTAGTCCTAATGTTCCTTGGTTGTCTACCAGAAGAGTGGACCCTCTGCTACATAGACATAGCTTTTTACAACTTTGAAAACAGAGTAGACCAAGATCAGATGACTAGGGCGCAAATGCTCTATTTATCACAATGATTTAAAGAAGTGACTATTACAGAGGCGGAGAAAGGCGTATTTATGGAAGAAAGTGTTAACCTTATCAGAGCTAGCATACCCTGATCAGCATACCCTACAGGAGTGATCTGATCTGGGTCTACATTGTTTGCAAAGGTATCACAATGCATCTATTTGGTTAACAATTTCAACTGGTTTAACCCTTTCCCTTATAGGCTATTTTTAGACCCAACCTCTTTGAATGAATCTACCGAAAAGGAGCATTTACTAGAGAAAAGGAAAATGTTATAATTTTGTTGTTTTGAAACCATTGTGATAAATAGAGCATTTGCTCCTGTGGAGCAAGTGCTCTATTTATCACAATGGTTTCAAGAAGTGACTATTACAGAGGCGTAGTAAGGCGTATTTATGGAGGAAAGTATTAACCCTTTGCTCCATGAATATTGAGGTAACAAATAATGACATCATGATTGTTCAGTAGTTGATTTTTTGTAATGATATATGATCACAGGAGTTTTAGCTGTTGCAGATATTGTATAATCAGGTCTGTATTATTTCATAAGCAAACAGAGCAGACCCTGATCAGACAGCTCCTACAAAAGCTGTTTGATCTGGGTCTACTCTGTTTCCAATGGCATTAAAAGTTGTATGTATGGAATACAGAGTTTAAGGCAGTCATTGGAGTATAAGCTTCTGAAAAATTACTTAACCCATTCCCTCATAGGCTATTGTTAGACCCAACATCTTCGAATAAAGCTACCAAAAAGGAGCATTTATTAGAGAAAAGTAAAATGTTAGAATTTTGAAGCTTTGAAACCATTGAGATAAATAGAGCATTTGCTCCATTGGAGCAAATGCTCTATTTATCAAATATCAAAATGGTTTCAAAAAGTGACTTTTACAGGCATAGAAAGGCGTATTTATGGAGGAATTTTGTTATAAAAACATGTTTCATAACAATATACATATATCAATATTTTGACACTTTCATTTTTGTCTCGACCAAAAAATCAAGTGCTGGAAAGTTTGGATGGGAATCTTGCAGCTGACTATATAGGAATTGAATTACCATCACACCCTTGAAGTTTTTGCCGAGACAAATTGACATGTAGATAATTATAAAGTCTTACTTTTTATTATGAAATTTAAAGTGACAATAGTAGTGTTATAGCATAGTTAACCTTTGCAAACAGAGTAGACCCAGATCAGATGGCTCCTATGGGAGCCATTTGATCAGGGTCTGCTCTGTTTGTTTAAGATATAGATATGATTCTACAGTTTTTGTCACGGCCGAAACTTCCTGTGTCCATGTGCTGTTGTAACAAATTAATCTAATTAATATTGGTGACGTCATTAGTTTTACATGAATATTCATGGAGGAAAAGGTTAAGGGTTTAATGAGTAATTTTGCTACGACAAACATTGATATCTGCCTTTAACCGTTTACTCCATGAATATTCATGTAAAAAAGTATCGAAATCATGAATATTTATTAGCTGCATTTTTACAATGGCATTATGTTCATAGGATGGTTTGGGACTGGTAGAAGCTGTAGACTCAGATTTACTATTATTTTATAAGCAAACAGAGCTGACCCTGATCAGACGGCTCCTATAGGAGCTATCTGAGCTGGGCCTACTCTGTTTGCAAAGGCCTAGAAAGGCGTGTTTATGGAGTAAAGGGTTAGAATCTAAATATAAAACTGACTTTAAAGAAGAAAAACTATTTGCGTATTTATCATATTTCTATATTTTGCCTGTTTTCAAATATCAGTTGGCTGTATTTTGCTTTTTTCAAATTTCAGTGGGCTGAATTTTGTTGACTTGATGGTGCGACAAGGTGTGCTGGAACACCCACCCAAAACTCCAATCACCATGGGCTTTGAATGCGCAGGGGAGGTGGAGGCGGTAGGGGAAAATACACCAGGCATTGCCGTGAGTATTGGACGTGTTCGACCCTGAAAGTATATTAAACCCGTCACCTAATAGAGAAGCCTTTTTATGCCTTTGCAAACAGAGTAGACTCAGATCAGATGGCTCCTGTATGAGCCATCTGATCAGGGTCTGCTCTGTTTGCTTATGGCATTATAATAGATCTGATTCTACAGTAACTACACCATAATCTTATTTGATCATAAACTGTTATAAAATGTGTATTAATGGTGTAGAGGGCTAACTATAGCTAAATTGTCGTCTGTAAATATTGTTGTCTGCAACATTTCCAAGCACTTAGCCCTTTCCTTCATATAAAAATGTTTTCACAAATGTGCAAACAGAGTAGACCCAGATCAGGGTCATATTTCATTATAACTACTTTGTCCATGAATAAAAATTATTCAGTAGGTATATCGAAATTTGGATTCTAACACACCTCGCGCACACATCTACATAAACAAAAAAGAGACGTATCTATGTTTGAATTCTCGATAAAACACTGCACGCGCTGTAACGGCTTAACGTGACGTAATATGGCTTCGAAAATTCGTACGACAAGAAACGTAGTGCCGTTGTGGCGGTGCAAATTATAGTTAAATTGAAGTGTTAGAATCGAAATAATAAATTTATACCCGTGTTTTATCTGCAATCGAACACGGGTAGTCGTTGAGATGCTTATAATTAAATCACTCGGCCTATCGGCCTCGTGATTTAATGAATACGCATCTCAACTCCTACCAGTGTTCGATTGCACGATAAAACACTGGTATGAATTTATTATTTCTTAAATAAACATAGAACAGAGAAAGGGTTAAACCACCCACCAAAGAGCTAGCTCCCCGGCAAGGAGTCTCAGTTTATATTGCTTATATACCTAACAGTCTGGCTGTTACATTTATTATTTTGTTGCTCAATGCTGAAATTAAATATTTTTTGACATTTCTTGTCAGGAACATGTTATGATCTTGGCGAGACACTGAGTTACTTATCTGGATCCAAACTGTTTGCAAAGGCTATGATCTCACATTCGCTTGTAGAATGTTTCAACCCTGAATTTTCCGAGTCCACTCAGTATGACAGGCTTAAACTTTGCTTGAGAATTTTGAATTACAAACAGTATAGACCCTTATCAGAGGGCTCCTCTAGGAACCCTGTGATCTGGGTCTACCCTGTTTTCAAATGACAGTGTATGTATGTCTATGGTTGAAAAGGTGAACTCTTTCTCTGACCGATATTAATGTAAGAAATAATGACATCATTGATATGATTGTATTACCTAAATTTTTATAATGGCAAATGCATACACATGGGTACATGTATTTAGTATTGGTAGAAAGCATAGAGCAGACTATAATCAGATGGCTGCTACAGGGGTCATCTGATATGGGTTTACTCTGCTTGCAAAGGTGTGAAAAAGCATTTGTATATATGAGGGAAAGAGATAAGTCCTTGAATATAAAAGCAATACTGGGAATTTGATATGCATGTGAGCCTCTGTCCTTCACAAGCTATTAATCAATACCAAATAACTTGAAATGGATGGACAAGTTATGTTCAACAAATAGAATGATGGACATACAGTCTGATAACTCAATAGAATGCCATTGATTTTAGCATGTCTTAACCCTTTCCTCCATAAATACGCATTTCTACGCCTCTGTAAACATCACCTGTTGAAACCATTGTGATAAATAGAGCATTTGCTCCTATAGGAGCAAATGCTCTATTTATCACAATATTTCAAACTACAAAATTCTAAAATTTTCCTTTTCTCTAGTTAATGCTCCTTTTCGGTAGATTTATTCAAAGTGGTTGGATCTAAAAATAGCCTTAGTAATGAGGGAATGGGTTAATTCTTTACCACATGAATATTTATGATAGAAATTGTAACGTCATGAATATTCATTAGCTGAATTTTTATAAAAGCATATAAACAAGGAAAGTTTTGGCCATGGAAAAATGTATAGAATCAGACCTATATTGCTACATAAGCAAACAGAGCGAACCCTGATTTGGATTGCTCCTTTGGGAGCCATCTGATCTGCATCTACTCTGATTGCACAAGAGTGAAAATATGTCTCTTCAGGTAAGTGAATAATGCAAGACGATCTGTTACTCAAGACAGTCTGAAAATGTCATAAACCCAAACATTTTACTTAGACGAGAATATTTATTATGCATGAAGGTCGGAAAACGTCTCTTAGGCACATGTTTTACTCAATATGGTCTGTAAAGGTCTCTAACCCAGGAAGGTCTTTTAGCTTAAGTACAGTCTGTTACTCAAGAAGGTCTGACACAGGTCTCTAGTCCAAGAGGGTCTCGTAGGCAAGACAGTCTATCACTGAAGGTCTGAAAAAGGTCTCTTTATTCTGAAAGTAGGAGATCCTTTGAAAGCAAAAGCAGTAATGCATCAAGAGAAAATTTAGGACTCAATTTTATTGAGTCTGTTCATGAGCTGTTATTAAAAGTGCAACACTATTCACGCCCCCTAGCGCCAGTTTAAGTGGTATTAAATTTTCATAACTAAAAGCATTGGAATTGATGTCTATGTCTCTTAACCCTTTCCCTGTTCTATGTTTATTCCAAATTTCCATACCTACTGAATATTCATAAACAAAATACATGTAGTTATAAAGAAATATGGAAGGTGGAACATTGTAGACATTTTAGAAAGCATTGAAACAGATCTATCAAATTCTATAAGCAAACAGAACAGACCCTGATCAGACGGCTCCTCTAGGAGCCGTCTGATCTGGGTCTACTCTGTTTGTAAATGCGTGAAAACACGTTTACATGAGGTAAAGGGTTAAGCAAGAGAGTCTATTACTCAAGAAGGTCTGATGAAAGATCCACTAACCCAAAATGTCTCTTAGACAAAATGATTTAATTATTATTGAAGGTCTGAAAAATGGTTTCTAAGCCAAGACGGTCTCTTAGGCACTGTTACTGAAGAAGATCTCTAACTCAAAAAGATCTCTTTACTCCGTAGATACATCTTTGCAAACAGGGTAGACCTAAGAGCCATCTGATCAGGGTCTGCTCTGTTTGCATGGCCAAAAACTCCTGTGTTCATATATCCTAATAAAAGTTAATCTACTTAATGATAATGATGTCATTGTTTTTTACATGAATATTCATAGAGTAAAGGGTTAATCAAGAATGTCACTCATGAAGCTCTGTAAAAAAAATAACATCTTAACCCTTCGCTTGCTGAATTTTAAAATACATTTCTCCTTCTTTACCCATGCCCTGTTGTATAATTACATATATCTTCACTGTGTACAAGTATTTCGCTGTGCAATCATTGCTGTGGAGTGCACTGGTTGCACAATCAACTTGTAAATAGTGCAGACCCTGATGAGACAGCTCCTGCAGGAGCTGTCTCATCTGGGTCTTCACTATTTACAGGTAGGTATATCTACGCGATTAGCAAGCGAAGGGTTAAATACTTATTGGTCTAATCTTATTATAATGGTATATGCACACAGCCATAGCAGATACTGTAGAATCATATCTGTATAAATGAATACTCTGACAACAGTTGTCTCATTTTTCAGTCTATACTCTTTTTGAAAATGAGTCAGATAGCGTCTCTATCAGGTAGCTCTATGTGGAGTTGACTCTGTTTCTGTTACAGGTTGGGGGATCATGTGATAGACTTTACTGACTACGGAGCCTGTGGTGAGCTAGTCACCAGCCCAATGTGAAGTTGACTCTGTTTCTATTACAGGTTGGGGGATCATGTGATAGGCTTTACTGACCACGGAGTCGGTGGTGAGCTAGTCACCAGCCCTATGTGAAGTTGACTATGTTTCTATTATAGGTTGGGGACCATGTGATAGGCTTTACTGACTATGGGGCTTGGGGCGAACTGGTCACCATCCCAGCCAACTTCGTCTACAAGATGCCATCAAACATGAGCTATGTAGATGGTGCGGCTCTCCCCATGAACTACCTTTCTGCTTATATCATGCTGTTTGACATCGCTAACCTTCGGAAGGGCATGTCAGTGTTCGCACACAACATTGGCGGAGGAGTGGTATGCGATTATACTTCTTTAATCAATTTGATGCCTCAGTAAAAGTCACTTATTGAAACCATTATGATAAACAGAGAGCATAAAATTTGCTCCATAGGAGCAAATGCCCTTTTTATCAAATTTGTTTCAAAACTACACAGTTCAAACCTTTTCCTTTATTCTAGTAAATGCTCCTTTTTCCCCAAACCAAAATGCATGCTTGACAGAGGTTGAATAGCCAAAATTAAGTTTGCGCAAGCTTGCGATGAAATTAAGCTTGCAGTTTAGTTCGCAGCTGCTAGCTAAACTGCAAGCTTAATTTCACTCCTGCAAGCTAAACTATACAATATTTAAGCTTGCGGTAAGCTTGCAGTTTGGCTCGCAGCTGCATTAAGCTACCACCTGCCTCTAGCACCCAGACCTTTACCACTTTTAGGTGGTCTCATTAGCGGGGGTTTACTGTATTTGTTTTCATAAATATTGAAAAAGTGATTATAGTAGAGTGTCTGTAGTAGTACATGTATTGTCTGGATCCTGGGTCCATGCTTATTAAACTTTTAGTTGAGTCTGAGATCGTTCTCAAGTTTTTGATTGGTCAGATTTGAGCCAAAGACTCAAATCTGACCAATCAAAAGCTTGAGAACTCAAATCTGACCAATCAAAAGCTTGAGAATTACTCATCTGGATTGCACTCACTGGTCAACACCCAATATCTCCATGGGTCAGTAAAGGTGAATTAGTCAATTTTGATACCTTTATTTAACCCTTTCCCCCATAGGCTATTTTTAGATCCATCCACTTTGAATAAATCTACCGAAAAAGAGCATTAACTAAAGAAAAGGAAATGCCTTTCTACGCTTCTGTAAAAATTACGCAATAAAACCATTGTGATAAATAGAACATTTGCTCCTATAGGAGCAAATGCTCTATTTATCACAACAGTTTCATAATGTGACTTTTACAGACTCGTAGAAAGGTGTAGTTATGGAGGAAAGGGTTAAGACTGACAAATCAGTAGCAAAAAGTTTTGAACCAAACCAAAGTCCTCCTTCCTAGGTCTGCATTTTTTGCCAAAGTTTGTTTATCTGAATAGTTATGGTATGTTCCATGCACTTTTTCAGACCAATTTGCGTTAACATTTAAACAAAGCCAGTTTTTTTATCCAGGATGAAATTTCCAAGTAATTTGGCTTCTCAGCAGAATTTGCTGACACTGTTGTTTTGAAAAGATATAGCAGAACTTTTAGAATTAAAGGCAATGACAGCATTTCCAGATGAAAGGAACCTGAGAGGATTAAAATGTCAAATAAGGAATTACAATAGTTTAAACTTGTATCTGATGTCCATGTAAGAATAAATGAATATATGAATATTAATTAGCTGAATATTTTTTATATTGATATTGTGAATAATGGGAATTTTTACTGTAATGGAGACTGTAAGACTGCTGGTACAGGAGCTGTCTGATCTGGGTTTAATTCTGTTTGCAAATGCATGGAAAATGCATCTCTATCAGGAAAAGGGTTAATTTGTGTTCAGCCCTCAATCCGCTTATTGTGATCTTGCATTTCGTAGTCTTTTTGTTCCTAATAAATGGATCAATCTTCAAAGAAAAATAAATGATCACAAATAAACAGGAAAAATGGATTTTAGCCACTAGCACATTCGGCCATTTTTTGTCTGCAATTTTTGCTGTCTGCTTCATACTGTAAAATATATTTTTCTTCCATTTCTTAACCCTTTCAGAGAGGGAAATGAGTCACTAACATCCTTTGCAAACAGTGTAGACCCAGATGAGAGGGCTCCTAGAGGAGCCCTCTCATCAGGGTCCACACTATTTGTCATGTTAAAAATAACCCCGAGTATTCACAGTAAGTTTGACCTTTTTATAATTTGGGAATGGTCCATTTGACAAATAAGCGTTGGAAGGTTTAACAGAAAAAAGCATTATCAGAGATTCAGGTTGTTTGGATCCTGATGATATTGTGTGTCTCTCAGTAACGCCTTTGAACCAATTTGCTTGCATTCTTCTTGCTTATGTTTAAGTCTTTGTACACCAGCATCAATTAAAGATGACCTAAACAGTTTAGATTCAGATGAGAGTCTGAACATCTTGATGTCTGAACAGGATCTAAACAGTTTGATGCTCTTAAAGTTTTGGTGTTGTTTTATTAAATGAATGGAAGGAAAATGAACTTAATATGAGAATTAGGGGATATGTCAGTTTTTGTTGACAACACTGACTTGGCATGCTAATGGTCAAAGATGAATATAATTACAACAAACATAATTATGAAATTAGGATACTTTTGAGTTCAAGGCTTTGATTTACAGAAGCTTTTATCATAACAAAGTAGGAGGAATGGAAATAGGTTAACCCTTTCCTCCATAGATATGCCTTTCTACATCTTTGCAATGAGGATATACCCAGATCAGAAGACTCCTGTAGGAGCTGTCTGGTTAGAATCTGCTCTGTTTGCTTATGGAATAATATAGATCTGATTCTACAATTTTTGAAATCGCAAAACTTTCCTTTGTTAACATTCCATTTTAGTAATTCAACTAATGAATATTCATTGACCGTATTCTTTAAGAATATTTATGCCAGACTTGGCCAATTTTTGATATTGATTAATTCAAGTATAAAGGATAAGGACATTTATTGCAAGAGTAAAACATCTTACATATCAGCAAACAGAACAGAGCCTGATCAGACAGCCCTTAATTCATTCTCTCCTAGGCTATTTTTAGACCCAACCTTTTTTAATTAATCTACCAAAAAGGAACATTATAAACCAGAGAAAAGGAAAAGTTTAGTATTGTGCAGTTTAAAACCATTGTGATAAATAGAGCATTTGCTCCTATAGGAGCAAATGCTCTATTTATCACAATGGTTTCACAATGTGAATTTTATAGAGGCGCAAAAATGCGTCACTAGGGGGTAATGTGTTAAACTAGCTTTCTTATCTTGGTCTACTCTGTTTGCCAAAGGTGTAAGAAGATTGGGTTATGAAGTAAAATGTTAACCCTTTCTTTGTTTCTATGTTTATTCCGAATTTCAATACCTCCTGCATATTCATGGACTAAATAGTAATAATGAAATACGGAACATTGTAGCCAGTTTAAAAAGTAAAGAAGTAAAGAAACAGACTATCAAATTCCATTAGCAAGCAGCGCAGACCCTGATCTGATTGCTCTTATAGAAGCCATCTGATCTAGGTCTACTCTGCTTGCAGATGCGTGAAAAGGCATTTAGATGAAGGAAAGGGTTTAAGGTAAGGTCATCAATTTATTTCATCTTCAGGGCCATGCCGTCAGCCAACTGTGTAAGACAGTGGAAGACGTAAGCGTGTATGGCACAGCCTCAAGCCACAAGCATGAGAAGGTGAAGGACAACGTGACTCAGATCATTGACAGAGCTAGCGACTACGCCCAGGAAGTTAGAAAGTAGGTAGATGTAATGCCAAATCAATGTTGTTTTAAAAAAAATATTTACATTTACTTAAATTGCTTAGCAAAATATTGTCAGCAGAAAATATATCGAAAAGCTGATATAGACAGATGCTGCCTTCAAATTGTTTTATATATCAGAAACCAGGTTGCTTTCACACTTTATCTGTTCAATATTCATGTAAGAAATAATGACTTCATGAATATTTATAAGCCCACCAGTAGGGATAACACCCTCCCTCATTGATATTTATAGAAAAAAAAAATCATGCCTTCATGAATGTACAGTAAAACCTCTCTATAACAGCCACTAAATTGGGTTAATTAGTTCATATTTAGGGCAGATGGTTGCGTAACCCTTTTCCTTATATAAACGTGTTTTCACGCATTTGCAATCAAAGTAGACCCAAATCAGACGCCTCCTAGAGGAGCCGTCTGATCAGGGTCTGCTCTGTTTGCTAATAGAATTTAATAGATCTGTTTCTTTACTTTCTAAAATGTCTAAAATGTTCCACCATCCATATTTCTTTATAACTATTTTGTTAATGAATATTCAGTAGGTATTGAAATTTGGCCTAAATATAGAACAGGGAAAGGGTTAAAGCAAGGTGAAAGTAAATCAAAGCGCTCCTATAGGAGCGTTCTGTTTTACTTTCACCTTGCCTTAAGCAGCCACCTGCCTTTCATGCAAAGTACTTGATGTAATTTAGTGGTTGTTATAGAGAGGTGTTACTGTAGGTTATTTAATTTTTATAATGGAAAATGAACTAGGGGTGTTTGGGCCATTTCAGAAACTGTAGAATAGGATTTATATAATTCCATAAGCAAACAGAGCAGACCCTGATCAGACAATTCCTAGAGGAGTCGTCTGATCTGATTATACTCTGTTTGCAAAAGTATGAAAAGGCATTATATGAGAGAAAGGTTTAAAAAATGGGGGAACAAAATTAATGAATTAAATAATAATTTTGAAACATTAGACAACGGTATGTACCGGTATACTTTTAAGGTCAATGAAAAAAACGATATCTGATGAACAAGTAATACCTTTCATTTCAGTTCACTTACAGCAAAAACTTTTGTTTACTTGACATTGGCAATTAAACCTCTCGCTGCCAATGCCGGATCTGTGATTACCTATGCAAACAGTTTGGATCCAGATGAGACGCCGAGTAACTCGGCGTCTCATCAGGATCCAAACTGTTTGTTACTGTTACTATGTTTTTGAAACAAAAATGAAGAAAATCAAAAGAATGAAAATTTGTAGCAGACGACAAAGTTAGCAGAAGACAGTGAAAGGGTTAATGAAAGAAAACATGAAATATACAATGAATAATACAATTATGTTTTCAAATAAAAACTCTAAATTGTATGATCACATGACCAGTAATGGGACATACATTTTGTCGCATTTTGATTTCTTTAGAAAATTGTTGACTTTTAATTTACCGGTATGTATGCAATGAGTGTAGACCCAGACTACTGCCATGACAATAAATGACCATTTACTGTATAGAGATGCTGTTGACACATTTGTTAACAGAGTAGACCCAAATCAGATGGTTCCTGTAGCAGTTTTCTGATCTGAGTCTACACTGTTTGCGATTGCTAGTGCACTTATTTCCCACATTGAAATTCTTAATTTTTCTGATTTGATATTAACTGTAGAATCAGATCTATATCATGTAAAAAGCAAACAGAGCAGACCCTGATCAGACGGCTCCTTTAGGAGTCGTCTGATCTGGGTCTTTTCTGTTTGAAAATGCATTAAAATGCATTTATATGAAGGGAAGGGTTAACCCTTTCCCTGTTAAATATTTATGTAAAGAATTATTATAAGCTGATTTTTTATAAAGGCATAATTAGGTACACATGACCTTTTGGTATTGGTAGAAACTGTAGATTCAGTTCTATTATAATTTCCTAAGCATACAGAGCAGACCCTGATCAGACCTTGATCAGATGGCTCCCACAGGAGCTGTCTGATCTGGATTTACTCTGTTTGCGAAGGCGTGAAAAAGTTTTTATATTAGGCAAAGGGTTACATTGAGAATTGAAGCCACCAGCAATTTTAACCCTTTCCCTGTTCTGTGTTTATTACAAATTTCAATACCTACTGAATATTCATGGACTAAGTAGTTGTAATGAAATATGAAAGGTGGATCATTGTAGCCATTTTAGAAAGCAAAGAAACAGATCTATCAAATTCCACTAGCAAACAGAGTAGACCCTGATCAGACGGATCAGGGTGGAGCCGTCTGATCTGGGTCTACTCCGTTTGCAAATGCATGAAAATACGTTTATATGAGGGAAAGGGTTAAGCTCAGGTGATGACTTGCTTTGTGTACTTAGGACTTTTATTACACATTTGCAAACAGTTTGGATCTGTGTGAAATTCTGTGTGAGTAACTCAGTGTCTGATCTTGATCCAAACTGTTTGTGTTTGAAAATAAATTGAAAGAAGCAAACTGCACTTTTAGAATAGAAATTGTAAGGCAACATGTTTTGCAGATAAATGCTACTTAGAAATGGTTGATTGTGTTTATCATGACATTATGGAGAATGAGGCCTTTTAATAATTTTCTCTTCACATGCTCACAGTGCTATGTCAGTCTCAGGCATAAATGTTTCCTCTATTTAATCTCATGAAGCAAACGTTTGTTTCATTTCTTTTCAAACAAATGTCAAAGTGTCAAACAGTTTGGATCTTGATGAGATGCTGAGTAACTGAGTGTTTCATCTGGATCCAAACATTAAGGTTGAGCTTCTGGAACTTGCTAAGAATCAAACTACATGTAGTTAACCTTTAAGCCAGGACACATATGCACTTTTATTTGCAAACAGAGTAGATCCAGATCAGAGGGCTCCTTTAGGAGACCTCTGATCAGGGTCTGCATTGTTTGTCATTCAAAGTCCTCTAGCAAGTATAACCCTTTCCTCCATCAATATGCCTTCCTACGCCTCTGTAACAGTCACTTCTTGAAACCATTGTGATAAATAGAGCATTTGCTCCTATAGGAGCAAATGCTCTATTTATCACAATGGTTTCAAAACTACACAAATCTAAACTTTTCCTTCTCTCTAGTAAATGCTCCTTTTCGGTAGATTTATTCAAAGAGGTTGGGTCTAAAAATAGCCTATGGAAGAAAAGGTTAATTAAGCCTTTTATACTGAGTAGACTCGACAGTTAATCACTGATAGCCTAGTCAACTCTGAAAGTTTAGTACCGCAAGGGTTAATGTAGATAAGGTTTCACATAAACTGTTGAATGTATTTGTTTTTCATTTGTTCTCATTGAAATTAGAGACTTTTATTGGATACTGAAAATTGAACATTGGTTAGCCTTTATCATGTGTATATCGGAGAGACTGACAGACAGAATCCTGTTGAGACAAAGAGTAACCTGGCATTTTTATCAGGATCCAAACTGTTTAAGCTGCCATATGACTATTAACCATTTCCTTGTTCTATGCTGTATATTGAATATTCATTGACAAAATAGTTATAATGAAATATTTAAGTTTGGAACATTGTAGCTATTTTTAGAAACTAAAGAAACAGAATTACGAAATTCCATTAGCAAACAGAGTAGACCCAGATTAGACTGGGTCTATTCTGTTCGCAGATGCATGAAAAGTCAGTTATATGAAGGAACTCACAGTGCAAATGGTATCATATTTAAAAATACATCAGAGGAGAATTTGTGCAGGCAGCAATTTTTAAAGAGGCAAAAGAGCAGAAGATAGTGTTTCTACAGAATGTGACAGAATGTGTTATAAACCTTAATTAGATGTTATTTCTCTGAGAGGTAATTACAAACCCCTTCACTGCCAGACATTTTCCTACTTGATACATTATTGACTGCTTCAAGGCTTATGTCTCATGGGTTTTCCTTCATTGTCTCTTAGAAAAAAAGATAAACAGAGTGTGAAACAGCTTGTATCCTGATGAGATGTTGAATTACTCAGCATCCAATCTGGATCCAAACTATTTGCATTTGATATATCGATCGGTCTTCATGACATTGAAGGGGTTAAGCAGAGTTATTGTCTAAAGCTTTGTAGCCTTTTAACTCTTTGCATGCTAAGTAATTTTCGTCTGCAACAATTGTTGTCTGCTTCAATTCTTAAAATAAAACTTATTTCTTTACAAAAATATGGTCACTTTGACAAACAGTTTTGGTACTGATGAGACGCCGCATTATGCCATGTCTCATCTGGATCCGAACTGTTTGCATAGGTAATCATAGTTTTGCCGCTAGCATGCAAAGAGTTAATTAACCCTTTCTTTTATATAAACGCATTGTCATGCATTTGCTAACAGAGCAGACCCAGATCAGATGGCTCCTGGAGGAGCCGTCTGAACAGGGTCTGGTCTGTTTGCAAATGGCATTTGATAGATTTGTTTCTTTAGTTTCTAAAATTGGCTTCAATGTTCCACCTTCTGTGGAACCTTCTTTCATTGTAACTGTTTTATATTTTGTTCATGAATATTTCAGAAGGTTTTGAAATTTGGAATGATATAAAACAGGGAAAGGGTTAACGTTTTGCCTGCTAGCAGTGCATTTGTGATAAGTTGATAATTGTAAAAGGCTGGATCCAGATGAGATGCAAAGTAACTGGACATTCTCATCGGTATCTAAACTATTTAACTCTCGGGCTGTATTTTTGTGGAGATACAGTAAAACCTCTCTATAATGACCACTAAATTGTGTTAATTATTTGGTATTTATTGCAGGTGGCCACTTAAAGCAAGGTGAAAGTAAAACAGAACGCTCCTATAGGAGCGTTCTGTTTTACTTTCACCTTGCTTTAAGCGGCCACCTGACTTTTACACAAAATAATTGATGTAATTTAGTGGTTGTTATAGAGAGGTTTTACTGTACATTAGTTTTACCCATTACATCACATGCTATTTTTAGACCCAGCCTCGTTGAATAAATCTACTATGAAAAGGAGTAAAATGTACTAGATCGAGAATGGGAATATTTTAGAATGGTTTAGTTTTAAAACTATTGTGATAAATAGAGCATTTTCTCCTATGGAACAAAAATAATGTTCTATTTATGTAATCCTGTAAAATTTATTTATCACATTGCTTTCAAAAAAGTGACTTTTACAAAGGTTTCAAGAATTTTCAATATGAGGGAATGGGCTGAATATTCATGTAGGAAATAAAGACGTCACGATGATCAATATCTATGAATGATTTTTTATAATGGCATAATTATGCACATGTACATGAGTTTTTGGTATCTGTAGAGTCGGATCTATTATAATGCCATAAGCAAACAGAACATATCCTGATCAGATGGCTCCTACAGGAGCCATCTGGTCCGGATCTACTCTGTTTGCAATGATGTGAAAAGACATTAATGTAAAGGAAATGGTTAACACTTCCTCTGTATAGACATTTGGCACCTTTGCAAACAGAGAACACCCAGATTAGATGGTTCCTGTAGCATCAGCTTTGTTTGCTTATGGCTGAAAGTAGATGTGATTCCACTGTGTCTGCCTTGGACAAACTTTCCTGTATTCATAAGCCATCTCAATAAATAGTCTTCTTATTATTCATGATTATTTCTAACATGAATATTCATAAGGGAATACATTGACCCTTTCCCTCATATAAATGCTTTTTCATTCCATTGCAAACAGAGCTAAGACCCAGATCAGATGGCTCCTATAGGAGCCATCCAATCAGGATCTGTTCTGTTTGCTTGTTGAAATTATAATAGATCTGACTTTACAGTTTCTACTAATACCAAGAAATCCTGTGTATGTATGCCAAAGATATTTTATAAATTCAGCAAAAAAAACCCAATTAAATTGTCATCACACTCAAACACATTCTTTCCAAACCTAACCCACTGATCAGCTAAAACTGTCATTTCTCCACCAAACCCTATCACAGCTCCAGATAAGATGCATACAGGTACTTCAAAACATTTTCAAACTCCTTTGTTTCTCCACCAAACCCTTTACTGTGACCACTCTTTAGAATCGTCTAGTCGAAGAGACGATTCTAAAGAGTGGTCACAGTATAGGGTTTGGTGGAGAAATGACGATTTTAGTATTTGGGTACACACCTTTATCTGTCGCTCTGCCTATACTGTGACCACTCTTTAGAAGAGTCTTCGAGACGATTCTAAAGAGTGGTCTCTGCACAAGGTTTGGTGGAGATCTCGAAATAAAGGAGATGCTCTTGAAAATGTTTCAATTTATGCAACTTATCTGGGCCTCTGTACAAATATAATCTGAAAGCTTTTCTGTTTTTCTTTGCCGAAGCAAGAATCAGCGTCAGCTATTTTGTCATTTTCTTTGTAAGGAGGTTGCAAGAAAAATAATTCAGTATTCTCTTACATCTGTAGCTCCCTTTTTTGCCAATTAAAGTTCTGATAAAACTTTTTGTTTGTGTAATATTTGTAATCAAACAAAGTTCGTAATTGTTGCTATGGCAGCAGAAAGAGTAAAAGATTTTGCCTGCTTGGATTCAGTCAAATTTCTGCTTAACACTTTACCTCATAGAGACGCTTTTTAATGTTTTTGCAAACATGTTTTTGACCCTGATCATGTAGGAGCCATCTGATCAGAGTCTGCACTGTTTGCTCATGTGCTTAACCTTTCCCTCATAAACATGTTTTCATGCATCTGCAAACAGAGAAGACCCAGATCAGATGGCTCCTATAGGAGACGTCTGATCAGGGTCTGCTCTGTTTGCTAATGAACTTTGATAAATCTGTTTCTTTACTTTCTAAAATGGCTACGGTGTACTCACCTTCCGTATTTCATTATAACTATTTTGAGGTATTGAAATTTGTAATAAACATAGAACAGTGAGAGGGTTAAAAAGATTTGATTCTACAGTCTGCAATTGTCGTTATAATAATTCAGTTAATAATATTCATGATGTCAATGTTTCTGACATGAATATTAATCAGGTAAGGGATTAACCCATTCCCTCATATTGACCCCTTTTGACACCTCTGTAAAAGTCTCTTTTTGAAACTATTGTGATAAATAGAGCATTTGCTTCATAGAAGCAAATGCTCTATTTATCACAATGGTTTCAAAACTACACAATTCTAAATTTTGGTTGTTCCTAGTAAATACTTTTTTTCCATTAACCTGTTCCTCCATATGCTATTTTTAGTTCCAACCTCTGTGAATAACTCTACTGAAAAGGAGCATTAACTAGAGAAAAGGAAAATTTTAGAATTTTGTAGGTTGAAACAATTGTGATAAATAAAGTATTTGCTCCTATAGGAGCAAATGCTCTATTGAACACAATGGTTTCATAAAGTGACTGTTACAGAGGCGTAGAAAGGCATATATATGGAGGAAAGGGTTAAAGTTTTAAAAAGACTATTGACCGAGTGGCGAACAACTTGGATCCTGATGAAATACCGAGTTACTCTATCATACAGAGCTACAGATAAGGGTGTGTACCCAAATACTAAAATCGTCAATACTCCACCAAAGCCTATACTGTCACCACTCTTTAGAATCGTTTCTTCGAGACCATTCTAAAGATTGGTCATAGTATAGGCTTTGGTGGAGAAATAAAAGAGTTGTTTTTGAAAATGTTTTGATTTACACATCTTATCTGGAGCACTGACTCCATGTCTCATCAGGATCCAAATGCCTGTCAGTTTGTGCTTAGCAAGTCTTTGGTTAACATTATGTTTTCAAATACAAAGTTCAGACCATGCATTTTCTTTAACCCGTTCCCTCATATAAACGCATTTTCATGCATTTGCAAACAGAGCAGACCCAGATCAAATGGCTCCTATAGGAGCTGTCTGATCAGGTTCTGCTCTGTTTGCTAATGGAATTTGATAGATCTGTTCCTTTAGTTTCTAAAATGGCTACCATCAAACGTGTGCACCTTCCATATATCATTATAACTATTTTGTCCATGAATGTTTAGTAAGTATTTAAATTTGGAATAAACATAGAACAGGAAAAGGCTGCCTATCAACATTGTATATTTGTATTGATTGTTCCATAGTTAGTATTAGTTACCCTAAATATTCAGACAATCTCTGCCTCTCCACCCCTTTGTTAAGTTGAATAGTCATTAGTCAGTACTATTTTGATACATTTGTATTTTAATTAGATTTACAGAGTAGCAAATAGTGTAGACCCAGATCATACTGTTCCTTACAGGAGCAGTTTGATCTTGGTCTGAACTATTTTCTTATTTCAGAATTTTTATGGTAATTTGGACAATACCAGATAAAATTTCTTTTGTCCTTTTGTCATGATCGTTTCTTAATTTGGATCTAACTGTTTGAATGCTGAATATTCAGAGTGGAATGACCCATCAGTGTTTAACAAATAGAATCCATTCAGTATTAAGGGATTAAATTTGCTAGAGGATTTTGAATAACAAACGTAACAGACCTTTATCAGAGAACTCCTGCAGGAGCCCTCTTTTTATGGTCTATGCTGTCTGCCAATGTGAATACACTCATTATCAGTATTTCAAAGGATTGAAAACTTAAAATGGGTTCAACAGTATGGTAACTTGGAGATTTCTTTTGTATATTTTTCAACCAAAAGATAGCTTTTTCAACTTTGAATGAGAATTCAGTAAAATCGCTTAACCCTTAAATTTCCCTGTTCTATATTTTCAATACCTACTGAATATTTATGGACAAAATAGTTATAATGAAATATGGAAGGTGGAACATGGTAGCCATTTTAGAAAGTAAAGAAACAAATCTATTGAATTCCATTATCAAACAGAGCAGACCCTATAGGAGCCGTCTGATCTGGGTCTACTCTGTTTGCAAATGCACGAAACACGTTTGTATGAGGGAAAGGGTTAAATAAATGTTTACCAAATGATAGCTTTTTCAACAAAATCTCTTAATTACATCCACTAAAGAGTAGTCTGATTCTGTGCCAATAAGGTAGGTTGTAGCTTTTTTATAATGTCATATGGACGTTTGTCCATAGCAAAAACTGTAGAATTCCAAAAGCAAACAGACCAGACCCTGATAAGATGTCTTGATGACTCCTACAGTTTGATTCTACTCTGTTCACAAATACAGTAGAAGCTGTCCTAAGCAGTTATTCATTTATTGAACACAGGGATCTTAGAAAGAAGGTGGTTGCTTAATGCAGGATAAAATTTATCCACAATGAAAGCTCCTACAGGAGCTTTCTGCATCACTTTTGTCCTGCATTAAGCAACCATCTATATTAAAGACCATACATTGATTGGACACAGGAATCCTTAAAAGCAGGTTATGCTTAATGCAAGGCAATTGTAGGAGCTTTCTGCACTACTTTTGACCTGTATTAAGCTATCACCTGCTAACTGACCTATAACTAGATCTCTTTTTGATGGTCGCTTAACCGGCATTACCTCATAGGCTATTTTTAGATACAACCTCTTTGGAAAAATCTACCAAAAAGAAGCATTAACTAGAGAAAAGGAAAATTTTAGAATTTTGCAGTTTGAAACCATTGTGACAAATAGAGCAATTGCTCCTATTATAGGAGCAAATGCTCTATTTATCACAATGACTTCACAAAGGGACCTTTACAGAGTCGTCAAAAGTCGTCAATATGAGGGAATGGGTTAAGACAGGTTATATCGTACATGAAAGGACTTCTGTATTAGATAAAGAGGTAGTTTCTACCTTATATTTGTTTATTTTTGCAGGGTAACCCCAGAGGGAGTGGACATTGTACTGGATTGCATGTGTGGAGAGGACACGAACAAAGGCATATCTCTGTTGAAACCAATGGGAAAATATATACTCTACGGTGAGTTCTAAATGCCAGGGCGATTAGGAAACTACTTGATGACTTGGTCAATACTCTCAATCCCTATCTGTGTTTATGCCCCCAATCTCCCTAAATTGGCTCGTCCATCTTTCTGTTAACCCATTCCTCCATAGGCTATTTTTAGACCCAACCTCTTTGAATGAATCTACCCAAAAGGAGCATTTACTAGAGAAAAGGAAATTTTTTAGAATTTTGTAGTTTGAAATCATTGTGATAAATAGAGCAGTTGCTCCTATAGGAGCAAATGCTCTATTTATCACAATGGTTTCAACAGGTGACTTTTACAGAGGCGTAGAAAGGCATATTTATGGAGGAAAGGGTTAATCAGTCCTTCCATCTGTCACATGTTTGTTTCATGCTAATAACCTTTATTTGAAAGAGATATCTTTTTGATTGATGGCTTTGCAAACAGAGAAGATCCTGATCTGAATCCTAAAATTTCAGAGTTGAATGGTCCATCATTGTTTTACAATACAAGCAGAGTCCATTGAAGTTGAAAGTGTATAATTTGCTAGATGAATTTTAATAACAAACAGTGCAGATCATGAACAGAGGACTCCCCTAGGACAAACCCAAAGGAGCCACTTGATCAGGGTATATACTACTTGCTACTATGGCAGTCTAATATTGCTTTCTCTATTGACTCTGTTCATCTGTCTATCTGTCCATATGCCAATCTGTCCATCTATTCATCTGTCTGTCGTAACTTTTGTGCCATAGATTTTTCTTTACACTTCCACCTGCAGGGGACACACATATTCCTTAGAATACTGTTGTTTTATTGCTGCATTCTCTATATATTACTAACTCTTTTTTTTTCAGGATCGTCTAATATTGTGACAGGTGAAACAAAGAGTTTCTTCAGCTTTGCTAAGTCAGTAAGTGCATTTCTTCAGCTTTGCTAAGTTTGTAAGTGCATTTTATTCCCCTTGTGTATACTAACCCACATGAGCCAGTTCACAGCAGAAATAGCACTGAAATATTGCAGTTCCGCAGACCCAAATTGGCTACTTCAGTAGAACCTGTCCTAAATGGCTATTCATTTATTGAACATAGCAGTGTTAAATAGTTGGTTGCTTAATGCAGGGCAAATGTAATGCAGAAAGCTGCTATAGGTCCTGCTTTAACCCTTTCCTCCATAAATACGCCTTTCTAAGCCTCTGTAAACATCACCTGTTGAAACCATTGTGATAAATAGAGCATTTGCTCCTATAGGAGCAAATGCTCTATTTATCACAATGGTTTCAAACTACAAAATTCTAAAATTTTCCTTTTCTCTAGTTGATGCTCCTTTTCAGTAGATTTATTCAAAGAGGTTGGATCTAAAAATAGCCTATGAGGGAATGGGTTAAGCTACCACCTGCCTTACAGACCCATAATTAGACCTCTTTTTAATGGGGGCGTAAGACAGGTTCTACTGTACATTCAAATGCAGAAAATCAGTGTAAATGTCATTTGCAAACAGTGTAGACCTGGAGAGCGACTCTGATCTGTGGCTTAAGTGGTATAGAAGATGGCAATTTTTTCTCTTTATTAGTGGAAGATTTTTGTAAGATCCCATACATAGCATGGTTCAGGGAAAATACATGTTTACTGCAACAAGAACAACACCATCAGATTACATGGTGCCTATGGATCAATTTGTTGCAGTAATGGTAACTAGTCTTTGCTGTGTTAACCCTTTCCTTCGTATTAACATGTGTTCACGCATTTGCAAATAGAGTGGACCCAGATCAGACGGCTCATATAGGAGTAGTCTGATCTAGGTCTACCCTGTCTGCTAATGGAAATTGAAAAATCAGTTTCTTTACTTTCTAGCATGACTACAATTTTCCACCTTCCATATTTTGTTATAACAATTTTGTCCACAAATATTCAGTAGATACCGAAATTTGGAATAATCTTAAATTAGAACACAGAAAGGGTTAAATTAATTAACCCTTTCAATGCTGAATTGTCAAATGGACTGTACAAATTCAAACATTCAGGGAATATTTTAAAGAAAGGTGTAACTTGGCACACTGTGCAGACCTTGATGAGAGGGCTCCTCTAGAAGCACTCTCATTAATTTGGGTCTACACTGTTTGCAAAGGACATTAGTGTCTCATTTTTTGCAATGAAAGGGTTCATGAAATAGATTAATTTAGGCCAAGATAAAATAAATATACAGTGCTCCCTCCCTACAATGGCCCTCTCAATAACGATTCCCTCCTTACAACAACACATGTCACTGTTTCCGAAACAACAAGGCTCCAGACACAACTTTTTTCCATCGTAATTTCTTTATGCCTCAATCAAACACTATGTTGTGACCACTCTTTAGAATCGTCACTTTGTGACGATTCTAAAGAGTGGTCACAACACAGGGTTTGATTGATGCATAACGGTTTTAGTTCTCAAAATACACCTTATCTGGGGATCTGCAAACAAGCTAATTATGTTTGATTTTCCCTCCCTATAACAACTCCCTCTGAACAACACATACAATCTTCGTATCCCAAAGGGTGTTGTTGTAGAGAGGGAGCACTGTATGTTTATTAGTGAGCAATGCCACAGTGTTTCAGTCCTTTCTACTATCTCTCTTGACAGGTAAAAATGAAGGTAGGACCAAGTTTAAAATTAATGTATTTTTGTACTCTCATACTAACACTTAACACATTGAAAACTATTAACCCATTCCCTCATAGGCTATTTTTAGATCCAACCACTCTGAATAAATCTACTGAAAAGGAGAATTAACTAGAGAAAAGGAAAATTTGAGAATTTTGTAGTTTGAAACCATTGTGATAAATAGAGCATTTGCTCCTATAGGAGCAAATGTTCTATTTATCACAATGGTTTCAAACTACACCCATTAGGTGATTTTTACAGAGGTGTGTTAATCAGAGCTGCAGATAACTGTGCATACACAAATACTAAAATCGTCAATTCTCCACCAAACCCTCTCTTTGAGACGATTCTAAAGAGTGGTCACAGTATAGGGTTTGGTCGAGAAATAAAGGAGCTATTCTTGAAAATGTTGAAATTTACGCATCTAATCTGGACCTCTGCTATTAATAGTCAGAAAGTATTGTATGTTGATCTTAATTCTAAAGGTAAATAAGTCTTCCATTCGTTTTTAACTATTCACCTAATAGAGATGTCATATGCCTTTGCAAACGGAGCAGACATAGATCAGATGGCACCGGTAGGAACCCTTTGATCACAGTCTTCTCTGTTTGCTTTTGGAATAATTACCCTGGCTATTAAGCCGGACAAATTTTGGCAAACTGGGCAGACTCTGAACTGCTCCTGATAAAGCAGTTTGATCAGGGTCTATGCTATTTGTTACTCCATCGGTTTCATTTGAGTGATGAAATACAGTAAAAACTCGATACTACGAAATTTTAGTAATGAAGAATTTATGTCATTGTAGGCAGGTAGCTGCTTAATGCAGGGTGAAAGTCATGCAGAAAGCTCCTAGAGGAGCTTTCTGCATGACTTTTATTCTGCATTAAGCTGCCACCTGCGTACAAAGACATAAATTCTTCATTACGAAATTTTCGTAGTATTGAGTTTTTTACTGTATTTCCGTCACTCAAATGAAACCGATGGAGTAACAATAGCCACCTGCGTAAAAGATCAATAATGGTACGTAATTGAGTGTTCGTGGTATTGAGTTTTTACTGTACTTGTTGAGCTTTAAATTACCATGTTGGAGAGAGAAGACTGCATGGATGGCTTAATATGTAGGTATTGCATTTCTGCATAATCTTCTAACCTGGTATGTGCTAGAGTAATTCAAGCTTCTGTATAACCTTGAGCTGTATCCACCATTATTTGGCTTTAAGCTTTAAACCTTTCAATACTTAATTTTCAGAGTGGAATAATAAAATAAGTCCATCAGTTTTTAACTATAGAGCTCACTCAGTATGAAAGGATTCTGAATAACAGACAGTGCAGAGTCTGATCAGAGGGTTCCACTAGGATCTGGGTCTACACTGTTTGCAAAAGCCACTTTATAAGAGAGTGACAACTAATCAAACTCTGTTTGTCGACAGATTGTCGACTTGAGAATCAATCTACAACCACGAAGAAAATACAGAATATTTACTTCGTGCTACAACATACTTCTACTTTGGAATAACTGACTAGTTGTCAAAGAAATAGGCATCTATCATTAGAAACACACATGATGTTTGTTAGTGATGACTATAAACAAATAATTTTTTTTATTGAATTAACCCTTTTTATATAAACACCTTTCAAAACACACTTTTTCAAACAGAGTAGACATTTTCAAACAGAGTAGACCCAGATCAGACAGCTCCTACATGAGCCATTTGATCAGAGTCTGCTCTGTTTGCTTTTGACATGATATAGATCTGATTCTACAGTTTTTGTCAAAGCAAAACATTCCCTACATGATTCATGGATCAGGGTCTGCACTGTAGGTTATAAAAAATTATTTTCTTCAGTGTTAAATTTTTTTTACAATTTTTTGCTGAATTAGTATTCAGAACGGGAGCAAGTTTTAATTATTCTTCACGTGAATAGTTAGATGATGAAATTGACACATATGCATTGATCCATATAGTTTTATGGCTTTATGACTTTTATTTCAATGTATTTTGGTATTTATTTTACAGTGGTGGCAGGTGGACAAAGTGAGCCCAATCAAGCTCTACGATGAGAATAAGACAATTTCTGGCTTCCAGCTGCGACACTTGGCATTCCAACAACACCAGCACCAGTACATCCGCACTGTGATGAACCGCTTGTTCCAACTTTACAGCCAGGGCAAGATCCACCCCGTGGTAGACAGTACATACGCTTTTGAAGATGTGAGTCATGTAACCAAATTCCCCTTTCACCATTCTATGGGAATAACCTCTTTCCACTTGGTCCTGTCTTCCACTACTCTCTTAGATGTTGCAAAGCTCATACATGTCCATGCAGGCTGCAATGAGTTACCAATATAAATTTCAAACAAATGTATAATTGATCAAGATTCAGATGCATTTTTAATTTTCTTTCTCAAAGTTCTGCATTTCTGAAATATACTTGACAAAATTTGAACACATGCTACCAGCTATTGTGCTTATTGTATGATCTAAATCCCCTTCTACTAGAATTCTGGTTTCAAGGAGTTTTACTGTATTATCTTTATTTGAACACATGCTACCAGCTATTGTGCTTACTGTGTTTACCTTGTGTTATTTAATTTATATCATCTGATGATTATTCATGACAGACTCCAGCCTTTGTGTATATTTAACCCTTTCCCTGTTCTGTATTTAGGCCAAATTTCAATACCTACTGAATATTCATTAACAAAATAGTTATAAAGAAATATTGAAGATGGAACATTGTAGACATTTTAAAAAGTAAAGAAACATATCTATCAAAGTTTAGTAGCAAACAGAGAAGACCCTGATCAGACGGCTCCTCTAGGAGCCGTCTGATCTGGGTCTACTCTGTTTGCAAATGCGTGAAAACACGTTTATATGAGGGAAAGGGTTAACCATTAACCTATTCCCTCATATTGACGCCTTTTGATGCCTCTGTAAAAGTCAGATTTTGAAACCATTGTGATAAGTAGAGCATTTGCTTCATAGGAGCAAATGCTCTATTTATCACAATGATTTCAATTAAAACTACAAAACTCTAGGATTATTCTTTTTTCTAGTAAATTCTGCTTTTCATTAGATTTGTTCAAAGAGGTTTGGTCTTAAAATAGCCTATGAGGTAATGGGTCAAATTTACTCAATAAATATGACTTTCTATGCCTTTGCAAACAGAGTAAACCTAATGATAGACAGTATAGAATCAGATCTATGATAATATTCATTTATATTATGTACAAACATGAACAATCTGATCTGGGTCTGCTCTGTTTGCAAAGGTGCCTATATCAGGTAAAGGGTAAAATAAAACTGTTACTTCAGGAGCTTCTTGATCTGGGTCTGCAGTATGTACCTAAGTTTGTCTGGTCAGATACTGAGACTAATTTAGGTATTAGCACTTCAGTTAACCAATTCCCTCATATTGACGCCTTTTGATGCCTCTATAAAAGCCACTTTCTGAAACCATTGTGATAAATAGAGCATTTGCTCCATTGGTTTCAAAACTATAAATTTCAAAAATATCCTTTTTCTCTAGTAAATGCTCCTTTTCAGTAGATTTAATCAAAGAGGTAGGATCTAAAAATAGCCTATGAGTGAGTAGGTAACAGAGCCATAATGGAAAGGTACATACAGTAAAATCTCTATAACGACCACTAAATTGTTAATTAGTTGGTATTTTGGGCAGGTGGTTGCTTAAAGCAAGGTGAAAGTAAGACAGAACGCTCCTATAGGAGCGTTCTGTTTTACTTTCACCTTGCTTTAAGCATTCACCTGCCTTTAACCAAAAATACTTAATGTAATTTAGTGGTCGTTATAGAGAGGTTTTACTGGATTTCAACTACTAACTGTCCAGCAAAACCTATGTTTTGACAGCTCTTTTGAGTTATTCCATCTTATCAGTTCTGTTCCTCTTGTTAACTTCTTTACTCCAGGTCGCAGAGGCCATGCAGAAGATGCATGACAGGAAGAACATCGGCAAGCTGATCCTGGACCCAAGTCAGGAACCCAAACCCAAAAATACAGTGAGTGGGCTTTAAATTGGACTTGAAACAATTTGTTGCTATTTTTTTCCACTTAACCCATTCCCTCATATAAATGCTTTTTTGTGTATTTGCAAACAGAATAGACCTAGATCAGGAGCTCCTGCAGGAGCTGCCTGATCCAGGTCTGCTCTGTTTGCTTATGAATTACAATAGATCAGACTTTACAGTTTTTACCAATACCAAAACATCCTGTATACATAAATTATGTCATTGTACAAAATTAGCAAATAAGTATTCATGAGTAATTATTCCTTACATGTTTTTTCTCTTAACCCTTTCCCTCGTATAAATGTGTTTTCACACATCTGCAAACAGATTAGACCCAAATCAAGCAGCTCCTATAGGAGCCGTCTGATCAGGGTCTACTCTTTTTGCAAATGGAATTTGATGGATCTGTTTCTATACTTTCTAAAATGGCTACAATGTTACACCTTCCATATTTCATTTTATAACTATTTTGTCCATGAAAATTCAGTAGGTATTGAAATTTGTAATAAACATAGAACAGGGAAGTTTTAAATGAAGAAAGGTCAGGGTACTTATATTCATTTCATGTACATTACTGAACTGTCTTAAATTGCTTTTACCATGTACTTGAAACAATTACATATCTATGCATTTTCAAACATTATAGACCCCTTTACGAGCTCAGGATACATATGTATATTTGAATGAATTGTTGACAACACAAAAGGAAAAGACTTACATGTATTCAACATGAGATTTTAAGTTCAAGGTCACAAGAATCTTACTGTGTTTATGCTGCATTAGAGTTCATCTTTTGTGGTATAACAAAACTAAAAAAAAATAATAATTTAGTGTTCCATTAACCCTTTCCCTGTTCTGTATTTAGGCCAAATTTCAATACCTACTGAATATTCATTAACAAAATAGTTATAAAGAAATATGGATGGTGGAACAGTGTAAACATTTTAGAAAGTAAAGAAACAGATTTATCAAATTCTATTAGCAAACAGAGCAGACCCTGATCAGATGGCTCCTCTAGGAGCCATCTGATCTGGGTCTACTCTGTTTGCAAATGCGTGAAAACACGTTTATATGAGGGAAAGGGTTAACTCCTTATCTGATGAATAGTCATGAGAAATAATGCTTTTATGAATATTAATTAGCTGATGCTTTGTAATAGGGCTGACTATTGGGGCCAGTTTTGACTATTGCAATACTATTGCTATTGCTGAAAGTACTATTGCGATACTATTGCTATTGCAGGAAACTATTGCAATACTATTGCAATAGTTATTGCCAAGATTTGAAAATTTGCAAATGCAAATTTGCACAGTGTATGATACAACTTTGCTGTAAATTCTTACTAAAAAATGTTTGTGGAAATGATTTAAAATGAATTGGGCTTTGCCACTTGTGTTTTACCGCTTTTGTTTTTAACAAACTCGATCTCTGCGATGGTCGACGCCATCTTGAAAACACAGTGCCAATTATATGAAAGAACTATTGAAACTATCGATAGTCAGAGCAACTATTGCAATAGTCTATCGTCAATTGGAAATAACTATCGATAGTGTAACTGGGATAGAGAACTATCACGATAGTGCGATAGTTTGATGTATTGTTACACCACTACTTTGTAAGGGCATCATCTAGGGAACTTTTTTCCATTGCACAGACTGTAGAATCACTGTCATTTCATAGGCAACAATACCGACAGCAGCTGTCTAATCTGGGTCTACCCTGTTTGCAAAGGCATAACTATTGAGTACAGTAAAGCCCTGCTAATGTGACCACCAAAAAGGGGCATAATTCAGGGTGGCAGAGGCAGGTGGTAGCTTAATGCAGGACAAAAGACTTTCGTCCTGCATTAAGCAACCACCTGCTTTAGACGACATCAGTGGCTGTTTATTAAGTGGTCGCATTAGCGGGGCTTCACTGTAAAAGGTTGATGCATTAGAATATGAATATTCACCTGGTGCAACTGGTGCAATCTCAATTAAATTACTGGTTCATTTTTAAACTGCTGCCCTTACACTGCCAAATTTTGCCAAATTCTGCAAATTTTGCCATCTGCTGCAATTTTCTTTGTGTATGTTTCTTCATTTTTGTTTAAAAACATAGTCACTGTAACAAATAGTTTAAATCCTGATGAGACACCGAGTTACTAGTTGTATGAGCCATCTGATCTGGATCTACTCTGTTTGCAAAGGCATAGAAAAGCCTATTTATGGAGTAAAGATTTAACAAATATTTACATGATGTCTTTATTTCTTGCATGAATATTCATCAGATAAAGGGTTAACCCCGTACTCCATAAATACACCTTTCTACACCTTTGCAAACAGAGTAGATCCGGATCAGATGGCTCCTCTAGGAGCCATCTGATCAGGGTCTGCTGTGTTTGTTTATGATATAAAATAGATATGATTCTACCGTTTCTACCATGGCCAAATATTCCTGTGGTTATATGCCATTATGAATATTTATCTAATTAATTTTCATGATGTCATTATTTCTTACATGAATATTCATGGTAAAAAGGGATAAATAGACATGTTCTTAACAGACTGGCATTGTAATTTGTTGTAATTATCTCCCTTTATGACATAAAGAGATTTGTGTTTTATTCATTCAAGTGTTCTTTCCATTTTTAGCCTGCCCCGAATGCTGAAGCCACTGCCCAAGGGGAGGGTGAGAAGAAGGAAGAGAACCAAGAAAGCCCTGTGGTTAATGGAGAACAACAGTAAGGGCAGAGTGATCTCCCTTTATGATCTGTGAAGTGTTATTTCCCTTAGATATGTTTAAATCCCCTTTTAATGAGAAACTTATGCTGGATATTGAATACGGCAGAGCTTTAGCTTTGTAAGGAGACAAAATATTTGTAGCGAAAGCATGAATACCACAGCTGTTTCCAACTAGAGTGCATTCTTTTTCGCCCAGTACTTGGCCCTTTCTTATTATATGAGCGTATTTAATCATTTCGTTTAAACCTTTTTTCCAATGTTGAAATTATGACCAGATTTCCACCTATACATTTTTACTGTTTTCTTCAGCTTAATTTGTCATGTTTTGTCTTTTGTCAGCATCTCCTAGACTCTCGTTTAACCCTTTTCTCCATAAATACGCCTTTCTACCCCTCTGTAAAAGTCACCTGTTGAAAGAAACCATTGTGATAAATAGAGCATTTGCTCCTATAGGAGCAAATGCTCTGTTTATCACAATGGTTTCAAACCACAAAATTCTAAAATTTTCCTTTTCTCTAGTTAATGATCCTTTTGGGTAGATTTATTCTAAGTGGTTGGATCTAAAAATAGCCTATGTAGGACCCTCTTGTTAACCCTTATTCCATTGTGAAAAAAATAATGTCTGCTCAAATTTCTGCAATTTCGACTTCTTTTAATTTTGAGAAACTATTGATCGGGTGTCAAACAGGTTGGATCCTGATGAGACGCTGAGTTACTGAGGGTCTCATCTGGATCCAAACTGTTTGCAACTGCAGGCCAGGTCTCCGTTAGATGGAGAAGGGTTAATCTTTGAAAACTAAGAATTCTTGCTAACAGAGTGTTGATGTAGGTCTTGTCAAGTGTTCTTGTTCATGCAAGATTTAAACTTCAAAACTCTGACTATGTATTTTCTTATTTATTTATCTATCCATCTTAACTCTTTGCATGTTAAGTAATTGTCTTCTGTAAAAAAAAAAAAAAAAGTCATCCGCTACAATTCCAAGTTATTTTTCGCTTCTCTGCCTTTTAAAAAACTCTCTCAAAGTGGATCCTGTTGAGATACCGTGCTAATCATTATCTCATCTTGATTCAAACTGTTTGCATGGGTTATGACAAATTCATTTCTAGCTTGCAACAGAATATATGTAAGCATCTTAACCCTTTACCTGATAGATATGCCTGTTGACCCCTTTGCAAACAGAGTAGATCAGGATCAGATGGCTCATCAAGATCCTGTAGGAGCCATCTTATCAGGGTTGCTCTGTTTGCTTTCGGAATTATTTAGATAGGTTTAACAGTTTCTGCCATGTCAGAGAGAAAATATCAGTGTTCATATCCAATTACATGTATACAAAACCAGCTAATGAATATTCATGAAGTCATTATTTTTTCATGTATATGCATTAGGTAATGGGTTAACCCTTTGAAAAGTGGAATGCCAGTTTTTTTTCCATAGTTTTGTACATGAATTTTATTGTTAGTGATGTGTTCCCCTTGAAAATCCAGTATATAACATGAATGAAAATATATTGTATAACAATATTGTTTCAACATGAAAATGATTTTGGAACTACAGTAGAACGTCTCTATAGCAACCACATAATGAATTAATATGGATGTGTAAACCTTCACATGATAATTATTCATGTAAGAAATAATGACTTTATAAATATCCATCAACCTTTCCAACACAGGACCATTCAAAAGGTGTCTATTTTTTTAAAACAGGTGGTAGCATAATGCAGGATGAAAATAATGCAGAAAGCTCCCTTAGGAGCTTTCTGCATTATTTTCATTCTGTGTTAACCCTTTACTCCACCATAATTCTTTGCTGTCTTGTAGAGTAGACCCAGCTCAGACAGCTCCTGTAGAAGCCATCTGATCAGGGTCTGCTCTGTTTGCTTATGAACTACATGTAATAAAGTTATGATTTTATAGTTTCTACTATGGCAAAAAATCCCATGTCATTGTGCTATTATAAAAAAATAATCTAATTAATATTCTGCTATTTCTGCCATGGCCAAATTTTCGATATTACAACAATTAATCTAATAAAGATTGGTGATGTCATTCTCACATGACGAAAAGGGTTAAGCATCACCTGCTCTTATAGAACCTCAATTTAATTCATTAAGTGGTCATTGTAGAGAAGATCTACTGTACAAGGCTTACAGTATTATTATGTTTTGATAGATGGATATAATGAATCCAATCATGATTACAGATGGAAGATTCTGTTTATACATGTAACACAGTAGAACCTGACTTAAGTAACCATCAAAAAGAGGTCTAATTACTGGCCTTTAAGTCAGGTGGTTGCTTAATACAGGTCAAAAGTAATGCAAAAAGCTCCTATATGAGCTTTTTGCATTACTTCTGTCCTGTATTAAGCAATCACCTGCTTTTTAAGATTCCTGTGTCCAATTAATATAAAGTGGCTTAAGACTACTGTATGGCAAATCTGGATTCCAATTTTCACTAGTGAATTACCAGAAAATATTGAATGAGGTTAAAATATGGGTACACTGGAGGATGATAATATATTAGTTTATGGATGGTCTCTTAGCATTTATACTTTCTCTTTACTTATATAATGCTAATGGGTTATATTTATGTGCTTAACCCTTTACTCCATAGATATGTCTTTTAACACCTTTATAAAAAGAGTAAACACAGATTCTATAGTAGCCATCTGATCTGGGTCTACTCTGTTTGCAAAGGTGTAGAAAGATGTAGTTATGGAATAAAGGGTTAAACTTAAAATATATATATGTAGCATGTTATACATATTTGTTTATTTCTATATTCAAATGTCAAATATTAAATCTGCATGTACTGTCACCAGTGCTATGAATTTTGAATAATGGAATAACATTTTTTTTTCTAATGGCTGGTGGTCATTAAAATTATGTTATGATGGTGCGTCAATCTCTTAAGTCTCCGCATTTTAAATTTGCCATTTTTTAATTGGGATCCCGGATCATTTGATAGTAGAAAGAAACAAAACAAAAATATTTGAATGATGGCTTTTGCAAACTTCTACCCAGATCATAGTGCTCCTTTAGGGGTCTGCACTGTTCATCATTCAAAATATTCTAAACAGATCTATCAAATTCCATTAGCAAACAGAACAGACCCTGATCAGACGGCTCCTATAGGAGACGTCTGATCTGGGTCTACTCTGTTTGCAAAATGTGTGAAAATCCTACTAAGCACAATCTGACTGGTGTTTGCAAACAGCTTTGCATCCAGGTGAGATGTTGGGTGGCCTCCGTGGTCGAGTGGTTATGGTCTTCGAATGACAATCACTTAGCCCCTCACCACTGTGGTTCGAATCCCGGTCTGGGCCTTTGGATTTTTCATGTGAGGAAGCCTTCCAGCTGGCTGGTGATATGTCGGTGGTTCTACTATACCCGGATATTCTTCTGTGCACGAATCAATGCAATTTTATTCCATGCACAGAACCTCTGGGGGTCTTCCTCCGCCTGTAATTAACTGGATGTCATGTCAGGATCCTAGCTGTTTGATACTTCGTCAATAGTTTCTCAAAAACTTGGTCTAATCGGAAGTAGTCAAAAATGCTACCAGATGCAAATTTGAGCAGAGTTTATTTTTTCGCAGCTGTGTAAGGCTTAATGTAGAAAATGACATAAGCTGACGTGGGACCAATTGCTTAGAGCAATAACAAACATTCCTTGTATATTGTGTACATGCATTTGCTTTACAACATATGTACAGCTTGTGGTAACCTTATCTCTCATATAAAGGCCTTTTCATGCCCTTGCAAACAGATTCGACCCATTCCCTCATATGAATGCCTTTAAACATCTTTGCAAACAGAGTAGACCCTGATCAGATGGCTCCAATAGGATTTATCTGATCAGGGCTTGCTCTCTGTTTGCTTTTGCAATGATATAGCACTGTTTGTTTGTTGAATAGTATAAATCTGAGTCTTCAGTTTCTGCCAAAATTTCTCCTGT
The DNA here is from genome assembly GCA_963576725.1 of Azorinus chamasolen. NCBI lineage: Eukaryota > Metazoa > Mollusca > Bivalvia > Cardiida > Solecurtidae > Azorinus > Azorinus chamasolen. The sequence goes on along the minus strand of OY755238.1, from coordinate 32,034,887 downwards.
TTATATGATATATTATAAATGTTAAATCTAATTGATATTCATGATGTCATTATTTCTTTATACATATTCAACAGGGAAAGGGTTAACCCTTTACTCCATGAATATTCATGTTAGAAATAATGATATCGTAAATATTTATTCCTCCATAGATACGCCTTTCTACGCCTCTGTAAAAGTCACCAGTTGAAAACATTGTGATAATTAGAGCATTTGCTCCTATAGGAGCAAATGCTCTATTTATCACAATGGTTTCAAATTACAAAATTCTAAAAATTTATTTAATGCTCCTTTTCGGTAGATCGATGCATCGAGAGGTTGGATCTAAAAATAGCCTATGGAGGAAAGGGTTAACTGAATTGTTACAATGGCACTATATGAACTATACATCATGAATATAGAGTAAACCAATCTTTTATATTTATTTTATCACTATGAGCAAGAATTTTTATCATGACAGGAACTGTAGAACGAGTTCTCTTCGTATATTATTTCATAAACAGAGCAGACCCTGGTCAGATGACTTTCACAGGAGCTGTCTGATCTGGGTCTACATGTTTGCAAAGGCATTAAAAGGCATATCTATGAAGTAAAGGGTTATAAGGCTTCAGTATATACATACATGTATACCATATAGATCACCAAATCTCTTCTCTGAAATGGTGTATGCTTAACCCATTCCCTCATGACGCCTTTTGATCCCTCGAGTAATAGTCACTTTCTGAAACCATTGTGATAAATAGAGCATTTGCTCCATAGGAGCAAATGCTCTACTTATCACAATGGTTTCAATACTACACAATTAAAAAAAATCCTTTTCTCTAGTAAATACTCATTTTTGGTAGATTTATTCAAAGAGGTTGGGTCTAAAAATAGTCTATGAGGGAATGGGTTAAGGCTGAATGAATCAATTTGATTAATTTCAACCAAAACTGATGGAGAAGCAAATAAGGGAGACCCTGATCAAACTGCACCTTCAGGAGCCATTTGATCTGGATCAAAACTATTTGTAAAAGTTTGTCTGGTGGAATTTTTAGGATGAATAAGGTATATAGAATAAATGTACAATGTTAATTAACCCTTTCCCTCATATAAACGTGTTTTCACGCATTTGCAAACAGAGTAGACCCAGATCAGACGGCTTCTAGAGGAGCCGTCTGATCAGGGTCTACTCTGTTTGCTAATAAAATTAAAAAGATCTGTTTCTTTACTTTCTAAAATGTCTACAATGTCCCACCTTCCATATTTCTTTATAACTATTTTGTTAATGACTATTCAGTAGGTATTGAAATTTGGCCTAAATACAGAACAGGGAAAGGGTTAAGTTATACTAACACAAGTTAATGCCAAGTCAAAGTTTTGAATTCCTTAACTCTTTTCCTTGTTGAATATTCATGTAAGAAATATCGACAACAGTGGGAATGGGCTAGGTTATATATATGTGTATATTTGCCGTGTTTCAATTCTTTTGAGAATATATTTTATTAATGCATTAAGTTTTGTTTATTTATTATGACATTGTTATTTATGAATGAAAAATATTGATGTTATTGTTGTTTTCAACAAATAATAAAAGGACATAAAAGTATTTGCTGATATGGCATTACAGTTGGTTTTTAATAAAAAAAATATTTTTGTATTGAATATATAAACTTTTGTTTGAACACAGACTTAACCAGTACATGTACTTTATATTGTTTTCATATTAATAAACACTTCAAAACATTTTAATGTATGTTTACTAAAAATATATGTCTGTTTCAGTTCTCAATTTCTGGTCTTAACTATTTACTCCATAAATACGTACACCTTTCTACACCTTTTCAAACACAGTAGACCCAGATCAGATGGCGTCTATAGCAGCCATCGGATCAGGGTCTGCTCTGTTTGCTTATGGAAAAACAAATCTGATTCAACAGTTTCTGCCATGGCAAAAATTTCATGTGTTAATATGCCATTTTAAAAATTAATCTCATTATTTCTAACATGAATATTCACGGAGTAAACGGTTAACCTCTTTTGAAATATTGTGTCTGTGTGACAAATGGTCTGGATCTTGAGTTACTTAGCCTTTCTTCTGGTGCCTAGCTATTTGTAAAGGTCACTGGTATCACAAATTTACTGACGGTTTAATGATAAGTTATTTTGTACATATTTCTTTACAATAATTAACACATTCCCTCCTAGTGACGCATTTTGTTGCCTATGTAAAGGTCACATTTTGAAACCATCGTGATAGAGCTTTTGCTCCATAGGAGCAATTGCTCTATTTATCACATTGGTTACAAAACTACACAATTCTAAAATTCTCCTTTTCTATAGTTAATACTCCTTTTCGGTAGATTTATTCAAAGAGGTTGGGTCTAAAAATAGTCTAGGAGAAAATGAGTTAAAAGATAACTGAAATCCAACAAACATTATCTGCTACATTTTTTTTTTTTATTTCTGTTCAAAAGTACAATCATAATGATAAACAGTTTGGACCCTATTGAGATGATGAGTTGCTTGGCAACTCATCGGGATCCAAACAAAAATACACAGCTTACATGCAAACAGGTAATCCTTTCCTTCATATAAACACCTTTTCTCACATCTGAAAAAAGAGTAGACCCAGATCAAACAGCTCCTATGGGAGCTGTCTGATCAGGGTCTGCTCTGTTGGCTGATGGAATTTGATAGATCTGTTTCATTAGCTTCTTAAATGGCTACAATGTTCCACCTTTCATTATAATTATTTTGTTCATGAATAGTCAGTAGGTATTGAAATTTAGAATAAATATAGAACAGGGAAAGGGCTGATCATAGTCTACAGCTGTTTTTACTTTTGAAAGTAAATTAGTCTTTCTGTCAGATCTAGATCTACACTGCTTATAATGTCAGAATGATCGTTTTCTTGAGGTGTGACTTATTATGTTGTGAATGTTTTAAGCAACAATAATGCAATGTTGATTACACACTGGCACAGTGTTATATTCCCTCTTAACCCATTCCTTCATAGGCCGTTTTTAGATCCCACCTCTTTGAGTAAATCTACTGAATAGGATAATTTACTACAAAAAAGGAAATTTTTTAGAATTGTGCATTTTTGAAAACCACCGTGATAAATAATCACAATGGTTTCAAGAAGTGACTTTTACTGAGACGTCAATATGCGGGAATAGTTTAACCCTTAATTTCCATGTTGAATTTTGAAGTAAAAAATGATGACATCATGAATTTTTAGTAGCTGAATTCTGCAATGGCATATGTACACAGGATTTTTTGAATTGGTAGAAACTGTAGGGTCCAGTCTACTATAATTTCATAAGCAAACAAAGCAGAGCCTGATTAGATGACCTGTTCATGGTTTACTCCATTTGCTTAAAGAATTATCTTTGGTCTAGCTGTTTCTATATTACTTAGCATAGCTATGTATTCACTATCTTGAATAAACTATGTATTCATTTGTTTGATATAAAAGCATCAAATAATTGATAAATTAATGCTCATAATGGGTGTAGTCTGTAATGAATATTCATGGCATAAAGGGTTAACCCTTTACTACATAAATATGCCTTTCTGCACCTTTGTGCAAACAGAGTAGACCCAGATCAGATGGATCATTTAGGAGCTTATGAAATAATATAGATATGATTCTACAGTTTCTACTGTGGCCAAAAAATCCTGTGTTTATTTGCAATTTTAAAAATTAATCTACATGTAATTAATATTCATATTTTTATTTCTTTAATACAATGTATACGAATATCCACGGAGTTAAAGGGTTATTGGAAGTGGGGTTTATTACTCTTGTGCCAGTGTCAGATACAGATGTTCCAGTGTTATGTTGGTGCTGTTGTGTTAGTTGAAGTTTGAGATGTTTAAAAAAACGATTATCTTTTTGCAAGCTAAGTAATTGTCGTCTGCAACAGTTGTCATCTGCTACAAATCACAAAGTAAAGTTTCTTCAATTTTTCATCAAAATACAATTTCAGTGAAACAGTTTGGATCCTGTATCCATGCTTATAAAACTTTTTAGTTGAGTCTGAGTTCGTTTTCAAGTCAGATATGAGCCTTTGGCTCAAATCTGACCAATCAAAAGCTTGAGAACAAACTCAGACTCAAATAAAAAGCTTTATAAGCATGGTTACTGAGATTAGATTTCTAGTTACTCAGCATCTCTCCTGGCAACAAACTGTTTGCAATAGGTTATCACAAATTGGCCACAAGCATGCAATGGGTAATAGTATTTATTTATATTTTAAAGTCTATAATATATAAATCTATATATCCAAAGTACTATATAAAACCATTGTAATAAATGTCTGTACTCTCCAAAAGCTGTTTGTATTTAATTCCTCCCATGGACTCATCAGGGTGTTGCCATGTCTTCATCTTGACAGTGTAATGTCCTCGCCTGCAAACTGTCATACCTTCATCTTGACAGAGCCATGTCCTAACCCACATACTGTCATACCATCACCATGGCAGTGTCATGTCCTCACCCTCTCCAGCCAAGTTATCCTCTAGACAGTGCCATGTCTTCCTGAAGATACAGCCAAGTTGTCCTCTTGTCAGTGACATGTCTTCGCCAAGATACAGCCAAGCTGTCCTTCAGAAAGTTTCATGACTTCACCAAGATACAGCCTTATTGTCCTCATCTTAACATTCATGTCCTCATCTTCACACTATCATGTCCTCATTTACCACTTTTATGTCCTCATCTGGGTACAATGGGTACATGTCTTCCTCTGTATACTACTGTGACTACTTGGTTCTGGTGTATCCTTATCTGGGTATCACCATCTGTATACTACTGTGACCATATCTGGGTACTGGTGTATCCTTATCTGGGTATCATCATCTGTATACTACTGTGACCATATCTGGGTATCACCATCTGTATACTACTGTGACCATATCTGGGTACTGGTGTATCCTTATCTGGGTATCTTCATCTGTATACTACTGTGACCATATCTGGGTTTCTTCATCTGGATACTACTGTGACCATATCTGGGTATCACCATCTGTATACTACTGTGACCATATCTGGGTACTGGTGTATCCTTATCTGGGTATCTTCATCTGTATACTACTGTGACCATATCTGGGTTTCTTCATCTGGATACTACTGTGACCATATCTGGGTATCACCATCTGTATACTACTGTGACCATATCTGGGTACTAGTGTATCCTTATCTGTATACTACTGTGACCATATCTGGGTACTGGTGTAACATTTGCATCACAGAGAAGAGCTACATCAGATCCTACAGGATCAGTCTTCACAATTTGCTATGGAATAAATCTGTAATAATTTCTGTCATGGCAAAACTATCCCGTGTTCATAATTATGCAATTATAAAAATTCAACAAATAGTGTTCATGATATTATTATTTCTTACATGAATATTCATCAGGTAAAGGGTTAAATAGGAAAGAGTCAGCATTCAAATGGTCCAGTACAGCCCTTTATTCCAAATATATGCCATCACAAACAGGGTAGACCCAGATCAGACAGCTCATGTAGGAGCCATCTGATCAGGGTCTGTTCTGTTTGCATGTAATATAATATTGATCTGATTCTGAAGTTTCCTCCATGGCCGAAGTTTCCTGTATTTATGTACCATTATAAAACATCACCTAATTAATATGCATGCTGTTATTACTTCTTAACCCATTCCCTCACAGGCTATCTTTAGATCCTATCTACCGAAAAGGAGTATTTACTAAAGAAAAGAAAACTTTAAGAATTATGTAGTTTTGAAACCATTGTGATAAAGCATTTGCTCCAATGGAGCAAATGCTCTATTTATCACAATGGTTTCAAAAACTGACTTTTAAAGAGGCGCCAATAAGAGGGAATGGGTTAAATGAATATTCATGGAGTGAAGGGATAACATGGGCAAGACAATGGCAAAACCATGACTGATAATCTTCGTATGGCAGAAAGGCTTATCAACCTTTAATCTGCTGAGCAAAATGTTGGTTCATTGGTCGGGTTGGATACCCTAGAGAGGGGAGCTGATAGATACAGAAAACATGGGTGCAATGCCCTACTCTTATTATCATTAAAACTTTCTCTGGTTCTTTTAGATGCCCAGTGCAAAGCACCGATTCATAGAACCTCGGTTTATAAAGTCTTATCTGGAGGGGGATTGACCCTTGGTATTGTAGTCAACACATCAATTCTGGATGTAGTGTATTCTATTTCTTTTAACCCTTTCATTGGTATAAACGCATTTTCACTTATAAATTTGAAAACTGAGAAGACCCAGATCAGACATCTCCTATAGGAGTCATCTGATCAGGGCCTGGTCTGTTTGTTTAAGAAATTATAATAGATACGACTCTTCAGTTTCTATCAGTACCAAAAATCTTGTATTCATATGCCATTCAGCAAATAAATATTAATATTTTTTACATGATAATTAAATGGGGAAAGGGTTAACCATTTCCCTTGTGGTGGTGGCTTGGCCTAATGGGTTTGAATCCCGGCTGTACCAGCTCGAAATTTCAATGACGCTATTCAGCGTCTCCCACCTGCACAACGTCAAGGTTGCCTCATCTCCACCCAGGGGTTAAAATGGGTACCTGTGAGGGTCACTAGCCGGTACTGCGGCTGCATAAGCCATATGTTAGCAGTGTTCATTATTGTAGGCGAATGGCACAAAGCCCATGGGAGTAAATGTACAGTTGGCCGAGTGGTCATTCAGAATGAAAGTAGACTCTAACAAGGTACTTTAATTTCTTAACTTTTGATATAAAAGCCTTTTCATGCCGTTGCAAACAGTAGACCTATGGCTCACACAGGAGCTACCTGATCAGGGTCTGTTTTGAATGTCCATGAAATAATAGTTTCTACCATTGTAGAATATGAATATTCATAAGGGAGTTGGTTAGCCCATTCCTCCAAAGGCTATTTTTTAGACCCAACATCTTTGAATAAATCTACCGAAAAGGAGCATTTACTAGAGGAAAGGAACATTTTAGAATTGTGTAGTTTAGAAACTACTGTGATAAATTGAGCATTTGCTCCTATGGAGGAAATGCTCTATTTATCACGATGGTTTCAAAAAGGGACTTTTACAAAGGCATAGAAAGGCGTATTTATGGAGGAAAGGGTTAAATATATATAATGTAAGTGTAAGATAGTTTATTACTCATGTTTCATGCCAACTGTCTCAATCACTTGTGTCTCATCAGGATCTAAACTGTTTGCAGTTTGCAGATTTTACTGACAGACCAGTAGTATGGCAAAGGCTTTCAAAACAATAATAGGACACTGAACAGTGGAGAAAGACGAGATATAATAACAATGTTTATTTCATCATACTTTTCTCAAACATTGAATTAATTGTCCTCATTCATGTCACAGAATTTTTCTCCTTTCATACAACAGTCAGAACAATTCTTCCAAAATGTTTACAAAAAAATACTTTTAACAACAAAATTGGATGAGCATATCTTTGGGTGTTTTTTTTTATCATGAATATTCATTTCAGAAATAATTAAATTATGAATATCAATTAGCTGAACTTTTTATAATGGCAAATGATCAAGAGAATTTGACCATGGCAGAAACCTTAGAAACAGATCCTTTTTTCCCATAAGCAAACATAGAAGACCCTGATCAGACAGCTCCTATATGAGCTGTCTGATCTGGGTCTACTCTGTTTGCAAAGGTGTTAAAAGGCGAACATTTGGATAAAGGGTCAGGACAGTGATAACAAATTCAAACAATTAACTCTTTGCACACTGGTGATGAATCTGTGATTACCTATACAAAACGTTTGGATCCAGATCACAGGTCAAGAAACTCCACATATCATTAGGATCCAAACAACTTATCAAATAATGGAGAATATCATATTGTGTAGCAGACAATAAATGTTTGGTATTCGAAGAGACCAACCCAGTATCCAATGGTAGTTCAAATTACTGGTAAGTTAATCATAATACTTCAAGCTCTTCCATTTCTTCAGTATCTAAAAAGAAATAACCCTTTACCTGCTGTCAGAATATTCATGTAAGAAATTATGACATCATAAACCGCATTTGCTGATTTTTCATAATAGTACACACACATAGAGTTTTATACCTTGACAGTAACCACAAAATCAGGCCTACAGACAGAGTAGACCCAGAACAGATGGCTACTACAGGAGCCTTCTGATCTGGGTATACTGTGTTCGAAAAGGTATAAAAATGTGTTTGTAACGGGTAAAAGGGTTAACCCTTTCCCAACCCCTTTGAATGAATCTACCGAAAAGGAGCATTTACTAGAGAAAAGGAAAAGTTTAGAATTGTGTAGTATTTAAATCATTGTGGTAAATACATATAGAGCATTTGCTCCTATGGAGCAATTGCTCCATTCATCACAATGGTTTCAAAAATTGACTTTTACAGAGGCATAGAAAGGCGTATTGAGGAAAGAGTTAAATCACAACTTTGAGATTTGACTACTATGAATAACAACTGTGTAAGCAAGCAGCTGTTTATGGATGGGCTTTGATAATCATTAACAATGTAATCAGGGTTACAGATACGGTTTTGATGCAATTGGGTATTTACTCCTTGATTTTTTACAGAATTGGGTTTTTGCAATTTTCATTGGGTATTGGCAATTTTCGTAATTGGGTATTATTCATATTCTTAATAGGTATTCTAAATTTTGTTTGCTTTTTGTTATATTTATTTGCTTTCTGTTACTCATTGTTTTGAAAAACAATTGCTTTTCCCACAATTTTAATTGGGTAAATACCCCAATACTCCCCTTATCTGTAACCCTGTGTAATCATTTAATAATTGTAAATGCCTTTAAAGTACATGTATCCAGCAGTACACATTTCTCTATGCCTATGCAAACAGAGAAGACCTAGATCAGACGGCTCCTGTAGGAGCCGTCTGATCAGGGTCTGCTCTGTTTGCTTATGATATAATATAGATATGATTCTACAGTTTCTGCCAAGGCCAAGAGTTCCTTTGTCCAGTTGCTATAATAACAATTATTCCAATTATTATTTATGTTTTCATTATTTCTTACATGAATATTCATGGAGTAAAGAGTTAAACATGGTAAGAAATATATCTGGTTATGGAATCCTTACAATTATAACACCCATGAAAATCCAGACTGAAACTTGGTGACTAAAACACAGAATAATTATAACAGTGAATGTTTTACCCAATACTTGTTTTACCTGTAGGAGCCATATGATCAGAGTTAGGTTGTGAAGTATTATACATGTATATCAGATTCTACAGTTTCTGCCATGGTAAAATATTCCCCTTGATCTTGATGCCATCATAAAATTCAACTACTTAATATTCATCATTTTTTACATGAATATTTATCAGGTAAATGTTTAATTTTTCAGCTAATACAGTGCTCCCTCCCTACAACGGCCCTCTCAATAACGATTCCCTCCTTACAACAACGCCTGTCACTGTTTCCGAAACAACAAGGCTTCAGACACAACTTTTTCCATCGTATTTTCTTTATGCCTCCATCAAACCCTATGTTGTGACCACTCTTTAGAATCGTCATTTTGTGACGATTCTAAAGAGTGGTCACAACATAGGGTTTGATGGAGGCATAACGGTTTTAGTTCTCGAAATACACCTTATCTGGGGATCTGCAAACAAGCTAATTATGTTTGATTTTCCCTCCCTATAACAACTCCCTCTGAACAACACATACAATCTGCATATCCCAAAGGGTGTCGTTGTAGAGAGGGAGCACTGTATTGCCAAATGTCTCTGCTTTAGTTTTATATGATTTCTTCATTGACTGGTTTAAATAAAATGAGTTTCAATTAAATTAATGAAAAAACATTTCATACAGATGCACCAACACTAATTAACAAGGTTTTTTGAGTCTCTGTAGGTCCCTATATTTTAATCAGGCAGAAAATAAGAACAGACTGCAGTAATATGCCAAAATAGGGCCGCTCGAAAAGACACGTGTATCACCTGCTGAAGGCTGAAAGCGTGACAATAAAATCTTGATGACATAAAACTGAACCTACATGTCATCCTGTTTACAGCAGGTGACACAAAAATCTTACTGACTTCACCATTAGTTAATATTTCGCTGACTTTTATCCACCAGTAACTTCATATTCTAAATCAAAATGTGTTTTGATTTTTACTGATTTCCTAATAAAGTCCACTTCCTTTGAATGTCATGTGTCATCAATTTGTACTATCACTGTCAGAGATAAACAGACTAGCAGCTCAGGTGTATTCGAGCCTTTATCATGCCTTGGACTGCTCGGTTTCCCCCTGCCCCTCTGGTTTGTCACCCTCACTTTCTTCCTGCTTCAGGGGCTTGTTCCAGTTTTTCAACCCCTCTGGTAAAGTTGTGTCCTCTTCAAATGACCCTGCAATGAAAATACAGACAGTCTTTCATGGTCAATCCTCTTGAAAATTCAAACATTATTTATTTAAAGTATTTGTTGTCTACAAAACCTCATCATCTACAATTCTCAATCTTCAGTTTTCTTTCATTTTACCTTTACCCCTTTCCCTCATAGAAACGCGTTTTCACGCATTTGCAAACAGAGTAGACCCAGATCAGACGGCTCCTAGAGGAGCCGTCTGATCAGGGTCTGCTCTGTTTGCTTATGGACTTTGATAGATCTATTTCTTTACTTTCTAAAATGGCTACAATGTTCTACCTTCCACATTTCATTATAATTATTTTGCCATTAATATTCAGTAGGTATTAAAATTTGAAACAAACATAGAACAGGGAAAGGGTTAATCCTATACCTGATAAATATTTGTGTAGAAACTAATGAAATCATACATATTTATAAGCTGAATAGCATAATGTTGTATGAACACTGGGTTTTTTTGGGAGTAAACTGCAGCAACAGATCTACGATGTACATAATTCCATAAACAAACAGCGCAGACCCAGGTCAGATATCTGATCTGGGTGTACTCTGTTTGCAAAAGTGTACGAAAAAATGTCTTGATTATGAAAAGGATTAGAAACACAGACTGGATGTCAAGCAGGAAGGATCTAAAACAGACAAAGAATTTCACCATCTGAATCCAAACGTTTTGCTTTTGCTATCACAAGAAATAGAGGATCTTGCATAATGTTAATTACAAATTGTTTTTACGAAAGGAGTTTACTATAAAAATATGACACAAGCTTCAGCAAGTGTAATATTCAGTATAATAAACGATTATTACATAACCCTTAAAATGTGTCATAGAAAGTAAAACAGACTATATTTGCCATTGTTTACAGTTAAGTAAGCCAAATTCAAATTGCTCATTTGCATAAAAAATGTACAAGTGCATTTCCTCGATTACGGCACTCTGTTTCAGCACTCCCACACAACAGATCATGTGATAAATGAGTTCAAATAATGACTTTCAAGTTGTGCAAACAATGTACACATAATCAATGAACACCTCAAAGAGCCCTCTTATACGAGTCTGTACTGTTTCTCATTGAAAATCCTCTGTGATACCAGTAAAGGATTATTCCGATATCAACCCTTTACTCCATGAATACACCTTTCTACGTCTTTGCAAACAGAGTAGACCCATATAGGAGCCGTCTGATCAGGGTCTGCTCTGTTTACTCTAGATGTGATATACAGTGCTCCCTCCCTACAACGGCCCTCTCTATAACGATTCCCTCCTTACAACAACGCATGTCACTGTTTCCGAAACAACAAGGCTCCGGAACAACTTTTTCCATCGTATATTCTTTATGCTTCTATCAAACCCTATGTTGTGGCCACTCTTTAGAATCGTCACTTTCTAGGGTTTGATTGAGGCATAACGGTTTTAGTTCTCGAAATATACCTGATCTGGGGATCTGTAAACAAGCTAATTGTGTTGATTTTCCCTCCCTATAACAACTCCCTCTGAACAACACATACAATCTTCGTATCCCAAAGGGTGTCATTGTAGAGAGGGAGCACTGTAATACAGATATATTCTTCATTTTCTGCCATTGCTAAAATTCTATGTGTCCTTGTGCTATTAATTTATAATAAATTAATCTAAATCAATGTTCATGACATCATTGTTTCTCACATAAGTATTCATGGAGTAAGGGGTTAATATTCACAGTCAGTATTCCCAACACAAATACCAACCAATATCAATTTCACCAACCTAATAAATTTGTAAAAACATTTAAAATGTGACCAGGAGCAAAAATTAAACAGAAAATCAACATACCAGTGCCTTCTACAAAGTCTTCATATGTGGATTTTTCTACAAATGGTCTTGGCCCAAGCAGCTGCACCATATTCTCCTTGTCAATCTTCTCATTCTCAAGCAGAACCAAGGCAACCTGTATTACAAATGTATTATGTGGAAAAAAAGTACTTTACTGCTTTGCAAATGCTCACATAAGATCTGAAGACCTTAGTCAGTACCACAGTTGAACTTCGATATATCAAACTTCAAGGGACCATACAAATTAGTTTGAGATAATAGAAGTGCGACTTGTCCGATTGCTGATCTGGGCAATTTCTTCTAAAGTAATGCATTACTTTAGACTTGCATTAAGCCGTCACATGTGTTTCCAGCCGTGCACAGTAATACATTTCGGAGAAATTCTGTAGATCGAGTTATCCTGAAGTTCGAGTTATCCAAGTTCGAGATATCAAAGTTCAACCGTATAACCCACCAGTGCTGTAGATAAGATACATACTAATCAATCAAATCTTGTATTAATCCTATACTTCATATCTAGGTTGGCGTTACTGGTAGTCAAAATAGCCAGTTGCTACTAAATTTTCTGGATAAAAAATCACAATTTGCAGAAAAAATATTTGAATATTTTTAGCTACTACTTCTTAAGGTAGTTCACGCTGTTGCTCGGCAAAAATCGAAGTTTATCCAATTATCATCATATTTGGTCCAGGTATTAAGAAAGTGACTAAGACGTTCATTTTAAATTTGACGTCGGTTGCATAGCAATATATGATGTCAAAAGCGACCTCTGGTGTCATCTAAGCAATTCACGTGTGCTTGCGTATTTCTTTATTCATTTACAAATGCCGTTGCGTATTTCAATGATCGAAAACTGTTTTGAAGAAGAAGAATAGTTCTTCAATATGATATGCAATATATGTTTTACAAGCTTAACACTTTTGTTAAGTCGGGAGTTGAAAGTTGGGAAACCCATTTTACCGCATTCTGATATTGATTTTTTTTCGCCATTTTCGTGGAATTCCAAAAAAACTAGATGGTGAAAATTTATAAAAAATATATATGTCATACTCTGTTCATTTCTGAACACGAACCAGTAAAAAAAGCAATACCTATTCGAGTTCAGTTTTTCGCTACGAGTGATTTTGCTAGGTCATCTCGTCATCATACTCGACGTCAAGGCGACTTTGAAATAATATATAAAACTGTTCCAGATCTTATTTATATTATATGTGCTCATTACTCTTCTTATTACACTAATTATTCATTGAAATATCAGTATGACTTGAAATGGTAGTTTTAATATTCCTGAAAATTAATTGTCTTTCATTTGAAAAAAAAAACCTTTTTCTTTTATTAAAAACAAATAGAGCAAACCCATATCAGACACTTCATGATTAGGGACTTCTCATTTTGTACATATCATATATTTTAGAAAAGGGTACTGTACACATATAATTAATACACTATTATTTAACATGCCTTTTTAATATGATCTTTATTTGTTTAGACTTGTCATATTGTATGAAATGTACCTATTTTGAGGGCCTCTGGGATAGATTAGTCTTTTGACTAACCAAGCTACCCTCGTAAAATAAAGTGTCTCATTCATTCATAGACACAGGAAGCAAATGGAACAGATCCATATAGGAAACTTTCCACAGAAGTTTCTCGCTTGGTTCAGTTCTATTTGAAACTTTGTTTATGTAGTTTGTATAATTATGCTGATTTCATTTTCCGTTATTGAAATGGTTTAGCGTCATATCTGCATTGGACACATTGTTTATTATGATCTGTGATTGTTATTTTTGCATATACATGTAAATGTACTGATTAACAAGGCCTCGGAGTAACTAATGAGCTACCCTAATTATATTAAGTATTTTAGCATTCATTCATTAATTTAGATTAATTGGGTAACTCTCAATCCTTTCATTCATTCATTCATTCAATACGTCATAAACCTTGTGCATATAGTTTGGATCCAGATGAGACGTTAAATAACTCGACGTCTCACCAGGTCCAATTAGTTTACACTGTAACTGCATTTTTCTAATTTTGAAGCAGATAACATTTTATTTTAACTGAAACTGAGCAAAAATATTTTCTCGTATTAGAGTATTGACAGCGTGGGAAGTTGTTAAAAAATCGAAACTTTCATTTCATCGACAAAAAGACATATCAGAGTGTACTGGGTGAAGTGTAGATGTTGCTAGAGTCAATATGTTATACTTATTCTAAAGATGTTCGATATATAAAGGAAATTATTACATTTTGCGTGACTACATTTTGCGATGGTATGCTTATTTTTAACCAACGCAAAATGTAATAACGCAAAATGTAATAAATTTTGAGGTGGGCCTGATTCATACCATACAACTTAATGTTCGTAACTTTCGAAGAGAAAACTGATATACAACTATAATACATGCAAAAACTATCTCAGCACTGGCGCCAAGGAAGGGATTAGGAGGGAAACTGGTCAAAGTTCGAAAATGTCATTGTCTCGACGAGCAAATATCAAAGTACACCGGAAGAAGAGTAAATCCATTAAGGCACATGGACAGACGCACTTAACGCATTATTGAAAGAGGGTGTCAAATAATATCAGAAGTTATGCAAGTCCTTATCCCTCTTCTATGAAATGAGATAAACAGTGACGTAGCTGCGTTATCATGATCACACTATGTAGACAGCTTTCTATATTAAGTTATATTTATAAATGTACACATGTAGTTCAAACATTTCTTTTGTTTTCTGATGCTAGATACATTGTTTATGCATTTTCAAAGTATACGTAAATTACAATATAAGTAAATGTTCTCAAAATGTTGTTGCTTGTTAAATGCATATTAAGTGCAAATGTAAGTTTATGAAACGGTTTAACCAATTACAGCATACACCTTTACGTTGGTCAAGACAAACAGCATATCAGTGAAACGGTTTGCGAGCACCCGTGCTCGCCTCGACCGTCTAGGGGCGGGGCGGGCTCTGGGCGGGATTTCGCTGGGATCCGACAGCGGGCGCGGTATTCCCCCGTTGATCCCCATTGTGGGGATCGCTCGCTTTCGACAACGTCATATATACTCGACGGTGGAGGTTTCTTTGCAGTGGGGGTTAGTGGGGGTTTGAGCCTGTTGTCGGGTTCGGGTGGGGTTTGGCCTTGGGGTTCGTCTCCTGCCCTGGGGCTGTTGGGGGTGGGTTTCGGGTTTCATTGAGTGCGGCCGGGGAAGTGTCGCCGGGGATTCCGAGACAATCAGTACATGACATTGATATTCTTAAGGTTTGGTATTATTCTTTGTGATTTATGTTCTCCTCTATAAGCTCACATGTTGTTACTTTTATGTAAACTGTGACGAAAATAAAGGATCTGTTCTGTTCTGTTCAGTAACTGGTAGGCTGAATGTACGTAATATGATGTTTGCTACTCGGTATCTTTGGCAAGTAAAGAGAGTGTTGATACATTAATAAAACAGAGAATCAGTTGTATATGATTTTCAATGGAACTCTAATGCGTTAAAGGCATTTATACTGTAAAAGGTTTTACCCAAAACTTAGTTTCTGCACTATATATAAATTCATAAATTGTATTTTTAATTGAAATTGTATAAAAGTATATTTCAATGCATGTCTTCGATGAGATAAAATCAATAAATATTCTGAATAATAAAATTTTGCATTGTTATCTGTAAAAGTCAAGCGACAAATAGGGACATTAATTCTTTTACTGACGATCACATCGCATCAACGTCGCGTTGACGTCGAATATGATGATAAGGTGACCTGGCAAAATCACTCGTAGCGAAAAAATGAACTCGAATAGGTATTCTTTTTTTCACTTGTTTCTGTTAAGAAGTGAACTGAGTATGACATATAATTTTTTTGTAAACTTTCACCGTCTAGTTTTTTTGGAATTCCACGAAAATGGCGAAAAAAATTCAATATCAGTATGCGGTAAAATGGGTTTTCCAACTTTCAACTCTTAACGGAACAAAAGTGTTACGCTTGTAACACATATATCGCATATCATATTGAAGAACTATTCTTCTTCTTCAAAACAGTTTTCGAATCATTGAAATATGCAACGGCATTTGTAAATAAATAAAGAAATACGAAAGCACACGTGAATTGCTGAGATGACACCAGAGGGCGCTTTTGACGTCATATATTGCTAAGCAACCGATGTCAAATTTAAAATTTAAAACGCCGTAGTCGTGTCAGCGGTTACTTTCAGAATACTTGGACCAAATATGATGTTAATTGGATAAACTTCGATTTTTGCCGAGCAACAGCGCAAACTACCTTAAATTCAAGAGCCACTAGCACATGTATGTCTTTGCAAACAGAGTGGACCCTGTAGGAGCCATCTGATCAGGGTCTGCTCTTCTTACTTAATGAATTATATAGATCAGATTGTACAGTTTTTGCCATGGCCAAATTTTCTTTTGTTCATGACAAATTTTTAAAAATTCATTTAATTGATATTCATGATGTCATTATTTCTCACATTATTTCTCATATATTCGTGGAGTAAAAGGTTAACCCTTTCCTTCATAAAAATATTTTCAAACAGAGTAGATCCAGATACGATGGCTCCTATAGCAGCTGTCTGATCAGGGTCTGCTCTACTTGCTTAATATGAAATCATAATAGATCCATCTCTATAATTTATAGGCCTTTGTAGATATGATGAATATTCATAAAGTAAAGGGTTAATTAGCTAAACCCTATCTTCTTGCTGTGTAGTATACTTACCAAGGAGAGAGAGGCAGCTCTAATGAGTAACAGCAAGGTAGGGTATGGCAAAGTAAGTTAAAAGTACCTAAAAACTCCCCTTAACCCATTTACTTATATTGACACCTCTGTAAAAGTCACTTTCTGAAACCATTGTGATAAACAGAGCATTTGTTCCAATGGAGCAAATACTTTATTTATCACAACGATTACAAAACTACATTTCTTTCCTTTTTTCTAGTTAATGCTCCTTTTCAGTAGATTTATTCAAAGAGGTAGAATAAATATTGCCTATGAGGGAATGGGTTAACATCAGTACCGAGACACTTGTTAGTAACTACTACATTTTATTATCTAACATTAACCTTCTCCTTGTTTAATATTCAAGCAAGAAATTCTATTTATTAGCTAAATTTTTATAATGGTAAATGTACACAGGATATTTTGGTATTTGTAGAAACTGTAGTCAGATCTATCAGTTTCATAAGCAAATAGACCAGACTAATCAGAGGGCTCCTACAGGAGCCATCTGATCTGGGTCTACTCTACTGCAAATGTGTGAAAAGGCATTTATATGAAGGAAAGGGTTAAGTAATAGTTAACTCTGATGAGATGCCACATCCCTGATATATAGGGCAGTCTGGCAATGAATCAAAGGTCTCCCTTTGCTTGATGCAGCTAAAATACAGTGAACCCTCACTGTACCGGCAGCTAAAATACAGTGACCCCTCACTATACTGGCATTTGTTACAATGGCACCCTAGTTATACCTGCAGTATGCAGTGAAACTAAATTACCTTCAAATCTTTAAACAACCACTGAATAAATAGGTGCAATGGCAATAAGACACCGCTTAATGCAGAACACAAGAAAGGCATAAAGCTCCCTTAGGTAGCTTTTTGCACTTCTTGTGTTCTGCATTAAGCGTTCATCTGTTGGTACTAGTTTAACTGGCCAATTGGTTCCTTTAATATTTAAATGGAAACCTCGTTATACTAGCAAAATATCTGGAAACAAACACCTCCATTGAAATGAGGGTTCACTGTACACTGTATGCAAGCCGTTCTGTGTCTCTCACCTTCTCTACATCTTCTTTATGTTTTGTGATGAGGTCCTTTGTCCTAACGTAGGCCCTGTCTATGATGTCCTTGACCTCACCGTCTATCAGCCGGGCAGTCTCCTCACTGTAGGGCTTGTCAAACTGCATATCGCCTGGCTGGGGTACCTCAAATGACAGGTTACCAAGCTTGGGACTCATACCATACACAACAACCTGAAAGGTAAAGAGAGCTTCGCTAATGAGAAGGTTCCAATAGGGAAAATTTCATTTATGAAAACGTCCCCTTTAGTAATTTTCTTGATCATTATGCCTTTAGATGATTAACCCTGTCTTCCATAAATACACCTTTGCAAACAGAGTAGACCAAGATCAGATGGCTCCTATAGGAGCAGTCTGATCAGGGTCTGCTCTATTTGCTTACGATACAGTATAGATAGATATGCCTCTACAATATCGGCCATTCATATTCATGACGTCATAGCTTCTTACATAAATATTCATAGTCAGTATTCCTAACACAAATATATCATTTTTATTTCATAATCAGATCAGACCTTATCAAAATATCACCAACCTCATAAATATGCAAAAAACATTTCGAGGGCTTGGTGCAAAACTATTCTAACTCCTTCACAAAAGTGAAGGAGTTAGAATAGTTTTACACCAAGCCCTCGATTTGAGATGTGACCAAAACCAATTTCTCAACAACAAAAAAGAATGCGAGTGCTTTTTCGAACATTAAAATACAATGTTATTGAGATCTAAAGATTTATATCATAACCAGTCATTGTATCGATAAGTTACCGGTAGAAACTGCCCTTTATATTCCTTAAATATCCAAATTGTCCCTTTCTTTTTCTCCATCCTACTGTTACTAATTATAGTATCCGTGTGGGAAAATCCCCTTGAAGCTACACTCGCCCCATTACTTTAGCCCGGTTTACATTGCGTATACATCATAAGTGGCATATCAAAACGGGGTACCAATATCGTTTAGCAACTGTATACGACCATTTTAGGTGATGGAAACCAGACACAACGATGACAAATCAAATAAGTGATGTTTTGTAAAATTTTAAAAGAAAATGACAGATGATGGGGAAACAATAAAAGACCGCATTTAATAAATATTTTTAACCTTGATATATGAAGCCATCTGCAGGCTGTAGATCTTCCGAAAATCATTAATTCAGGTAGAAACAGCCGGTAACAGAGTTTTATAAAATTTATTTTATTTGCAACTTCCACAAACAAAACTATACACAAAAGCAGCATGTGAAACATTTGAATAACATTAGAACAAGACAACCCTTCGCTTGCTATTCACGTCAATATACCTACCTGTAAGTAGTGAAGACCCAGATGAGACAGCTCCAGCAGGAGCTGTCTCATCAGGGTCTGCACTATTTACAACTTGATTGTGTAACCAGTGCACCCCACAGCAGTGATTGTACATCGAAATACATGTACACAGTGAAGATATATGTAACTAGAGGTTTGTTTTTGTCACAAAAACAGATGTCTCCCCCTCCCATCCTCTTTCCAATACACAAGTGTAATGTCTGTAACTCCAAACTTATCAGGGTCTAATGTTTAAGTCATCAGGGGCAATAACTCCAACATTGTCAGGGGGAGACAATTCAAAAGCCACAGGTGCACAAAAACACATGCTAGTCAACATTCTTGTGAAGTTTGGTGACCCTAGTACTAGTGGTTTCAGAGATACATGTGACACAAAGTAAAGTTTCTCTTATTTAATTCATAAGGGGCAGTAACTCCAAAGTTATCAGGGGGAGACAAGTAAAAAACCCAGATGCACAACAACTCATGCTGGTGAACATTCCTGTGAAGTTTGGTGACTCTAGCCCTATTGGTTTTAAAGATATGCATGACACAAACTGGTTTCAGAGATACTTGCAGCACAAAGTTTCTCTTATTTTAAGTTAACATATCAGGGGCAGTAACTCAAGAATTATCAGGGGGAGACAATTACAAAAAACCAGGGGCACAACAACTCATGCTGGTGAACATTCCTGTGAAGTTTGGTGACTCTAGCCCTATTGGTTTTAAAGATATGCATGACACAAAGTTTCTCTAATTTTAAGTAATCATATCAGGGGCAATAACTCCAAAGTTATCAAGGGAAGACAATTCAAAAATCCTAGTTGTACAACAACTCATGCTGGTCAACATTCCTGTGAAGTTTGGTGACCCTAGCCCTAGTGGTTTCAGAGATATGCACGACACTAAATTTTACGTCATCAGGGGCAGTAACTCCAAAGTTAACAGGGGAAGACAATTCAAAAAACCCAAGAGCAAAACAACTCATGCTTTTGAACAATCCTGTGAAGTTTGGTGACCCTAGCCCTAGTGGTTTCAGAGATATGCACGACACTAAATTTTACGTCATCAGGGGCAGTAACTCCAAAGTTAACAGGGGAAGACAATTCAAAAAACCCAAGAGCAAAACAACTCATGCTTTTGAACAATCCTGTGAAGTTTGGTGACTCTAGCCCTACTGGTTTCAGAGATACGCGCGACACAAAGTTTGTATAAATTTAAGTATTCATATCAGGGGCAATAACTCAAGAATTATCAGGGGGAGACAATTCAAAAACCATAGGTGCACAACAACTCATGCTGGTGAACATTCCTGTGAAGTTTGGTGACTCTAGTACCAGCGGTTTCAGAGATACGCGCGACACAAAGTTTTTCTAATTTTAAGTCATCAGAGGCAATAACTCCAAAATTATCAGGGGGAGACAATTCAAAAAACCCAGGTGCACAACAACTCATGCTGGTGAACATTCCTGTGAAGTTTGGTGACTCTAGCCCAACTGGTTTCAGAGATACGCGCGACACAAGTTTGTGAGGGACAGACAGACAGACGGACGGACAGACAGACAACTCTGGCAAAAACAATATATCTCCCCATAAATGGGGGAGACATAATTATACAACAGGACATGGTAAAGAAGGAGAAAATGTATTTTAAAATTCAGCAAGCGAAGGGTTAATTAATCTTCAAACGCTTCCATTCAAAACTTTTCTGTATTACACAGTAGATTCTACACTTGTTACACAGTAACCGATTCCAATTATAGTCGAAGCTTAGTCGGTTGGCATGAACCGATTATCGATTATGAAAATCCAGCCGATTCCTATCACTAAGTGAAGATATACCCCGGGACGTGTTGCTGAAGTATGGCCAGCATCAATAAAGAACTAGAGGTCGAGGTTTTGTTCAACATAAACTGGGGTTAACGTATAATTCAAATTCTAAGTCCAATTTTGCGACCAAGTTTCAAGGTTGTAAATAGGCATACTTTAACAAACAAGAGGGCCATGAGGCCCTGAAGCGCTCACCTGAGATAACCCCAGGGGCGGGGCCTTTTTGACCACAAGAAACCATGAAAAACTGATAAGCCCTGAGGCAGGGACAAGTTTCGCCCAGTGGTCAGGGTCATAAGTTAAACATTCTTGGCAGAGGACCACAAGCCATAGCTACATATTTATAGAGGACCAGTAGATCATGTTAGTCATACCAAATATCAATGGTCTAGGCCTTATAGTTTCAGTAGATTTTTAAAGATTTTCCAATGAAAAACTGATAAGCCCTTGGGCGGGGGGCCATTTTTGGCCCGGGGGTCATAATTTGAACAATATTTGTCGAGGACCATAAGTTCATGCTACATACCAAATATCAAAGGTCTAGGCCTTACAGTTTCAGACAAGAAGATTTTTAAAGAATTTCCTATGAAAAACTGATAAGCCCTTGGGCGGGGCCATTTTTGGCCCGGGGGTCATAATTTGAACAATCTTTGTAGAGGACCATAAGATCATGCTACATATTAAATATCAAGGGTCTAGACCTTACAGCTTCAGAGAAAAAGATTTTTAAAGATTTACCAATGAAAAACTGATAAGCCCTTGGGGGGGCCATTTTTGGCCCGGGGGTCATAATTTGAACAATATTTGTAGAGGACTATAAGATCATGCTACATACCAAATATCAAAGGTCTAGGCCTTACAGTTTCAGAGGTGAAGATTTTTAAAGATTTTCCTATGAAAAACTGATAAGCCCTTGGGCGGGGCCATTTTTGGCCCGGGGGTCATAATTTGAACCAATTTTGTAGAGGACCATTAGATCATGTTACATACCAAATATCAAAGGTCTAGGCTTTACAGTTTCAGAGAAGAAGATTTTTAAAGATTTTCCTATGAAAAACTGATAAGCCCTTGGGCGGGCCATTTTGGCCCGGGGGTCATAATTTGAACAATATTTGTAGAGGACTATAAGATCATGCTACATACCAAATATCAAAGGTTTAGGCCTTGCAGTTTCAGAGAAGAAGATTTCAAAAGATTTTCCTATGAAAAACTGATAAGCCCTTGGGCGGGGCCATTTTTGGCCCGGGGGTCATAATTTGAACAATATTTGTAGAGGACCATTAGATCATGCTACATACCAAATATCAAAGGTCTAGGCCTTACAGTTTGAGAGTAGAAGATTTTTAAAGATTTTCCTATGAAAAACTGATAAGCCCTTGGGCGGGGCCATTTTTGGCCCGGGGGCCATAATTTGAACAATCTTTGTAGAGGACCACAAGATCATGCTACATACCAAATATCAAAGGTCTAGGCTTTACAGTTTCAGAGAAGAGGATTTTTAAAGATTTTCTTATGAAAATTCCATATTACCATATATGGAAAAAATGACCACGCCCACTGGCGGCCATGTTTTTTGCCCGATCAAAATTCTTTTAACAACTTTTAAAGTCTATCAACTGAGAAACATTTTGGTGAAAACTATATTCAAATCGAACAAGTCATTCTGGAGAAGAAGATTTTTCTAGATATTGTGTATGGTTGCCATGGCAACAAGACCGATGGCCCCACCCACTATCTTTTAACAACTTATGAAGCACCCACCCACAGTATGTATCTGACCTAGTTTGGTTACAATTGGGCAGTCGGTTTCAGAGAAGAAGTCGTTTGAAATTGTTGACGGACAGACAGACGGACAGACGGACGCCGGACACAGGGGTATCACAATAGCTCACCTTGAGCACTTTGTGCTCTGGTGAGCTAAAAACCTTAACCAAAAATTCTAAATTAAAAAGTGCCACAATTGTGTCTAAATGCTTGAGATGAAGATGAAGCTTCTGATGGTGAACAAATGTTTCAAGTTTAAAAGCTTTATCTGAAAGGATTATGTAAATAAGTGGACTTTAACCAACACCTTAACCAAAAATTCCAAGCTAAAAAGCGTCATAATTATGTCAAAATATTAGACAGAATTATGAACTCTTGCCTACACGTGAAGCTTGTGATGGTGAACAAATGTTTCAAGTTTAAAAGCTTTATCTGAAAGGATTAGGTAAATAAGTGGACTTTAACAAAGCCTTAACCAAAACTTCTAAATTAAAAAGGGGCATAATTCGGTCAAGATGCTTGACAGAGTTATTTACTCTTGCCTACAGGTGAAGGTTGTGACGGTGAACAAGTGTTCCAAGTTTCAAAGCTTTATCACAAAGTGTTATGTAAATAAGTGGACTTGTTCCACATAAATTGAGGTTAACATTTTTGCTTAACGCAAATGCTAATCGCAAATTCTAAGTCTAATTAAGCGACCTTGACATTGGATAAACGAGCCGGGACTTGGCAGGCTACTGTAGCATGTCAAGATAAACATTGTGTTCAAATTTGGGAAGGATCCACCAAGCGGAACCTGAGTTAGAGATGTTACAGACAGACAGACCGGTTAACATTTTTGCTAAATGCAAATTCTAAGTCAAATTGTGTGACCTTGACCTTGGATAAACAAACCGGGACTTGAGAAGGATCCACCAAGCGGAACTTGAGATAGAGATGTTACAGACGGACAGACAGCCAGACGGACGGACGGACAGACGGACAGACAGCGCCATTCCATAATACGTCCCGTTTTTTCAAACGGGCGTATAAAAATAATACGTAAAGGGAAATCACTAAAAATGTTATGGACTTGCTGATTGATACTTCACCTCATTATGCGCTTTCCACACCACATTTTTCAAGAAGAAAATGATAACAGCTAATACCAGAGTTATGGCCCTTGTGCATGGCACTTACTTTCATCATGCTCTTTCCATAAATGAAATGTCATTCCAATAGCATCAGTCGAACAGGAGTTATTGATCGGACAAAAATGTAACAAAGGGCAATAACTCTTTCCATGTATGAAGTTTCAAAACAATGGCAAGAGTCATGTAGGAGTTATCATCCGGACAAGAAAGCGTTAAACAAATGTACAAGGGGCAATAACTCTCAATTTATTAAAGCCAGAGTTAAGGACCTTATGCATGACACTTTCTCTTATCATGATCTTTCCATGTATGAAGTTTCACTCCAATGGCATGTGCCATATAGGAGTTATCATCCTGACAAAAAAAATGTGATTTTTTTACAAAGGGCAATAACTCCAATATTAGTGAAGCCAGAGTTATGGACCTTGAGCATGACACTTTCTCTTATCATGATCTTTCCATGTATGAATTTTCAATCCAATGGCATGAGCCATATAGGAGCATGACACTTTCTCTTATCATGATCTTTCCATGTATGAATTTTCAATCCAATGGCATGAGCCATATAGGAGTTATTTTCTGGACAAAAAATTGTGAAAAAAAATTACATGGGCAATAACTCCATTATTAGTGAAGCCAGAGTTATGGACCTTGTGTATGACACTTCCTCTCGTCATGATCTTTCCATATATGAAGTTTCAATCCAATGGCATGAGCCATCTAGGAGTTATTACCCGGACAAAAAAGTGTTGTTTTTTTACAAGGGGCAATAACTCCTATATTAGTAAAGCCAGAGTTATGTTATGGACCTTGTGCATGACACTTCCTCTCGTCATGCTCTTTCCATATATGAAGCTTCAATCAACTGGCATCAGGCATATTGAAGTTATCGTCCAAACAAAAAGTGTGAAGGACAGACGGACAGACAGACAGACAACTCTCATGAAAATAATATGTCTCCCCCATATAAATATGGGGGAGACATAATAATGCAGACCCTGATCAAAAGTCATGTCAAAATCAGTTCAATATTATTTCATATGCAAACAGAGTAGACTCTGTTCAGCCAGTTGCTACAGGAGCAGTCTAATTTGGGTCTAAGGTATAGGGCTGTCACGGTTACTCGGTTAATCGTTGGCGGTTCGGTTCGTTGTTCTAACCGGTTCAAAATTTCACTAACCGTGAACCGCCTGTAATAATTTGGGAAAGTAAATTACGTTAAAAATATTACTTTATACAATCATATCTCATTTAAGTCATTTTGTTTCCCTTCGACATTCTGTGATGGAGAAAAGCGCAGGTATCTGACTATTTGGGGCTGTAAACCATATACATATCATTTCTTATTTCATTTAATTCACGTCGAGATACGTATCGCTTTTACATGCTAATTGTAATTTTTAAAAATACTGCCTCTAGTTCTCAAATCTAATTGAAAGGTAACACAGTCTTCCACTTGCCTTACGGCGGTTTATCATGTACACTTGTCTACCAATAAACCAATTGTTTGTTCGTTCTCAATTTTATCCAGTTTTCCTTATCTCTGAGTAGTGTGTACTATTACTTTTACAAGCATTACGGTAAAGTGGAAGGGCATTTGAACCTGCACTTTTAGTCAGCACACATTCATAACGGAAGTTGATAATTTTACAGTAGACCAGTCTAGCGGAAGTTGAGACTCAATAGGAAAACACAATTCTTTTTTTCACTTTCGTCATAAATCTATCAGATTGATATGAATGGTTATATGATTTCGGTCAACACATGAGTCAAGCAGGATGTCAACAGGTTTTTCAAGTCTTCTACCAACCCAAATAGGATTTTATTTCCGAATATATAGCGCTCCATGCTTTATCCTATATACAGTCTGACACAGATGATAAACATGGCGGTTAACCGGTTACGGTTCGGTTCGGCGCTCCTGATTAACCGGTTCAAGAATTGTCTAACCGTGACAGCCCTACTAAGGTGTAGAATTCGTGCATCACTATCACGTAAAGGGTTAAGCATCCAACCAATAAGATATTAAACCCATTCCCTCATAGGCTATTTTTAGGCCAAACTTCTTTGAATAAATCTACAGAAAAGGACCATTTACTAGAGAAAAGGAGAAACAAACAAAAAATGCAGAAACTGCATTTAAGCCGGAATTTTTTTGTGTTAACAATTTACCTAATGACTTTTTTTATTGATATAGGTTTTGAGTGAGTGAGTTGGGTTCTACGTCCGACCAACAGTATTTCAGTTATTTGCAGACAGCACCCGCATGAGAAAGATATAGTGCTGCCTCACTGGAATATCCCTGCCGCAGGTACATGGCAAGGGCACCCAACCCAGTCACATTATCCTGACACCGGGCCGACCAGTCCTAGAACTACCCCTTTAATGTCGAGCATAGACAAAGGAGCTACTAGTACCAACTTTTAACGACTTTTGGTCTGTCGGGGCTGGGGATCGAACCCACGATCTTCCGAACTGCAGGTGGATGCTCTACCACTGAGCCACGCAGCTGGTATAGGTTTTAACATCACTTCGACACAGTTTCAGTTAATTCACAATGTCAAACTTATAACAGGTGGAGGAAGCTATCTGCATGCCGAATATAAATTGTCTAGAATATGTAGTTCTGAAGTTATAAATTATTTTAATGACAGCCAAGTTTTTAAAATAGTGACCTTGACTTTGACCTGACTCCAGGTATCTGTATGGCATCTGTAAGGTCCTTACCAAAGCTATTTGAATACCAAAGGTGAATTGCCTAGCTTTTGTGGATCAAAAACAGCCAAATTTTCAAAATACTGACCTTGACCCAATTTCACGTATCCTTGTATCAACTGAAAGGCCTTCACCAAAGCTATCTCCATACCATATATGAATTGTCTAGCATATGTGGTTCAGAAGTTAAGACAAAATGCTGAAGTTTTTCGATGATGACCAACATGCAAAATAATGACCTTGACCTAATTTCAAATATCTTTATATCATCTGAAAAGCCTTTAACAAAGCCATCTGTATACCAAAGATGAATTGCCTAGCATTTGCAGTTCAGAAGTTATAGCAATGTTAAAGTTTGTTAAAAACAGCAAAGTGTTTCGAAACAGTGACCTTGACCGTGACCTGATTTCATGTATAGTTGTATCAAGTGAAAGGCGTTCACCCAAGCTATCTGCATACCAAATATGAATGGTCTAGCTTAAATAATTGAGAAGTTATAAGCAATGTTAAAGTTTTGTTAACGAGGGCACACTAACCGCCAACCCGCCAAACTGCCTGCCCGCTCGGTTTTTGCCAAACTATAAGCCGAGATTTCTCTTGAAAAATCCGGCTAAAAATTGTGTAGTATAGAAACTCTAGTGATAAATATTCTAGCAAATAAAAAAATAAATCCTATGTACATATGCCGTTATAAACAAGAGCACGGCAAGCGGGTGCCAACGCTCGTCTGTCGTCATTGTCAAGATGAACATGCATACCAAAAATGAAGGTTGTAAATGAAAAATTGAAGAAGTTATGGTCAATGTTAAGATTTTGGACGACAACGACGACGCGGACACCGGAGTTAAGACAATAGCTCGTGATTTCTTCGAAACAGACGAGCTAAAAATTATCTAATATTCAATATTCATGTTGTCGTTATTTTTACATCAATATTCAACAGGGAAAGGGTTAAGAATTAACTCGAACTCTACTGTTTTATAACATCTGGACCATTTTAACTTACCTGAGCATAAGCAGTCTGAGTGACTTTTCTGAGGTCATCCTGAGCACCTGTGGTAATACTACCAAAGAACACCTCCTCTGCAGCTCGTCCACCTAGAGCCATACACATACGGTCATACAGCTGAAAATAGAAAATAGCAACCTTATACAGTAAAACCTCTCTATAACGGCCACTAAATTACATAAATTACTTTGTGTTAAAGGCAGGTGGGTGCTTAATGCAAGGTGAAAGTAAAACAGAACGCTCCTATAGGAGCGTTCTGTTTTACTTTTACCTTGCTTTAAGCACCCACCTACCCTAAATACAAACTAATTTAAATTAACACAATTTAGTGGCCTTTATAGAGAGGTTTTACTGTACATTTGAAAATGTAAATAAAAAGCTTTGTCCCTGATTCAAATCTTTCACATTTCTCACAAGAGCAAGGAATTCAACCTTAACCCTCTCTATGTTTTACATTTAATCCAAAGTTCAATACCTACTGAATATTCATAGACATTTTAGAACGTAAACAAACATATTCATGGCCATTTTAGAAAGTAAACATATAGTACTATCAACTTCCATTAGCAAATAGAGCAGACCCTGATCATATAGGAGCTGCATGATCTGGGCCTACATGTACTCTATTTGCAGATCTGTGAAAAGGTGTTTATATGAAGGAAAGGGTTAACCAAAACACTGTTTTAACCCTTTCCCTCATATAAACGTGTTTTCACGCAATTGCAAACAGAGTAGACCCAGATCAGAAGGCTCCTAGAGGAGCCGTCTGATCAGGGTCTACTCTGTTTGCTAATGGAATTTGAAAAATCTGTGTCTTCACTTTCTAAAATGGCTATAATGTACCACATTCCACATTTCATTATAGCTATTTTGTTAATGAATATTCAGTAGGTATTGAAATTTGAAATAAACACAGACCAGGGAAAGGGTTAACTCTTCATCATGATTATCTATCTCAGAAATAATAATTATTACATCACAAATATTTATTTACTGCATTTTTATATTGTTTGAGTTTAATCTTTAACCAATTCCCTCATATTGACGACTCTGTAAAAGTAGCTTTGTGAAACCATTGTGACAAATAAGAGCATTTGCATCTATAGGAGCAAAAATTCTAAAGTTTTCCTTTTCTCAAGTTCATGCCCTTTTTCAGTAGATTTATTCAAAGAGGTTGTATCTAAAAATAGCCTATGAGGTCATGGGTTAACTATAGAATCAGATCTTCCTAATTCCATATGCAAACAAAGTAGAACCTGATCAGACTGCACTTAACCCATTCCCTCATATTGTACCTTTTCAAACCCCTGTAAAAGTCACTTTTTGAAACCATTGTGATAAATAGAGCATTTGCTCTACAGGAGCAAATCCTCTATAATAATAGGTTCAGAACTACAGTTATAAAATGTTTCTTTGTCTAGTAAACGATCTTTTTCAGTAGATTTATTCTGACAGAGAAGTTGGATCTAAAAATAGCCAATGAATGAATGGGCCTAAAAATAACCTATGAGGGAATGGGTTGGGTCTAAAAATAACCTATGAGGGAATGGGTTGAGTCGAAAAATAACCTAAGGGGGAATGGGTTGGGTCGAAAAAATAACCTATGAGGGAATGGGTTAGCATGAGGAAAGTTAACAGCGATATTACTCTCACAAACATGAGGGCCAGAATGGCCCTGAAGCGCTCACCAGACAATCAGAGGAGAAGATTTTCAAAGTTTTCACTATATGTTTCTATAGAAAACTAGCCTGCTCTGGGGCAGGGCTAATTTTGACCCAAGTGGCACAATTTATATAACTTTTGAAGTGGACCTGAACATGATGTTATGTGCCAAATATGAAAGCTGAGAACCTCCAGTTTCAGACAAGAAGATTTTCAAGGTTTTCACTATATTGTTTCTATTGAAAACTGCCCACCCCTGGGGCGGGGCCAATTTTGACCTGAGGGGCATAATTTATATAACTTTTGTAAAGGAGCTGAACATGATGCTATGTGCAAAATATGAAAGCTGAGAACCTTCCAGTTTCAGAGAAGAAAATATTCAAAGATTTCACTATTTGTTTATATTAAAAATGGCCACCCCTGGGGCTGAGCCAATTTTGACCCCTGGGGCATAATTTATATAACTTTTGTAGTGGACCTGAACATGATGCTATGTGCCAAATATGAAAGCTGAGAGCCTTCCAGGAGATGATTTTCAAAGATTTCACTATATGTTTCTATTGAAAACTGGCTACCCCTGGGGCGGGGCCAATTTTGACCCCAGGGCCATAATTTATATAACTTTTGTAGAGGACCTGAACATGATGCTAAGTGCCAAATATGAAAGCTGAGAACCTTCAAGTTTCAGACGAAAAGATTTTCAAAGTTTTCACTACACTGTATATGTTTCTATTGAAAACTGCCCACCCCTGGGACGGGGCCAATTTTGACCCCAGGGGCATAACTTATGTAACTTTTGTAGAGGACCTGAACATGATGCTTTGTGCCAAATATGAAAGCTGAGAGCCTTCCAGTTTCAGAGAAGAAGATTTTCAAAGATTTCACTATTTTTTTCTATTGAAAACTGCCCATCCCTGGGGCGGGGCCAATTTTGACCCTGGGGCCATAATTTTTACAAATTTTGTAGAGGACCTGAACATGATGCTATGTACAAAATATGAAAGCTGAGAGCCTTCCAGTTTCGGAGAAGATTTAGAAAGATTTCACTATTTTTTTCTATTGAAAACTGCCCACCCTTTGGGCGGGGTCAATTTTGACTCCAGGGCCATAATTTGTACAACTTTTGTAGAGGACCTGAACATGATGCTATGTGCAAAATATGAAAGCTGAGAGCCTTCCAGTTTCAGAGAAGAAGATTTTCGACAATTTGTTTCTACTGAAAAGTGTCCACCCCTGGGGCGGGGCCAATTTTGA
Organism: Azorinus chamasolen; assembly: GCA_963576725.1. Taxonomy (NCBI): domain Eukaryota; kingdom Metazoa; phylum Mollusca; class Bivalvia; order Cardiida; family Solecurtidae; genus Azorinus; species Azorinus chamasolen. The sequence continues at coordinate 32,004,212 of OY755238.1, read as the reverse complement.
CCCCAGGGCCATAATTTATATAACTTTTTTAGAGGACCTAAAGATGATACTATGTGCCAAAGATGAAAGCTGAGAACCCTGTAGATTCAGAGGAGAAGATTTTTAAAGGTTCAAATTGTTGACGACTGACGACGGACGCCGACGAACATCAGGCAATCACAAAACTTCACCCTGAGCACTTTGTGCTCTGGTGAGCTAAAAACTGCCGTAACCAACATCTCAAAGAGACGCTTGTGAAAGATTGGTCACAACACAAAGTGTGGTGGAGAAATATTAGGAGGCTTGGAACTTAACACTTTACCTCATGAATATTCATGTAAGAAATAATGACTGTATGAATATCAATTAACCACATTTTTTTACATCATTAACCAATAAGCTATTTTTAGACCAAAACTGTTTGAATAAATCTACTGAAAAGGAGCATTTATAAGTGAAACAGTAAATTTTAGAATTGTATAGTTTTGAAACCATTGTGATAAATACGGTCTAATCGCGATACTACGAATCAGGACCGGGTCGGGCTGATTTTTCGTAGTTTCGCATTTTCGTATTAATGTATCTTTAGGATACGAAATATTTTCCACAAACCTCTTCTCGGTTTCGTAGTGAATGCATACACATACCATACAACAATCTCGTGTTGGTCATTATAAGTAATAATATTTTCGCAATTTACCGTTGCATGATAAAGATATTTCTGTAGATGTTTGTGTTATATTTAATATATTTTATGCCTTGTTTGACAATCTACTCACATTCTCGTTAACTACAGTGTACATTAATGACTTTGTATCACACGTCTCATGCAAGAGGTGGTCAAATGATAATGTGTAATGTCATATGCCAGTGCATAACTGGTTATGTAAACAAGAGGGCCATGATGGCCCTAAATCGCTCACCTGGTTTCTATAGACTTATGCATACACTGTATTTCTATGTTAAAATAAGTAAGCTTCAGATTGGGGCCAATATGAAACCAAGGGCCATAATTTAGGCCTCGAGTTTCAAATTTGAACAATCTAAATAAAGGAACATTAGATGATGCTTCATATAAGTTTCAAAGTTCCTGCCCTTACAATTTCACAGGAGATTTTAAAGATTTTCCTATGAAAAACTGATAAGCCAGGGGCAGGGCCGTTTTGGTCCAGGGGTCATAATTTGAACAATCTTGGTAGAAAACCATTAGATGATAATAAATACTAAATTTCAAAGGTCTAGGCCTTACAGTTTAGGAGAAGATTTTTAAAAATTTTCCTATGAAAAACTGATATGCAAGGGGCCGGGGCCATTTTTGGTCTGGGGTCATAGTTTGAACAATCTTTGTAGAGGACCATTAGATGATGCTACATACCAAATATCAAAGGTCTAGGCCTTACGGTTTCAGAGAAGAAGCCTTTTATGAAAAACTGGTAAGCCCCCGGGCAGGGCCATTTTGGTCAAGGGGTCATAATTTGAACAATCTTTGTAGAGGACCAATAGATGATGCTACATACCAAATATAAAATGTCTAGGATTACGGTTTCAGAGAAGAAGATTTTTAAATGAAAAACTGATAAGCCCCGGGGCGGGCCATATTTGGTCCAGGGGTCATTATTTAAACAATCTTTGTAGAGGACAATTAGATAATGCTACATACCAAATATCAATGGTCTAGGCCTTACAGTTTCAGAGAAGATTTTTAAAGATTTTCCTATGAAAACCTGATAAGCCCCGAGAAGGGGCCATTTTTGGTCCGGGGGTCATAATTTGAACAATCTTTGTAGAGGACCATTAGATGATGCTACATACTAAATACCAAAGGTCTATGCCTGACAGTTTCAGAAGAAGATTTTTAAAGATTTTCCTATGAGAAACTGATAAGCCCCGGGGCGGGGCCATTTTTGGTCCGGGGGTCATAATTTGAACAATCTTTGTAGAGGACCATTAGATGATGCTACATACCAAATATCAAAGGTCTAGGCCTTATGGTTTCAGAGGAGAAGATTTTTAAAGATTTTCCTAAGAAAAACTGATAAGCCCCAGGGCGTGGGCCATTTTTGGTCTGGGGGACATAATTTGAACAATCTTTGTAGAGGACCATTAGATGATTCTACATACCAAATATCAAAGCTCTAGGCTTTGTGGTTTCAGAGAAGAAGATGTTTAAGTAAATTGTTGACGACGCACATAGACGGACGCCGGACACTGCCCCCTCACAATACCTCACCTGGCACAAAGGTGCCAGGTGAGCTAAAAACATGAACCGCGCAATGCCAGCTAACAAAACTCTAGATAGGATGGAGTAAACGAAATATTTCCAATGATTCTGTTCGTTCTTTTTCATCAAATCATATTCTGTGACTACTCTTTCGAATGTGAAGTGACAACCTAGAATTTGGTGACAGCATAAGGATTTTAGTATTTAAATGCTCCCTTTAACTAGAGTCTAGAGACCTGATCTCGACATTTCTAGTAATCCATAAGGGTTATGCATAAAACAAAAGACGAATCAATACGTTCATATTTTTTATTCAGGAATAAAAAAAAAAATGCATAGAAAAGTGTGATATCGTTTATATGCGTATAGAAGCAATGTAGACACAGGTTTGATGACCAGTGTAACTGTAGCAAGTTTTATATGCTATGGGACATTGACTACAAACAAACACACCTGTATGCTAATCATTTATAACACAATGTGTGTGAAAACGTAATTGTGCATAATTGCACAATACAAACTTTAATCATTTTGTGACATTTAATATGTAGTTAGTCTAACCCTGTCACAAACAAACACGGGTGCTGATCATAACACGCTACGTGTTAAAGCGTATCGGGCAGGCCAGATGTGTCAACAATGGATAATTATGCTGACTGGAGCGATGAATGTCTCTCAGAAGTGTGAAAACATCCCACAGGTGAGATTCGTAAAAATTCATCTTTTTGCTACTGTTTTTGTGTTTAAGGGACTACGAAAACCTCTCGCAATAATGTGTTTTTCGTAGTTTCGCATGTTCGTACTTTTGCATTTTTTGCAAATGAAACAAGAACAAAATTGGCCGGGACCTGCGGTGTTTTCGTAGCAAACTGGTATTTTGTTCGAACGTGATCCGTAGTATTGTGATTAGACTGTAGAGCATTTGCTCCTATGAAGCAAATACTCGATTTATCACAATGGTGTCAAAAAGTGACTTTTACATAGGCGTCAAAAGGCATCAATATGAGGGATTGGATTAACACGGAAATTCTATACCATAGCAGACACTGTGAGAACAGGACTATGAGCAAATAGCAGACCCTAATGAGATGGCACAGAAGCCATCTTATCTAGGTCTTCTGTTTGAAATGGCAACAAAAAGCATTTATATGAGGGACAGGGTTTAATTTATTCAACTTACTTATGTTTCTGTTCCAATTTTTGCATTGAATTTTAACAACAGTAAAAGAAAACCCCCTTAACAAAAAGCATTTATATGAGGGGCAGGGTTTAATTGATTCAACTTTTTTATGTTTCTGTTCCAATATTTTGCTTTGAATTTTAACAACAGTAAAAGCTAACATACCTGTTCAGTTGAGTAGAGGAACTGTTCTTTGGGCAAGTACATGGCATAACCCAAACCTTTTCCTCTGGGTATGATGGATACCTTAATAAAAACAAAATAAAAATAGTTAGGGCTGTTCCATTTAACTCTTTCGGCGCCAATATTGCCTGTTGGCACCATTGAAAACAGTGCTGTCCCAGGTCAGATGCTGCCTTTTCAAGGCGGCATCTGACCTGGGACTGCACTGTTTTCTGTATTATTTTAGCTCAAGCATACAGGTTTTTAAAAACAAATGTTTTACTACTATACCTTTATTATTTAGTTTAGAATTATATTTAATATGAAATTATTATTGCAGACGACACTTTTAAATTTGGCGCCAAAAGATTTAAATGTGTATTGGGGGGCAGGAAGGCACTTTAAAAAACAGCTATGCATGTATGGGTTTTGCTGCAAAAATGGTACTACAGTATAACTTCGATGTGTCGATCTTCAAGGGAGGTTGACTCATACAAAGTACATCTATATGTACAAACATGTACATGAGTTTCGGTTTCAATCTCGGAAGGGCATGTATGCCTGAACATGTGTTAAGTCGGCATGATATACTTTCTAGAAAACCGAGACAATTGAATGAAAACACAAGTCACGTCATTTCCATCTTTATTTTTTTTTGTCAAAACAACACAAATAGACTACTAAAATGCAAAGAAACATTAAATATCAACACTGTACGATGTTTCATGATAGCACATATCAACTTCCAGTTTGTTTCCAGATGTTCGTAGCAACATGCTAAACTAATTCTTTCAGCGTAAACAACTGTAATTACACATTTGTAAGCCAATTTTTGAGTTTCTCGACATTATTTAGGAACAAAATTATTTAAGAATGGTTTTCAACATACAAATACTCAATGCAAGATGAAGACTCACTGTACATGTAAAAAATACGAATCTAAACACTGGCACAGTTCTGTCCAAACTAGTGTTTTCCTTTACACCATAAATACACATGTCAACACCTTTATAAACAGAGTAGAATTATGGCGGTGTGTGTCCACCTAATTACGATAAAATGTTTAATTAAACCACACAATTATCCCAGCCAATGGATTAAAGATGTCGGAAGCCCTTGATTATGTGTAAGGTGTGAAATATGCACAGATCTATTCTGGCCAGTCGCTACTTGCGAACGAGTGAAAACTATCGGATGACGTTGCCTATGTACACAGGTAATTGGCAGATCAACTTATGTGTGGTAAAAATCCATTTGATCAAGGCCACGGCACACAAAACATGATCGACATGTAAAAAAGATCGACTCATAAAAGATCGACATGTAAATGGATTTTCATATACATGTAGAACATATAAGAAACATGTCGGTACATGGAAGAAAGATCGACGCATTGAGAAAGTCGACATGTCCAAGATCGACACATAGAAGTTGCACTGTAATTGGTCTGTGCATAAATAATAAAAATTCTATGGGTGGGTGGCCAAATCAGAAAGAGCCTTCCTGCACCCCCAAACACATTTAAATGGAACACCGTTACATGACAAACAGTGCAGACCCTAATGAGAGGGCTCCTCTAGGAGCCCTCTAATCTGGGTTTACACTGATTGCAAAGGACATTAGTGACGTGTGTCCCGCACAGCAAGGGTTATACCTTTAGTAAGGGATCGGCATGTTGCAAGAACCAGCCGACCACAGCATGTCCAGCTTCATGGTACGCTACTATCTTCTTCTCAGCTGGCTGTAAAACCTGGGTCTTCTTCTCAAGACCTGTAATATAAAGGCAAATGAGTCGATGTTTTATCCTGGTAAACATACCAACCAAATTTATATTATGTCAGATCTATAACTCTTTCCATGTTGTATCTTTAGTCAAAATTTTAATACTGGATATTCAAGGACAAAATAGATATAATTAAATATGAAAGGTGGAACATTGTAGCCATTTTAGAAATTTAAGAAGTAGATCTATCAAATTCCATTAGCATACAGTGCAGACCTTGATCATACAGCATCCATAGGAACCATCTGATCTGGGTCTACTCTGTTTGCAAATGCATGAAAAAGCATTTATAAGGAAAGGGTTAATCCTTTACCTGATTAATTTTCATGTAAAACAAGATGTGTCGTGAAACACTACACTATGCTCCACATGTAGTATAGCGAATGTAAACTTTGACCTATACATTTGTCCTTTGACCATGAAGGATCACCTTGACATGCCACCACTCAAAATCCGAGGCTTCATGAGATACACATGCATGCCGAATATCAAGTCTATCTCTATTGGTTTGAAAGTAAGTGGTTTGACCTATATATCTGGCCTTTGGTCTTAAAGGATGACCTTGCCCTTGACAAATGCATGTCTGGTCTATTGGGCCCATAAAGGGCACAATAAACAAAATAGTTTTTAAGAAACACTATGCCCCCGCGATATGATATTTGACCCTGAAGGATGACCTTGATCTTGACATGTCACCCCTCAAACTGTGCAGCTTCATAGGGTACACATGCATACCAAATATTAAGTCTGTATCTCTACCGGTTCAAAAGTTCTGGCCAATGTTAAAGTTGGTGACCTTTGACCATGAAGAATTACCTTGACATGTCATCCCTCAAACTGTGCAACTTCATGACATACACATGCATACAGGTATCAAAGCTGTATATCTACTGGTTCAAACGTTATGGCCAATGTTAATGTTGGTGACCTTTGACCTTCAAAGATGACCTTGACCTTGACATGTCACCCCTCAAACTGTGCAGCCAAATGAGAAATACATGTATACCAACTATCAAGTCTGTATCACTACTGGTTCAAAAGTTATGGCCAATGTTAAAGTCGGTGACCTTTGACCCTGAAAAAAAATGACCCTGACCTTGACATGTCACTCCTCAAAATATGCAGCTTCATGAGATACACAAGCATGCCAAATATCAAGTCTCTATCTCTACTGGTCCAAAAGTTATGATCAATGTTAAATTCAGTGATTTGACCCATATATTCGACCTCTGACCTTGAAGGATGAACTTACCTTGACATGTCACCCCTCAAAATGTGCGGCTTTATGAGATACATATGCATGCCAAATATCAAGTCTCTATCTGTACTGGCTCAAAAGTTATGACCAATGTTAAAGTTACAGACAAAGAAACAGACAATTTGACCTTTGACCCTAAAGGATGACCTTGACCTTGACATGTCACCCCTCAAAATGTGCAGCTTCATGAGATACACAAGCATGCCAAATATCAGGTCTCTATCTCTACTGGTCCAAAAGCTATGGCCAATGTTAAAGTCGGTGATTTGACCCATATATTTGACCTCTGACCTTGAATGATGACCTTGACATACCACCCCTCAAAATGTGCGGCTTTATGAGATACATATGCATGCTAAATATCAAGTCTCTATCTGTACTGGCTCAAAAGTTATGACCAATGTTAAAGTCGCTGACAAACAGACAAGGCAAAAACAATATGCCCCCCAGATCAGATCTGGGGGGCATAAAAAGCATTACATAGTTATGGCCCTTGGTCAACAACGGAGTCGCAACAATAGCTTTTACTTTTTTCTTTGATAAACAGACAAGCTTATATAACAATGAGGTCTGATCTTCAATTACATTCGAATCCTGTTGACATGCCTAATTCCATGGCATCTCATTCAAATCTCATATGTTTAAAAAATATTTTCAGTGATTAATAAAAACTGAATAGAATTCTAAAACTGTGATCAACTTCCATACCTCCAACTACTCTTTCAACAGCTTTATCGAAATCTATCAATTCAATGCTGGTCTTGTTGTCTCTAGCTGCTATCAATGCTGCTTCGTTAGCTACATTCATAATATCTGCTCCAGAAAACCCTGGCGTTAAGGCTGCTAGCTTCCTTGCTAACTCAGCCTTGTTTATATGTGTTTTCAAATTACTGAGGTGGACTTTGAATATTGATGCTCTGAAATTATGAAAAGATACCAATGTTGAAAAAATACAAAGATACCAATGTAATAATAAATTAAATACAGATACCCTTGCTGTAATAATACTTGTAATAACACAGATACTAACTTTATAATGATTCATGTAATAATACAAAGATACAAATGTTGCAATGATACATTTAATAATATGTAGATACCAATGTTGGAGTGATACATTATTAGTTATACAGATCATTGGCGGGGTATCTGACTTTTTGTTTCCTGCTGAGAAAAATCATGTTGCCCGAGCCGTTAGGCGAGGGCTACATGTATTTTCCTCAGCAGGAAATAAAAAGTCAGATATCCCGCCAGTGATCTGTATAACGATTTTATTATACTGCAAAGTTTAATATTTGTAGCAGTTAATTAGCGTTGTTAATGTAGGTGTCGTTTTGCTTCCCCTCAGGGGCCTCTTACTGTAAGGTAAGGGCTTATATATCAATCTGCAACCCTAGTCCATCGTGTATAATAACCAGTTCATTATATTTTTGGATAGAAAGGGATCTTCCAAGTGCATTAGTTTATCAAAGGATCGAAAAAATCAGACGTTAGTAAAACTTTCAGCAGATCAGCGGTTAAGCAGACACTATTTAACTTAATTGAGGGAATTTTGGCGCAGTTCCGGCGTCATTTGAATGACGTCAAAATGACGGTTTTATAATATTCAAACAATGGGCGTTGGAAGGAGCGGCTATACTGCAATTTACAGGTATATGTACTGTGCATGTACATAAATAAAATCTGAATCGAATTGGGTGTGGATTATCTTTGTAAAAGCGGGGTTTGGGGGCTAATCGGTACGTGCACAAGCACTTTGACAACATTTGCAGCATCAAAGCAGAATAAGACCTTTGCCACATACAGGGTTCATTTACATTGTTATACAACAACTATAACAAAAATGTTTCTAAATGGATAACTTTTTTCCGCCCCAAACTCTTGTTATTTCGTTTGAGAGTGGTTGTTTGAATCGAATCGACGAAGTGAAGCTGGTCGGCCATTTTTATTTTGTTATATCAAGGGAACGAGGCCCTCGGCGGGGGAAATTCCATTGTTTCTCATGACTCCGTATATACATCAGAATTTAGAGGGATACACGGCTTTTATACATGGCTAACTGACCAATCAAAATCGAGGATTTTACTTTGCGTTATAATAAGTGATAATACGTAGATACCAATGCATGTAATAATACAAAGATACCAATGTTATAGTGATACATGTAATAATACCGATACCAATGTTATAGTGATACATGTAATAATACAAAATACCTATGTTATAGTGATATTTGTTATAATACGTGGAAACCAGTATTGTAATGATACATGTAATAAAACAATTACATAGATACCAATGTTGTATTGGTACATGTAAAATTACATAGATAAAGATGTTGTAATGATACATGTAATAATACAAAGATACTAAGGTTATAGTGACACATGTAATAATACATAGATACCAATGTTGTAGTGATACATGTAATAATACATAGATACCAATGTTGTAGTGATACATGTGATAATACATAGATACCAATGTTGTAATTATATTATGCAATAATACAGTAGAACCTGTCTTAAGTGGCCATCAAAAAGGAGGTCAAATTATGGGTAGCTTAATGCAGGTTAAAAGTAATGCAGAAGCTTTCTGCATTACATTTGCCCTGCATTTAGCAACTCTGCTTTTAACCCTTTCCCTCATATAAACATATTTCTAGGCAGTTGCAAACAGAGTACACCCAGATCAGACGGCTCCTAGAGGAGCCATCTGATCAGGGTCTACTGTGTTTGCTAATAGAATTTGAAAGATCTGTGTTTTTACTTTCTAAAATGGCAACAATGTTCCACCTTTAATATTTCATTATAACTGTTCTGTCCATAAATGATCAGTAGGTATCAAAATTTGGAATATTAAACATAGAACAGGGAAAGGGTTAAGAGTCCTATGTTCAACAAGAGTGCCAGTGGGCACAATAAACGCCCGTCGAGGTTTTGTTCAACATAAACTGGGGTTAACGTATTTGCTAAATTAAAATTCTAAGTCCAATTTTGCGACCAAGTTTCCAGGTTGTAAATAGGCATACTTAAACAAAAAAACTTAACCAAAAATTCTAATTTAAAAAGTGCCATAATTGTGTCTAAATGCTTGACAGAGTTACATTGTATTTACTCTTGCCTACAGGTGAAGCTTCTGATGGTGAACAAATGTTTCAAGTTTAAAATCTTTATCTGGAAGGATTTTGTAAATAAGTGGACTTTAACCAAAACCTTAACCAAAAATTCCAAGCTAAAACACATCATAATTATGTCAAAATGTTAGACAGAGTTATGTACTCTTGCCTACAGGTGAAGCTTGTGATGGTGAACAAGTGTTCCAAGTTTGAAAGCTTAATCTCAAAGGGTTATGTAAATAAGTGGACTTTAAACAAAACCTTAACCAAAATTTCTAAGTTAAAAGGGGGCATAATTCTGTCAAAATGTTGGACAGAGTTATGTACTCTTGCCTACAGGTGAAGCTTGTGATGGTGAACAAGTGTTCCAAGGTTAAAAGCTTTATCTCAAAGGGTTATGTAAATAAGTGGACTTTAATCAAAACCTTAACCAAAATTTCTAAGTTAAAAAGGGGAATAATTCTGTAAAAATGTTGGACAGAGTTATATACTCTTGTCTACAGGTGATGATTGTGATAGTGAACAAGTGTTCCAAGTTTAAAAGTTTTATCTCAAAGAGTTATGTAAATAAATGGACTTAAACAAAGCCTTAACCAAAAATTCTAAGTTAAAAAGGGGCATAATTCGGTCAAAATGCTTGACAGAGTTATTTTCTCTTGCCTACAGGTGAAGGTTGTGACGGTGAACAAATGATCCAAGTTTAAAGCTTTATCTCAAAGGGTTATGAAAACAAGAGGGCCATGAGGCCCTGAAGCGCTCACCTGAGATAACCCAGGGGCGGGGCCATTTTTGACCAAGAAGTCATCATTTGTACAACCTTGGTAGAGAACCAAAACGCAAAGCAGTATGCCATTAATTAAAGGTCTAAGCCTAATGGTTTCAGAGAAAATTAATATTTTATATTTTTCCCATAAAAAACTGATAAGCCCCAAGGCAGGGCCAAGATTCGCCCAGAGGTCAAGGTCATAAGTTGAACATTCTTGGCAGAGGACCACAAGCCAAAGCTACATATTTGTAGAGGACCATTAGATCATGTTACATACCAAACATCAAAGGTCTAGGCCTTACAGTTTCAGAAGATTTTTAAAGATTATCCTATGAAAAACTAATTAGCCCTTGGGCGGGGCCATTTTTGGTCCGGGGTCATAATTTGAACAATCTTTGTAGAAGAGGACCATTAGATCATGCTACATACCAAACATCAAAGGTCTAGACCTTACAGTTTCAGAAAGGAAGATTTTTAAAGATTTTCCTATGAAAAACTGATAAGCCCCGGGGCGGGCCATTTTTGGCCCGCGTCATAATTTGAAAATCTTTGTAGAGGACCATTAGATCATGCTACATACCAAATATAAAAGGTTAAGGCCTTACATTTTAGGAGAAGAAGATTTTAAAAAAATTCCTATGAAAAACTGATAAGGTTTTGGGCTGGGCCATTTTTGGCCCGGGGGTCATAATTTGAACAATTTTTGTAGAGGACCATAAGATCATGCTACATGCCAAATATCAAAGGTCTAGGCCTTACAGTTTCAGAGAAGAAGATTTTTAAAGATTTTCCTATGAAAAACTGATAAGCCCTGGGGTGGGGCCATTTTTGGCCTGGGGTGTCATAATTTGAAAGATTTTTGTAGAGGACCATAAGATCATGCTACATATTAAATATCAAATGTCTAGGCCTTACAGTTTCAGAGAAGAAGATTTTTAAAGATTTTCCTATAAAAAACTGATAAGCCCTTGGGCGGGGCCATTTTGGGTCCAGGGATCATAATTTGAATATTTTTTGTAGAGGACCATTAGATCATGCAACATACGAAATATCAAAGGTCTAGGCCTTACAATTTCAGACAAGAAGATTTTTTTAAATTTTCCTATGAAAAACTGATAAGCCCCTGGGCGGGGCCATTTTTGGCCCGGGGGTCATAATTTGAACAATTTTTGTAGAGGATCATAAGATCATGCTACATTATAAATATCAAAGGTCTAGGCCTTACAGTTTCAGAGAAGAAGATTTTTAAAGATTTTCCTACGAAAAACTGATAAGCCCTGGGGCGGGGCCATTTTTGGCCCAGGGGTCATAATTTGAACAACATTTCGTTCCCCCTAGCCACTGATGCTTCTGACAAAATTTGGTTAAAATCAGGTCAGCAGTTTCAGAGGAGATGTCGTTTGAAAATGTGGACGAACGACGGACGGATTGCGATCACAATAGCTCATCCTGAGCCTTTGGCTCAGGTGAGCTAATAAATGGACTTTAACTCGGTCAAATTCGGTCAAAATGCTTGACAGAATTATTTACTCTTGCCTACAGGTGAAGGTTGTGATGGTGAACAAGTGTTCCAAGTTTCAAAGCTTTATCACAAAGTGTTTGTAAATAACTGGACTTGTTCCACATAAATTGAGGTTAACATTTTTGCTTAACGCAAATGCTAAACGCAAATTCTAAGTCCAATTAAGCGACCTTGACCTTGGATAAACAAGCCGGGACTTGGCAGGCTACTGTAGCATGTCTAGATAAACATTGTGTTAAATTTGGGAAGGATCCACCAAGCAGAACTTGAGTTAGAGATGTTACAGACAGACTGGTTAATATTTTTGCTAAACGCAAATTCTAAGTCCAATTGTGTGACCTTGACCTTGGATAAACAAACCGGGACTTGGCAGGCTACTGTAGAATGTCTAGATAAACATTATGTTAAAATTTGAGAAGGATCCGCCAAGCAGAACTTGAGTTAGAGAAGTTACAGAGGGACAGACAGTGCCATTCCATAATACGTCCCGTTTTTTCAAACGGGCGTATAATAAATGAATGGTCACCTTAGACAGGTTCTACTGTATGCACCAATGTTACAATAATACATGGAATACTACATAGATATTAACCCTTTCCATGTTCTATATTTCTTCCAAATTTCAGTACCTAATGAATATTCATGGGCAAAATACATGTAGTTATAATGAAATATAGAAGGTGATCATTGTACCCATTTTAGAAACACTTTTTTTTTAACTTAAGATACACATCTATCAAATTACATCAGCAAACAGAGCAGAACCAGATCAGACGACTCCTATAGGAGCCGTCTGATCTGGGTCTACTCTGTTTACAAATGCATGAAACGTGTTTATATGAGGGAAAAGGTTAATGTTGTAATATATAAAGAATGCAACATTGGTAGGCAAGAAAGTCAAGTTCAATGCTTAAACCTCTTTACCTGATAGAGATGCTTTATGATGTCTTAGCAAATATTACAAACTCAGATAAGACACTCCTGTAGGAGCTGTCTGATCAGTGTCTGATCAGGGTCTGCTTTGTTTGCTAATGAATACAATAGATCTAAATCTACTGTTTGTATATGTTACAGTAGAAATTGCGATTCAGGACAATCACCGATTCTCCTAAGGCAGATTACAATTGCAATCTCTCCTAGGACCAACTCCGATCCTCTTTTTAAATAATTCACAATTATGTGTTGTTTGTCATGTTTTGAATACAGACTTGTATTCTTCCAGTAGAATTGTAGATTTTCTTTGTAGAGTTAAAGTGTCATATATAACACTAATAATAAATTCTAGAAGAATTGTACATTTTCCTAGAAGAATTAAAGTGTCATATCTTGAACTAATAATAAATTCTTCCAGTAGAACTGTAAATTTTCAGGATAGAATAACAGTTTGTCCTTGGACAGACTGTGATAAGAATCTGTACTAATAAAATCGTCAATTGTCCTTAGGATGTATTAGGATCAGTGTCTGTCCTAGGAGAGATTGCGATCGCAATCTGTTCTAGGAGAATCCACGATTGTCCTGAATCGCAATTTCTACTGTGAATTTCTATTCCACCCATTTGGGATATTAAATCATTTGATTCCTGTACAAAACATTGACCCATTTCATTTGATTCTTGTACAAAACATATAAAATTAGGAAATTTATTGCCATGACAAACAGTACAGAATCTGTAACAAATAAGCAAACAGAGCAGACCCTGCTCAGATGGTTCTTACAGGAGCCATCTGATCTGGGTCTACTGTTTGCAATAACACCACTAACATTTATTCAAAGCGTTAATTAAAGGATTAACAAGTACAGTAAAAACTCAATACTATGAAATTTAAGTAAGGAGGTATTTATGTCTTTGTAGGCAGGTGGCTCTTAATGCAGGGTGAAAGTCATTGACTTTCACCCTGCATTAAGAGTCACCTGTGTTAAAGATCAATAACAGTACATATTTGAGTGCTCGTAGTATCAAGTTTTTACTGTATTTCTTAAAGAGTAAATATTTATTTTTTTCCATATTGTAATGAAGACGAATGTACGTTAACACCTACCTTCCTTTAACATCCGGCAACGGTACATAAATCTGCCTATCAAACCTTCCAGGTCTGAGTAAGGCGTTGTCTAATATGTCTGGTCTGTTTGTGGCTGCTAATACTACAATTCCACTGGCTGTCTGGAAACCTGCAAGGAAAAAGGGGGGACTGTGAGGAAAACCATAACTGAATCCCGAAAGACACATGCAGCATTGTTGTTATATAAATAGTCACGTTTTATCTTGAATTAACCCTCTCCCTCATATAAACACCTTTTCACGCCTTTGCAAATAGAGAAGTCCCAAATCAGACGGCTATTAAAGATGCCGTCTATTCAGGGTTTGCTCCGTTTGCTTAAGGAATTCTACATATCAGATTTTACACTCTATTTTAGCCAAAGCATTCTGCATTCAAAAGCAATTATAAAAATTCAGCTCAAAAATTATTATGATGTCATTATTTCTTATATGACTGTTCCTCAGGTGAATGGTAGATGCTGCACATACTACAGTAACAGAGAAGTGCATTTCTTAACCCTTTCCTCCATGAATATTCATGTTAGAAATAATGATGTCATGAATATTAATTAAGTTAAACTTTTACTATGAAATAATAACACAAGAACTGTTTACTGAAGCAGAAACTGTAGAATCAGATCTGTATTATTCCATAAGCAAACAGGGCAGACCTTAATAAGACGACTCCTATGCCTATGCGTAGAAACTAGAAAGGCGTATTTACGGAGGAAAGGGTTTAGCATAGATATATCCTCACCATCCATCTCTACCAGCAGCTGGTTTAAAGTGTTCTCCTGCTCACTATGCCCACCGAAATTGACCTTGCTTCTCTTCCTCCCTACACCATCAATTTCATCAATAAACAATATACAAGGTGCATTCTCTCTGGCTTTCTCAAACATATCTCGAACCTGAAAAGAAAGTTAACACATAAATCACTGAAGTTAGATTTAGGGTCTAGTATGTCTACAATGTCTGTTGCATCGTTAGCTACATTCAAAATTATCAAAACAACTGACTCAGGATATTTTAGCCATGGTATAAACTATAGAATCAGGGTCCATGCTTATAAAACTTTTAGTTGAGTCTGAGAACGTTCTCAAGCATTTGATTGGTCAGATTTGAGCCTTTGGCTCAAATCTGACCAATCAAAAGCTTGAGAACTCAAATCTGACCAATCAAAAGCTTGAGAACGAAACTCTGACTCAACTAAAAGCTTTATAAGCATGGACCCTGATCTGAGTACTCTATTTGCAAAGGTATCAGAATGCCTCTATATCAGATGAAGGGTTTAAATTCAATTCTTAGTGTATCTGGTTTGGAGGGAAAAGGTTGTATGTGATAGATTAACCCTTTCCCACATAGGCTATTTTTAGAGCCGACCTCTTTGAATAACTGAAAAGGAGTATTTACTAGATAAAAGGAAAAATTTAGAATTGTGTAGTATTGCAACCATTGTGATAAATAGAGCATAAATTTTCTCCTACAGATTCAAATGCTTAAATCATTAACTATTTAGCCTGATTTTGTTATCTCAAAATATTTTGGGTTTTTTTATTGTTCAATACAGCTCCAATAATTCACACCATTAGTCAATAATTATGGAACTGCTAGTTTTTAGACAGACAATAGCGCAGACCCAGACCCAGACCAAACTGCTCCTGAGAGAGCAGTCTGAACACAGATTAGACTATTTGCTATTATGTACAGTAGAACCCCTCTAATGTGACCACTTAATGAATTAACATGGGTGTCTTTATATGCAGGTGGCTGCTTAATGCAGGACATAAGTAATGGAGAAAGCCCCTGCATTAAGCTACCACCTGCATCTACCACCCAGAATTATACCTCTTTTAGGTGGTCGCATTAGAGGGTTTTTACTGTATGTCTACATCTAAATGTATCAAAATGGTAATAGTTTAAACTGACTAATTAGCTTTACAGACATGTGAAGATGGGAGATTGGGTGTCCAAATATTTAACCCTTTCCCTGTTTAACCCTTTCCCTGTTCTGTATTTAGGCCAAATTTGAATACCTACTGAATATTCTTTAAAACATAGATATAAAGACATATGGAAGGTAACACATTGTAGACATTTTAGAAAGTAAAGAACCAGATCTATCAAGTTCTATTAGCAAACAGAGTAGACCCTGATCAGACGGCTCCTCTAGGAGCCGTCTGATCTGGGTCTACTCTGTTTGCAAATGCGTGAAAACACGTTTATATGAGGGAAAGGGTTAACATTCCTCAAGGAAATAATATCGTCAATGAGTATTAATGAACCGATCTTTTTTTAAGCACTGTTAACACAGGAATTTTTTACTGTGGCTGAAAGTCTAGAATCAGATCAATATAATTCCATGAGTAAACAGAGCAGACCCTGATCAGACTGCTCCTACAGGAGCCATCTGATCTGGGTCTACTTTATATGCAAAGGTGCTAAAATGTGCTTATACGAAGGAAAGGGTTAATGTAATATGGGCACAAACAGTAGAAGCATACTTACTCTTGAAGGTCCTACACCGACAAACATCTCAGAGAATTCTGACCCTGATACAATAATAAAGGGCACACCAGCTTCTCCAGCTGTTGCCTTGGCTAGAAGGGTCTTTCCTGTCCCAGGTGGCCCTGTGAGAATGGCCCCTTTAGGGATCTTAGCCCCAAGGTCTTTGTACTGCTGTTGGTTCTTAAGGAAGTTTACAAATTCCATGATTTCTATTTTGGCCTCTTCACATCCAGCTACATGTCTGAATATACAGATCAAATTATTCCATTTATTATTTGAAGTAAAATGGCGTAAATCCGAAGACTGTCAGGAACTGAGAAAATGCTCGGATAACCGCTACCCAAGGATTATCCATGAAATCATTCTTTGTGGATCCAACGTGTCAAATCTATCGTATAGTGTATGCACATACATGTGCTTTTTGCCTACAGAATGCTAAACAGTTTACTGATATGTTCGCATATTTTTAGAATAGTCTCGTTCAACCAGACCCTTATTACGAGAGATAAACTATCTTTAAATAGTATTTCAGACAAATAACGCTGAGTGTTCCAATTATTAATTAATTCAAATCGCCCTGATTTTCCTTATCACAAAACAACACGGGAGTGGCACGATGTTGTTTATTAACATCCACAACTAGATGGAATGTCGACGAATGGAAAATTAGGCAAACTAAAATCCATAAATATAAGGTTATAAGCTACGACTGTTCTATGTCTGATAGTTTGAAACAAATTTGGGTTTATTGTGAAGGGTCCGTTGAACGGACCCGTAAAAACTACAGTGAAACTACAGTCTCCGCTGTGAATGGTGGTTACTGTTATCACTTATTAAGAATCGATACATTATATACAATTATGCCTTGTACAGGTTGAACTCAAAATTACATACATACATGTGTATAACTGTTGGACTCGGTATTCACACGTAGTTGCACACTAACACAGCGGCACCTCTAATTGCTGTGGACACATAGAGTTGCGAGACATCAACTTTCGAGTGTGATAAATTGACTTCGAACTGCCCGCAATGCATGCTCGGATTAGACAGGTAATTTAATGAAGCAATTGATTGAAGGGACCGAGAAGCGTGCTCGAAAAATCGGATTATTGAGACTCGGATTACACTGTACATAGTTGTATTGAAGTAATACATTTTATGTCCGGACGATACAAATTACCTCAGATTAGACCATATACTCAGAAAATCGCTCCTCGGATTATCGCCGTTTCACTGTATGATCATACCATATTTATAGAGTGCTCTTTTCAAACAGGACATGTGTGTTCAAAGCACTTCACATGAATAAATTACACTACACAAGAGTGTTAAAAGGAACACATGTGTTACCTGCTGGGAGAAGTGTTAGAATAGAAAAACAGAAAGTGTGACTGACAGACAGACAGATGTTATATACCATTTAGCTCGAGTCTGAGACAATCCTCAAGCATCTGATTGGTCAAATCTTGAGGATGAACTCAGACTCTGAGTTGGAAGTATTGTCACCTTAAACCCAATTCTCTTTGGTCAATACTTACAAGTACAAGAGACAGTACTGGAAATTTAGGATCAAAACTCTAAAAATAACATAGAGAAGTCCAATTCTAATACAAGAATGAATGGTAGACGCTTCACTATGCCAGACTTACTCAAACTTGACCCCTGTGTTTTCTGTGATGATTTTTGCTGTACTCCTACCAAAGCCAAACATGGAGCCCGGACTTCTCCCTGCCTTACCACCACTCATGCCACCTCCAGAGAACTGAAACACACAATAATGCAGATGCCACTGTGTGTGTGAGACAACAAAAATTGAAAAATTTGAATACATGAATAAACCCCTCTCTGAGAAATGCTCTGTGAACAGTGTTGATCAAGTTCAGACATTACATCTATGACCTAACCCATTCCTTACCCATCCCCAATCCATCCCCCATAGGCAATTTTAATATCCATCCTCTTTGAATAAATCTACTGAAAAGGAGCATTTACTAGAGAAAAGGACACTTTTAGAATTGTGTAGTTTTGAAACCATTAAGTTTATTAGAATGGTTTCAACAAGTAACACTTACAAAGACATTACCAGAGATGTCAATATGAATATGTGGGAATGGGTCTTGAGAATTAATTAGTGCAGATCCTACTGAAACACATCATATGTCGATGTAACTTTTAGTCTTTAACCCTTTTCCAGATGAATCAGAGCAATAGTTCCCAGAAAACGGCGGACAAACTATTTGCATGTATTTGTATTATTTTTAAGGACAAGGGCCATAACTCTGAAACGAAAAATCAAATGAACCTCAGAATCAACTCAGCTTCAGATCTTGATGCATTAAACATTTGCGTGAAGTTTCATTAATATCTGTCAAATAGTTTTCCGAGAAAACAGCAGACAAACAAAATGTTGACGGAAGAACAAACGAACGAACGGACAGATGGACAGGGCTACGCCAATATACGACCACCTTTATTAGGTGGGCGTATAAAAAATTGAAGTAAATATCATTTAAAAAAACAACTCCAAAACAACAAATCAAATGAACCTCAGAATTGACTTAGCTTCAGGTCTTGATGCATTAAACATGTCTGTGAAGTTTCATTAATATCTGTCAAACAGTTTTCCCAGAAAACAGCGGACAAACTTTATGCATATATTTGCATTATTTATTAGTAAAAGGGCCATAACTCTGAAACTACGAATCAAATGAACCTCAGAATTGACTCAGCTTCAGGTCTTGATGCATTAAACATTTGTGTGAAGTTTCATTAATATCTCTCAAACAGTTTTTCCAGAAAACAGTGGATAAACTATTTGCATATATTTGCATTAAATTTTAAGGACAAGGGCCATAACTCTGAAACGAAACATCAAGTGATCCTCAGAATCGACTCAGCTTCAGATCTTGATGCATTAAACATTTGTGTGAAGTTTCATTAATATCTCTCAAACAGTTTTCCCAGAAAACGGCGGACAAACTATTTGCATGTATTTGCATTATTTTTTAAGTACAAGGGCCAGAACTCCGAAACGACAAATCAAATGAACCTAACAATCAACTCAGCTTCAGATCTTGATGCATTAAACATTTGTGAGAAGTTTCATTAATATCTTTCAAATAGTTTTCCCAGAAAACAGCGGACAAACTATTTGCATGTATTTGCATTATTTTTTAAGTACAAGGGCCATAACTCTGAAACGAAAAATTAAATGAACCTCAGAATCGACTCAGCTTTAGATCTCTATGCATTAAACATTTGTGTGGAGTTTCATCAATATCTGTCAAATAGTTTTCCGAGAAAACTGCGGACAAACAAAATGTTGACGGACAAACAAACGAGCGAACAAACGGACGGACGGACAGGGCCACGCCAATATACGACCACCTTTATTAGGTGGGCGTATAAAAAGAGCCTAAACCAAAGGAAACATGTTTTTGAGAATTTTGTGGAAATGTATTTTTCCCATTTTGAAAGATTAAGCTAGTGAACATTTTCTCAGTTTAATACCTATGTAACAAATAATGACATCATCACTATTTTTTTATATATATATAATAGCATGTGTGTGCACATGATGTTTTGGTGTTAGCAGAAACTGTAGTCAGGTCTATTATAATTTCATAAGCAAACAGCATACCTTGGTCAGATGGCACCAACAGGAGCTATCTGATTTGGGTCTACTCTGTTTGCAAAGGCGTGAAAAAATGTTCGTAACTTTGCATGAGGGAAAGGATTAATGGTTTGCCTGATGAAATGAATTTCATACTCACCTGGGTGAACAAATATATTGTAACAATAATTGGAAGAACCATAACAGCCATTCTCAAAACACTACCTCTGAAAATACACAAAAGCAACCAATGACTGATACTACTCTGACACCCATTATCTCATTGGCTATTTTTAGATACAATCTCTTTGTATAAATCTACCGAAAAGGAGCATTAAGCCATTAACTAGAGAAAAGGATTTTTTTTTAGAATTTTGTAGTTTGAAACCATTGTGATAAATAGAGCATTTGCTCCTATAGGAGCAGATGCTCTTTTTATTACAATGGTTTCAGTATAAATTGACTTATACAGAGTCATCAAAAGTCGTCAATATGGCTATTTTCAGACCCAACCTCTTTGAGTAATCTACTGAAATAACATATATATACAGTGCTCCCTC
Organism: Azorinus chamasolen; assembly: GCA_963576725.1. Classification (NCBI taxonomy): domain Eukaryota; kingdom Metazoa; phylum Mollusca; class Bivalvia; order Cardiida; family Solecurtidae; genus Azorinus; species Azorinus chamasolen. The sequence continues at coordinate 31,983,500 of OY755238.1, read as the reverse complement.
TCTACAACGACACCCTTTGGGATACGAAGATTGTATGTGTTGTTTAGAGGGAGTTGTTATAGGGAGGGAAAATCAAACATAATTAGCTTGTTTGCAGATCCCCAGATAAGGTGTATTTCGAGAACTAAAACCGTTATGCCTCAATCAAACCCTATGTTGTGACCAATCTTTAGAATCGTCACAAAGTGACGATTCTAAAGAGTGGTCACAACATAGGGTTTGATGGAGGCATAAAGAAAATACGATGGAAAAAAGGTTGTTTCTGGAGCCTTGTTGTTTCGGAAACAGTAACATGCGTTGTTGTAAGGAGGGAATCGTTATTGAGAGGGCCGTTGTAGGGAGGGAGTACTGTATATATAACTTAGAATTTCTCAATATTCCTCTTATTTACAGCACTGATATAATGGTTATTCAATTCTGATGTATAAAATGAACAAAGACAATTCTTAACCCTTTATAATGACATCATGAATATTAATTAGAAAAAGTACAAAATGTATATGGGAGCATTTGAGGCAATGCCATAGCCCCATATCATTAACCCATTCCCTCATATTGACGACTTTGTAAAAGTCACTTTGTGAAATCATTGTGATATAGGAGCAAATGCTCTATTTATCACAATGGTTTCAAACTACAACATTCTAAAAATTTCCTTTTCTCTAGTTAATGCTCCTTTTCAGTAGATTTATACAAAGAGGTTGTATCTAAAAATAGCCTATGAGGTAATGGGTTAAACTTTTCTGAAATTTTCTAAGTGCAACTGCTGTAATTCTGTGAAAAATCAACAAAGCATGCAAAATTAAAACTTGATTTGTCCTTGATTATAATAAAACTACATACCAAATATCACTTCTATACCTGAGAGGGTTAAGAAAAAGTGTCCGGAAATCCTATACTTTCCTGAAATTTTCAAATTCCAACTGTTGTGATTCCATGAAAAATCAACCTTGGGTAACAAAATTCAAACTTGATCTGTAACTCATAACATACAGCTACACACCAAATATCACCTCAATATCTGTAAGGGTTTAGAATAAGAAAAGGGCCATGATGGCCCTGATATCGCTCACCAGATAATAAGAGGAGAAGATTTTCAAAGTTTTCACTATATGCTTGTATAGAAAACTGGCAACTCCTGAGGCGGGGCCAATTTTTAGCCCAGGGGCATAATTTATATAACTTTTGATAACTTTTATAACCATGATGCTATGTGCCAAATATGAAAGCTGAAAACCTTCCATTTTCAGCAGAGAAGATTTTCAAAGTTTCTATTGAAATCTGGCCACCCCTGGGTCGGGCCAATTTTGACCCCAAGGGGCATCATTTATATAACTTTTGTAGAGGACCTGACCATGATGCTATGTGCCAAATATGAAAGCTGAGAACCGTCCAGTGTCAGAGAAGAAGATTTTCAAAGTTTAACTATATTTTTCTATAGAAAACAAGGCACCCCTGGGGCGGGGCCAATTTTGGCCCCAGGGGCATAATTTATATGACTTTTGAGTACCTACTCAAAGAGTACCTACAGATTATGCTATGTGCCAAAGATGAAAGATGAGAACCCTGTAGATTCAGAGAAGAAGATATTTAAAGGTTCAAATTGTTGACTCGGGACAACGATGACACACACCGTACGCCAACGGACATCATGCAATCACAAAAGCTCACCCTGAGCACTTTGTGCTCTAGTGAGCTAAAAACTCTGAAAAACCTAAGTGTGACTGACTGACTCCTATAAGAGCCATCTGATCAGGGTCTGCTCTGTTTGCTAATGGAATTTCTTAAGTTTCTAAAATGGCTACAATTTTCCACCTTCCATATTTCATTATAACTATTTTGTCCATGAATATACAGTAGATATTGAAATTTTGTGTAAACAGAGAACTGGGAAAGGGTTAACCCTTTCCCTGTTCTGTTTATTCCCAATTTCAATACCTACTGAATATTCATTGGCAAAATAGTTACATGTATAACGAAATATTGAAGATGGAACATTGTTGCCAATTTAGAGAGTAAAGAACCATATCTTTCAAATTCCATCAGCAAACAGAGCAGACCCTGATCAGACGGGAGCGGTCTGATCTTGGTCTACTCTGTTTGCAAATGCGTGAAAACTGGTTTATATTAAGTAAAGGTTTAAAAGCTTAATACAGAATGAAAGTAATAAAGTCTCCTCTGAAATATTTCTAAATTACTCTTGTCCTGCATTAATCTTTCAATACAAACCAGTAAATGGGAAGAAAGATGGACACTCACTGAAACAAATCCAGACAGCAATTTTTCACAGTTGACAGAGAAAGCAATCAGACTGATAAACAATTTTATCAAGTACTTGGGAACTTACAAATCTACTTCATTTTTGAAGACTAGAGGCACTCTGTTGGATGATTCTATTCCTTGTTCATTATACAGACTTTCCAGGCTCTTCTCAAAGCCCTCAATGCTGCCGAAGCTCATCCACAGGGTCTGAATAAAACATAACAATGATTAACCCATTCCTCCATAACTATCCAAGTTAGACATAATGACATCATGAATATTAATTAGATTATTTTTTTATAATTGCACTTGAACACAGGAATATCTGGCCATGGCAAAAACTGCAGAATCAGATCTATATCATTTCATAAGCAAACAGAGCAGACCCTGATCAGGTGGCTCCATCAGGAGCCATCTGATCTGGGTCTACTCTGTTTGCATAGGTCTAAGGTGTAGAAAGGCATATTTATGGATTAAATGGTTAACCCTTTTTTCTGCAAAGCGATGCCTGACATGCATTTTCAAACACATTGTATCAGATTGAGACACTGGGTAATTCTGCATGCCACCTGGATCAAGGCTGTTTGACAGTCAACAAACTGTCATAAGCTGGAACAATAAGAAGTAAAGTAAAGATGTTTACCCAATATATACGCCCCTCTACACCATTGCAAACAGAGTAGAAACAGATCAGATTGCTCCTATAGGAGTCTTCTGACCAGGGTAAACCTACTCTGTTTGCTTTTGATATACAGTGAACAGTGAACTCTCGTTACAACGGAGGTGTTTGTTTCGTTCCAGACATTGTGCTGGTATAACGAGGTTATAACAAGTTTAAATATAAAAGGAACCATATGGCCAGTTTTAAACTTGTACCAACAGGTGATTGCTTATTAAATGCAGAACACAAGAAATGCAAAAAGCTCTGCATTAAGCAATCAACTGTGTTATTGGCATTGCACCTATTTATTCAGTGGTTGTTTCAAAGAATTAACTGTTATTTTGTTTCAATTGCATACTGCCGGTATAACGAGGCTGCTATTGTAACGAATGCCTGTGTAACGAGGCTGCCATTGTAACGAATGCCAGTATAACGAGGGTTCACTGTAATATAAATATGATTCTACAGTTTCTACCATAGTAAGAATTTCATGTGTCCATGTGCTAGTAAAACAACAAATCTAATTAATATTTTTGTCATTTTTTCTTTAATACAGCAAAATGGCGATAATCCGAAGACTGTCGGGAACTGAGAAAATACTCGGATTACCGCTACCCTCGGATTATCCATGAATTCATACCTTGTGGATTCAACGTGTCAAATATATCGTACAGTGTATGCACATACATGTGTTGTTTGCCTACAGAATTCATAAAAGATAAATTGATATGTTTGCGTATTTTTAGAAAAGTCTCGTTCAACCAAACGCTTATTACGAGAGTAAACAATCTTTATTGAGTATTTCAGACAAATAACACCGAGTGTTCCGATTATTAATTAATTCAACTCACCTTGATTTTTCTTATCACGAAACAGTACGGGAGCGAAGCAATATTGTTTTTAAACATCCAAAACTAAAATGAAATGTCGACGAATGGAAACTTAGGCAAACTAAAATCCATAAGTATGAGGTTAGAAGCTACGACTGTTCTATGTCTAATAGTTTGAAACCAAATCTGGGTTTATTATGAAGGGCCCGTTGAACGGAGCAAACTACAGTGAAACTTCGGTCTCGGCTGTGAATGGTGTTTACCGTTTTCACTTATATATAAGTAAAGAATCGATGCATTATACACAATTATGTGCTCACAATTACTGCCAACATACGTGTATACTGCTGGACCCGGTGTTATTAACACATAGTAGCAAACTAACACAGTGGCACCTCTAATTGCTGGGGACACACGGAGTCGCGCGCATCAACAATGGAGGTGTGATAAATTGACTTCGAAGTGTCCGCGATGAATGCTCGGATTAGGCAGGTAATTTAATGAAGCAATTGATTGAAGGGACCGAGAAGCGTGCTCGAAAAATCGGATTATCGAGACTCGGATTACACGGTACATAGTTGTATTGAAATAATAGATTTCATGTCCGGACCATACAAATTCCCTCGGATTAGGCCATATACTCGGAAAATCGCTCCTCGGATTATCGCCATTTTACTGTACATGAATATTCAGGGAGTAAAGGGTAAAAACAAGAACTCCATAACATGTAATATTTTTCTTTTTTCTAATGTTTGCAAACAGAGCAGACCCAGATCTGATGGCTCCTATAGGAGCCATCTAATCAGGGTCTGCTCTGTTTGCTAATGGAATATGAAAGATCTGTTTCTATACTTTCATAAATGGATTTTAATATGTTCTACCTTCCATATTTGGTTGTAATTACTTTGTCCATGAATATTCAGTAAGTATTGAAATTTGGAATAAACGTAGAACAGGGAAACGATTAAAGGTTCTTAAATATCAATCAGATGACTACTTTCAGCAGGCATGTATTTTTTACATAATTTACCTATACAAGTCCCATTTTGAACATGAACTGTATACATCAGGTTCAGATACAATGTGTAAATTAAAACATTTTCAAGGATAACTCCTTTATTTCTCGACCAAACCCTATGTTGTGACCACTCTTTAGAGTCGTATTGGGAAGACGATCCTATAAAGAGGTCACCACATTGGGTTGTTGGTGGAGTAATGACGGTTTTTGTATAAAATTTGAAAACACACCTTTATCTACTATACTGTATATTCATCATAGAATTGTCATTAAATTTGAACAGATGTTCCTCAAATACTTTTTTGCCAATGTGTCACAAGATACAGCTGAACTTTGAAACCTTGAACTTCAAGGGACCATACAAATTAATTCGACATAACAGAAGTTCGGTTTATCTGATTTCTGATCTGGACAATTTCTTCAGTTCGCAGCTTAATGCAGGTCTAACATAATGCTGAAAGCTCCTGTAGGAGCTTTCAGCATTACTTTAGACCTGCATTAAGCTGTCACACGTTTCTAGATATGCGTAGTTCTACATTTTAGAGCAATTCTGTATTGTAAGTTTTGGAAGGACTGAACTTTTAGTTCGAGTTATCACGAAGTTTGAAACAAACAGAGTAAATCCTGCCATGGCTTCTTCAAGTTCTCTTAGGTCTGGGTTTACACTGTTTGCCTGTCCCTATCAACCCTTTACTCCATATTTACGCCTTTCTACATCTTTGCAAACAGAGTAGTCCCAGATCAGATGGCTCCTGTAGGAGCCATCTGATCAGGGTCTGCTCTGTTTGATTATATAGAATTATAAATATCTGAGTTTGCCAATTTTTGCCTGGACCAAAACTTGCACTGTTCATATGCCATTTTAAAAGCTAATTAATATTCATGCATGCATTAATTCTTACATACATACTCATGGAGTAGAGGGTTATGGGCCACTCTGCATTAATGGTTTTAGTCAATTAATGATCTCACCTGGCTTGAGCCTGTCCTGAGGATCAATCTCACCCATTGTCTGTTCACAACTTCAATTTTCTCAACCTATGAAAAGAAATCAGTGCAAAGACATACAACTATTAGTGAAACTTTCAGTGATTGAATGCAAAAGGGTTAAACATCTTATAAGATACCACTGTTTGACTCCAACTGTATACAGTAAAACCTCTCTAAACGAGAATTCTAGTAGAGAAGAATTTAGGAACTTTTACTCCTTTAGGCAGGTGGCTGTTCAATACAGGGTGAAAGTCATGCAGAAAGCTCCTAGAGAAACTTTCTGCATTACTTTCACCCTGTATTAAGATGCCAACAGTCTCCAAGACAGATATTTATAGCAAATGTAATGTTCATTTCAAAGAGGTTATACTGTATTTGTAAGAGAAACAGAAGAAAACTGTACATTCAGAATTGCAGCAGAAGACCATTATTGAACAAAACAAAGGCTTAATGTGCAAAATTTGCATTTTTCACATATTAACATTCTTATGCTTCTATTTTCACATATATAATACTGATCCAATTTTTATATATGCCTGCAAATGCATTAAAATGTATCAGGCTTAATGGTCTTGATAAGCTATTAAAATTCATAGTTCATACTCACCATGCCCTGTGTAATGTAGTGGCTAAGTTCTCGCCAGTAGATCTCCTTAAAACTGGATGAATATGCCATAGCAGCTATACCGAGTCCAAATGCTATATAAATAAGGGAGTTCCTGTCAAAAGGTAACCTGGAGAGAAAATTATGCCATAAATCAATTCTGTAGATAAGATAAATACTGAGCTATCAACATTTCTAATTTCTTAAAACAAAGTTGTAGATACAGTAGAACCTGTCTTAACCCTTTCACTCATAACTTATTTTTAGATACAGCCTCTTTGAATAAATCTACCGAAAAGGAGCATTTACTAGAGAAAAGGAAAACTTTACAGTTGTGTAGTTATGAAACCAATGTGATAAATAGAGCATTTGCTCCTACAGGAGCAAATGCTCTATTTATCACAATGGCTTCAAAGTGACTTTTATAGAGGCGTAGAAAGGCATATTTATGGAGGAAAGGGTTACGCGACCATTAATTAATTGAACATAGGAGTCTTAAAAAGCAGATGGTTGCTTAATGGATGCTTAATACAGGGCAAAACTAATGCAGAAGCTCCTGCATTAAGCTACCACCAGAAATAAACCTCTTTTTGAGGGTTTCTTAAGACAGATTCTACTGTACTGAGCTATCAAAATCTCTTATTTCCCACCAAACCCTACCATCCTGCTCCTCTGTACAATAATTCTAATGATTGGCAGCAAGACAGGCCTATCTAAATGCAATAAAAAAAACAGTATCTGATGTTCATATTAGGGCTGAAACGAGTACTCGGGTACCCGCGGGTCGGGTAGAAATTGGCGGGTACCCGGGTACAAAATCACTACCCGTTACCCGATATGAAATCTTAAGCAGAATCTAATTGTTAGTTTTCGTAATTGAGTGAAAGAAAGAAAGCTAAAAACATGTTAAAGATAGCATTTATTCAAGCATCCTTTTGGTTATGAGCAGATAAAGCTTGAACAGGCAAGTAGACATAAAAACAGACATATGAAACAAACCTCCGTTAACACATTGTTCGTTCATATTCGACTGGTAAATGTGCATTCGTAACTATTCGTTGTATTCCGTAAGGGTTCGGAATATAGAAATAGAGGGGGTTAACCCTAGTATCCTACTCTGTATAATTTGTTCTTTCATTTATTTTTATTTATTTTTTTTTTTCCCTCAATATACCCATACCCAATATCAAGTTTGTATATATATATATAACTGAGCTAGAGATCAATATTAATGTAATAAAATCAATTATAGGTGTTGCTTAATAATAGTAATAACATTGGAGAAACGGGATAATACATGAACTGTGATCTAAGGATCTGATAGCAAGCAAGACTCATACTACAACTGGATTTTTAATAAACTTTGATAGCATAATGTAAATAGTCAGGTGGATCAAGTGTTATTTTTTGTGCCGGGAACTAATCCAGCCAGAATTGTGACAGTGAACTGAAAGGAAGCCATATTCACCAGGACTAATTAAGAAATGAATGACGTGATCCCGGTGTTCATGAGGTTATGCAACGCATAGCTTTACGAGCAAAGTTAGTGAAGCCCGAAGGGCTTCACGTAAATCTTTGCTCGTAAAGGTATGCGTTGCATAACCTAATGAACACCGGGAGCACGTCATTCATTTCTTATATTTATATTCCATTGTATTTCTTACATTTCAACGGATCGGGTATTGAAATGAACGTTCATGGGAAAATGCAACTTTCTTTTTAGAATAAGGTTATATAAGGATGTTGCAGGGCGAATGTAAATATTCAAATTTGAGGCCGTGGCATGACCATGACATTTGTTAGTGTAACCCTTTCTCAACAGAAAATATCAATATGTAGTCAACATGTAAGTTGTATAACTGCGGACATTACCTTGATCTTGAATCAGTTATCTATTTACACAAGATTTACATCGTAGGACAACAGAAGAATGATGGAATAGCCTACACTTTCGAACGTTATGTACAACGCACTTTGCTTTCACAAGCAATAAAACTTTCATTTTAGCACGTTCTCAATTTCATGCATGGCCCGGCACATCTGTAACAGTCAGGTTCACGTCACGTTGCTGCTTTATTTTAGCGAAATTCAAGCAACGATTCATAAATTTCATTTGAGAAACCAATAATAACCAAAGGAGGATACTATGTACAGTAGGTACTTACCATACGTCTATACTATAGCGTTATCGGGTACCCGGGTACCCGCGGGTAATTGCAGAACGGGTACCCGGGTAGAAAATTTGTACCCGTTTCAGCCCTAGTTCATATTAGTTTTAATGTCCGTCTTTAAGACAGGTGCCAGCTTAATGCAGGGTAAAAGTCATGCAGAAAACTCCCAAAGGAGCTTTCTACATGACCTTCAACCTGCATTCAGCAGCCGCCTCTCTAAAAGTATCTCAATTCTTCTCTTCAAATCTTTTGATTACTGTGGTTTCACCGTAAGTCAATTATCTAATAAAATATATTAATGTAATTGTTAACCCTTTCCTTCATATAAACATGTATTCATGCATTTGCAGACAGAGTAGAACCAGATCAGATGGCTCCTACAGGAGCCATCTGACAATGGTCTGCTCTGTTTGCTAGTGGAATTAAAAGATGTTCTTTTCTTTCTAAAATGGCTACTAGGTTCCACCTTCCATATTTCATTAAACCTATTTTAGGTTTATCATATATGATGGAAAGAGTTAAATAATGATACTACTCTCATGTGTATTAATAAAATTTCACCTTATTAATAATCAATAAGTCATAAAATTCTTTCACAAATTTTAATGAATTTAAAGGTTCATTTTAGATTGAAGTGTGAACATGCTTACTTGGGGCCACTACCTTTACCACCACCACCACCACCTGAGGGTTTGCCTGGTGTCCTTTTTGGCCCTTGTGCATTTTTATTAAATGGATCTGCAAGATAACAAGACAAAAGCTACATGTGTTTATAACTTTTGAATGAGGCAAATGTGCAAATAATGTAGACCCAGATCATAATGGCTACTAGACGAGCCTCTGACCAGAGTCTGCCCCGTTCGTCATTCAAAATTCTCTCACAAATTAAACCCTTTCATACCAAAAGGGCTATAATTCTAAACAATGATGGACCATTCCAGTTTGAAAAATTTAATACTTTCCTTCATATAAACATATTTGCAAACAGAGTAGACCCAGATCAGATAGCTCCTATGGGAGCCGTCTGATCAAGATCTGCTGTTTCCTAATGGAATTTGATACATGTATGTAGGTCTGTTTCTCAAGTGGCAACAATGTTCCACCTTACATAATAACTATTCCCATCATGAATTTTCAGTAGCTATTCATATTTGTAATAAAATAGAACAGGGAAAGGGTTAACCCTTTCCCTCATATAAACGTGTTTTCACACATTTGCAAACAGAGTAGACCCAGATCAGATGGCTCCTAGAGGAGCGGTCTGATCAGGGTCTACTCTGTTTGCTAATTGAATTTGATAAATTTGTTTCTTTACTTTCTAAAATGGCTACAATGTTCCACCTTCCATATTTCATTGTAACTTTTTTGCCCACGACTATTCAGTAGGTGTTGAAATTTGTAATAAAATAGAACAGGGAAAGGGTTAACCGTTAAACAATGATGGACGATTTGACTTTGAAAATTCAGCATTCACCAAGTGCATGTTTCGTAATAAGTTATAATATATAAAGTCAGAATAGTTTTTTGTTTTCAATGTTATGAATATTACAGATGATGCATAATCCCTAAATAAATATGCATTTTAGCGCCACTGCAAACAGAGTAGATACAGATCAGATGGCCCCAAAGGAGCCATCTGATCAGGATCTGCTCAATTTGTTTATGAAATAATATATACATGTATCTGATTCTACTGTTTATGCCATGACAAAGATTCCACGTGTTTATATGCAATTTTAAATTAATATTCATAATGTCATTATTTCTTACAAACATGTCACTATTCATAGAGTAAAGAAATATTACCTGATTTACTCACCAAATGGTTTGTTCTCAAGCTTTTTCTTGTATTTCCCCCATAGTTTCTGAAATCCATCTGGAGCCTTGTCTCTGAGAATTGTCCACTCTTTTAGAACTGCTTCTATGTCTGTCTTTGTGAGTCTGGATAGCAGCTGAAGACCTCTTCTCACCTAATTGGAATGTATACACATACATATTATTTAAAACAGGGTTCAAGCCAGAAGGTGATTTAAGACAAAAGAAAAATTGAGAGAAATTGTTACATTATAACTAGAATGTCCATGTGCAACATGTCAAACCAGCTGGCAATTCACCAATAGTACATGCAAAAGTTAGACAGAGCAGATCCTTATCAGGCAGCTCCCATCTCTACAAATTAAAAAGTTATGCCCAATGTTAAAGTTGCTGACAATCAAAACAAACATCTGACCTTTGACCCTGAAGGATGACCTTGACATGTCACCCCTCAAAATGTGCAGCTTCATCAGATACACATGCATGCCAAATGTCAAGTCTCTATCTCTACTGGTTCAAAAGTTATGGCCGATGCTACCATTGTTATTTGACCTATATATTTGACCTCTGACCTTGAAGGATGACCATGCCATGTCACCCCTCAAATGTGTGACTTTATGAGATACATATGCATGCTAAATATCAAGTCTCTATCTCTACTGGTTCAAAAGTTATGGCCAATGTTAAAGTTGGTGATTTGACGTAAGACTGTGAAGGATGACCTTGACATGTCACCCCTCAAAATGTGCAGCTTCATCAGATACACATGCATGCCAAATGTCAAGTCTCTATCTCTACTGGTTCAAAAGTTATGGCCGATGCTACCGTTGTTGTTTGACCTATATATTTGACCTCTGACCTTGAAGGATGACCATGCCATGTCACCCCTCAAATGTGCAGCTTCATGAGATACATATGCATGCCAAATATCAAGTCTCTATAGATCTGTACTGGCTCAAAAGTTATGACCTCCATGTTAGTTGGAGACAAACAAACAAAGATCATATAAACACCTTTGCAAAGAGTAGACTCAGATATGATGGCTCCTGTAGGAGCCCTAGGATTAGCGTCTGCTTTGTTTGCTTATGAAATTGTAATAGATCTGATTCTGCAGTTTTTACCAATAACAAAACATCATGTAACCATTAGACATTATAAAATCTCATGTAATCAATATTCATTATGTCATTGGTTCTTACATGAATGTTCGGCAGGAAAAGGGATAATTAACACAAATCAGAACATTTGTCAAGGGTACTAAGTAGTACTATACCTTTGCTCTTATCTAGAATATTATTCAGAACATCAATAAAGAGTACTGAGTACCTGTGCATTTATCTAGGACATTATTCAGGACATCCATTCAGAGTACCTGTGTTCTTATCTAGGACATTATTCAGAAGATCAATAAAGAGTACCAAGTAGAGTACCTGTGCTCTTATCTAGAACATTACTCAGAACATCAATAAAGAGTACAGAGTCCCTGTGCTGTTATCTAGAATTTTCAGAAGACCAATCAAGAGTACCAAGTACTTGTTCTCTTATCACAGAATATCTCTAACACATTATTAACCTCTTCCTTGTTCAATATTCATGACAGAAATTATGACCAAATATTTATTTGCTTAAGCTTCATAATATTATAATAATAAGTTTCAAGGGATTTGTTTTTTGTTTTGACAAAAACTGTATATCATGACATAAACAAACAGATCAGACCCATATCAGATGGCTCCTTTATAATAACTGGTTGTTTACATAAGTTAACAAAAAAATCATGGTTTTATAATTACTGCACAATTATTAATAGTTATTTTCAGGGATCCATACATGACATTTTCCTTTCCCTCATATAAATGCTTTTTCATTCCTTTGCAAAAAGAGTAGATCAAGATTAGACAGCTGTATGCTCTATTTGCTTATGGAATTATAGATCTGACTATAGTTTCTACAAGTTATAATACAAAAAAAGTCCTGTATATGTATGCCGTTAACCCATTCCCTCATATCATAAAAATCAATTTCGCAACTGAGTGTTCCAGTCTGACAATGCGTCTTGGGCCTGCATGACATGTTATCAATCTAGATTAATGTATGCCATTAACCCATTCCCTCATGTTGACTCCTTTTGACGCCTTTGTAAAAGTCAATTTATCTATCATGATGGTTTAAAAAATACACAATTCTAAAATTCTCTTTTCTCTAGTAAATGTATGCTCCTTTTCGGTAGCTTTATTGAAATAGGATGGATCTGAAAAAATAGCCTATGAATTGATAATGAGGTAATGGGTTAAAGCAATTCAGTTCATATATACATATGTCCATGATGTCCTTATTTTGTTCATGAAAATTCAACAGGGAAAAAGTTAAGGTGTTTTGAATGAAAAGCAACAATGTTTCTGTGTTAACCCTTTCCCTGTTCAATGTTTATTACAAATTTCAATACCTAGTATATTCATGGCCAAAATAGTTATAATGAGATATGGTGGGTGGAACATTGTAGCCATTTTAGAAAGTATAGAAACATATCTATCAAATTCCTTTAGAAAACAGAGAAGACCCTGATCAGACCTCTGATCTGGGTATAATCTGTTTGCAAATGTGTAAAAACACCTTTATATGAGGGAAAGGGTTAAGCAACAAAAAAAAGATGCATATAAATTATGATAACCAGCACTTAAAATAATTTGTGTGTCAATTCTTATGTAATTTGTAAACCTGCTGATGCAACATCTACTTTCAATCAAAAAGAAAAATATACACGAAATCTAGCAATTCTATGTACTGAAGAATTTCTAAAAACAAGTATTAAAAAGAATATCACCATAAAAGCCATGGACTCACTGCTTAAGGCTACCTTCTATAAATGAAAGTAGTGACTGTAAATTGAGTGGGTGGGGTACATCATACATCTCACATCAGCTTATATAATAGTATTAATTTAACAATTTAAGACATTTAATGAACAAACTCAATAAATTATATGATAAATATGTTCAGATAGTCTTCCTATAATTGCATTTTAGAAGGATTTATGGATGAAATGCACATGTAGCAAACTGTCAAAAGTCTCATGAACGTGCAAAATAAAACGTAACAAGGTCATACCTCATGTCTAGTTATGCCTTTTGTAATAGATCTCTGCAGCAGCTGTTCCGTTTTTTGTGCAAGACGAATGTATTGAAAAGCCATTGTCGCCTTTTAGAGGCACTGTCAATTGATTATGCGTGTTTCACTTCAGTTTTGCGTGTAACATTCACGAGCCGAAAATCTTATACAACACTTGCAATAAAGTTAGACGTTAGTTTCGAAAACATATGTTGCAACATTTGAAACATCAGATATTTGAATGACTGCATATATCAGTTATGTTTTTCTATATAAACATGTTTTATATATTAAAAACATGAACATTATATCAATATATAGTCATTTATTACATACCAAAATAAATTCGAACAAAAATCTAGCAACAAATTGTCACCTGAGATTTGGTTCGGTCTGAAGTAATTTCGCCCTAATATAGATATAGTTTTTTTTTCGGAAAACACGTGATGGAAAACAGAAATATATACACAAAATGCATGGTCAATCACGTGTAATTAATGATTTGATTAATCTATTGCATAACGAAAATCTTTCATAATGAAAGCACAATTGTCGATTCGTACATTTTTCCAGAGACACATATCAGAGACATGTGTATCCCCTTCTCCTGTATTACCGTTCTCCTTAGCAAAATAATTATCATTAAAACAATTACTTTAAATGCAACAAGGAGCTTCTTCGAAGGAATAGTGAGAAAAATATTTTTCTAACGGAAAATAACACTTTAAGTAAACAAATAACCCAACAATTGAACCAAATGCCGGTTCTTTTAACTCACTCAAGGCTGCATTAGCCTCCATGTTTCCTATATTGCCGTTACTATCACGTCATAATCTACCACTCAAAACTGGGTCAAATATATACTGCACAAGAAAGGTTAAATCCCAGACACTCACTACACCTAATAAACATTTTGAGTCATGTTGAACTATGTATTAATCGAAATCATTTTCAAAAGCACCATGAACAAAATAAGACAGAATTGTCAGCCTTATAAATTCAAATGTTATTTTACAAAAAGTGTTAACTGAGAATTTATTTTAAAAAATACTTTGAAATATACAGATTACGATCAGCTAAACAGATAACACTCAAACATACCAACATATTTACAATTTAGATGTGTACTGGGGCATTTTATTCAGTACAGAAATGTATTTATGCCGTCTGATAACAGATTCCATTGTACACAATTTGACATGAGTCATGTTCATAACATGAACCCTAAGTTTTGCTGAGCAGTATACTTGTGACGTGTTATTTGCTTGGCACGTAATTAAGGACATGCCTGAACGTTTCCGCGGCATCTGTCATTTTTTAAGCTTTGAAAAACGGATTATTTTTGGGAAATATTGTTAGAAAAATGGTGTCACGTGATGAGAATGTTTATATTTTTGTTGAAAATAATATTTTTCTCTAAAGTTTCTTTCAATTTACCTGTTTTTCCCTATTTTTTCGGCTCTGTATCTAAAAGTGTTTTATTTACAATTGGAAAACACTTTGAGCGATGACGTAGAGAGGTCGCACGCGCCATATCAAGCGCTTTTGTGATGCGGACGGAATAATAGGAAAGAACGGAAATATAGGAATCGAGATATGTACCTGTATAAATGTATATGTATACAGTTGTCTCTGACTTTTCTGAATCCATATTCGATAATGAATACCAGCTGATCTGTATCCATGCTTATAAAACTTTTAGTTGAGTCTGAGTTCGTTGTCAAGTTTATGATTGGTCAGATTTGGGCCTTTGGCTCAAATCAGACCAATCAAAAGCTTGAGAACTCAAATCTGACCAATCAAAAGCTTGAGAACGAACTCAGACTCAGCTAAAAAGTTTTATAAGCATGGACCCTAGTCTCCTTGTTATATATCTCGTTCTTAAACTGGGCCAGTACTTAGCATACTGGGTACATGCATATCAGGGCGTACCTGGCATTCGTGCGTGCGCACGGGCGTACACGTCACTTTAGTTGGGAAAGTTGAACATTTCAAAATGAACAAATATAATAAGAAGAAAACGCATAATAATTGACGCATAACTAGGACAAGATGAAATAAAGTCTTACAAAAATCCAAATTTCTGTAAATTTGGATTATTTCCAAATGATAACCAATTAAACAAGTCATGGAAATCATTGACGTCACACTTGGCGCGTAAAGTCCTGTGGGCGCGCGACGTTTGTTTACTAGAACCGTGGGAACAACTTATGCTGGGCCAATCAAAATATAGGTTATATTCTAAGTAAGTTAGAACACATTAAGTGAAATCTTAGTGGCTAAGAAGTCTTTCGCTCGCCCCGCCACTTCTTAACCACTAAGATTTCACTTAATATGTTCTAACTATAACTTAAACTTATGGGGTCATTTCACCGAGTTCGACCTGGAAAAGTCGCACGCGACCACGCGCGATCTTCGGTTTTCCCATAGTCGCGGGCAAAAAAGTGCGACCTACCCCATTATTAACTGTGTACGCTCTATGTTCGATGTTAGCTCGTTTGACCTTCGATGTGTACGCTCTATATACGTCCTATACGATCTACATACGCTCTATATACGCTATACCTACGTCTATCCACTCGATCTGAAGCGATCTTGACACGACCAAGGTTCGTTCTGTTCGACCATTCTGCGACATTGCCTCGATCTCTTGGCGATCTTATCTATCCTCTCTTGAAAGCGCGCGACCTCGGCCGACCAAGACGTACTCGTTCCCGGCCGATCTAGCTACGTTCGAGTTGCAATGTACCCTCGATCAATACCATTTAGATGCGATCTCGAACGTTCTAGCCTCGCTCAGGCGACCAATTCTCGATCTTTTCTCGACAGAGTCTCGCCCGAGCTACGCGCGCATGGATTTGCGCGCGACCCACTGCGATCGTTATACAATGCCCGGCGATCTGTGACCGATCATCAGTTTTTGACCAGTCTCCAAAGGAATAACATGGACCCAATCGCTCTGCATCATGCTATTGTATTACAGCACCATGCCCTGACATTGCAGCAAGACTCTCTATTTATGCTAACCATGCTGAAGAGGAGGAGAAGGAAGGAAGAAGTATACTAAGAAGAAATATTGGGTTGCTCCCTGAGTCCCTGGCTGCGTGAACGCCAGAGTGAGCATTATGGTCAGTACACCTCCCTCATGACGGAAATGAGGTTGGGAGATGAAGCTACCTACCGGACCTATCTCCGTATGCCCCCGGAGATGTTTGACGAACTTTTGGCCAGGGTGGGGCCTAGAATTGCAAAGACGGACACTAACTATAGAATATCTATAGAACCTGGTGTGAAGCGATGGTCGATCTTATTTGGTTGAAGGTTTAAGCGCACAGAGGTCGCCAATGGAAATAATATGGAACGTATGGGTCTAGGGAAGGTCTGGGACAGGTCGCGCGGAGCGAGGCTTAATCGCAAAAAAACGAAGCTAGATCGCACGGATCGAGCGAGGATCGAGCAGGGGTCGAGCAGCACGACCATTCGCGCGACCTGTTCTCGCTCGAGAAGACTGAGCCTCGCTCATCCCCGATCTAGTTTCGATCGTCTCACGACCAATGCGTTCTTTCCTCGATCTCGCTCGCTCTTTCGACGCTGTCCGTGCGACTTTTAGGTCGAGGCTCGGTTTTTTGACATGTCAAAAAACCGAACTACGATCTGTTTTTCCGGGAGACCAATCCTCGACCATGTACGACCACGGGAGACCAAGGCACGACCAACCCTCGGTCATCTGCCGACTACGTGCGACCTGCGGCGACCAAGCCACGCTCTGAGATCGCAGCTCAGTCTTCCGGGAAGATTTCTCGGTGAAATGACCCCTTTATACAGTAGACGTTTATTCCATTTACATCTTCCCCACAGTTATTTCATATAATATTTCCACAATATTGCTCTTTTGAAGGTGAAAATATAACTATCGCCAAATTAGAGCAAAAATTTAAAGGAAGGTTGAGAGGGTATACTTTTATAAACACGCTGTCTTATCATGTAAGCGTTGACACATTCCCTCGTATTGACGCGGTTTGACGCCTCCGTCTGTAAAAGTGATATTTTGATACCAATGTGATAAATAGAGCATTTGCTCCTATAGGAGCAAATGCTCTATTTATCACAATGGTTTCAAAACAACACAATTCTAAATCTTCCCGGGGAGCATGCCCTCGGACACCCTATAGCCACGATGGGTACATTATGATTAAATCTGGATTCAACTACGCTGCTGTCTCATGGCTCAATCATAAACACCTCAGTTGATCAATATTCGCGTAATCATCATTTCTTTCCGGAATGTTCATCAGGTAAAATATCTATCAAAAAATAATATATGCCAAATTTAGGAGAGCACTAGTTGCCTTTTTAGAGGCATATATTTATTCTGAATTATCTTCTCATTTCTTTTTTATTAAATAGATAATTACTCTGCTCGAGGTCCTCTTTTTCTAATAACCCTTAAAAAAGGGGGAACTGGGGTGATAACACTGACCTTAATTAAAGCAAATCTTCATACGAATTTTAGAGCTGAACTTAAGACTTTATATATGTTTCCAGCGGTAGCACCAGTGTATTAATTAGTGATTATTATGTTGGTTTCTGACTAAAAATGAATTTTAGAAAACACATGTATATACGGTGAGTACCAAAAAGGCGTGGACCTTGATCAGACGCAGATTTACCCGGCAACTCATCTGGATCAAGTCTTTTTGCATAAATGTTATTTTTTTTTATTTTTTTTTTGGCAAGCCATGTACAAGTCGCCTTCCGGCAACCGCGGCATCAAAAGAGTTAAAAGAAACAAAGACCTATGACAACATGTTTGTGTAGGTCTTTGGAAGATACCACCTTTTTAGCAAAGCGTTTAAATAAAGTGTAGCTCGCAGCACGTGGTGGAAAAAACTAAGACTGCGTGAATTATGTCGTGTAGTCTACGGTCTACGAGGCAAATTTAAGACTTTCTGATAATCTAGATGATCTAGAGTATCAGAAATTGCTTGCACAGTGAGTTGTGGCACTTTATGGGAATGCACGCGATCACGTGCATACCAAGTAAAAAGTTGCATTGTGTATGTATCTCCTCCGAACCCACCGGCTTTATATTCAATGCTCATGTTTTATTCATAGCCTTTAAAGTTTATCAAGGGAAATCACTCTTGCAGACGTCAAATCAAAACAGAACACACGTGCATGTTCGTTGATTGTGACTATGTCCAACACTCAACGGAAAAGGCCCAAAAGGCCCAAAGATCACCTTAATACAGACACCCTAGAATATTACCAAAGAGTAGCAGATACATACAGGGAAGGATTTCAGAATCCTGATGAAAGGGGTAAAATGTTTTTTTTGCAAATTTACACTCAACATTGTAAACGCAAATTTAAGGAAAAACTGAAACGATACATTTTATTTTTTGTTATCAATTTTAACCCTTTATGGTATGACTAATCTATAATGTTTTATTGTTCTGGTGCCAATGTCCGTCTGATCTGGGTCTTCTGTGTATGTGCAGTAGGTCACAAGCACCTTTACTTCAGAATATTTCCCTCTCAAGGAGTCGAGCATCGACGCAACCCTTGCTTACGTTCTTCATGAAATATATTTCCAATGCAGATCAAGTCATCGGATAAATTTTTATACAGTATACATATCACAAAGTAAATACAGATTTACTTCATGTACATATGTAACGGCAATGACTCGGGAGCAAAATATAGTCATGGTCCCTATTGTATTTCTGGTATATGTGAATGGTTCGGGAGCTGATGGCAGAGTGGGGCCGATATCCTGGATTGAGCGCCAAATGTAACTTGGGTTTCTCTAAGGGAAAACATACCTGTCAGGTGTGGAGATCGAACTCGAGATTCCTAGTCAAGCACACTACCACAGCGCCATAAAAGCCAATTTGCACCGCAAGGCTGTACAAGTATGTGTTGATACAGGTAAACTACACCCCGTGACACATGAAGTATACACACTTGTCAAGTTGATAAACTTTGATTGAATGGAGCCCTAGCTGTCAGTAATTCATTTCTGATCTTTGAATTCTGTAATGTTCAAGAGATGTGGTGTCCTGTTGTAGTTCTTGTGTGCGGAGCTTGCATGGCAGCCCAGGTAAATCAGTTGGTAAAACATTTGCCATGTAAGCGAGGGGTCCCAGGTTTGAGCGCCACACTAGACTGCATTTTTCCTCCTGTTACTTGAATGGTGTCAGAAGTACTGGACAACCCTTGCAGTGGCAAGCAGTCTGTGAGAGCTGGAACAGCTCTGAAAGAGTGAAGGGGTGTGTAGTGGTTCTTGTGTGTGGAGCTTGTATAGCAGTCCTGGTAGCTCAGTTGGTAGAGCACTCGCCCAGTAAGCCAAGGGTCACGGGTTCAAGTCCCTCACCAGACTACACTTTTCCTCCTGTTTCTTTAATTCATTGTATGTCAGTGACTTCTTGACAAAGTTTGAAGACAAACTTCTAAGATTGTCATTTAAACAAAGAAAAAAGAAAAGTAAGCATATTTCGAACCAATGATTTTCCTATTGCTTTGCTGTCACCTGTAACTGGTAAAGGGACTTACCCTCCGTGAATACACTTTTCTCCGCCTTTGCAAACAGAGTAGACCCAGATCAGATGGCTCCTAAAGGAGCAATCTGATCAGGGTCTGCTCTGTTTGCATATAGTATGATATTGATCTGATTCCACAGTTTCTGCCATGCCCCAAATATCATGTTTTCATATGCTATTATACTTATGAGTCTAATTATTGTTCATGACGTCATTATTTCTTGAATAATTTATTAAAGAGGAAGTCCCTACAATGAACGCATATTTTCAATAATATCATAAAACTTGGTATTTGTTATGCTCTATCATTATTATGAAGCTTGCCATTTTAAACTTATCGAAAAATGCCCCTGTGATACAACTGAACCGATTTCATCAATACTGATAATTTTTGTTCTACAACACAATATTATCGACCTTTTCCGTTAAATTCTTCCGCGTTTTGCCAATGATCACCCGATCCCTCCATTGTTTACCTATTAGCTTTCTAGGAAGTGGTCGGGGAATCGCGAATAGGGCGAACCGTTACGAAACTAAAACCCAACCCGAATAAAACTGAAACATGGGGCAGTAAAATCGGGATCGGCGATATCAAACACATGGATGTTTTGTCATTATAAACGGTAATTGGATGGGGATTTTTGCGATATATTACTTTTCAGCATATAAACAAATGAGTTTTGTATATTTTAAGTGTTTTTGAAACGCATCAAATGTAGGGACATTCCCTTTAAATATTCATGGAGTAAAGGGAAAAATACTGTTTTCTTGAATTTATGTCTTGCATTTGACAACTGTCTGACAATCTTTTATTATAATTTATATATTTTTTCTAACATGTCTTGTATATCTATAGAATGAATATGTTCCTTTGAACTCGCATATAAAATCACTTAAAATTTGTGTTGTATATTTATGTCTCCATTGCAGAGTTATTCTTGAACAATGTGTTTACCCAGCTTGAGGAAGAAGCACTGTCTGTTTGCCAGAGCCCAGTGGCCAGCCCTATCATAGAGAGCCTGCTTGCCACAGCCCCATCAGGCTGTCTGAGATCACTGCTGACAGTTTTCTCCAGTGACTGGTCCGTAGTCTGTAAAGACAAAAATGCCAGTCATGTTCTGCAAGGTGCCCTCATGGCCCTGCCAAAGGCAGTTAAAGATAAGCTTCCACAGATAATTAAAGAAGTTTTAGAAACGTCAGATGATGTTGAGATATTCTTAATCAGAACACTGTTGAATTTGTATGATGTTATGTTAGAAAATATTGAGGAGTTTGTGAACAATACCTACACATCCCATGTATTGAGGGCAGTGATACAAGTTCTTGGTGGGACATTTGTAGGGGACACAGTTATGAGGAGTAGAGCAACAAGAGACAGAGACAGACAAGGTGAGAAGTGTAATATTGATTAACCCTTTAGCTGTTCTATATTTATTCTGAATTTCAATACCTACTGAATATTCATGGGCAAAATAGTTATAATGAAATATGGAAGGTGAAACATTGTAGACATTTTAGAAACTAAAGAACAGTGAACTGATTTATCAAATTCCATTAGCAAACAGAACAGACCCTGATCAGATGGCTCCTATAGGAGCCGTCTGATCCGGGTCTACTCCGTTTGCAGATGTGTGAAAACACATTTATATGAGGGAAAGGGTTAACCCTTTAGCTCATAAATGAATCCATCACATCCTGAATGTACATGGACTGAATATAATAATTGCATACTCCTAGAGGAGCTTTATTATATGAGTTTGTGTGATCCACCTTAAGAGTAATTTACCTGATTAACCCATTCCCTCATATAAATGCCTTTTCACAAATTTGCAAACAGAGTAGACCCAGATCAGACAGCTCCTATAGGAGCTGTGACTCTGATCAGGGTCTGCTCTGTTTGCTTTTTACATGATATAGATCTGGTTCTAGTTTTTGTCAAAGCAAAGCATTCCCTTGAAAAATTTACATTATTAAATTTCAGCAAATAGATATTCATGGTATCATTATTTCTACATGAATAAATTGATTAACAGGGAAAAGGGTTAATAGATTCACATTTGAATTATTCTATATGAGAAAGTTTAAGTGTGGAGCAAAGTGTGCAGACCCGGATTTGTTCGGCCTGGGTCCATGCTTATAAAGCTTTTAGTTGAGTCTGAGTTTCGTTCTCAAGCTTTTGATTGGTCAGATTTTTTGTTCTCAAGCTTTTGATTGGTCAGATTTGAACCAAAGGCTCAAATCTGACCAATAAAAAACTTGAGAACAAACTCAGACTCAACTAAACGTTTTATAAGCATGGACCCAGATCTTTTTGGTAAGTAAACAGATATACATGTTTGTGTAATGTTTCAATGAAATTTTTCATTTTCTGTTTTGCAGGTGATGGAACAAAAAAAGAGTTAAACTTCGAAAACTATGACATACCGAAGATTTTCAAGAAAAAACTGAAACATTTGTGCAAGGCGATATTTAAACTTGAATCATTTAACAGTAAGTTTTTCAGTTCAGTTCTTTCTTTTGTATTTCTTGACTAGTAACATTTTTTTATTGCCAGTAATCTGTTTGATTGATGTTAAACAAAAGTAACTACCAGTGTTTATAACTGCACATGAACACTGGAAATGTGTGTTAGGCAGAAACTGTAGACTCATTCCATAAGCAAACAGAGCAAACTCTGATCCTACTGGAGCCATCTGATCTGGGTCTACTTTGTTTGCAAAATGTTAACCCATTACCTCATTGGCTTTTTTTAGTTCCAACCTCTTTGAATAAATCTACCAAACAGGAGCATTTACTAGAGAAAACGAAAAATTTCTTGAACAGTAAAAGAACTGGCAAAATGTCGCAAAATTTACCTGCCTGCAAAAATTAGCATGTATACAGTATGTAGATGTAGAGAATACTGATACAATTACCTGGTAAACAAATGAACACTGGGAAAATAATGAGTTTACACTAATTAATTGGTAATCAATGAATTTACACTAATACCAGTTAAACAATGAGTTTACACTAATTACTGAGTAAATTTGATAAATTATCCACTAATAAATACTCTGACATGATGTAATTATTTCGTGCATGATTATTCATGAGGTAAAGGGTTAATTGCTTAAGTGGACTTTTCTGAAGGCAATCATTGTTGCTAAAATAACACTGCCCTTGGCATAATACCTTGTAGCCCTTTCCCTGTTCTTTGTTTATTCCAACAATATCTAATGCATATTCATAGACGAAATAGTTGTAATGAAATATGGACGGTGGAATATTGCAGCCATTTTAGAAATGAAAGAAACAGATCTATCTAATTCCATTGGCAAACAGAGTAGACCCAGATCAGATGGCTCCTACTATAGGAGCTGTCTGATCTGAGTCTACTCTGTTTTAAAATGCATGAAAATACATTTATATGAAGGAAAGGGGTAGACTAGTAGATAATTATCGTAGCAGGAATAGTCTCAAATGTAGAAAAAAGTTTCCAATGTGAATCAGAGCTGTTTTGTTTTATTGCAACGACTGTGTTGCTGCACATATATCGTGATGATCATCAGTCATAATCATTGCCCTTATCTTATCCATCATCGTGTGTTGACATATTTTATGTCACAATGTACGTCACGAACCTCTTTGCTTCACTTTTCAACTTCAATCGATTTTATACAGACTTATTTTTACTGTCACATGTTATATTTACTTACTGTGATATAACTGTCACATGTTATATTTATTGCAGTAATGTTGACAGACCCTAATGCAAATCCTGTGATACAGACACTGCTGATTGTATTGAAGAAAGTTGACCTTAACCGTTGCCAGAAATATCTTCTCAAGGTCATTAAAGGGTCAAGGATTACAGAGACTGGAGGTGCTATTGAGAACACAGATACAGTGAAGTAAGTACAGCTGCTTTAGAGGCATATAGGTTGTGATGCGTAAAAATCGAATATTTTTTCAATAATTGGTCCATTATTTCTCCACCAAACCCTATGTTATGACCACTCTATAAAATTGTCTCTTGGAGAAATAATGATTTTATTATTTCAATACTTATCTATGGCTCTTTACTGTATTAACCCTGTCCCTCATATAAACATGTTTTCACGCATTTGCAAACGGAGTAGACCCAGATCAGACGGCTCCTAAAGGAGCCGTCTGATCAGGGTCTGCTCTGTTTGCTGGTGGATATTGATAGATCTGTTCCTTCAGTTTCTTAAATAGCTACAATGTTCCATCTTCCATATTTTGTTGTAACTTCACCTATATGCAGAATACATAATGATAGAGATGACGTTATATAAAACTCCGCCGGTTAATCGTGAAGTCTATTCTCACTGAACTTACGGGAGAGTGATAACCCATGCATATGTAAACTATACAATCACGAGTGTGTCAGTGCATAGTTGTTTACTGGGACACATGTCGAGGACAAACCCTTGCAATTGCCGATGATAAAAATAGAAATGTTATGAATTTTGATGTATGCAAATTCAGTAGGTCAGGGTCCATGTCAAATTGTTTAAGCTATAAATATGTTCTATCCTACAGGAGCTTATGATATGATATAGATATGATTCTACAGTTTCTGCCATAGCTAACAATCCTTTTGTCCATGTGCTGTCATAAAAATGATAATATTCATGATGTCATCATTATTTTCGTACATGAATGCGCATGGAGTAAAGGGATAATGGTGATTTTTGGAGATTTTATTTTTACTACTGTTAATTTCTAGACTTCCACCAGTTGTACAAGACAGTGTAGGCTCCTTCCTAGTCGAGCAGCTAATTGTGCTGGCCTCACAGGACGTCTACACAGAGCTGTATGCGAGTTTGTTCAAAGGGAGGTTACTCCAGTTTGGTCTGCACCCATCTGCCAACTTTGTATTGCAGAAACTTATTAGGAACTGCCCAGATAAAGATACGGTGAGTGTAGAATGTAAGATCCGAGTGTATTTGCCCGGATTCCATATAAGAGATGACAACTAAATATTTTTCAACAATGTTTTTATTTCTCCACCAACATATGGCTTTAACTCTTCATTAGACTCAAAGAGACAATTCTAATGAGTACAGTAAAACCTCTCTAAACCGGACGTTCAAATGAGTATAAATATCGGTCTTGGAGACAGGTGGCAGCTTAATGCAAGGTGAAAGCCATGCAGAAAGCTCCTCTAGGAGCTTTCTACATGACGTTTACCTTGCATTAAGCAGTCACCTGCCTTTAAGTATCTAAATTATTCTCAACTAGAATTCCGGTTTAGAGAGGTTTTACTGTAGTTACAATTAAGGATTTGGTGGCGGAATTGGCATTTTTGCAGCATAACTACCGTGAGCTCTGTTCTTTGCTGTATATACGGAATAACCTTCCTAAACCAGAATTGTAGTTGAGAAGAATTAAGATACTTTTAGGCAAGTTGCTGCTTAATGCAGGGTGAAAGTCATGCAGAAAACTCCTAGAGGCAATTCTAAACAGTGGTCACAGTGTAGAGTTTAGTAGAGAAATGCCGATTTCAGTATTTGAGTATGCACCATTATCTGTAGCTCTGTACAGGAGCTGTCTGATCTGGGTCTACTCTAGTATGCACCATTATCTGTAGCTCTGTACAGGAGCTGTCTGATCTGGGTCTACTCTAGTATGCACCATTATCTGTAGCTCTGTACAGGAGCTGTCTGATCTGGGTCTACTCTAGTATGCACCATTATCTGTAGCTCTGTACAGGAGCTGTCTGATCTGGGTCTACTCTAGTATGCACCATTATCTGTAGCTCTGTACAGGAGCTGTCTGATCTGGGTCTACTCTAGTATGCACCATTATCTGTAGCTCTGTACAGGAGCTGTCTGATCTGGGTCTACTCTAGTATGCACCATTATCAGTAGCTCTGTACAGGAGCTGTCTGATCTGGGTCTACTCTAGTATGCACCATTATGTGTAGCTCTGTACAGGAGCTGTCTGATCTGGGTCTACTCTAGTATGCACCATTATGTGTAGCTCTGTACAGGAGCTGTCTGATCTGGGTCTACTCTAGTATGCACCATTATCTGTAGCTCTGTACAGGAGCTGTCTGATCTGGGTCTACTCTAGTATGCACCATTATCTGTAGCTCTGTACAGGAGCTGTCTGATCTGGGTCTACTCTAGTATGCACCATTATGTGTAGCTCTGTACACGAGCTGTCTGATCTGGGTCTACTCTAGTATGCACCATTATCTGTAGCTCTGTACAGGAGCTGTCTGATCTGGGTCTACTCTTTTCGCAAATGCAAGATTATGGAATAAACACTACATTTGTAACATTATAATAATGTACCCGTATGTTACAACCAGCAAGTTTTTCTGTTAAGTTTTAATCCATTTTTACACACAGTTTGTGGAAATCTTTGAAGACCTTGGACAATATGTTGAAGACTTTTTGGCTGTGAACCATGTTGGCATTGTCGTGGCATTGACAGACGCATGTCAGAAAATTGGACAGAAACAGCAAGAACTTGTGGAGGTCAGTATAGAGATGAGACAGTGGGACCTGTGTAAGAACTACAGGTTGGGAATAGCTTAATGGGGCTACTATCGAACATTTACCTGATAAAGATGCTTCTTGATGCCCTTGCAGAGTAGACCCTGATCAGATGGATCCTGTAGAATCTGCCTCATCATGATCAGGGTTTGCTCTAATATAGATTTTATTCGACAGTTTATGCCAAGGTCAGAAGTTCCCTTGTTTCAATTACCATTATACAAATTCAGCATGTTAACCCTTTCCCCCATAAGCTATTTTTAGACCAAACCTCCTTGAATGAATCTACCCAAAAGGAGCATTTACTAGAGAAAAGTAAAATTTTAGAATTTTGTAGTTTGAAACCATTGTGATAAATAGAGCATTTGCTCCTATAGGAGCAAATGCTCTATTTATCACAGTGGCTTCAAGAAGTGGTTATTACAGAGGCGTAGAAAGGCCTATTTATGGAGGAAAGAGTTAATTTATATATTTATAAATCATAATACACACATCTTACATAGATATTTATCAGGTAAACGGTTAACTCTTTCCTTCATATAATAAACACCTTTTTGTGCATTTGCAAACAGAGTAGACCCAGATCTGATCAGGGTCTGCTCTGTCTGCTTACGGTAGAGTAAAGATCTGATTGTACAGTTTGCGTCGTAGGCAAATGTTCGTTTTCATATTGAGGGCTTCGTGCAAAACTATTGTAACTCCTTCACTTTGTGAAGGAGTTACAATTGTTTTGCTCCAAGCCCTCGATATGTGATTATAAAAATTAATCTTTTACTATTCATGATGTCATTATTTTCTTACATGAATAATGAACAGGTACAGGGTTAATTAAAAGTATTGATACTCTCAACTCTGTCCTCCATAAACACCAGTACGCCTTTCTATGCCTCTGTATTAACCACATTTTGAAACCATTGTGATAAATAGAGCATTTGCTCCTATAGGAGCAAATTCTCTATTTATCACCATGGTTTCAAACTACAAAATTCTAAAATTTTACTTTTCTCTACTAAATGCTTCTTTTGGGTAGTTTCATTCAAAGAGGTTGGGTCTAAAATAGCCTATGGAGGAAAGGGTTAAAAACTTAAACTAAATAAAGGAAGTCATCACTGAGAATAAGAGTCACCAACATTTGAACTACATTGTATTTCAGATTCTTATGACTGCATTCCATTGCAAAGAACCAGTGGAGAGGCAGGTCAAGATAGTTCCGCTTGTGGCATCCTTTAAGGCCTATGAAATGTTCTACCAGACAGAGGGGGAGGTCACAGACAAGGTCTGGGCATACTACTTTACACACATATATTCAATCATACAAAAGTTTGGCTCTTTTTCTCTTTTAGATGTCAGAGTGAATTTCTGAAGGCAAAGGTCCATAAATTCAATCTTTTTATGAAGTGATCCTTTGTATTCTAAAATTGATCACATTTTGTGGAGAAATGAGTCTTTTAGTATAGTTGAACTTTGATTTTGCGTCCTACTTCATGGGACTATGCAAATTACTTCAATAAAACAGAGGTTTGAATTATCTGATTTCCAATCTGAACAATTTCTCAAATTCACAGCTTAATGCAGGTCTAAAGTAATGCTGAAAGCTCCTACAGGAGCTTTCAACATTACTTTAGACCTGCATTTGACTGTCACATGTGTTTCTAGATACATGTTTATGTTTTAGATATTTATTAAACTTTACATATTTACTGAGTACTGTGGGTAGGGGTAATGCTTGCAACACTGGAGTCAGTGGGTCAACAGGTCAGCAAACACTTGGCTATTAAAATGCTCTTTAGAGTGGAATTGTCACTACTGACTGTAAATATTTGCACTATGTATTTTTCAGATGGAAGCTCCACTGCTTGCACGCATTAACTATCATGGGTCTCTGATTCTGCAAAAGCTGATGAAGTTTACGAGTCCTAGAATTGTTACCACTAGTATGCTAGAATTACGCCCCTTGGAATTGAAGGCCATATCATGTGACGCTTGTGGTAGTCATATCGTAGATGCTTTTTTCCAGAGTGAGACTATTGCAGAGAAAGTGAAAGATTCCCTGCTGAACAGAATGAAGGTTTGTTTATACAGTACAACCTCTCTATAATGGCCACTTAATTACATCAAGTATTTTGTGTTAAAGGCAGGTGGTTGCTTAAAGCAAGGTGAAAGTAAAACAGAACGCTCCTATAGGAGCGTTCTGACTTACTTTCACCTTGCTTTAAGCTGCCACCTGCCCTAAATACCAACTAATTAGCACAATTTAGTGGTCGTTATAGAGAGTTTTTACTGTACTTGTTCATCCTTTTACATCATAAAGACTACTTTTAATGCCTTTGCAAGCACAGTAGACCAATATCAGGCGGCTCCTGTAGGAGCCATTTCTAATATAGAAATGATTCTACAGTTTCAGCTGTGGTAAAAATGCCCCTTGTTCGTAATACTGTTTTAACCCTTTCCTCCACAAATTTGCCTTTCTACGCCTCTGTAATTGTCACTTCTTGAAACCATTGTGATAAATAGAGCATTTGCTCCTATGGAGCAAATGCTCTATTTATCACAATGGTTTCAAAAAGTGAATTCTACAGAGGGGTAGAAAGGCGTATTTATGGAGGAAAGGGTTAATAACCATAGGTTTTCCAAAATACAGGTCATAGCTTAACATAGATTAAAAGTAAAGCAGATAGCTCCCCTGGAGCTTTCTGCATTGCTTTCATCCTGCATTGGGTAAGAAGCTCTTTCTAAAACATGTATCGTCCCTGGGAACGATGTTTATTGGAGATAATATGGTATAAATGTATTATGATTGTGATGCTAGCTTACAGAGTTGATAACCTTTGTTTTTATATTCAGATTCTATTTGTGGATTTGGCATGTGATAAATTTGGCAGCCGGGTGATCGACTGTCTGTGGAAGAGCACCAGCATTAAGCAGAAGGCAGTGATAGCAGCAGAGCTGTGCAGTCAAGAAAGTAGGGTTCGTGGCAACAAGTTCGGAGGATTCCTGTACCACAAGTGTGCCCTGAAATTGTTCAATCACAGAAAGAATGACTGGCTTGGTGTACAGGGCACAGGTGCGAAAAAACGGAAAATGTTTGAGGACATATTTGAAACAGGTATGAGCAAGGCTGTAGATGAGATGTGGACTGATCTAACAAAATTTCTTATTTCTCAACCAAACCCTATCTTGCTGCCACCAGGGGCATAGCTAGCGATACGCACGTACATACAAGCGGAATAATAATATGACAGGTGAAATCATCATAATGGCCAAAATGAAACAAAAATCGAAGGCTAAACATTCTGTCTTGTGATGTAAGTTTCAACCCATTCCCTCATGTAGACGCCTCTATAAAAATCACCTTTTGAAACCATTGTGATGAATAGAGCATCTATTTATCACAACGGTTTCAAAGCTACACAATTCTTAATTTCCCCGGGGGAGTATGCCCCCTACCCCTATAGCCACGGTGCGTATAGAGATTTAGACTTCATATTTGGTATGTGTACTAGCGTCATGAATCTGAAACATTTGAGATGACCAATTTTTCTCAAATTTGCTTTAAGAATCGTCATGTAGAAAAGTTTGGATGACTGTGATTTTCAGAGGAATCTATCATTGGGATCCACTTTTTATGCCTCCCCCCAACTTAGGCATTTTTAGGGGTGACTTATTAAGGTCAAGGTCATACAATTAAGGCTAAATGTCAAGTTAGGGGTCAGATTTATATCGCCATTGAACACACATACTTCAAACTTGGCTTGCATGTGCAATTTATGGAGGCAAACATTTTTAGGGATGACTTTTTAAGGTCAAGGTTATACAATTTCAAAGTTCATGTTGGCGGGGCATAGTGTTTCACAAACACATCTTGTTTACTCTGACAATTTGGTGGCGTGGGGTATTGCTCACTAACGTTCTTCACTTGATCAAGCTCACGACTATTTGTACAAAAATCATGGCATCATGAATATTCATGAACTGATTTTTAGCTCGTCTGTTTCGAAGAAATCACGAGCTATATTTGTAACTCTGGCGTTGTCCGAAATCTTAACCAGGGTTCCCACGGACAGGGAAAAGTCAGGGAAAAAGGATTTTTTTTCAAGGTCAGGGAAAAGTCAGGGATTTTTTTAATTGGTCAGGGAAATTTGAAATTTGGCAAAAGTCAGGGAAAAGTCAGGGAAATTTGGAACCAAAGGATGAGGGCTGAGGAAATATGTCAAAAAGGAGAAAGAATGAAAATAAAAGGCTATGGCAGTTTCTTCAATTTTGACTAAACCAAGCATCTTTATACATCTTTGATTAGCTTTGTATATTTCACATCAAAATTTTAAAGTATATCTGTCATGAAGTCTGTTAACACAAAATCATTGGAGAATTCTGGCACCTCTGCAAGACTCCAGCATCCGTTTTGACAGCAGTGCTAGAATAGGGCAGCAATGCTAGATGTTAGACATTCTACTGAAGTGTCTTCACTTGTTAGGACAGGCAGGGCAGCAGTGCTAGATATTGGACATTCTACTGTACTGTCTTCACTGGTCTGCTACTATGAAAACAGTGAAAATGCAGACGCTTTTCTGGTGTCTACAAAGACCCGTTAAAAGGACCTATTTTTCCCAATTTGGGAAAAACATCCCAAGTGATGCAAAAAATTTGATTAAATTGCAAAACAAGAGGGCCTGAAAGGCCCTGATATCGGTCACCAGAACATCAGAGGAGAAGATTTTCAAAGTTTTCACTATGTGTTTCTATATAGAAAACTAGCCGGCCCTGGGGCGGGGCCAATTTTGACCCCATTTTAATAGCATGCTATATCAGTGTCTTACACACTGTATGTGCTATTTTAAAATTCAGCTTACACAGAAAAACTGAAAGATTAACCCTTTCCACCATAGATACACATTTTATCACATTTGCAAACAGAATAGACCCATATAAGGCAGCTCCTGTAGAAGCTGCCTGATCAGGGTCTACTCTGTTTGCTTAGAAAAATATCATAAATCTGAGTTTTTACTTTAGTCTACTGCCAATATATTTCTTAACTTTGCTTAAAAATAAAATTTTACTTAATTATATATTCATAGTAGATGGAGTCTAATAAAAATTCATGGAGGAAAGGGTTAAGAGAGGTAGAAAAGATTCAACAGACTTTATCATACTTAGGGCAGGGTGCATATTAGGACATGTTTGGCATCATGCATGTTACATTCAATATTGAGCAATTAAAAATGAAAAAGTAAAAAACATTTATAATAATATTTTCTTTATTTAAAATGATCAAAACACTACTGCTGTATATATAGTTGTCATAAAGAGAGAGGTGGTAAGGATTGGCTGATGGGGAGGACGGAGGCCAAC
This sequence comes from Azorinus chamasolen, assembly GCA_963576725.1. Lineage (NCBI taxonomy): Eukaryota > Metazoa > Mollusca > Bivalvia > Cardiida > Solecurtidae > Azorinus > Azorinus chamasolen. The sequence goes on along the minus strand of OY755238.1, from coordinate 31,951,641 downwards.
ATTTATTGATCATTCTCATAGATTACCAATTAAACTTCTGTTAACATGGGGTCAGGGAAAATTGAAATTCGGTCAGTGAAAAGTCAGGGAATTTTATTTTTTCTCTTTTGTGGGAACCCTGTTAACATTGACTATAACTTCTTCAATTTTTCATTTACAACCTTCATTTTTGGTATGCATGTTTATCTTGACAATGACGACAGACGAGCGTTGGCACCCGCTGGCGGTGCTCTTGTTTCACCATAACTGATGGACAAAGGAGTTTTTGGCTTTACAGAAACTGTATAATCAGATCTATATTATGCCATATTAAGCAAACAGAGCTGATACTGATCAGATGACTCCTACAGGAGATGTCTGATCTGGGTCTACTCTGTTTGCAAAGGCATTTCTATCAGGTAAAGGGTTGTGTTTGGCAAAACTCTGACATCAGTATTAATGTAATTTCAGACAAACCAGGGAAGAAATCTAAAGGAAAGAAGAAAAACAAGAAGAAAGGACAGAATTCAGATAGAGTGGAGACAACCTGAACAGGACATGTGTTGTTACATTTCTAATTTCAACTTTTAACCCTTTCCTCCATAAATACGCCTTTCTACGCCTCTGTAAAAGTCACTTTATGAAACCATTGTGGTAAATAGAGCATTTGCTCCATATGAGCAAATGCTCTATTTATCACAATGGTTTCAAAACTACCCAATTCTAAACTTTCCTTTTCTCTAGTAAATGCTCGGTAGATTGGAGGTTGGATAAAAAAATAGCCTACAGAGGAAAGGGTTAAACTGCTGACAATAAATGATGTCTACTCAAACTGATCTGCTGCAGTATTTACTTGCTTGTCCCTTTCCTTCATATAAACACATTTTCACACAATTGCAAACAGAGTAGACCCAGATCAGACGGCTCCTATAGGAGCTGTCTGATCAGGGTCTGCTCTGTTTGCTTATGGAATTTGAAAGATCAGTTCCTTTACTTTTTAAAATGGCTACAATGTTTCACTTTCCATATACCTTCATAACTATAAATATTCAGTAGGTATTGAAATTTGTAATAGATACAGTACGAGTCTTTCTACCAAAGTGTCTTCTTACAACCGTTATCAGGACAGTTTGTTCGCATGACCTCAGACACGTGTCCGAGGCTCGGCCATCAGGACAGTTTGTTCGCATGACCGAAGACACGTGTCCGAGGCGTAGCCGAGCCTCGGACACGTGTCTGAGGTCATGCGAACAAACTGTCCTTAAAACGGTTGTAAGAAGACACTTTGGTAGTAAGACGAGTACATGTATCTTACTTGTACGACAGTAAGTTGTAGACTTTTAATTTTGAATAAAAATGAATAATTCACAAATGAGTACAAAGTGTTTTCCCCTTGGTTCACCCAATTCAAATTACAAAGAAGCAGGTCGTTGATCTCTAAATAGCCACCGGCCACATAGTGGCTCGAGCAGTACCCTGCACGAGTAAATCGTGACCCATGTTTCCAACATACATGTACATGCAGTCGTTATGCGTTAACTTTTGTCCCAACATTTATCAAAACTGTTCATTACACCTGCTTAACCCAGATCAGATGTTGAGGGATTCGGCTTCTGAGCTGGCTCTAAGCAGTTAGATAGTTCATGTTTAGTCTGCATTTATACAAGTGGAGGCGTTAAAGAAAGCTGCAGACGACATGCTTAGCAGGCCCGTTTACACTCGTGATCGAGATTAGTGGAGCGACAATCGTGTTACGTTGTTACTACACAGCATGCAGCACATGACATTGGGCGATACGTCCAAATGCACGGGCTCGATCCTAGGTAGATAGGTTTTAACCACAAAAATCACGTGCGTACAAAAGTGTCCACTTACAACCGTTATCAGGACACTTTTTCAATAGCTTTGCTGGGGGTCTGTCGTATACAGTACAGGGAAAGAGTTCAACTTTTTCGAATAAATCTACCGAAAAGGAGCACTTCCTAGAGAAAAGGAAATCCAAAATTGAAATTTTGTAGTTTTTAAACCATTATGAAAGATGGAGTATTTGGAGTAAAGGTTCGATTTATCACAATGGTTTCAAAAAGTGACTTTTGCTGAGACTTTTAAACTAAAGACATCAATATGAGGGAATGGGTTAAACGTTTGAGAAATTATTGACCGGGTGTCAAACAGCTTAGATCCTGATGAGACATCACATTACTCGTCGTCTCATCTGGGTCCAAGTTGTAAGCAAATGCAACTCAGGTTGAGCTTAGCAAGCAAGGAGTTAGTGGACCATACTATATCTGTGTGGAGGTCCATCAAGACAATTGAAATATTCTGTCAGAATGTTTTTTTAGACAAAAAAATGTGAAGAAATTAATTTAAAAAGGTAAAACGTAATCAGTAATCCTTTACTCCATACTTACACCAGATAAGAAGACTCCTATGGAAGCCATCTGATCAGGGTATACTCTGTTTGCTTATGGAACAATAAAGATCTGGGTCCATGCTTATAAAGCTTTTAGTTGAGTCTGAGTTTCGTTCTCAGGCTTTTGATTGGTCAGATTTGAGTTCTCAAGCTTTTGATTGGTCAGATTTGAGCCAAAGGCTTGAGAACGATCTCAGACTCAACTAAAAGCTTTATAAGCATGGACCCTGTTTCTACAGCTTCTGTCATGGCAAAAATTTCTTGTCACATGCCAGTTTAAAAATCCCTAATTCATCTAATTAATATTCATGCTATCATTATTTCTTACATGAATATGGGCAAAGTAAAGGGTTTAAGAGGTTCTACTACATGCACTCTGCATCTGTAAAGTGAGAACCTGACCTGGAATAAAAAAAAAATTGCAAGACTTTTTTGTGACATATATTAGTATACAAATGCTTTAGGGTTCTTTTCATATACAGTGTCTTTGAATTTGGAAATATAGGATTGGAACTGCCTGTTTAACCCATTCCCTCATATTGACGACTTTTAGCGACTCTGTAAAAGTCGCTTTGTGAAACCATTGTGATAAATAGAGCATTTGCTCCTATAGGAGCAAATGCTCTATTTATCACAATGGTTTCAAACTACAAAGTTCTAAAAATTTTCCTTTCTCTAGTTAATGCTCCTTTTCGGTAGATTTATTCAAAGAGGTTGTATCTAAATATAGCCTATGAGGGAAAGGGTTAGCCATGTCATGATATTTGAATTTCCATCCAGTCAATATTATTAAGAATATCTTAGAAAGGTGTAACAATTCAGTCCTTAGTCAAGACCTAATTCACCAGGTAAAGATTTGGAGAAATATCACCAAGTCTTTATGCCTACACATGGATTGGCATGATGTGCTACCATCATTGTCCATAATCATTTAATATGATGATAATTGAACTTCGATACCTCAAACTCGGAGAACTCGAAGTTCGGATAAATCTGCAGTAAAAGTTTGGTTCTTTCAAAGGTTACAACACAGAATTGTTCTAAAGTATCACTACACACATTTAGAAACATATGTAGCAGCTTAATGCAGGATGAAAGTAATGTTGAAGGCTCCTGCAGGAGCTTTCAGCAATACTTTAGACCTGCATAAGCTGTGAACTTGAAAAAATGTTCAGATTAGAAATCGAACTTTTGTTATCTCTGAGTAATTTGTATGGTCCCTTGAAGTTTGCAATATCAAAGTTCAATTGTATGTAGAAAACAAATAAAGAAACACAGCCTCTTTCAACTTCATATTGGTAGTTTCAAGTAACCCTTACTGTGCTGGACATGAGTTACTAATGTCCTTTGCAAACAGTGTAGACGCAGATGAGAGGGCTCCCTCTCGTCAGGGTCTGCACTGTTTGTCGTGCTACACTTTTCTTTGGAAATATAACTAAATACAATGTATTCACCATAAGCTTGATCTGTTTTAAATTTTGGAACAGTCCATTAGAAATGTCTGCATGGGAAGAGTTAAAGACATAAGAGTTAAACTTTATAGATAACTTCCAGTGACTTGGAAAAAAACCCTTTCTACGCTGGATTTTTAAATGGTCTATTATAAAATACAAACAGGTCATACCTACTGTGAATATCCAGGATTTTTATTATTTTAAAAGTGTAACATGACAAACACTGTACAGGGGAGGCTCTGATGAGAAGGCTCCTCTAGGAGCTCCCTTGTCTGTGTCTACACTCTTTGCAAAGAACATAAGTGACTTGTTCCCCACACTGAAAGGTTTAATGAATATGTGCAGGTTTTACTAGAGAAAGTATAAGGAGAACCAACATGAAACAGTAATTCGACCAAAAACACTGAAACCATCATGAGCACAAGATTGGACTTATTAACCCTTTCCATCATACAAACACTTTTACGCCATTGCAGAATATTTACATTCGCCCTGCAACGTCCTTATATAACCTATTCTAAAAAGAAAGTTGTATTTTCCCTTGAACGTTCATTTCAATACCGGTTTGAGGCGGTTGTCCTTTTCCAAGAATTCCGCTGTGTAAGCGTGGAGTAATACTGTACTGACCCAGTTATGACATATTTTAAGATTTATCAATGGGGAATCGATAAGTGACAATGTAAACATAAACACTCCACTCACTGAAACGTCAGCGATTAACGACGCCTTATTTCAGTGTAGATTCTGATCAGACTTATGTGGAAATGTTTATTTTGCAATGCACGAATAAAAATGAAATAAATAAATCTAAATCAATGCTCTAGTGGTATAAATAAATACTAAACATATATTATCCGTCAGATTTGAACTTGCATTCATTACTTTCCGCCGTCTTTCGTCGATGAAAAATCGTGATAGTGACGCATGTTTCACGTGTGTGTTTGGAAGGATAAAAACAGTTTACGGAAAAAGGCGGAATATTCATGCAGTGCCAGGTCAAACCTTATCGACAATATATGTTTTTGTGTGTTTATGTTTACCTTCAGATCGATACAAAATAATTATACACGTTCGTCTGCAATAAACAATGGCTGAATTCGACGACGATTTCCTTCAGGCAATTGATTTCGAGGCAATTGATGTGGTCTGCTCGTCAAAACAGACCCAGTTGAAAATGGAAAATTTGAAATGTGGCATCTTCTTACTGAGAATTATCGCTTGAATACATAATATTGCCAACTTTAACAGCCGTGGCGTATCAAAATATATTATCAAGTAATGAGTGAAGCATAAATAAGTCAATGTCCTTACCGTTAACAAAGAAAAATCCGAGAATAAAATCCAACGTTGTGACCTGCTTTCGAACAAGCATGGCGGGTCAGTAAATTGGCTTCGACACTGCGACCTACATTTAAGGAGATGCTTTAATACCAACATTTCGTAAATATATATGATTTGAAATATCTCGATAATCTTTTCTTTAAACATAGCTGGACAATTTACTGATTAAAATCTTGTATTCATTCTATATTTATAATATGTGTTTGGGACTATTTGGCGGCATATAGTGATCGCACCGTGCGTGTGTGGGTGGGTGTGTGGGTGGGTGGGTGTGGGTGTGTGTGGGTGTGTGTACCTTTTGTCCGGAGTATATTTCCTTTGTCACATCAGCTACGGATACCAAATTTGGTGTGTGAGTTCATCTTGGGATGGGGGAGTGTCGCGTACCATTTTCATGTCACTGTGACCTTGACCTTGACCTTTGACCTTGATTTTACAAAAAGCTTGTCCGGAGCATATCTCCTTTACCTTACCAGCTACAGATTCCAAATTTGGTGTGCGAGTTCATCTTGGGATGGCGGAGTGTCGCGTACCATTTCCAGGTCACTGTGACCTTGACCTTTGACCACGATTTTAAAAAAAGCTTATGCCTTACCAGCTACAAAAAGCTTGTCCGGAGTATATCTCCTATACCTTACCAGCTAAGGATTCCAAATTTGGTGTGTGAGTTCATCTTGGGATGGAGGAGTGTCACGTACCATTTTCAGATCACTGTGACCTTGACCATGACCTTTGACCGATTTTACAAAAAGCTTGTCCGGAGCATATCTCCTTTACCTTACCAGCTACAGATTCCAAATTTGGTGTGTGAGTTCATCTTGGGATGGCGGAGTGTCATGTACCATTTCCAGGTCACTATGACCTTAACCTTGACCTTGACCGATTTTACAAAAAGCTTGTCCAGAGCATATCTCCTTTACCTTACCAGCTACAGATTCCAAATTTGGTGTGTGAGTTCATCTTGGGATGGCGGAGTGTCATGTACCATTTCCAGGTCACTATGACCTTAACCTTGACCTTGACCGATTTTACAAAAAGCTTGTCCAGAGCATATCTCCTATACCTTACCAGATACGGATTCCAAATTTGGTGTGTGAGATCACCTTCAGATGGCGGAGTGTCGCGTACCATTTTCAGGTCACTGTGACCTTGACCGTGACCTTCGACCTCGATTTTACAAAAAAGGTTGTCCAGAGAATATCTCCTATACCTTACCAGCTACGGATTCCAAATTTAATGTGTGAGTTTATCTTGGGATGGCGGTGTGTCGCGTACCATTTTCAGGTCACTGTGACCTTGACCTTTGACCTAGATTTTACACAAAGCTTGTCCGGAGCATTTCTCCTATACCTTACCAGCTACGGATTCCAAATTTGGTTTGTGAGTTCATCTTGGGATGGCGGAGAGACGTGTACCATTTTCAGATCACTGACCTTGACCTTTCACCTCAATTTTACAGTCCGGAGCATATCTCTTATATCTTACCAGATACAAAAAGCTTGTCCAGAGCATATCTCCTATACCTTAAACGTTGACAATCAACCCAGGGTCCTTTTTAACGTTGAGAATGACTTAGGGTCCTTTTTAACTAAGTTTTGACGCTTGGCACTTTTCTTAGCTATCATAATCGTCAAAGGTTCTGTTTCTAATGTTAAGAACTGACTCCTGTGTCATTTTTAACAGCATCAAAATTTCATGTTACACCTGCATTACATTGTATTGTTTTTCCGCCAAAATGCATTACGGTGTCAAACACTTTGGGGGCATTTGTCACCCGTGACGACTCTCTTGTTCATACCATATATAGAGATCCTACTACGTTAGAAACGAACCTGGCAACGACCTAGATAGCGGCTATTACGTGACCGGTATACCGTTGAAATGTAAGAAATACAATGGAATATAAATATAAGAAATAAATGACGTGCTCCCGGTGTTCATGAGGTTATGCAACGCATAGCTTTACGAGCAAAGATTCACGTGAAGCCTTTTGGGCTTCACCAACTTTGCTCGTAAAGCTATGCGTTGCATAACCTCATGAACACCGGAAGCACGTCATTCATTTCTTAAGTAGCCCCAGATCAGATGGCTCCTATTGGAGCCTTCTGATCAGGGTCTGCTCAATTTGATTATGAAATAAGAATTGCCAAATTTAAACATCTTATGTATATATGCCATTATATCCCGTGTACTGGAATTGCCCTGGTGGCCTGTCGGTTGGGCGGTCTGTTTGCATTTAACCGTGGGTTTTTGGTGTTGTTACCACTTTCAATTTGAACGTTATTGACCATGAATAGTAATGCCCCCAAAGTGTTTGACACCGAAATGCATTTTGGCGGAAAAAACAATACAATGTAATGCAGGTGTTACATGAAATTTTGATGCTGTTAAAAATGACACAGGAGTCAGTTCTTAGCATTACTATTATGATAGCTAAGAAAAGAGCCAGGGATCAATACTTAATTAACAAGAGTACCGCATACGGTACATAATACGCCCACTTGCAAACTTTCTCTGATTCAACATGCCTTATAAATGTTGACATTTTCTAATCTGTGCTTCAGATCTTGACTTCCATATTAAGGTGATACTATTTTTTAAAAAAATGAAGTGAATATCTTATTAAACAAGAGGGCCATGATGGCCCTGAAATCGCTCACCAGAGGGAAAGATTTTTAAAGTTTCAACTACATGTATGTTTCTAAACAAAACTGGACACCTGTTTTGTGGGGTGTTATTTGACCCTCTCTCTGCATAATTATAATGGCAAGCTTTCTGGGATGATTTGCTTTATTATAAATATTTTCTAAGTCCAATACCGAACGTTTACCGAACGTTAACTTGGAAAGCATATTTCGCACAAAAAATATGTGGAAAAGTTTCATTTTCCATTACATATTACTACGCATAACCTAACAACTCCTTGATATATTACGTATTTAGAAACGAACGACAACTCTTGTAGAGCACGTTTCGTAACAAAACTAGTTCACACCTGAACGTTTCGAACCCCTTCAGAATTAGAGTATTGATGATTGTTTCAATGCAGAAATTGTATAAAATCGCTATTTCAACAATTTATACAAACCGAATTGTTATGGAAATGGAAAATTAAAACTTGTTAACAATAACTGGTGATAATAACCATTGTGATAAATAGAGCATTTGCCTTAGTGATAAATAGAGCATTTGCTCCATAAGAGTAAATGCACTATTTATCACAATGGTTTCAAATCTACACAATTCTGAAATTTTCCTTTTCTCTAATTAACCCTTTTCCTCATATAAACATGTTTTCACGCATTTGCAAACAGAGTAGACCCAGATTTACCTCTTTGAATAAGCAGACAACATTTCTAGCAGATGACAACCCAATCACAGCTTAGCAGGACTTAACAGTTGAACTCAGATCTGACACATACCGGTATGTAACTTTATATGTGGTTTGTATATGAGTTAATTTACTCCTATGGAGCAAATGCTCTATTTATCACAATGGTTTGAAATCTACACAATTCTGAAATTTTCATCTTCTCTAATTAATGCTCCTTATCAGTAGATTTATTCAAAGAGGTGGGATCTGAAAAAAGCCTTTGTGATAAATAGAGCATTTGCTAACCATTGTGATAAATAGAGCAAAAGCTCCATAGGAGTAATGTTCTATTCATCGCAAAGGTTTCAAATCTACACAATTCTGAAATTTTCCTTTTCTTTAATTAATGCTCCTTATCAGTAGATTTATTCAAAGCGGTAGGATCTGAAAAAAGCCTTTGTGATAAATAGAGCATTTGCTCCATATGAGTAAATGCTCTATTTATCACAATGGTTTCAAATCTACACAATTCTGAAATCTTCCTTTTCTCTAATTAATGCTCCTTATCAAAAGATTTATTCAAAGAGGTATAATAGTCACTTTATGAAACCATTGTGATAAATAGAGTATTTGCCTTTGTGATAAATAGAGCATTTGCTCAATAGGAGTAAATGCACTATTTATCACAATGGTTTAATCTAAACAATTCTGAAATTTTCCTTTTCTCTAATTAACCCTTTTCCTCATATAAACATGTTTTCACGCATTTGCAAATAGAGTAGACCCTGATTTACATCTTTGAATAAGCAGACAACATTTCTAACAGATGACAACCCTATCACTGCTTAGCATGACTTGACCAAAATTAGCACACAGTTTGGATTCTGATCTGACACAGACCGATATGTAACTTTATATGTGGTTTGTATATGAGTTAATTTACTCCTATAGAGCAAATGCTCTATTTATCACAATGGTTTGAAATCTATACAATTCTGAAATTTTCCTTATCAGTAGATTTATTCAAAGAGGTAGGATCTGAAAAAAGCCTTTGTGAGAAATAGAGCATTTGCTAACCATTGTGATAAATAGAGCAAAAGCTCCATAGGAGTAAATGGTCTATTTGTCACAATGGTGTCAAATCTACACAATTCTGAAATTTTCCTTTTCTATAATTAATGCTCCTTATCAGTAGATTTATTCAAAGAGGTAGGAACTGAAAAAGCCTTTGTGATAAATAGAGCATTTGCTCCATAGGCGTAAATGCTCTATTTATCACCATGGTTTCAAATCTACACAATTCTGAAATTTTCCTTTTCTCTAATTAATGCTCCTTATCAGTAAATTTATTCAAAGAGGTATAATAGTCACTTTATGAAACCATTGTGATAAATAGAGCATTTTCTCCATAGGAGTAAATGCTCTTTTTATCACAATGGTTTCAAATCTACACAATTCTGAAATTTTTCAAGAGGCAGATTCTGAAAATATCCTATGAGGGAATGGGTTAAAAACAGTGTGAACAAACAGAGACTAATTCTGAAGCAGACAGCTTGATAGAGTTTTGACCAGGAACTTGACCTATCTAGTGATTTTGCAACACAGATGGAGTGACCTCAATCCCTCTAGTTCAGAGGAACCTTTATAGTGTAAAATACTATTTTAAAGTATAACCAACAGGGCAAGGCCAATTTTAACCTCAGAACTATGATATTTACCAATGTCAATTAGGTATACTAAGTTAATCTATACACCAAATATCTAAGCTCTGTGACATGCAGTTTTTGACAAGAAGATTTTTGAAGTTTTCCCCATGCCTAACCTAAGTGAGCCCAGCATTCTGCTACTTGTACAGAAAACAACAGTCAGCTAGAAAAAACTGGCCACCCTTGGGACCGTGGCGGGGCCAATTTTGACTCCAGGGATATAATTTATATAACTTTTGTAGAGGACCTATAGGTGATGCTATGTGTCAAAGATGAAAGCTGAGAACCCTGTAGATTCAGAGGAGAAGACTTTTAAAGTTCAAATTGTTGACGACGCACACCGCACGACGCACGACTAACGCCGACAGACATCAGGCGATCACAAAAGCTCACCCTGAGCAGATTTTTGTAAAGTGCAACGACCATAACTCTGTAAAGACAAACTGAATGAACCTCAAAATAAACTCAGCTTCAAAATTTATTGCTTAAAACATTTGTGTTAAGTTTCATTTATATCATTTTAATAGTTTTCCCAGAAAACAACAGACAAACTAAAAGTTGACTGACTAACAAAGCAATGAACACACGAAGTTCAAGGACTACAACAGAATAAAATGACATATCAAAACCCCCGCAATATATGTGAAAATTCACATAAAGGTTTAACCATATAAAAAAATTGAAGTAAATATCATTTCAAAATTTTGAAAAAGTTATGGCCATCCTCATATTTGCATAGATTTGCATTATTTTTTTAAGTGCAAGGGCCATAACTCCGAAACAACAAATCAAATGATCCTCAGAATCGACTTAGCTTCAGGTCTTGATGCATTAAACATGTGTATGAAGTTTCATTAATATCTGTCAAACAGTTTTGCCAGAAAACAGCGGACAAACTATTTGCATAGATTTGCATTATTTTTTAAGTAAAAGGGCCATAACTCCGAAACGACAAATCAAATGATCCTCAGAATCGACTCAGCTTCAGATCTTGATGCATTAAACATTTGTGTGAAGTTTCAATAATATCTCTCAAATAGTTTTCCCAGAAAACAGCGGACAAACTATTTGCATATTTTTTAAGGACAAGGGCCATAACTCTGAAATGAAAAATCAAATGAACCTCAGAATCAAATCAGCTTCAGATCTTGATGCATTAAACATTTGTGTGAAGTTTCATTAATATCTGTCAAATAGTTTTCCCAGAAAACGGCGGACAAACTATTTGCATGTATTTGCATTATTTTTTAAGTAAAAGGGCCATAACTCCGAAACGAAATATCAAATGAACCTCAGAATCGACTCAGCTTCAGATCTTGATGCATTAAACATTTGTGTGAAGTTTCATTAATATCTGTCAAATAGTTTTCCTAGAAAACAGCGGACAAACTATTTGCATATTTTTTAAGGACAAGGGCCATAACTCTGAAATGAAAAATCAAATGAACCTCGGAATCAACTCAGCTTCAGATCTTGATGCATTAAACATTTGTGTGAAGTTTCTTTAATATCTGTCAAATAGTTTTTTCTGGAGCGGACAAACAAAATGTTGACGGACGAACGTACGAACGAAAGAACGAACGAACGAATGAACGGACGGACAGGGCCACGACAATATACGACCACCTTTATTAGGTGGGCGTATAAAAAGGACCCTAGGTCATTCTCAACATTAAAAAGGACCCTGGGGTTGATTGTCAACGTTAAAAACAGATCCTTGGTAAATTCTTAACGTTTTAAAAAAAGACACAGGGTCAAATTTGGAATCCGTAGCTGATAAGGTATAGGAGATATTCTCTGGACAAGCTTTTTGTAAAATTGAGGTCAAAGGTCAAGGTCACAGTGACCTGAAAATGGTATGCGACACTCTGCCATCCCAAGATGAACTCACACACCAAATTTGGAATCCGTAGCTGGTAAGGTATAGGAGAAATGCTCTGGATAAGCTTTTTGTAAAATCGAGGTCAAAGATCAAGGTCACAATGACCTGAAAATGGTACGCAACACTCCGCCAACCCAAGATGAACTCACACACCAAATTTGGACACAGAAATGCTCTGGATAAGCTTTTTGTAAAATCGAGGTCAAAGATCAAGGTCACAATGACCTGAAAATGGTACGCAACACTCCGCCAACCCAAGATGAACTCACACACCAAATTTGGAATTCGTAGCTGACAAGGTATAGGAAATAATTTTTTATGCTCCAGACAAGCTTTTTTGTAAAATCAAGGTCAAAGGTCAAGGTCAGTGACCTACAAATGATATGTGACACTCCGCCATCCTAAGATGAACTTACACACCAAATTTGGAATCTGTAGCTGGTAGGGTATAGGAGATATGCTTCAGACAAGCTTTTTGTATAATCGAGGTCAAAAGTCGAGGTCAAGGTCACAGTGACCTGAAAATGGTACGCGATACTCCACCTTCTCAAGATGAACTCGCACACCAAATTTGGAATCCTTAGCTGGTAAGGTATAGGAGATATACTCTGGACAAGGTTTTTGTAGCTGGTAAGGTAAAAGCTTTTTGTTAAATCAAGGTCAAAGGTCAAGGTCACAGTGACCTGAAAATGATACAACACTCTGCCATCCCAGGATGAACTCACATACCAAATATGGGATCCGTAGCTGGTAAGGTATAGGAGATATGCTCCGTACAAGCTTTTTGTAAAATCGAGGTCCAAGGTCAAGGTCACAGTGACCTGAAAATGGTACGCGACACTCCGCCATCCCAAGATGAACTAACACACCAAATTTGGAATCCGTAGCTGGTAAGGTATAGGAGATATGCTTCGGACAAGTTTTTTGTAAAATCAAGGTCAAAGGTCAAGGTCAAGGTCACAGTGACCTGAAAATGGTACGCGACACTCCGCCATTCCAAGATGAACTCGCACACCAAATTTGGAATCCTTACCTGGTAAGGTATAGGAGATATACTCCAGACAAGGTTTTTGTAGCTGGTAAGGTATAAGCTTTTTGTAAGGTCAAGGTCACAGTGACCTGAAAATGGAACGCGACACTCCGCCATCCCAAGATGAACTCACACACTAAATTTGGAATCCGTGGGTGGTACGGTATAGTAGATATGCTCCGGACAAGCTTTTTGTAAAATTGAGGTCAACAGTCAAGGTCACAGTGACCTGAAAATGGTATGCGACACTCTGCCATCCTAAGATCAACTCACACACCAAATTTGGTATCCGTAGCTGATGTGACAAAGGAATATACTCCGGACAAAAGGTCCACATACCCACCCACACACCCACGCACGGTGCGATCACTATATGCCTTTGGCCTAGCTTTGGGGACATAAAAATAGCATATGAGGAAATGATAATTCATCAAGAAAAAATAATTTTATGGACTTTAATAGTATAAAAATTTACAGGATGATGTTTAGGAATTGGTATCATCCTGCTGGTAGTCCATGGTAACTGAGATCTCAAGGTAGAGCTGTTGTAGAAGGTCAAGGACACTGTCCTGTATCATGTCAACTTGATTGGGTGGGCAGTAGTCATCTGAGCTTGACCTGGAAGTAGAGAAAACAAGTGTAAGCTATTCAACCCTTTAGACCATATAATTCATGTAAGAAATAATGACATCAATATTAATTAGGTGAATTTTTATATAGTAAAATCTCTATAACGGCCACTAAATTGAGTTAATTAGTTGGTATTTAGGGCAGGTGGCTGCTTAAAGCAAGGTGAATGTTAAACAGAACGCTCCTATAGGAGCGTTCTGTTTTATGTTCACCTTGCTGTAAGCAGCCACCTGCCTTTAACACAAAATTGAGTGGCCATTTTGGAGAGGTTTTATTGTAGTAGCAAATGAACACGTTTGGCCATGACAGACACTGAAGAATTTGATCTTTATTATCCCATAAGCAAACAGTGCAGACCCTGATCAGAAAGGCTTATATATATATATACATGTATATGGAGTAAAGTGTCAAACTAGATGTTGTAAGCTGTTTGTCATTTAGCTGCTAAAATTCTTGTTTGCAGAAAGCATACTACATCAATTTGAAATAAGAGCACCGCATGCTGGTGCCAACAATCGTCCGTTTGATTGTGATGGTGAACAAGTGTGTGTAGTTCCTTAAAACTAGCATGCATAGTAAAGAAGAAATACCCAACATTAATTTTAAATAAAGCTTCCAAAATGATGACAACCCGGAGGCGCGAATTATGACAAAACCTCCTATTTTTACTTTTAAAGAAAACCAGACAGGCTATATACAGAATGATAAATTCTTTCAAATATAAAAAGTCAAACAGTTTATTACTTTCCTTCATATCAATACTTTTGATGCCTTTGCAAACAATAGACCCAGACTGGGTGGCTCCAATGGAGATGTCTGATCAGAATCTGTTCTCTTTGCTTATGAAAATATAATCTGACTACATTTTCTATCAATACCAAACATTAATGTGTGCATATGCCATTACAGAAGTTCAGCTAATAGATATTCATAATGTCATTATTTCTTACATGAATATTCTACAGGAGTAAAATTGAAGTCAAAATTCATGACAATCCAAGTTAATCCTTTCCCTCATACAAACGTGTTTTCACGTATTTGCAAACAGAGAAGACCCAGATCAGACGGCTCCTAGAGGAGCCGTCTGATCAGGGCCTGCTCTGTTTGCTAATGGAATTTGATAGATCAGTCTCTTTACTTTCTGAAATGGCTACAATGTTCCACCTTCCATATTTCATTATAACTATTTTGCCCATGAATATTCAGTAGGTATTTAAAATTGACTAAATATAGAACAGGGAAAGGGTTAAACCAAGTTGATGTCTAATACATTTGTCATAAATGTGTGTTTTATGCGAAAATAGAACTGAAATTGTCAACAATTACAAAAGCAGAGCTACAGATAAAGGTGCGTACACAAATACTAAAACCGTCATTTCTCCACCAAACCCTAAAAGAGACGAATCTAAAGAGAGGTCACAACATAGGGTTTGGTGGAGAAATAAAGAAGTTCTTGAAAATGGTTTAATTTACTCATCTTATCTGGACCTCTGCAAAAGCATTGTCCAGTTGTAACAAACTCTTTGCACACTAGGAGCAAACAAGCAGTAACAGTTTGGATCCTGATGAGATGCCAAGTTATTTGTGCCTCGTTAGGATTCAAACTCTGATGAGAGTTTTGGAGAATTTTTTTTGAGAAAATCCATTTATAAGATTTTTTAGCAAATGATAAATTCTGCAGACGACAGTTACTTAGTGCGCGAAATGTCAACTTTCACTTTCTAACCTAGCAACGGTAACATATGTTGGTTTCTTGAGGAAAGACAGGAACTCCTGCACGGTGTCAACCAGTGACGATATCTGGGAGAAAGTACTAATGTGGTGGGGTAGCTCCGTGTCATCACATGTGCAACCCGCTTCATGTAACAGATCAAAATCAACTTTCCCAGCCAAGCTGGTCCGTAGATCAACCAACAAAGACTTGATCAAATCTGCCCTGAAAAAAAAAAAAGTGGAAAATAATGGGAAAAATTCTCATTTGCACAGATTCATTAATCCTTTCCTCCATAAATACGCCTTTCTACGCCTCTGTAATAGTCCCTTCTTGAAACCATTGTGATAAATGGTTTCAATACTACATAAAACTAACATTTTCCTTTTCTCTAGTAAATGCTCCTTTTCTGTAGATTCATTCAAAGAGGTTGGGTCTAAAAATAGCCTATGGAGGGATGGGTTAAAATGATAAAAATCTGTCAAAAAAAGTCAAACCTTGCTGATATGAACTCTCAAATAACTATTATTATCAGTATTTAACCCTTTACCTCATGAATATTTACATGTATGTAAGAAATAATGGCGTCATGAATATTAATTAGATTAACTGTTATAATCATACATCGACACAAGATATTCTGGCTCAGGCTGAAACTGTTGAATCATATCTATATTATATTATAAGCAAACAGAGCAGACCTGATCAGATGGCTCCACTAGGAGCTGTCTGATCTGGGTCTTCTCTGTTTGCAAAGACATAGAAAAGGATATTTATGGAGGTAGGGTTCATACAGAGATTCGGGTGGAAAATTTAAGCACTTTTCAAGGACTTTTTAAGGACTTGATTTCAAAATTCAAGCACTATTAGTGACACAACCTGTCTTGCCCAAACACTGAAAAGCCCATTCAAAAGCAACCACAAGCAGGGAATAGCTTAAGTGCAAGAGTAATGCAGAAGGTTTCTACAGGATCTTTATTCATTACTTTTACACTTCAATAACTAGTCATATATCTGCAAATATGAAAGATTCTACTGTAATATAATTGAATGATGAGCCATGAGGAAATCTGTAGTAGCCAATAGGTCTGCTTGAACAGTTTTTCAAGGACATTCATGAAGATTTTCAAGCACTTTTTAAGCACTTTTCAGGATTTACCAAAATTTAAGCACTTATTAATATTTAAATGCACTTTTCAAGGCAACCCCTTAAATTCAAGGAGTTTTCAAGGCTGTCCGAACACTGGGACGAAAGGGTTAACCCTTGACTCATGAATACGTAACTTTTATATAACAATGACATCATGAACATTCATCAACTAATTATTCTCCTCCTGCAAACAAAGTTTGAAAGGGGGTATATAGGAGTCGGTGTGATGCTTGAGCTGTCTAGTCTGTAGCACAACCTGGTTTGATTTGCAATCAAGGCAGCCGAGAGGGGGTATTCCATCACCTTTAGTGACAGTTCTAGTTTATAATTGCCACTGAATAGAGGAATTTTCATCAATGCAGACACTGAAGAATCAATCATATTATTTCATAAGCAAACAAGAACCACCTGATCAGAGTCTACTCTTCTTGCACAGGTGTAAAACCCTTAGTTAACCCTTTCCCTCATATAAATGTGTTAACAAAGTAGTTTTCATTATGTTTCTATTGAAAACTGACCACCCCTGGGGCGGGGCTAATTTTGACCCCAGGGGCATAATTTATATACCTGAACATGATGCTGTGTGCCAAATATGAAAGCTGAGAACCTTCCAGTTTCCTGTTAGATATGCTATGATAAAAAAATCGTCTAATATTCTTGATGGCATTTTTTCTTATACGAGTATTCATAGAGTAAAGGGTTAACATTTTCTCTCATATAAACACCTTTTACAAATTGCAAACAGAGCAGACCCTGATCAGACAGCTCCTGAAACTTGTAAAGTTTATATTATAAAATTATCTGGTAACTAGAATTGTTTTTGATACAAAAACTGATATCTCCTCCACAACCCACTTATGTAAAAAATTCAAAGTCCCATAATTCTGCAGAAAATCATCGAACTGGAAGTTTATGAAGTTTCATAAAATCTGACCTAAGGTTTTGGAGAAACCGCGTGGCCATATTAAAATCTGACAGATGAATAGAGACAGCCCACAAAAGCAATGTCTCCCCAGTTTACAGGGGGAGACAATAAATATTCCTAGAGGTGTCATTGATGAATATTTCTGTATTGATGGGAAAATATCAAAGATACATCGATTTCTATATACGAACATGATTTATGCTCTATATTTACATCCAAAAAAACATGTAAAAAGTCAAAACTTTCAATAAAATTATACATGTATATAAGAATCATGTACACTGTATATCCTTTGTTTATTTTTCTAACTGTAATCAAGAAAGCTGAAGTAAACACCGGAAAATGGTGTAAATGAAAGTATGCATGGAAAATGGGCAAAAGAATTTCACTGCAAGTATGTAAGAAGTTACAAGTACTGCTAAACCTTAAGAAATAGCCCGTCTACAGGTGTTTATTTTTCCTGCATTTGTATCAATATTTTGAAACCAGTATCGATATTGGATCGACTGACATGAATCGATGCAATATATCGATATCGTTTCTATCAATGACGCCTCTAAATATTCCTGATGTCATTATTTCTGACCTGAATACTGAGTAGGGAAACGGTTAACCCTTTCCTCCATTAAATACGCCTTTCTACGCCTCTGTAAAAACCACCTACAGTACTGTATTGAAACCATTGTGATAAATAAAGCATTTGCTCCTATAGGAGCAATGTTCTATTTATCACAATGGTTTCAAACTAAAAAATTCTAAATTTTTCCTTTTCTCTAGTTAATGCTCTTTTCGGTAGATTTATTCAAATTGGTTGGATCTAAAAATAGCCTATGAGGTAATAGGTTAAGAAGTATCTACTACATGTACATTTAGACACTAACCTCTCATGTTGTATTTCTGAGTCTGGATCCTGCTCAAGCGTTGAAAGTATGCGTTTCAAATCTGACAACTGTTTCTCTCTGAGCCGCACACACTCCATCAATTCCTGAAATCAAACATGGGATATGGGGATATCTGGACACATATAAATACCGGTAGTACCATAGCTTTGCAATCAGTGTTGAAGCATATCAGATGGCTCCTTGTGGAACTAGAACTATCACTGTAGCTGATTAATACACCCACAAATGTGACTGTCACATGAAAAAGCTTTGCACAATTTGAAGGGGCATAAATCTGTAAGGAAAAAGATAAACTGGAAAACTATAATTGGATGCACATGTCCTCTTTATGATAAAGCATCATGTCAAGTTTCACTAGATTCCATTCAGGGGTTACTGAGAAACCTCGCAGAAACTAGAACTATCACAAAAGGTGATTGATACCCACACCTACCACCTTGTCAAAAGATTCAATGACTTCAATACAAAAGGCAATAGTTCAAAAATCCTTTCATCCACACTTGCGGAAAGAATTTTTTTAAATTTCCAGTCAAGGAATGACTCAAATCCAAAATTATGTCACACACATCTACACATCATTACAAATGCATATGCAAAATTTGAGGTTCAATGGTGAAGAAATCTAGAAGTAGTACTTGAAAAGTTATGCTCTGGACAAAAAAATATTTAAGAAAAGTAACAAAGGGGAATAACTCCCTCAAAAATGAATTCAGAGTAACAGTCCTGGTTGACTGCACATTCGCTTATCACCCTCTATCCATATATAAAGTTTCACAGTTGTGCCTACAATACTTTAGAAGTTATGCTCCAGACAAAAAATTGCTTCTGAAAAGTAACAAAGGGGGATAACATCCTTAAAAAAGACTTTTGAGTTATAACCTTTGTTAACTGCACATCCTCTCATCACCCTTAATCAATATATTAAGTTTCACAGTTGTGCCTACAATACTTGAGAAATTATGCTCCGGACAAAATAATGCTTCTGAAAAGTAACTAAAGGGAATAACTCCATCAATAATGAATTCAGCGTTACAGTCCTTGTTGTCTGCACATCCTCTTATCACCCTCTATCCATATGTAAAGTTTCACAGTTGTGTCTACAATACTTGAGAAGTTAAGCTCCGGATAAAAAATTGCTTCTGAAAAGTAACTAAGGGGAATAACTCCCTCAAAAATGAATTACAACCCTTGTTTACAGCACATCCTCTCATAACCCTCATCATGTGAACCAAGTTTGAAGACAATATCATAAACAGTTTTCAAAATAATGGCATGTCCCAAAAATATGTCCCAATTAAGAGAAAAAATATGAAGTAAAAAAGAGGCATAATTCTGTCAGATTTTTTGCAAGAGTTATGAAATATGTAGAAGACTGTCCCCACATAACACTTATACTATGTATAAAGTTTGAAGGTGGTATCAAAAATGGTTTTCAAGAAAAAAGCAAATGTCCCGAAAAAACATGAGTTACGGACGACCGACGGACGGACGGATAAGGTGATTCCTATATAACAAAAGTCAACAAACCAACATAAAAAAATTAAACAAAGGGGTATAACTCTGTAAGGAAATCACTGAGCTTGAAAATAATAATTGGATGCACATGTTCTCTTTATGATAAAGCATCATGTCAAGTTTCATTGAATTCTAGTCAGCAGTTACTGAGAAACCATGCAGAAACAAACCAAAACAAAAATTTTAAACAAAGGGGCATAACTCTGTAAGGAAATTACTAAGCCAGAAAATAATAATTGGATGCACACGTCCTCTTTATGATAAAGCATCATGTCAAGTTTCATTGAGTTCTAGTGAGCGGTTACTGAGAAACTGCACGGAAATAAAAGTCAAGAAACCGACCAACACAAAAATTTTAAACAAAGGGGCATAACTCTGTTAGGAAATCACTGGGCTGGAAAACAATAATTGGATGCACATATCCTCTTTAAAATAAAGCATCATGTCAAGTTTCATTGAATTCTAGTCGGGGGTTACTGAGAAATCACCCGGAAACAAAAGTCAACAGACCAACACAAAAAATTTAAACAAAGGAGCATAACTCTGCAAGAAAATCAGTGAGCTTAAAAAAATAATTGGATGCACATGTTCTCTTTTTGATAAAGTATCATGTCAAGTTTCATTGAATTCTAGACAGCAGTTGCTGAGAAACCGCCCGGAAACAAACCAACACAAAACAAGAGTGCCAGTGGGCACAATATACGCACGTCGGGGTCTTGTTCAACATAATCTGGGGTTAACGTATTTGCTGAACTCAAATTCTAAGCCCAATTTTGCGACCAAGTTTCAAGGTTGTAAATAGGCATACTTTAACAAAAAACCTTAACCAAAAATTCTAAATTAAAAAGTGACATAATTGTGTCTAAATGCTTGACAGAGTTACATTGTATTTACTCTTGCTTACAGATGATGCTTCCGATTGTGAACAAATGTTTCAAGTTTATCGTGGATGGACCAGTTTCGGTGCACTTAGCAATCAAACTGATCGCGGTGATCACAAATCTTAAAATTGTATAAAAAAAACTAATAGTACCTTTGTAATAGGTCTTCTAAGTTAAATCAGTGTAAATTAATTCCCAAAATATTCCATATTTATCGGGGTTGAAACCGTTTTAATGACGTAGCCATTTTGTGTTTATCTGCCCTATTTCGGTGCGGCTTTTTTTTATCCAAATACAGTATTCAACAAAAGTGTATGACTACATTTGTAAATTAAAAGTAGTAGGTCTGTAACGTATTTTTTAACTTTGAACTGTTAAAACAAAATGAAATGCATATCAAACAAATTAGGCATGTTGTTACGAGTTTAAAGTATTTTTATAACAAGAACCATTTATTGTCAATGTTCTTACCTTGTTTAAACTCATTTTTCCCCTGGAATTTGTGCATTTTGACTAAAAACAACTCTAGTAAGACGTTTTTTTCAAGTAAAATATTGGATTTAAATCTAGAAGGTATCTTTCCGGCATTAATAATAAAATTAGGTCTCTATCCTGTATGAATAAACTAAAGTATATCTCTGCTCTGTAAGGTCTCTCTCCTATGTGAAAAATATAGTGAAGGACATACTTTTGGACAAAGCCTGTACTTGAAAAAAATGAGCAGAGACATCGAAGTCGTGTGACTTTGCTGCAGCATATGACAATAAATGTGTATCCCTACAAAACTGAGAGAAACAATTTCAAGACAGTATTTTTTGGAACAAACATTATCTAAGTGAAAACAGACATAAGGAAAATGGCTGAAATTGCTACGTGTTATCAAATATAGTAAGTAACTTTAACTGTTTGCAGTATATTTTAGAATTATTTTTACAGCGATGACAGGTATTTGTTTATTTTGTGGATTGCAAAAAGTGATGACGTAATTCAGCTCTTCTTAAAGAAGATATCGTTTCCCAAGTAAAGTGCACCAAAATAGGGCATGCACCGAAACAGGGCCATCGACGATAAAAGCTTTATCTGAAAGGGTTATGTAAATAAGTGGACTTTAACCAAAACCTTAACCCAAAATTCCAAGCTAAAAAGCGTCATAATTATGTCAAAATGTTAGACAGAGTTATGTACTCTTGCCTACAGGTGAAGCTTGTGATGGTGAACAAGTATTCTAAGTTTAAAAGCTTTATCTCAAAGGGTTATGAAAAAGTGGACTTTTAACCAAAACCTTAACCAAAAAATATAATTTAAAAAGGGGCATAATTCGGTCAAAATGCTTGGCAGAGTTATGTACTCTTGCCTACAGGTGCAAGTTGTGAAGGTAGACAAGTGTTCCAAGTTTAAAAGCTTCATCTCAAAGGGTTATGTAAATAAATGGACTTTAACAAAGCCTTAACCAAAAATTCTAACTTAAAAAGGGGCATAATTCGGTCAAATTGATTGACAGAGTTATCTTCTCTTGCCTACAGGTGCAGGTTGAGATCGTGAACTAGTGTTCCAAGTTTCAAAGCTTTATCACAAAGTGTTATGTAAATAAGTGGACTTGTTCCACATAAATTGAGGTTAACATTTTTGCTTAACGCAAATGCTAAACGCAAATTCTAAGTCCAATTAAGCAACCTTGACCTCGGATAAAAGAGCCAGGACTTGGCAGGCTACTGTAGCATGTCTAGATAAACATTGTGATTAAATTTGGGAAGGATCCATCAAGCGGAACTTGAGTTAGAGATGTTACAGACAGACAGACCGGTTAACATTTTTGCTAAACGCAAATTCTAAGTCCAATTGTGTGACCTTGACCTTAGATAAACAAACCGGTACTTGGCAAGCTACTGTAGAATGTCTAGATAAACATTGTGTTAAAATTTGAGAAGGATCCACCAAGAGGAACTTGAGCTAAAGATGTTACAGACGGACAGACACACAGACAGTGCCATTCCATAATACGTCCCGTTTTTTCAAACGGGCGTATAAAAATTAAACAAAGGGGCATAACTCTGTAAGGAAATCACCGAGCCAGAAAATAATAATTGAATGCACATCTCCTATTTATGATAAAGCATTATGTCAAGTTTCATTGAATTCTAGTTAGCGGTTACTAAGAATCCGTGCGGAAACAAAAGTCAACAGACTGACCAACAAGGCGACTCCTATATACCTCCAAACATTATTTGTGGGAGTATAATTATATAGATTCTTTACTTTCAGCTATAGCCAATTATCCTATGTTCATATATTATTATAAAACAGCAGCTATTAACGATTAACCCTTTCCTCCATAAATACGCCTTTCTACACCTCTGTAAAAATCACCTATTGAAACCATTGTGATAAATAGAGCATTTGCTCCTGTAGGAACGAATGCTAGATATTTATCACAAAGGTTTCAAACTTCAAAATTCTATAATTTTCCTTTTCTCTAGTTAATGATCCTTTTCGGTAGATTATAGGGATTTCAAATTTCACATGCATTTTCCTCTCATTGAGGACCATTGTTGTAACAGTCTGCATTCAATACTTTTTGGGTTATTCCCCTTTGTGGACCTAAAAATAGCCTATGATGGAATGGGTTAAATAATCATGATATAATTAATTCTCACACGAATATTCAATAGATAAAGGATTAAGATAGCATATGCAATGTGTCAGAAATAAACCTTTCCCTCATATAAACGTGTTTTCACGCATTTACAAACTGAGTAGACCCAGATTTCAATATTACACAATTCTAAAATTCTCCTTTTCCCTAGTAAATGCTCCTTTTTGGTAGAGTTATTCAAAGAGGTTGAGTCTAACAATAGTCTATGAGGGGATGGATTAATAAAATTCAGCAAATAAATACTCATAACGTCATTATTTCTTATTTGAATATTCAACAAGGAAGGTGTTAAAAGGCATATATATATATAGAGAGAGGAATGGTTTATAAATGCGCGTTGCTACACCTTTGCAAACTGACTAGACCAAGATCAGACCGCTCCTGTAGGAGCCATCTGATCAGGGTCTGCTCTGTTTGTTTTTGATATAACATAGATCCGATTCTACACTTTCTTCCATTGCCAATCACTTTCCATATCCATGTGCTATTATAACAATTATTCTAATTAATATCTATGATGTCATTAATTTTTACATAAATATTCATTGAGGAAAGGGTTCCTCCATAAATTTATATGCCTTTCTACGCCTCTGTAATAATCATTTCTTGAAACCATTGGTATAAAAAGAGAATTTGCTCCTATAGGAGCAAATGCTCTATTTATCACAATTGTTTCAAATTACCAAATTCTAAAATTTTCCTTTTCTCTAGTTAATGCTCCTTTTCGGTAGATTTATTCAAAGTGGTTGGATCTAAAAATAGCCTATGAGGGAATGGGTTAACTAGATCTAGCCAAAGCAATTTTCACCTTTTCGGAAGAGCTTGAGGGCTTTGAGAAGCTGTACAGTTCCTGTAATACTTTATACTGATTTTCTCCATACATTGCTTTGAATGGATTCATAGTAGAGAAAAAATCCAGATCAATATCCAGTATATAGTGTCCATGTTCAAGATCACACTCCAAGCCCTTTAAGATGTCAGCATTTGGACTCGAGAAAAAGCACTGGCTTCCTTGAGCTTCAGTGCTTTTGCTAGACTTCTTGTTCTGCAAATGATCACCATCTTCAACAGGAAATGTTTTTTCCTTTGAACTTTCAGCACTTTCTTCTAGTAAAGTTTTGGTGTCTTCAAGTGAGCTTTTTTCCTGATCTGATTTTGGTTTCTTTAAGCTTTCTGGCTGGTCATTGAATGATGAAATTCGCTTAACCCCACCCTGTTCTATAAATTTATTACTTCTGTCTTTTGAATCTCCAGAAAGTTGCAATTCGTTGTTTAATGTTATCACATTGTTAGATGTTTGGCATATATTTCCAGTTGTTTCACTTGATACATGAATGCCTTTCTGACTCAGACTGGCTTGATGAGAAGACACTTGATTGGTAGACTCTGTTTTTGACTGTTCCAACTCTGAAGCTTCTTTACTAATGTCAGTATATTGGTGCTCTGTCCAGTTTTGGGGGCACAGAGTAATGCTGGTAAATTTCAGTCTCTGTTTGTTCTCAAGCTGGTCTTCTGATACATAGAGCGTTTCACTAAGGAAATAACTTTCACAGCAAGTTGTCCTGCAATATTAACCATTTACCCTTTAATTTCATGTAAAAAGTATGAAAACTCAAAGTTCAAGGGGAGATAATCTGCAATGGCCAGCAGAAAACTGAAAACACATGAAAATTACATGTTGCACATCTACCATTCGTGGTTATTATGTATACCAAATAAAAATTCAATAACTTGAAAATTGAAGGAGGAATTCGCCACACCAACTCCCTATGTTTCATGCCAAAATGACAAAAATGCTACACACATGGAAAATTGCGTCTTGCCCATCTACCATTCATGGTTATTATGTATACCAAATATAAACTGAATAACTTTCAGATAGAAGGAGGAGTTTGTGACACCAACTCCCCATGTTTCATGCAAAAATGACAAAAAAACTAAAAGTTCAGGGGGAGATAATTATGCAATTTTTGACCCCAGGGGCATGATTTATATAACTTTTGTAGAAGACCTGAACATGACGTTATGTGCCAAATATGAAAGCTGAGAAGCTTCCAGTTTCAGGAGAAGATTTTCAAAGTTTTCGCTGGTAGAGGGGGGAAAAGGTCTTGACATGATCTACAGTCACCCTTTGTCCAAGTTGTTAAGACTTTCGGTTTGGCAATATCCTAGACAAGTACAAGTTCTTAAAGCCCAAAAAAGGGGCCAAAGTTTCTTTCAAAATACACAACAGCGACAAAATCTATGGGCATACCAGGTACTCTAAATTAAGAGCTGAATTGGGAGCAAAACCTACACCCATCCAGCATATTGGATAAATCCATGTATTGATCAAAGATAAAATGATTTGTGTGAAAACTACCGTAAGTGGATTTTATTTCGTAACAAAACACAGTTGTATCTAAATCTTATACATGTGTATATATATAAACTTTTTGCCTAACTCAAGAATTATAATATAATAATTTAGTGTAATGTGGCCTTTTTCTTATATGTTTTGTATAATGGTACACTTCTACCATGAAGTGTTACACTTTGTCCTGGTACACTTAGTCCATTACCCATATCAGACATGTCTCATCTAGATCCACTGTTTGCATAAGTAATCAGAAAAAATTGTGCCATTGGCATGCAAAAAGATAAATACCAATTAAAATTTAATCCTTTACTCTATGAATTTTCATGAAAGAAATATTGATTAGATTTATTGTAACAATAGGACATAAACAAAAGAATATTTTGCCATCACAGAAACTGTAGAATCGTATCTATATTACATCAAAAGCAACCAGAGCAGGCACTCACCACATGACTCATAAATAGGCATAGAAAGGCATATATTGAGGGTTTGGTGCAAAACTATTCTACTCCTTCACAAAGTGAAGGAGTTAGAATAGTTTTGCACCAAGCCCTCGATATATTTATGGAGTAATATATATATATGGAGTAAAGGATTAAGGCATTTGAACATATCAAGGAAGTTAAATGCGCAGGATTTCAATCAAATAAGATGGAAAGAAACATCAAAGTTCACCAACACTTTTTTAACCCTTTACTCCATAAATGCACCTTGCTCCTAAAGAAGCCGTCTGATCAGGGTCTGCTGTTTGCTTATGATATGATATAGTTATGATTCTACAATTTCTGTCGTGGCCAAAAATTCCTGTGTTCATGTGCTGGTTAAACAATTAATCTAATTGATATTCATGACATCATTATTTCTTACATAAATATTCAAGGTGGAAAGGGTTAACAAGAGCCGCGTGTTGCGCCAATGCTTGTTGTATGACCTTTGAACCTAAAAGATGACCTTGACATGTCACCTATCAAACTGCAGCTTCATGAGATACACATGTATACCAAATACCAAGTCTGTATCTCTACTGGTTCAAAAGTTATGGCCAATGTTAAATTTTGTGACCTTTGACCCTTAAGGATGACCTTGACTTTGACATGTCATCCCTAAAACTGTAAAGTTTCATGAGATACACATGCATACCAAATATGAAGTCTATATCTCTACTGGTTCAAAAGTTATGGTCAATATAAAAGTCAGTGACCTTAGAACCTGAAGGATGACCTTTGACCTTGACATGTCATCCTAAAACTGTGCAGCTTCAT
Organism: Azorinus chamasolen; assembly: GCA_963576725.1. NCBI lineage: Eukaryota > Metazoa > Mollusca > Bivalvia > Cardiida > Solecurtidae > Azorinus > Azorinus chamasolen. The sequence continues at coordinate 31,924,535 of OY755238.1, read as the reverse complement.
GAGATACACATGCATTCCAAGTATCAAGTCTGTATCTCTACTGGTTCAAAAGTTATCTCTACTGGTTCAAAAGTTATGGCCAATGCTAAAGTTGATGACTTTTGACCCTGAAGGATGACCTTGACGTGTCATCCCTCAAACTGTGCAGCGTCATGTGATACACATGCTTACTAAATATCTTCTGTATCTCTACTGGTTGAGAAATTTTGACCAATGTCAAAGGGGGTGACCCCTGACCCTGAAGCTTGACCTTGACATGTCACTCCTCAAACTGTGCAGCTTCATAAGATACACAATACACTCCAAATATTAAGTCCGTAGCTCTATTGGTTCAATGTTAGTTGGTGACCTTTGACCCTGAAGGATGACCTTAACCTTGATATGTCAACCCCTCAAACTGTGCAGCTTCATGAGATACACATGCATACCAAATATAAAGTCTATCTCTACTGGTTCAAAAGTTAGGGCCAATGTTAAAGTTGATGACCTTTGACCCTGAAAGATGACCTTGACATGTCACTCTCAAAATGTGCAGCTTCATGAGATACACATGCATGCCAAATATCTAGTCTCTGTGTGTACTGGTTCAAAAGCTATAGCCAATGCTAAATTTGTTTATATGACCTATATATTTGACCTCTGACCTTGAAGGATGACCTTGACATGTCACCCCTCAAAATGTGTGACTTTACGGGATACTTATGCACGCTAAATATCAAGTCTCTATCTCTACAGATTTTAAAGTTATGTCCAATGTTGCTAACAAACATCTGACCTTTGACCCTGAAGGATGACCTTGACATGTCACCCCTCAATATGTGCAGCTTCATGTGATACACAGGCATGCCAAATATTAAGTCTCTATCTCTACTAGTTGAAAAACTATGGCCAATATTAAAGTCAGTGAAATGACCTATATATTTGACTTCTGACCTTGAGGGATGACCTTAGCCTTGACATGTCACACCCCAAAATGTGCGGCTTTATGAGATACATATGCATGCCAAATATCAAGTCTCTATCTGTCCTGGTTCAAAAGTCATGACCAATGTTAAAAAGTTGGTTACAAACAAACAGCTAGACAGACGGCAAAAACAATATGTCCCCCAGTTTTGATCCCGGGGTGGGGGGGGGGTGGGGGGGGGGGGGGGGGGGTGGGGGGGGGGTGTTATGGTTATGTATGGGTCTTCTCCCCAAAGTTATTTACCCACCTTTGAAGCTTCATGTTCATTGTTGATACCTCTTACACTTTTAGAGTAATGAGCTTCATTTAAGTTTTTGCCAACGCCTACAACGTTGACACCTTTAACTTCAACCCAGTGATCACAATACCTCGACGTTTCTTCTAAACAGACGAGCTGAAAATAAATCCCATTTTACCTGATAGTTCCCGACTTCTTACACTTTCCCACATAGAAATATACAGATTGGTCCTTAATCTGGGAACACCAAGGAGGCTTGACCCACACAATGTGGGAGATGTGTCCTGCATATACAGCTGGTAGTATCCAATTCTCGATGCTCAAACTCCTGTAATGAAATTGACCCTTTACTAGATTGTTTACCCTTTCCTTCATATCAACCCATTTTCACGAATTTGCAAACAGAGCAGGCCTAGATCAGACAGCTCCTATAGGAGCCATCTGATCAGGGTCTGCTCTGTATGCTTTTGCCACGATATAAATCGGATTCTATAGTTTTTGTCAAAGCAAAGAAATTCCTTGAAAAGCTTACATTATAAAACTTCAGCTAATAAATATTCATGATGTCATTTCTTACATGAATATTGAACAGGGAAAGGGTTAATGTAGCTATGGTGCAATGTTTGAAGGGAATAGCTGTACTGATATCGTAAGTCTAATTGACAAAACATTGAAGTAAGTTTCGTGTGTGCGCAAACGTACGCATGCATGCAGGCACACACCATCTAAAACAAGAAGGCCATGAGGCCCTGAAGCGCGCACCTGAGATAACCCTCAGGGCGGGGCCATTTTTAACCCAGAATTCATCATTTGTACAACCTTGGTACAGAACCACAAGGCGAAGTAGCAAGAATTTTAAAGAACTATGCAAAACTGATAAACCCCAGGGTGGGGCCATTTTGGCCTGGGGATCATAATTTGAACAATCTTTGTAAGACTATTTAATAATGATATATACCAAATATCAAAAGTTTAGGCATTTTTGTTTAAGAGAAGATGTTTAAAAAGCCTGGGGCAGGGCAATTTTCGACCCAGAGGTCATAATTTGAACAATCTTTGTAGATGACCATTAGATCATGCTACATACAATGCATCAAAGCTCTAGCCTTTACATTTTCAGAGAAGAAGGTTTTCCTTTGAAAAACTGATAAGCCCTGGGGCAGGGCCATTTTCGACCAGGGGTTATGAATTGAACAATCTCTGTAGAGGACAATTAGATGATGCTACATACCAAATATCAAAGGTCTAGGCCTTACAATTTGAGAGAGGAAGATCTTTAAAGATTTTCCTTTGAAAAACTGATAAGCCCTTGGGCAGGGCCATTTTTGGCCCAGGGGTCATAATTTGATCATCTGTGTAGAGGACTATAAGATCATGCTACATACAAAATATCAAAGGTCTTGGCCTTACAGTTTCAGAGAGAAGATTTTTAAAGATTTTCCTATGAAAAACTGATAAGCCCTTGGTACTGGGGTCATAATTTGAACAATCTTTGTAGAAGACCATTAGGTTATGCTACATACCAAATATCAAAGGTCTAGGCCTTACAGTTTCAGAAGATTTTTAAAGATTTTCCAATGAAAAACTGATAAGCCCTTGGGCGGGGCCATTTTTGGTCCGGGGGTCATAATGTGAACAATAATTTGTTCCCCCTAGCCACTGATGCTTCTGACAAAATTTGATTAAAATCGTGTTAGAGGTTTCGGAGGAGATGTTGTTTGTAAATGAGGCCTGACACCGGACGCCGGATGGATCACAGTCACAATAGCTCATCCTGAGCCTTTGGTTCATGTGAACTAAAAATATTTGAATACTGGATGCATTCTTATAGATTCAAAGCTTACTCAAACAATTGATGTTTGTTGTACACTACATCAGCTGGCATGGTGACCGGAATAAGCATATCTGGGTGGGAGTCGAAGTGGACTAATGTCGTACCATTCAGTGGAAGATATTTTGATCCAATACTTCTGTATATATGGGGTAATACCTGGAATAAAGTAATCATTTTATCTGTTTAACCCATTACCTCAGTGGCTATTTTTAGATTCAACCTCTTTGAATAAATCAGTAACCGAAAAGGAGCATTAAAGAGGAAGTCCCTACAATGAACGTATGAATTTCAATAATGTCATAAAACTTAATATTTGTTATGTTCAATCATAATGGGAATGCGTTTTCAATAAGAATCATGTCAGAAAGCAAAAATTAATGGATATATAAATACTTTTTTTTTTTAAATAGTACACGTTTAATTTTTACTTGCATGATTATTTGATTGAGAAGCCCTTAACCCATTACCTCATAGGCCTTTTTTAGATACAGCCTCTTTGAATTAATCTACCGAAAAGGAGTATTAATAAGAGAAAAGGAAAATTTTAGAATTATGTAGTTTGAAACCATTGTGATAAATAGAGCATTTGCTCCTATAGGAGCAAATGCTCTATTTATCACAATGGTTTCACAAAGTGACTTTTACAGTCGTCAAAAGTTGCCACTATGAGGGAAAGCGTTAAAGGGGCGGGAATAGTCACAGACTTCTAATAGTCTGTTCTGCTCCATCGATTTATGAGTAAGCCTACCTAAAAATAGGAACTGAGACGACTGTGTTATCATATCGACATTCTTGATTCAAATGATCTTATTTATCAAAATCATGCATCCACGTTTTCACCTCTTGTAATGTAAGTATCGAAGCCATTTTCCTTTGCGGTATTTTATTTCAACTAAATGGAAATGAAAAGGGAGATCCATTGATCGAAACAACATAAAATGCATATTAATTCATTATAATCAAGATTGCAATGTCCGCGGACAGTGGGCTCCACCTTCTTTAGTGCTGGATAGTGTAGTGAAAGTCTAAGTTGGAACGTGATATAACTATAGTAAAAATAATTTTAGGATTAACTGCCCTTGTGAAATGGCCTTGTAATAGTAAACATGTATACCAAATTTGAACCAAATATCTTGGTCAGTTTCTGAGACATGGACCTTAACATAAAACTTAACCAACAACGAAAATTCTAAGTCGAAAAAGGGGGATAACAATTAAACTATGGCAATATTAATTTTAGGGTTACTTACCCTTGTGAAATGTAACTTCAAATGGGTTCCCCTTGTGATAGTAAATGTGCATAACAAAATGAATGTGAACCAAATATCTTTGATGGTTTCTGAGAAATGGACCTTAACAAAAAGGTTAACCAATGCCGACGCCAACAAGAGGGTCATGACAAAAGCTGCACTTTTTGAAAAAGTGGAGCTAAAAAGATGGAACTTAAATGACTGGATAAATCGACTAGCACATTTAAATCTATTTGTGACCATTATGGCTAGTGATTATTCCTTTTGTGCTTGTAATTACAAGTTAACTACTATTTTAGACGAATATATTATCAAATTGATTATTACAGTATTTCTATGAGTCTAAATACAGATTTGTGTCATAGGCATTTTGAATCACGAGTATAAGCAGTTTAACCCTTTCCCTGTTCTAAGTTTAGTACAAATTTCAATACCTATTGACAAATACGTAGTTATAAAAAAATATGGATGGTGGAACATTGTAGACATTTTAGACAGCAAAGAAACAGATCTATCACATTCTATTAGCAAACAGATCAGACCCTGATCAGACGGCTCCAAAAGGAGCCGTCTGATCTGGGTCTACTCTGTTTGCAAATGCGTGAAAACATGTTTATATGAGGCAAAGGGTTAATCTATTTCTAGATACAATTGTATGGATATGCATCTTTTCAGAAATATTTGCTGCTGTAAGTAAAACACATAATTATAATTATACTGATACATGTATACATCTACACTAATAGCATATTTCTATATTTACTTCGTGATATTATTAATAATTTCTAATTACTTTACAAAAGCTCCGTGATGTTTAATAGCATGGTCTACAGTGTCTCAAAATAAGGGTGCTACTAAACAGAGTCTGGTAGAGTCTGGTAGAGTCTGGTAGAGTCTGGAGGCCTTTTTAGAAGTTTAAGTGCAATTTAAAGATTATAATGCTGTTATATAGCACTATTTTGTATGTTTGCAGCAGTAGTAATTGACATCCGTAAATAAATGAGCATATAATAGCTTGAAAACTCCCTGTAAATATTACCGGGGTCACACGGTAATGGTCGACCTACGTCGGATAGAGTCTGTTCTAGTTTTAGAAGTCTATATGGTATTAAATTTCCCCCTTTTTACCAGAAAACATTTTACATACATTAATAAGTGATTTTATTATAATTTCAAAGGCAGTATGGACATGATATACATGTATTGTATGACAAGATTGTTGTTTCGACTTTTTCATATTGGCGAAAAGTCGGAGGGTACCGGTAGTGTCTGTTATCTTTACAAATGATTCTGAAAAACGAAATTCAAAGAAATTCTACTCATTTGTTAAACACAGAAAGTCCGACAATCATGGTGTTGCTCCTTTATCATATGAGGGTATCACTTACACAAAGCCAATCGATAAAGCCTGGGTATTAAATAGCCAATTTCAGTCCGTCTTCTCTAAACCAAAGCCCTGCAGTCTGAAGCAATTGTGTCAATTAAAACTATCTGGAAACGCTAGTCACTCCGATAAACCTTATATGCCAGATGTATCAATTACTCAGAATGGTGTCCAGAAACTACTAGATAACCTTAGTCCACACAAAGCATCCGGGCCTGACCAAATCTCACCTAGGATATTAAAAGAGCTTAGCTCTGAAATTGCCCCCTTTCTTACAAAGATTTTCAACTCTTCTCTGCAAACAGGTATCATTCCTAACGACTGGAAAACAGCTGTTGTTACCCCGGCATACAAAAAAGGTCCAAAGTGTAAGCCTAGTAATTACAGGCCTATATCACTAACCTGTATATCATCCAAACTAATGGAGCATGTCCTTGTGTCAAACACCATGACTTTCCTCGACTCTGAAAATATTCTCACTCCCTTCCAACATGGATTTAGATCAAAACATAGCTGCGAATCTCAGCTTCTTTCTTTCACCCAAGAAATTTATGACAATCTTCACTCCGGTAAGCAATCTGATCTCATAATCATGGATTTCAGCAAAGCCTTCGACAAAGTAGACCACAATCTTCTCATTTATAAGCTCAGTCAACTTGGTATAAATTCACATGTTATCTCCTGGATTCATTCATTTCTTAAGAACAGATCTCAAACAGTTGTTGTTGAAGGATCCCATTCAGACTCTGTTCCAGTCCTTTCTGGTGTTCCTCAAGGCTCAGTTATCGGACCGTGCTTGTTTCTGTGTTACATCAATGATCTGCCTGATTCTATTAAAAGTAGGGTTCGTCTGTTTGCCGACGATACTATAGTCTACTTAACAATCAACTCTGACACTGACTCACAGCTATTACAAGAAGATCTAGCTAGACTTGAAACTTGGGAGAGAACTTGGTCGATGGAATTTAATCCAGACAAGTGTGAAGTTATTAGGGTTTCGAAAAAGAAAAAGGTCACCAAATTCCCATACATTCTTCACAACCAGGAACTAAACGAAACAAAAAATGCAAAGTACCTGGGAGTCACACTAAGCAACGACTTTTCTTTCAACACACATATAGAAAAAATAGCATCAACGGCAAACAACACACTACGATTTATCAAAAGAAATGTTAGAACTAACAATAAATCCATCAAAGAAACTGCATATAAAACATATGTCCGTCCCCAGCTCGAATACTGCAGTACTGTATGGCACCCCTGGCAAAAGTCTCTCATATATGAAATTGAACGTGTACAAAGATCCGCAGCCCGATATGTTATGAATGACTCCTCTTATTATTCAAGCGTCACCTCTATGTTGAATTTTCTAAACTGGACTACTCTCGAAGAACGGAGAATGAAAGCGTCTGTCATTATGTTGTATAAGATAGCAAACGGCATTGTCATTGCAGATCATAAACACCTCACACCATCACGAAACTTCAACTACCTTCTGCCATTTTCCAGGACACAGTATCATGCCAATTCATTCTTCCCTCGCACTATTAGACTCTGGAACCAGTTGCCATATTCCATCAAGGCCAGTGACAGCTTAGAAAGCTTCACCTCGCGCCTCAGCACATACAGTCCATAATTATGCACATTTGTTTTTAACCTTTTTTAACCTTTTCAGTCTTCTTGTCATATTTTTAACTTTTAACAACTGTCCCCGACCTCCCTGTTATGATCAGCGATTGATCGTTGGGAGTATTTATGTAGAAGTAGAAGTAGAAGATGAAAACGGGAGTTTTAGGCCAACATTTGCAAAATTAAGCGAATTAATGTATTAAAAACAAGGTAGAGATGTATCTGCAACCATATTTCACATAAAATTGTGTAGCAATTTGTGAATAATTGGACTCAAATTGTTAGCATCGAAACCTAAGTATACGACTCTATCCGACGTAGGGCGGCCATTACTGCGTGACCCGGTAATATTTAGCCCGGAGTTCCATTGTATCGCGGTACTTGTCGTTTTTACAATAAAAAATATATAAATAGACTTACCTGCTGCTTATATTTTTTTCCATGTCAAGGGGTAAATGATTCCTCTACATCCATATGAAAATAATTTAATGATAACCAATAGTTGCTGTTTAGTCGCTGTTTTTATGTCCGCCATATTTGTGACGTCTTTTAAAGGAGTTTCCCATTATATCGCGCTAAAAATAGAATCAAGCGTATGGAGCGCCAATTCGGTTATTTATTGCCATGATTGTCGATAAATTTTCAGAATATATCATAACTGACGAAAATAAACATCAAAAATGGTGGGAAAACGTAAAATGCAGAACTATTTACAATTTTGTAGGGGAATATCGTTAATTTTCTACGCAATGTGGACATCTAAAGACACTCCCTCGTCGCAAAACTTTAATTGGAGTGCAAAATGATAAATGTGTCCAATGGCTGCAGAAGTCACATTTACCCCACTTCACAAACACAACACCCGCTAACTTTTCCAAGTCATCTGGCTGCCATTTTTCACACACACAACAAGTTTCCTCATCATCAGTAAATTGATCACTTTCCGTGTCAAAGATAGATGAGTCTTCAGACAATGTAATTGGGCCCCCCTTATTTCCTAAACCTGATGTACTCGGACGTTCATTAGTTGATTTCTCTTCTTTGGATTTTGCAGTCTTAGCTTTTCCAGATGTTACAATTTTCTTTTGAGCAGAAACATTCTTTTGAGGCAATTTTTCTGGTTTAAATGTCTTACATTGTGGCTGTTTTTGATTTTTTAGGGTATTCAAAATTGAAGTCTTGGACAAATTGCCAGCCAGATATGGAGGTACAAACTTGCGTTTTGGTTTCTTTACTAAGGCTTGCTTGATTGTACGTGGTTCAAAAAAGGATGAAATGCTACTTCTTTCAATACTTTTCTGTTTCTCTGCAACAGGTCTTGTCTGAGAAGTATGATTTACCTCTACGTTTGAACACTGTTCTATCGAGTTGACATCTCCATGTGCATTTGAACTAGTTTTGATTGCATCATTAATAGGTGATGGTTCTGTTGGTTCTGTACAAGTTGTGGTACACTGATCAACAACATATATAACAGAGGGTGCTGTTTCATTTGGAAGGATAGCCTTGTTGTCAAACGGATGGATGCCAGTCTTACGAAAAGAGGAGACTAAGTTCTGAGGTGACATTGATTTCAGATATGGATTACATGTAAGTGTGGCAATTTCATATTTCGTGATGCCAATTCCTGGGTGTTTCTGCATGTATGTTGCACATTCTCTGTTGTACATGTTCTTGAATGGCCCAAAAATACCAACGTCTAAAGGTTGGGTCAAATGGCTGCTATGAGGTGGAAGAACAAACAGAATAACGTTTCTCTTTTTTGCCCAGTCAGCTAATGTTAAGCTGATATGGGATCTATGACCATCATACAGAACTAATTTGGGTTCTTGGTGCTTATCATTGGTAATTCCAGCATGATTAGCAAAGTGGGTTGTAATATAATTGTGAAACACCTTCATGTTGGACCAACCAGTTTCACTCATCTCTCCTGATGCACCTGGGGCAGCACCTGTCATAAACTCAGGATTCCATCTCTTACCGGGGAAAACATAATATGGTGGAATAAAGTTACCAATTGCGTTACCTGCTGCTATTATTGTTACACTAGCTGAGCGATCTGATGTGATAGATTGGGCTTTAGTGTCTTTTCCACATAATATTCTAGATGGTTCATGGGCTGTTGTCACTCCTGTCTCATCAATGTTAAATATACAGGATGGTTTACTGTGCAAGTTGTTATTTGTCAGAACAGTAGACAACTCCTTGAAATATTTGCTAATGTTCTGTGGGGATGCACCCTTTGCTCTTGCTATTGATAATTTCTGAGGTTTAACTAATTTTATATCCTCCCACCTACTCAAAAACCCATAAAACCAATTGTTACTCAGCTGCCCAGAAGCATCTTCAGATTTTAGCTTCTTCCCAAGTGCTATTGCATAGTCTTTACCAATAAACTGGATATCAGCTTTCGTATACCCATAGCCGATTTTGCCCATGTAAAGTAGATGATCAACCAAAGCTTTCTCCTCCTCCAATGTAAAAATTGTGGCATGACCCACTCTTGCATCCACTGCAATATTCCCTTTGACTCGATCCCTCAAAGTTGATTCTGGCACACTATATGCTCTAGCTGCTTTATACACAGACATGCCTCTATCTATCACTGCTGAATAGGCTAACGGGACATTATCTCTGCTATACTGCAGCCTTTTCTTCTTAGCTTGAGGAGACTAGAATAAAAAAAATAAAATAAATGTGGAAAAATATATAAAAATGTTTTTAAAAAATCAAATATTTAAAAAGCAAAAACCATGACCTTTAAATAGTTACAACATTGTTTAAACGTTTCATCTCAACATTTTTATTTCTAAAAAAATGATTTTATTAATATTTTATTGAATCTATATTTGATATGAAAAATCTTATAGTTGTTATTAAAAATTAATACATCATATATTTTCAACACAAAAATACATTGACTTTAATCAATATTGATTAAATTACAGAGCGAATATTTTGAAATAATTCACAATTATGGTCCTTATTTCTTTCCATAGTTTTTCACTTCATAACAAGGTCAATGTCACTTGTCACGTGAAAAGTTTGTTTATGGGATATGGGAGTATCAGACGACAGATGTCAAAGTAGATTCTGTACTGATAAATGAATAAGTAGGCATTTTTAGTGAAGGACCCATAGTTGAATCTTTGAATATTCGCCATTTTGATTAAAAATATACAAAAATATGATTTACTTACCAGTATTCTCGACATTTTCAAAGAAATAGCTCTTTCGGAAAACTACGTGACTTCCGTGTTTTGTTGCTAAAAATAGGGCGGTACTTGATGACGTCATCCGCGAGAATTCACGTGTTTATAAATACCGCGATACAATGGAACCCGCGATACAATGGGAAGGTGTTTTCAAGCTAATATACGATCATTTTTTAATGGATATTAACTACTATAGCTTCAAACATACAAAATAATGTTATATAACAGCATTATAATCTTTAAATTGCACTAAAAAGGCCTCCAGACTATACCGGACTCTACCAGACTCTGTTTAGTAGCACCGCAAAATATTGTCCAACAAGTACGAAATGTCCGTGGTCCGAAGCGTTCCTAATTCGTGTAGAATCAATTTTATACGTGTAGAAAGTATATAACAATTTAAGTTTTCGTATGGAATTTCTGAAACAAAATATGGAAACAACGGTTCTGAACAAACCTCATTGTGGTCCTCTACTACAACAACAGGGAGTGTTTTGTATTTTTTCAGTTTTTCAGTCATACTCTGGCAGTGGCTATTCTTACGGTACATCAAGGGTGTCGGGTCGTTTCGGACCCAAACCGTTTCGGTCCTTGGTCGTTTCGGACCCAATCCATTTCGGCCTTGGTCGTTTCGGCCTTGGTCGTTTCGGCCACATTATAGAATTATATAAAGGGCAATTGTGATGTGATTGGATTGCAGAATTGAATGCAATACGGACGTATTTTGTTTTATATGTTAACCTTTAGTCTGCTGATGAATGATTATTTGTGCAAACACTTTGGATCCAGACTAGATGTTAGACACCCTGCTTCTATGTTTGGAGACAGATCAAATATAGCTTAAATATGTATATTTATTGCAAACAGAGTAGACCAAGATTATGAGATGTTTAAAATGTTCGGACGGAATCTGCAGAATTGAATGCAATACGGACATATTTTGTTGTAAGATTTTAACCTTTAGCCTGTTGATGCTGATTATCATTGAAAACACTTTGGATCCATATGAAATACTGATTGACTCAGTTTCTCATCAAGATTCAAACTCTTTGACACCCTGCTTTAATTTTTGAGTCAGATCGAATATAGCTGGCATTTTGAAGATATAGTGGGATATAGTGGGATGTGTAACCAAATTTGCTCAGCAAGCTAAAGGTTAACATTCAACAACAATAGATGTTGTATTGAGATGGTCAGATAAGAGAAGTATAAGTCGGTAATCAATTTTTTATTTAAAGTTAAAGTAGTGGAGAGAGACAGTATAAGGCATGAAATTAAAGAAACGAAATAATTGAAACCATTAAGGACATAGGTTGTTGTTAGATGTTTACTTATAACCTGATTATGGTTATTAATTTTACAAACAGTCTGGAGTTTGGATCCAGGTGAGATGTGTAGTAACTCAGTTTCTCATCTAGATTCAAACAGCTTGAATTGTGAAAAATATCAAGCTAACAGTTAAATAAGCATTCAACAACAATATATGTCGTAAGAATAAGTTCTGAAGTAATGAAAAATCAAGGCATGAATTAAAAAAACCAACAATGTTTATTTGGAACATTTTTTTTAATGTTATCACACTTATCAAGAATAAATATACCAAACATACGAGCAAACATACTTATCAAATACGTAGCACCAATTAAGATATTTATTTTAAAATAAATCCCACAAGCAAGCAGATCATGATAAGTCTATCATAAATTTTAAGCGAATCCTGATATATTCTGTTTGCCGAAGTGTTAAAATGCATATGCCATGTTAAAGGTCAGAAAGACTGGTGGTAACAGATGTAGGTCAAAAGTAATACAGAAAGTTCCTATTGGATCAATCAGCATTACTTATGGCATGCATTGAAACACAATTATTTTTAAGAAACAAATCAATTCAAAGTCCATTAAGACAGATTCTATTGTAAAAGTAGCAATAATCGACACACATACTATCACAACACACAACTTCAATACATGTATACCTCTTATATTCAAATGAGAATAAAACAGCATAGACTTAATCTCATTTAATTGTTCCCATCATATATAAACGCAAACAGAGTAGATCCCATAAGTAATAAATACTGTGGCTATGTTTTGCATATAATGCTGGAATGAATCTGTATTGATGTTAGCACCATTATTATATTTGTTCTACAATATATACAGAAACGACACATAATTATATTCATCATGGAGCATAAATCAGGGACGTCCTCTTAAGCAGTTGGCCTGTGGTGATTGTCTCTGCACGGTACTCGTCCCATAACGCCTGTATCTTAGACTCCATGTTCGCGTAAACTGTTCGGCGGTCCCGCCCTTCTCGTCCTTCAGAAACCCATCTGCTGTAAATTGTGACTATGTTTGCTTCCTTCCTCAGAAGTGGCACAAGCTTGTAGAAGGAAGTCGCCCGCTGTCCTGCACGGTGGTTTAGTCTGTAATGCCAACCTGTAAAAAGATAACATACAAAAAATTATGTTTGACATTCATGCCATATATGTATAGAAACTGCAAAGAAATATTCATGTAAATAGTTGCACAATTTTTCATATTTATCTTGAATATTGAATATTAAGATTCCAGTTGAATAAGAATAACTTTATCTCAATAAAGTTGCATTTCAATAACATAAGCAATGGTCAACGTGTTTTATATTTGCTCATTCTAATTATCATGTATATCTATTAACCTGTTCCTTTACATAAAAAATTGCAAACCGAGTAGACCTCAATATTAAAATCTTGCAAACCGAGTAGACCTCAATAGTAAATCATTCTGACAGGATCTACTGTACTTAATAAAAGACGTTTGATTATTATCACTATTTTGTCCATGAAAAGTCAGTAGAATAGATTAAAATAATGCAATAAGTACACATAATTACCCTCAACGTCATTGTTCGTACAGATGCGCTGGCCGTATACACTCCAAGACTCTGGGTTGAATATGGGCCCTCGGATCCATGTCGTTTACAAGTAGGTGACAACTTCCTTCAGTGGCTGCGTGTTTGCTTTCCCCTTCAGTTCTCTAAATGTTGGCTCTATGTGTGCCGCTGGTAAGAATGGCAAGGCGAATAGCAGACGGAGGTAGGCATGGACTGACGATCTTTCCTTGTAAGTCTCCTGAAGGCCCTTGTCTTGAATTTTCCTCCACAAACATTGGGTCCAGTGGAACACGCAACCCATGATACTGTGTGTAGGGAAGAGGTGTCGTAGAGCCATCCAAGCAGCTGAAAAAAAAAGAGAAAATAGTCATGCACTCAGATAAACGTGTGTTCATGCATCTGCGAATAGAGGAGACCCAGATCAGACAGCTTCTATAACAGCCGTTTTATCAGAGTCTGCTCTTTTAATGGAAGGAACTCGATATATCTTTTTTGTTCTTTTTAATATTGTGAAAAATTTACAACTTCCATATTGTTTCAATAATATTTTGTCAAGAATACTCTTCATGTATAGACATGTATTCAAATCTTGATTAAACATATAACCTGGAAAGGATTAATATTATGAGCACAAGATAAGACGCCACGCTTAATTTAAGCAAAAAATTTCAATTTCTTAAAATTATTGATGTTAAGATACTCGACATTCTATCTGGATGCAAATTGTTTGCAACTGGTACGACGTGTTCGTCTTAGATAACTTACCAGCCTCAAAGTCCAGCACAAATCCTTCAACGTCGTGGTCACCAAGTGCTTCTAAGATGCTGGTGAGAACCTGAAAAATATCATCGCCGTTAGTTTAGTTTAAACATATGTTATCAAGCATTTGCAAACAGTGTAGGGCTCACCACCGGTATTATCAAAGTGACACATCCGTTCATTCAACCGTGTATTCAGTTATAAATCAATACATGTGTCTTATTGTATTATCACACAAACACGTGGCATGCGACTACCGTTTGATTTGATTATGACACCTGCATATGCACTGACACTCCAATTGCATTAAACGTTAATATTCCATAAAAACTCTCGTTTGTTTAACTGTCTCATCGTCATACGGGAGCCGTCTGATATGGGTCTGACCTGTTTGCAAATACGTGAAATAGATCTTATTCAACAATTTCAATCTAAATCAAAGATACACGAAATCTGTATTCAGCTGAATACTCATCGCCGGCATTATCACACATTCAATAAGTGTGTCTTATTTGATTATTAAACGAGCACGTGCCATGCCACTACCGTTTGATTTGATTATGACACCTGCATAAACATAGACACTTTAATTTAATTAAAAGTTTATGATAAAAAAATTTACGGTATTATTCTTTTATCACCGTTTATCAAGTCCTAATAATAAAATAATATAAATATATTTCATTTTATGTTTTGCATTTACCTGGACGTAATCTTCTTTGGTTTTCCTGGACATAAGCACAAACACCAGTGGCACTTGTTTCATGCATTCTCCCTTTCTGATGAAGGCATGGATAGACATCAATTGTCCGTTGTTGAAGGGAACGTCCATCACCTGAAACAGAAAATGTAAATTTGTAAACAATCATCCCACAATTTAAGTCAGCATTATTACAGAACGCAACAGAATGTACAATTTTTGAAGAATGATACCTAAGTTAATCATCTATTTAACATTTACCCCGCTGGGTAAAATGTATATTACGTCATCGATTTCAGTTGTCAACGTTGATATACTTATCAGTTCTTCACAACATTTTTGAAATGATATTCATTCATATATTTTCTTACGCTGTAGGTCTTATAGACGCATTGGATAAATTGGAACGCAATGGAAACAAATAGGCAGTGGACATTTTAGAAATTTCTGTTTTTTTTCCCAGCTATATGCTTTAACCCTTTCCCTCATATAAACGTGTTTTCACGCATTTGCAAACAGAGTAGACCCAGATCAGACGGCTCCTAGAGGAGCCGTCTGATCAGGGTCTGCTCTGTTTGCTAATTGAATATGGAAGATCTTTTTTTTTACTCTCTAAATGGCTACAATGTTCAACCTTCCATATTTCTTAATAACTATTTTGGCCATGAATATTCCGTAGGTATCGAAATTTGGAATAAACACAGAACAGGGAAAGGGTTAAGGCAATTTCATTTTAATTAGGCCAAATAAAACACGATTTGTCAATAGATAGCCGTAAAATCGTGCATTTAAATTTTACTGAACAAGAGGGCCATGATGGCCCTGATCAATATCGCTATCCAGACAATCAGAGGAGAACATTTTCAAAGTTTTCACTGTTTCTATAGAAAACTGGACAACCCTGTGGCGAGCCTTCATTTGAACCCTGGGGCATAATTCATATACGGTCTCCTACAGAAAACTGGCCACCCGGATATTGGGGGCAATTTTGACCATAGGGACATAATTTATATAGCTTTTGTAGAAGACCTGAAGTTGATGCTATATATGACAATTATGAAAGCTGAGAACCTTCCAGTTTCAGAGAGGAACCTTTTCAAAGTTTTCACTTCATGTACATATATATGTTTCACTTGAAAACTGGCCACCCCTGGGGCGGGGCCAATTTTGACCAAAGGGGCATAATTTATATAACTTTTGTAAAAAAAAAGGCTGAAGTTGATGCTATGTGCCAAATATGAAAGCTGACAACCTTCCAGTTTCATCAGAGAAGCGTTTCAAAGTTTTCACTACAGTTACATACGTTTATGTACCTACCTACCTGTTCTACCTGTTGTCGAGCTCATATAATAGTTGGGTAACTCTCAGGAGCCGTCTCTATAATAATTTCTTAATCCGGTTTGGGTGTATGATTCGTAACAATCTGGCTGAAATTTAATTTTTAGGTCCTTCCAATGAAAATTTAATCTGCTTTTGAAAATATTTAGTGTTTCTGAGCTTACTACTTTTTCGGGAAGACTGTTCCACCAATTTATTATCCGTTGTGAGAACGAGTGGCGTCTGATATCAAGTCTAAAAGTATTCTTTCTTAATTTCAGAGAGTGGCCTCTTGTTACTGTGTTTTGATTTTGTGTGAAAAGTTGCTCTCTGTCTGCTTTGTCAATGCCTCTTAATATTTTGAACACTTGGATCATATATCTGCTCTGAGTCGGCGGTATTCTAATGATGGTATTCCTAATTCTTTTATTCTATCTGAATAAGTCTTATTTTGAATGTCTCTAACGAGTTTGGTAGCTCTTCTTTGAATGTTCTCTATCAGTATACTATCTTTTTTGTATATGACTGACCACACTGTTGATGCATATTCGAGATGTGGCCTCACTAGTGATTTGTACAGATTTAGGAATATTGATTTGTCTATATATCTGAATGTTCTATTGATCAATCCTAAGATACGATTTGCTTTTTTGACAGATGACTGGATGTGTGATACAAATTTCAATTTGGAGTCTATCAAAACTCCGAGGTCTTTTTCCTCTTCTACTTGTTCAATTACTTTCTCTGTATCTTTGCTTTTCATACTGTAATGAGAATACTCTGCGGTGTTCCCAATGTGCATATGTTTGCACTTGTCTATGTTAAAGTTTAGCTGCCACTTTTCAGACAGGATACTAGACTGTTTAAATCTAGTTGTAGCTTTCTCGCCTCTTCTATGTTATCCACTTTTGAATAAAGTTTTGCATCATCTGCGAACATTTTGATAAAATTCTGTACTACATCCGGTAAGTCATTTATGAATATTAGGAAAAGCGTAGGGCCTATTACACTGCCCTGTGGTATCCCACTGGTTACACCGCTCCACTGTGACGCTGCTCCATTGACTAATACACGTTGCATCCTATTTTCCAGCAGGTCTTTTATCCAGTCTAATATCTTTCCCTTTATACCATATGCTCTTAATTTCTGAAACAATCTTTGATGGGGGACATGGGGCGGGGCCAATTATTTGGATCCCAGGGGCATAATTTATATAACACATTTTTGTAGAGAACTTGAACATGATGATATGTACAAAATATGAATGATGAGAACCTTCAAGTTTCAGAGAAGAAGATTGTCAGTTTTCACAATATGTTTATGTAGAAAACTGGCCCCATGGGGCGGGGCCAATTTTGACCCCAAGGGCATAATTTATACAACTTTTGTAGAGGACCTGAACATGATGCTATGTGCAAATATGAATGCTGAGAACCTTCCAGTTTCAGAGGGGAATATTGTCAAAGTTTCACTATTTGTTTCTATTGACCTGAACATGCTGTTATGTGTCAAATATGTTTCAGAGGAGAAGAGTTTCAACTATGTTTTTATATAAAAAAAACCCCAGACACCCCTTGGGCGGGGCCAATTTTGACCCCAGGGACATAATTTATATAACTTTTTAGAGGACCTGAACATGACGCAATGTGTCAAAGATGAAAGGTTCAATTTGTTGACGACAGTCTGACGACGCATGACGACGGACATCTGGTGATCACAAAAGTTAACCCTGAGCACTTTGTGCTCCAGATGAAGATGGTGAGCTAAAAATGTCCATGTGCCATTGGCGAAATTAAGATTTATTTACTTAAAACAATCACAAGGGCCATGATGGCCCTATATTGCTCATATGTAAATTGCAATAATTGATATCAACGTGATTTTAACAATTTTGATAAAGGGTCGCCAGGACACTATTCCTACCAAATGCTATTCAAACTGGACCATTTGTTTTGGAGAAGAAATTTTTAGAAGGTTTGAAATACCTTCTGATCCTTCGAGATCATGAATTTAAGTACTTCTTGTTCTGAAAATTGAATACCGATTAAGCCGGTGCTAGGGGACGTGAGCATTGTTGCACATTCAATTACTGCTCATGAACAGACTCAATAAAACCGAGTCTGCAATTTTCTCTTTTTGTGTTGCAATTTTTGCTTTCGGGGGATCACCACCCTTCAGAATTTATAATCTCCACAACAGCAGGTATTAATTGCTTGTGTGGCGGCCGTAAAACGTCGCCCCGTACTTCATTCTCAGTGTTGTTATACCTTCTGATCCTTCGAGATCATGAATTTCAGTACTTCTTGTTCTGAAAATTGAATACCGCTTAAGCCGAAGCTAGGGGGCGTGAGCATTGTTGCACATTCAATTACTGCTCATGAACAGACTCAATAAAACCGAGTCTGTAATTTTCTCTTTTTGTGTTGCAATTTTTGCTTTCGGGGGATCACCAGCCTTCAGAATTTCTATACATGTATAGTAATATAAGGAAATCTAGCCCCGCACCTGACGACCATGTTTTTTCAGATATCAACACAATTTTAACAATTTTGATAAAGGGTCACTAAGTGACTATTCATACATAATATACGCCTGCTGATAACAACACGATTTAAAAAAAAATGATAAAGGTAAACCAGATGACTACTCATACCAAATACCAATCAAATTTGACCACCAATTTTTTGAAAAGAAGATTTTTAAAGATTTTCTATATGGTTATATTAGGAAATCTAGTCCCGCTCCTGGTGGGCATGTTTTTTAGATATCAACATGACTTGACAAAATTTAGAAGTTAAGAACCCTAAAAGTCTGCCTCCGGCTATGTTTCTTTTGATGTAAGATGATCAAAGAAATATATCGAAAAACTGTGACACACATCCCTCACTGAGGAAATGCTTTTTCAATATGCCGAAACCTGTAATTCGGACGCCAATTACAGAAGTTATACTTTTTGAAAAAGCCGTTGAACTCCTTTAACTTTACATTTGTCAAAAACATGAAACAAGAGGGATATGATTGCCCTGATATCGCTCACCAGACAATCAAAGGATATTTTCAATCTTTACAATATGTTTATATAGAAAACTGGCCACCACTGGGGAGGGGCCAATTTTGACCCTAGGGGCATAATTTATATATCTTTTGAAGAGAACCTGAACATAATGCTATGTGCCAAATATGAAACCTGAGAACCTTCCAATTTTAGAGAAGATTTTCAAACATTCCGCTAAATATGTTTCTAAAGAAAAATCACTACCCCTGTGGTGGGGCCAATTTTGATCCCAGGGGAATAATTTATATAAATTTTGTAGAGGACCTGAACATGGTGCTATTTGCCAAATATGAAAAACGAAAATCTTCCCGTGTCAGATAAGAAGAATCACAAGGTTTTCACTATATATGTGTCTATAGAAAACAAAACTGGCAAACCCTTGGGCGGGGCCAATTTTGACCACAGGGACATAATTTATATAACTTTTGTAGAGGAACTGGACATGATGCTATGTGCCAAATATGAACGTTGAGAACCTTCTACTATTGTCAGAGGAGAAGATTTTCAAAGTTTTCACTATATGTTGAAATCTATAGAAAACAGGCCTACCCTGGGACGGGGTCAAATTTGATCACAGGGACATGCTTTATATAGCTTCTGTAGAGGACATACATATGATGTTAACTATGTGCCAAAAATGAAAGCTGAGAACCCTGTAGATTCAGAGTAGAAGATTTTTAAAGGTTCAAACTGTTGACGTCGGACACCGGACGGTGCACACCGATGGACGTCGTACATCTGGCGATCACAAAAACTCACCCTGATGACTTTGTACTCTGGTGAGGTAAAAATGCAGATTTTATTGCCAGTTTGCCATCAATCACTCATTAGAAAGCTTAAATCTAGTCACGTGACCTACATACGTAGAGGCAACTGAGAGGGGAATACGGCTAAATAACCGTCTATTGCTTTATCATGCGCGTGCCCTAATTATCAGTTCCCACCTAGGTGCCCCTGATAAGCCCTTCTGCGTAAATGGCTGACTGGTTAAGTTTGTGAAAGCTTGATGGCAATAATGCAAAAGAGGTTTACAAGACTTTTGTGATACATTTCGTGTTATTTCATTAATGCAATGCATACAAGAGAAGAGACTAGTAGTTATTCATATATAAATTAATTCAGGAGGGCCATGCATTGCCCTTACTCTCTCACCTGGTTACCACAGATTTATGTATACAATGAATTCCCATGTAAGAAAGGTTAGCACCAGGTTGGGGTCAACATGAAAGAAAGGGGCGTATTTTTATCAATCTTGATAGTGGACCATGAGCACATACTACAGTACAGCAAGTATGAAGAATCTATATACACGTAGACCTTTTTAATCTAGAGAAATTTGTTGAAAGGTTTTCCTACATATTTCAATGTAAACAAGGTAAAGTATTACAAGGCAATACAGTCCCCGATAGCAACCCAAAAACAAATTTAAGAGACAGCCTTCTATTCAGCTCTTTATACATATAATGAAGTTTCACTCCAATAACATTAAGAGGATTGACAGAAGGATAGACCGATTGAAGGACAGTACAATCCTATAGTGATAGCCCCATCTAGTCATAATTTGAGCAAGCTTGATGCTACATGCCTAATATGAAGTCCCTAAGCCTTATGGTTCTGGTGAAGTAGATTTTAAAAGATTTTCCTATATATGTCAGTGAAACAAGGGGGCCAAGATGGCCCTTAATCGCTCACCTGATTACCATAGATTTGAGATTATAGTTTGTAAGTGTCAGGATGGTACCAATATTGACCTAAGGGAACAATGTTATACTGGATCATGAGCAGTGGTTCTGGAGAGCAAGATTTTCAAAGATTTAGACTATAGATTTTATCAAGACCATCATTCTGATCAATTAAGATTGGGCTAAAAAGGTGACCCCTAGAGTGTTCTAAGATTTGATGTAGTGACCTACTTTTTTTTTATCCCGCCCCGACCATGACCAAACTCAACCTTGCTATCATAAAGACAAACATTCGGAGCAGGTTTTGAGGAAGATTGGGCTAAAAAGAGGGCCAGAATGGCCCTGAGGCGATCACCAGACAATCAGAGGAGAAGATTTGCAAAGTTTTCACTATATATTTCTATAGAAAACTAGCCTGACCTGGGGCGGGGCTAATTTTGACCCAAGAGGCATAATTAATATAACTTTTGTAGAGTACATGAACATGATGTTCTGTGCAATATGAAAGCTGAGAACCTTCTGGTTTCAGAGGAGAAGATTTTCAAAGATTTCACTATTTGTTTCTATTTAAAACTGCCCACCCCTGGGGAGGGGCCAATTTTGACCCTGATGCTATGTGCCAAATATGAAAGCTGAAAACCTTCAACTTTAAGAAGGTATTTGTTTCTATTGAAAACTGCCCAGCCCTGGGGCGGGGCCAATTTTGACCCCAGGGCCATAATTTATATAACTGTTGTAGTAGACCTGAACATGATGTTCTGTGCAATATCAAAGCTGAGAGCCATCCAGTTTCAGCGAAGAAACTCTTAAAATCTCTTAAAATAGATTTCACTATTTGTTTCTATTTAAAATTCCCCACCCCTGGGGAGGGTACAATTTTGACCCTGGGGCCATACTTTATATTAATTTTGTAGAAGACCTGAACATGATGCTCTGTCCCAAATATGAAAGCTGAGAGCCTTCCAGTTTCAGAGAAGATTTTCAAAGATTTCACTATTTGTTTCTATTGAAAACTGCCCAACCCTGGGGCGGGGCCAATTTTGACCCCAGGGCCATACTTTATATAACTTTTGCATAGGACCTGCATATGATGCTAAGTGCCAAATATGAAAGCTGAGAACCTTCTGGTTTCGGAGAAGAAGATTTTCAAAGTTGTATTATGTGTTTCTGTTGAAAACAAGGCAGCCCTGGGGCGGGGCCAATTTTGACCCCAGGGCCATAATTTATATAACTTTTGTAGAGGACATTAACATGATGCTCTATGCCAAATACGAAAGCTGAGCACCTTCCAGTTTCAGAGGAGAAGATTTTCAAAGATTTCACTATTTGTTTCTATTGAAAACTGCCAATCCCTGGGGCGGGGCCAATTTTGACCCCAGGGGCATAATTTATATAACTTTTGTAGAGGACCTGAACATGATGCTATGTGCCAAATATGAAAGCTGAGAAACTTCTGATTTCAAAGGAGAAGATTTTCAAAGTTTTACTATATGTTTCTATTGAAAACTTCCCACCCCTGGGGCGGCCCCAATTTTGATCCCAGGGGCATAATTTATATAACTTTTGTAGAGGACCTGAATATGCTGCTCTGTGCCAAATATGAAAGATGAGAGCCTTTCAGTTTCAGAGGAGAAGATTTTCAAAGATTTCATTATTTGTTTCTATTGAAAACTGCCCACCCCTGGCGCGGGGCCAATTTTGACCCCAGGGTCATAATTTATATAACTTTTGTAGAGGACCTGAACATGATGCTATGTGCCAAATATGAAAGCTAATAACCTTCTGGTTTCAGAGGAGAAGATTTTCAAAGTTTTACTATATGCTTCTATTGAAAACTTCCCACCCCTGGGGCGGGGCCAATTTTGACCCCAGGGGCATAATTTATATAACTTTTGTAGAGGACCTATAGGTGATGCTATGTACCAAAGATGAAAGCTGAGAACCCTGTAGATTCAGAGGAGAATATTTTTAAAGGTTCAAATTGTTGACGCCCGACGACACACGATGCACGCCGACGGACATCTGGCGATAACAAAAGCTCACCCTGAGCACTTTGTGCTCTGGTGAGCTAACAAGATATTCAGCAGCATTGAAATATTGACATAATGTACAAAATAATAATGGTATTAAATCTCTGCCATATTAAATTCAATGTTTGGAGATTTTATAGAAAAGGGAACTAGATTTATGAACGGTTGCTAGTTATTATACTAGCAGACAGGCGTGCAATGGATATTACTTAAACAGGCAGATCTACTATTTCAATCTACATACTTTATGGTTGTGTCTTTTTGTCAGTGAATTCAGAGGAGAGGCTATTTAAATATACTGCAATGAGTTGGAGCCTTGGTCTGTCTGCATAGTTTGTTTAATTATAACCATGAGGTGATAAGAATGATAACTGGTTTGGAACTGGTATAAATTGTGGCACAAGTTTGTTGGTATTTTGATAATTATTATTTATTTATTAATAATAATTATAACATTATTTATTTGTGAGAATTTATCATAGGTATATTTAATGGTTTTTGACACTATTATTAAAGAGATTTTATTTGTACCTTTTTCATTCAAATCTTAAATGATGAAGCAAAGACCTATGATAACATGTTATAGGTCTTTGGATGGAGATGATGAAAATAGTAATGTTGATGTTATTTGAAATGATGATGATGGTGATGATAATGCCTAAAACCTATCTTTTGGAAAGGCTATTTAACCCTTTAAATGCTAGTAACGCTTATATGCGCGACTTAAAATAAGTATACCTATATAGAGTACACTATTGAGTACACTGGTCCTACGCTATGTAGACCCAGATCTATTTTGGCTGGTCAAACCGTCCACATTTCATGAAACGGCCCCACAAAAAGGTAGATTTACCTCCAAAAAGAGAGTATTCAAACTTTTAAATACGATGAGGTGGTAGCGTATGTTGAGCGAAGCATGTCAATGGCAATACAGTAAAAACCTCTGCTTAAAGCAATGTGAAAGCAAAACATAAATCTCCTTTAGGAACTGCGGATCCGCGGAAAATTCTCACCCCTGCAAAAATATTGATACCAGAATTATGGCCCTTGTGCATGACACTTACTTTCATCATGCCCTTTCCATAAATAAAATGTCATTCCAATAGCATCAGTCAAACAGGAGTTATTGATCGGCTAAAAATGTAACAAAGGGCAATAGCTCCAAAAGTATTGAAGCAAGAGTTATTGCCCTTGTTCATGACACTTTCTCTCATCATGCTCTCTCCATGTATGAAGTTTCAATACGATGGCAAGAGCCATGTAGGAGTTATCGTCCGGAGAAGAAAGCGTTAAACAAATGTACAAGGGGCAATAACTCTAAATTTATTGAAGCCCAAGTTAAGGATCTTATGCTTGGCACTTTCTCTTATTATGATCTTTCCATGTATGAAGTTTCGCTCCAATGGCATGTGCCATATAGGAGTTATCTCCTGACAAAAAATTGTGACTTTTTTACAAAGGGCAATAACTCAAATATTAGTGAAGCCAGAGTTACGGACCTTGTGCATGACACTTCCTCTCGTCATGATCTTTCCATATATGAAGTTTCAATCCAATGGCATGAGCCATATAGGAGTTATAGTCCGGACTAAAAAGTGTGATTTTTTTTACAAGGGGCTCCTATATTAGTGAAGCTAGAGTTATGAACCTTGTGCATGACACTTCCTCTCATTATACTCTTTCAATATATGAAGTTTCAATCCAATGGCATGAGCCATATAAGAGTTATCGTTCAGACAAAAAAGTTTGATTTTTTTACAAGGGGCAATAACTCCTATATTAGTGAAGCCAGAGTTATAAATCTTGTGCATGACACTTCCTCTCATTATGCTCTTTCCATATATGAAGTTTCAATCCAATGACATGAGTCATATAGGAGTTATCGTCCGGACAAAAAAGTGTGATTTTTTTTTACAAAGGGCAATAACTCCTATATTAGTGAAGCCAGAGTTACGGACCTTGTGCATGACACTTCCTCTCATTATGCTCTTCTTATATATGAAGTTTCAATCAACTGGCATCAGCCATATTGAAGTTATCGTCCGGACAAAAAGTGTGACAGACGAACGGACAGACAACTCTCACGAAAACAATATGTCTCCCCCATATAAATATGGGGGGAGACATAATTATTCCATTACAGTTTTTCCTAGGTCAGACTATAATCAGAATCTGTACCAGTAGAATTGTAGATTGTCCTTAGGATGTATTAGGATCAGAGTCTGTCCTAGGAGTATTGCAATCTGTCCAAGGAGAATCGACGCATGTCCTGAATCGCTATTTCGACTGTGACTTGGTGGCATGTATTCTTGACAGTCTATGGGAAAAATCAGTCTATAAATTCTGTTTTAATTGTATTACTAGGACCACTTGATTGACTACAGCAACAGAAAGTTAAAACTAGAACTACCATTAAGGTGATGAATACCCCAACTAGCACATTTGACACAGAGATGGGGGTTATAGAAATAAATCACTACAATATCTGCTACAGTTTTGAAAAAACTCCGGAAAACCTGAAGTTTCGTAAAAAAATTCTAATTCAAAATGCTGTAATTCCGTTAAAATTCAATGTAGTGTAACAAAATTCAATCTTGATCTGTAACTCATTATTATAAAGCTACATACCAAATATTATATCAATATCTGCAAGGGTTTAGAAAAAAAACCTCTGGAAAACCTGAATTTACGGAAAATGTCTAAGTAAAAATCACTGTACATGTATTTCCGTTAAAAATTGATGAAGTGTAACGAAATTCAAATTTTAATCTGTAACTCACTATAATAAAGCCATAAACCAAATATCAATTCAATATCTGTAAAGGTTTAGAAAACAAGAGGGCCATGATGGCCCTTAATCGCTCACCTGGTTACTATAGACATATGCATACACTGTATTTCTATGTAAAAACTAGAGGTTTTTGTCACAAAAACGGATGTCTCCCCTCTAATAAAAACAATATGTAAAAGGAAATCACTAAAAATGTTATTGTCTTAAAGAATGATACTTCCCCTCATTACGCGCTTTCCACACTACATTTTTCAAGAAGAAAATGATAAAAGCTAATAACTCCAAAAATACTGATACCAGATTTATGGTCCTTGTGCATGACACTTGCTTTCATCACGCTCTTTCCAAAAATAAAATGTCATTCCAATAGCATCAGTCGAACAGGAGTTATTGATCAGACAAAAAATGTAACAAAGGGCAATAACTCCAAAAGTATTGAAGCCAGAATTATGGCCCTTGTTCATGACACTTTCTCTCATCATGCTCTTTCCATGTATGAAGTTTCAATACGATGGCAAGAGCCATGTAGGAGTTATCACCCGGACAAGAAAGAATTAAACAAATGTACAAGGGGCAATAACTCTAAATTTATTGAAGCTCGAGTTAATGATCTTATGCATGACACTTTTTCTTATCATGATCGTTCCATGTATGAAGTTTCACTCCAATGGCATGTGTCACATAGGAGTAATCATCCAGACAAAAAATTGTGATTTTTTTCAAAGGGTAATAACTCCTATATTAGTGAAGCCAGAGTTATGGACCTTGTGCATGACACTTCCTCGCATCATGATCTTTCCATATATGAAGTTTCAATCAACTGGCATCAGCCATATTGAAGTTATCGTCCGGACAAAAAAGTGTGATTTTTTTTACAAGGGGCAATAACTCCTATATTAGTGAAGCCAGAGTTATGGACCTTGTGCATGACACTTCCTCTCATTATGCTCTTTCCATGTATGAAGTTTCAATCAACTGGCATCAGCCATATTGAAGTTATCATCCGGACAAAAAATTGGGATATTTTTTACAAAGGGCAATAACTCCAATATTAGTGAAGTCAGAGTTATGGACCTTGTGCATGACACTTCCTCTTGTCATGATCTTTCCATATAAGAAGTTTCAATCTAATGGCATGAGCAATATAGGAGTTGTCGTCTGGACAAAAAAGCGTGATTTTTTTTTACAAGGGGCAATAACTCCTATATTAGCGTAGCCAGAGTTATGGACCTTGTGCATGACACTTCCTCTCATTATGCTCTTTCCATATATGAAGTTTCAATCAACTGGCATCAGCCAAATTGAAGTTATCGTCCGGACAAAAAAGTGTGATTTTTTTTACAAGGGGCAATAACTCCTATAATAGTGAAGCCAGAGTTATGGACCTTGTGCATGACACTTCCTCTCATTATGCTCTTTCCATGTACGAAGTTTCAATCAACTGGCATCAGCCATATTGAAGTTATCATCCGGACAAAAAGTGTGACGGACAGACAGACAGACGGACAGAAGGACAGACAGACAGACATCTCTCACGAAAACAATATGTCTCCCCCCATATAAATATGGGGGGAGACATAATAAGTA
Source organism: Azorinus chamasolen (assembly GCA_963576725.1). Taxonomy (NCBI): domain Eukaryota; kingdom Metazoa; phylum Mollusca; class Bivalvia; order Cardiida; family Solecurtidae; genus Azorinus; species Azorinus chamasolen. Next base: position 31,897,223 of record OY755238.1, on the reverse strand, counting down.
AGCTTCAGATTGGGGCAAATATGAAACCAAGGCCCATAATTTTAGGCGTTGAGTTTCAAATTTGAACAATCTAAATAAAGGAATATTAGATGATGTTTTATATAAGTTTCAAAGTTCCGCGCCTTACATTTTCATAGAAGGAGATTGTAAAGATTTTCCTATGAAAAACTGATAAGCGACGGGCGGGGCCATTTTGGTCCAGGGGTCATAATTTGAACAATCTTTGTAGAGGATCATTAGATAATGCTGCATACCAAATATCAATGGTCTAGGCCTTACGATTTCAGAGAAGATTTTTAAAGATTATCCTATAAACAAGAGGGCCATAATGGCCCTGACATCGCTCACCAGACAATCAGAGGAGAAGTTTTCACATATGTTTCTATTGAAGCTTAACACCCCAGGGCCGGTGCCAATTTTGACCCCAGGGATACAATTTATATAACTTTTGTAGAGGACCTGAACATGATGCTGAAAGAATGTAGTGAAAGAATAGATAGAGCATAGACAACTGGAACTTGTATTAATTCTTTGGATGCTAGAGGCAGATTCTCCCACCACTAATGACCTATGCCAACCGTTTGGATCCAGATCAGGCCCCACATAATGTGGGGCCTGATCTAATATCCAAATGGTTGTAAATGAGACTGAACTTTTGAAAAACTTAGAAAGAAAGTGTGTAGTGGGATTCTCCCACCACTTATGACCTATGCAAACAGTTTGGATCCAGATCAGGGCCAATATAATGTGAGGCCTGATCTGATATCCAAACTGTTTGTCAATGAGACTGAACTTCTAAAAACTTAGAAAGAAAGTGTGTAGTTAGGATAACTTGTGAATATGCTGCAGACAACAATTTAGTAGATGACAAAATTACCCAGCATGCAAAGAGTTAAGCTGAAATTCACAACAGATATGCTCTATATTGATATCTGGTAGCTTAATGCAGGGCATAGGTATGAAAACAAGAGGGCCAGAATGGCCCTGACATCGCTCACCAGGCAATCAGAGGAGAAGATTTTCGGTTTTCACTATATGTTTCTATAGAAAACTAGCCACCCTCTGCGGCAAGGCCAATTTTGACCCAAGGGGCATAATTTATACAACTTTTGTAGAGGGCCTGAACATGATGCTATGTGCTGAGAACCTTCCAGTTTCAGAGGAGAATAATGTCACTATATGTTTCTATTGAGAACTGGCCATCCCTGGGACAGGCCCAATTTTGACCCCAGGGGCATAATTTATATAACTCTTGTAGAGAACCTGAACATAATGCTATGTGTCAAATATGAAAGCTGAAAACCTTCCAGTTTCAGAGAAGAATATATTTAAAGTTTTACTATATATATATATTTCTATAGAAAATAAGGCACCCCTGGGGCGGGGCCAATTTTGACCCAAGGGGCATAATTTATAAATATAACTTTCGTAGAGGACCTGAACATAATGCTATGTGTCAAATATGAAAGCTGAGAACCTTCCAGTTTAAGAGAAGAATATATTCAAAGTTTTACTATATTTATATATTTCTATAGAAAATAAGGCACCTCTGGGGCGGGGCCAATTTTGACCCAAGGGGCATAATTTATAAATACAACTTTCGTAGAGGACCTGAACATGATGTTATGTGCCAAGTATTAAAGCTGAGAACCTTCCAGTTTCAGAGAAGAAAAGATTTTCAAAGTTTTCACTATATGTTTCTATTGAAAACTGCCCACCCCTGGGGTGGGGCCAATTTTGAACCCAAAGCCATAATTTATATAACTTTTGTAGAGGACCTGAACATGATGCTACGTGCCAAATATGATAGCTGAGAACCTTCCTGTTTTAGAGGAGTAGATTTTCAAAGATTCACTATATGTTTCTATTGAAAACTGCCCACCCCTGGGGCGGAGCCAATTTTGACCACAGGGGCATAATTTATATAACTTTTGTAGAGGACCTGATCATGATGCTATGTGCGAAATATGAAAGCTGAGAACCCAGTAGATTCAGAGAAGAAGATTTTCAAAGTTGTCATGATATGTTTCTATTGAAAACTGCCCACCCCTGGGGCAGGGCCAATTTTGACCCCAGGGGCATAATTTGTCAAACTTTTTTGTAGAGGACCTGAACATGATGCTATGTGCCAAATATGAAAGCTGAGAACCTTCCAGTTTCAGAGAAGAAGATATTCAGTTTTACTATATATTTCAATAGAAATCAAGACAACCCAGGGGCGGGGCCAATTTTGGCCCCAGGGGCATAATTTATATAACTTTTGTAGAGGACCTGAACATGATGCTATGTGCCAAATATGAAAGTTGAGAACCCTTTAGATTCAGAGGAGAAGATTTTCAAAGTTTTCACTATATGTTTCTATTGAAAACCGGCCACCCCTGGGGCGGGGCAAATTTTGACCCCAGGGGCATAATTTATACAACTTTTGTAGAGGACCTGAACATAATGCTTTGTGCCGAATATTAAAGCTGAGACCCTGGAGATTCAGAGGAGAGGATTTTCAAAGTGGTCACTATAATATTATGTTCCTATTGAAAACTGCCCACTCCTGTAGAGGACCTACAGATGATGCTATGTGCCAAAGATGAAAGCTGAGAACCCTGTAGATTCAGAGGAGAAATTTTTTAAAGGTTCAAATTGTTGACGACTGACGACACATGACGGCCGACGCACGCCGACGGACATCAGGCAATCACAAAAGCTCACCATGAGCACATTGTGCTCTGGTGAGCTAAAAACTGATAAGCCCCGGGGCGGGGCCATTTTGGGTCTGAGGGTCATAATTTTTTTAACAATCTTTGTAGAGGACCAATAGATGATGCTACATACCATATATCAAATGTCTAGGACTTACGGTTTCAGAGAAGATTTTTAAAGATTTTTCTATGAAAAACTGCTAAGCCCCGGTGCAGGCCATTTTTGGTCCAGGGGTTATAATGTGAACAATCTTTGTAGAGGACCATTAGATCATGTTACGTACTAAATACCAAAGGTATAGGACTTACGGTTTCAGAGAAGAAGATTTTTAAAGATTTTCCTATGAACAAGAGGGCCAGAATGGCCCTGAAGCGCTCACCAGACAATCAGAGGAGAAGATTTTCAAAGATTTCACTATTTGTTTCTATTTAAAACTGCCCAACTCTGGAGCGGGGCCAATTTTGACCCCAGGCCCATAATTTATATAACTTTTGTAGAGGACCTGAACATGATGCTATGTGCCAAATATGAAAGCTGAGAACATTCTGGTTTCTGAGGAGAAGATTTTCAAAGTTTTACTATATGTTTCTATTGAAAACAAGGCACCCCTGGTGCAGAGCCAATTTTGACCCCAGAGCCATAATTTATATAACTTTTGCAGAGGACCTGAACATGATGCTCTGTGCAAAATATGATAGCTGAGAGACTTCCGGTTTCAGAGAAGAAGATTATCAAAGATTTCCCTGTTTTTTTTTCTATTGAAAACTGCCAATACTTTGGGCGGGACCAATTTTGACCCTAGTGCCATAATGTTTATAACTTTTGTTGAGGACCTGAACATGATGCTATGTGCCAAATATGAAAGCTAAGAACCTTCTGGTTTCAGAGGAGAAGATTATCAAAGATTTCACTGGGTTTTTTTTCTATTGAAAATTGCCCATACTTTGGGTGGGGCCAATTTTGAACCCAGAGCCATAATTTATATAACTTTTGTAGAGGACCTGAACATGATGCTATGTGCAAAATATTAAAGCTGAGAGACTTCCAGTTTCAGAGAAGATGATTTTCAAAGATTTCAGTATTTGTTTCTACTGAAAACTGTCCACCCCTGGGGCGGGGCCAATTTTGACCCTAGGCCATAATTAATGTAAGTTTTGTAGAGGACCTGAACATGATGCTATGTGCCAAATATGAAAGCTGAGAACCATCTGGTTTCAGAGGAGAAGATATTCAAAGATTTCACTATTTGTTTCTATTAAAAACAAGGCACCCCTGGTGCGGAGCCAATTTTGACCCCAGAGCCATAATTTGTATAACTTTTGCAGAGGACCTGAACATGATGCTCTGTGCAAAATATGATAGCTGAGAGACTTCCAGTTTCAGAGAAGAAGATTATCAAAGATTTCACTTTTTTTTTTTCTATTGAAAACTGCCCATACTTTGGGCGGGGCCAATTTTGACCCCAGCGCCATAATGTTTATAACTTTTGTTGAGGACCTGAACATGATGCTATGTGCCAAATATGAAAGCTAAGAACCTTCTGGTTTCAGAGGAGAAGATTTTCAAAGTTTTACTGTATGTTTCTATTAAAAACAAGGCAACTGGGGCGGGGCCAATTTTGACCCCAGTGCCATAATTTATATAACTTTTGTAGAGGACCTGAACATGATGCTCTGTGCAAAATATGAAACTTAGAGACTTCCAGTTTCAGAGAAGAAGATTATCAAAGATTTCACTGGGTTTTTTTTCTATTGAAAATTGCCCATACTTTGGGTGGGGCCAATTTTGAACCCAGAGCCATAATTTATATAACTTTTGTAGAGGACCTGAACATGATGCTATGTGCAAAATATTAAAGCTGAGAGACTTCCAGTTTCAGAGAAGATGATTTTCAAAGATTTCAGTATTTGTTTCTACTGAAAACTGTCCACCCCTGGGGCGGGGCCAATTTTGACCCTAGGGCCATAATTAATGTAAGTTTTGTAGAGGACCTGAACATGATGCTATGTGCCAAATATGAAAGCTGAGAACCATCTGGTTTCAGAGGAGAAGATATTCAAAGATTTCACTATTTGTTTCTATTAAAAACAAGGCACCCCTGGGGCGGGGCAAATTTTGACCCCAAGGCCATAATTTATATAACTTTGTAGAGGACCTGAAAATGATACCATGTGCCAAAGATAAAAGCTGAGAACCCTGTAGATTCAGAGGAGAATATTTTTAAAGGTTCAAATTGTTGACGACGGACGACAGACGACGGACGACAGATGACGGACATCAGGCAATCACAAAAGCTCACCCTGAGCACTGTGTGCTCTGGTGAGCTAAAAACATATCACATACATATATAAGATGTCTCTCCAGTATGTATCCTCTTGTATTCTATTAAAATTGATTTTTGAGAAAATGATTTTTTACATAGAACACATGTATAAGGTCTCTCACCAGTATGTATCCTGGTATGAACCGTTAAGTTGTGTTGCTAGGTAAAAGACTTATCACACAGATCATACTAATAACTAATATTAGATGGATCTTTAGTATGTATCCTCTTATTAGTTACTAGGTTTGCTTTTATAGTAAATGATTTTTCACATACATCACACTTATAAGGTCTCTCTCCAGTATGTTTCCTGGTATGAAAGAGTAATTGGTTCCGAACACTAAATGACTGTTCACACAGATCACACTCAAAAGGTCTCTCTCCAGTATGTATCCTGGTATGAATGAGTAAATGCTGCAGCCCAGTAAATTCCTTTTCACATAGTCCACATTTATAAGGTCTTTCTCCAGAATGTATCCTCTTATGATATTCAAAAGATGTTCTACCAGAAAATGATTTTTCACATACATCACACTTATAAGGAGTCTCGCCAGTATGTATCCTCTTATGATGTTGTAAAGTTGATTTTACAGAAAATGATTTTTCACATGCATCACACTTATAAGGAGTCTCTCCAGTATGTTTCTTCTTATGCTGTCGTAAAGTTGATTTTAAAGAAAATGATTTTTCACATACATCACACTTATAAGGTCTCTCTTCGGTATGTATACTCTTATGATATACTAAGCTCGATTTTTTTGTAAATTGTTTTTCACATACATCACACTCATAAGGTCTCTCTCCAGTGTGTGTCCTTTTATGACATACTAAGCTTGATCTTTTTGAAAATTGTTTTTCACATACATCACACTTATAAAGTCTCTCCCCAGTATGTATCCTCTTATGACCACGTAAATGTGATTGTGAATAAAACGATTTTTCACATACATCACACTTATAAGGTCTCTCTCCAGTATGTATCCTCTTATGATATACTACGCTCGATTTTTTTGTAAATTGTTTTTCACATACATCACACTTATAAGGTCTCTCCCCAGTATGTATCCTCATATGATCTAAATATGACGTTTTTGAAAATTGTTTTTCACATACATCACACTTATAAGGTCTCTCTCCAGTATGTATCCTCTTATGACAGTATAAAGATGATTGTGCAGAAATGATTTTTCACATAAATCACACTTATAAGGTCTCTCTCCAGTATGTGTCCTCTTATGATCTACTAAGCTTGATTTTTTTGTAAATTGTTTTTCACATACATCACAGTTATGAGGTCTCTCCCCAGTATGTATCCTCATATGACCGTTTAAAGATGCTTGAGAAGAAAATGATTTTTCACATAAATCACACTTAAAAGGTCTCTCTCCAGTATGTAGCCTGGTATGATCTACTAAACTACATTTTTTTGAAAATTGTTTTTCACATACATCACACTTATAAGGTCTCTCTCCAGTATGTAGACTGGTATGATTGAGTGAATGGTGTTGCTGAGTAAAAGACCACATATCACAGTTAAAAGGTTTCTAAACGGTGAAAGGCAAATAGCATATGCATTGTGAGAATCATTTCTGAACAACTCGGTACCAAGGAGGCAGCCAACAGAAGACCCTTAATTTTTTTTGCCGACAGATCACCACGTACCACAGTCTATTGCTCCTCTTGGCTTTCAATCCAGATTCTGAAATAAGATTATGGTGTAGATAAACAAATATGTCCATAAGCATTGTAAAACACTGTAAGATTTCTTCTACAAACTGCTTTCACTATGTGCCAAGAGTGAACTTTTTGTTTGTCCGAGCCATGAAAACAAATGACAACAACAGGGCCAGAATGGGCCTGACATTGCTCATCAGACAATCAGGAGAAGATTTTCAAAGTTTTCACTATATGTTTCTATTGAAAACTGACCACCCCTGGGGCGGTGCCATTTTCGACCCCAGGGGCATAATTTATATAGCTTTTGTACAGGACCTGAACATGATGCTATGTGTCAAATATGAAATCTGAGAACATTCCTGCTTCAGGAGAAGATTTTCAAAGTTTTCACTATATGTTTCTATTGAAAACTAACCAACCCTGGGGTGGGGCCAATTTTGACTCCAGGGGCATGATTTATATAAGTTTTGTAGAGGACAGAAACATGGTGCTATGTGCCAAATATGAAAGCTGAGAACCCTGTAGATTCAGAGAAGATTTTCAAAGTTTCTTACAGAATTATGTGGTTTGTACAAGAGAGTTAATTGTAAGATTGATATGTATTAAAAACAGTGTGAAAAAAACTTTTAAACAAGCGGACAACAATTATGAAGCAGATAACATCACAGTACTGAAAGAATGCATAGTGCATAGAACACTAGAACTTGTATTAAGCTGAACTTCACAACAGATACACTGATAGGCTCTATATTGATAGCTGGCAGCTTAATGCAGGGCATAGGCATGAAAAAAGCTTTAAGAGCTTTCTGCATTTTGAGAATTATCCACATAGTTTTCTCAATCTAAAATGAGTGTGTGTTATTTGTCTAAACACAATTTCTACTCTAATGATCAGGCTAAGGGTGATTACATCAGCACTCACACTGGCTAGTCTCAGTCTGATATTAAGGGGGGACCTTTAAGCTGTAGTTTCTGATGTGAAGAAGTCTATACACACAGGCAGGGCTATGATATTAACAAAACTCATAAAGATATACTAAGTAAATATATACAATAAATATCTAAATTCTGGGACGTGTACTTTTTGACAATAAAGTTTTTCCTATGCATAACTAGTGATCCAATGGGCTGTTTAAGCAGTCAGCTACAAAAAACTGCCAATCCCAGGGGTGGGACCAATTTTGACCCTATGGGCATAATTTATATTACTTTTGTAGAAGACCTGAAGATGAAGCTATGTGCCAAATATGAAAGCTGAGAACCTTCTAGTTTCAGAGGAGAAGAATTTCAAAGTTTTCACTATATGTTTCTATTGAAAACAAGGCATCCCTGGGGCGGAGCCAATTTTGACCCCACGGGCATAATTTATATAACTTTTGTAGAGGACCTAAAGATGATGCTATGTGCCAAAGATGAAAGCTGAGAACCCTGTAGATTCAGAGAAGAAGATTTTTAAAGGTTCAAATTGTTGACGCGGGACGACGGACATCAGGCAATCACAAAAGCTCACCCTGAGCACTTTGTGCTCTGTTGAGATAACAACTAGCGACATCAATTTCCCAGACTGAGAATAGATTGTTGCCGATTTTCGTGTCAAACAACGATTAATCGATTCTACTCAATCATGGCGACATCACTAGTAAATATGCATAAAAATTATGTTGACGGAATGTATCTAACAGAAAATTCATCAAAAGAATTATTCAAATAAGAACAAGAGCTGTCACAGGACAACACGCTCGACTATTCTCAGAATTGTTAGTGTAAAAATGCTTGATAGTGGACTAAAATAGTGTCCAATGATACTATATAAGCATGTAATCAAAGTCACAGTAAAATATCTTTAATAGTATTCAGGATGTAGGATCTCTTTGAACTCTTTAATGAAACAAGAGTGTTCGGAGGAACACATGTGTCACCTGCTCGAAGCTGACACAAAAACTGTTAATATGCTAGAGTGCGAAAATCAGAACAAAGGGGAACAAGTTAATGCTGTATTGCTATGTAATACATGAGTCCCCCACCATATTAAAAGAAACCTCCACTAACCCACCAACCCATGGTGTAGTTGACAATGGTATAAACATGACAAACCTGAATGGTATTTGTAAAAATAATAAGAAAACAATATGACAAAAAGGGGAATAACTCCAAATATAATTATGCTAGAGTTATGACCCTTGTGCATGACACTTCTGCTCATCATGCTTGTTCCATATGTGAAGTTACAAATGAATCGAACCAGTAAATAAACAGTTATTGTCTGGACAAGAACATATTAACAAGAGGGCCATGAGGCCCTGAAGCGCTCACCTGAGATAACCCCAGGGGCGGGGCCATTTTTGACCACAAGAAATCATTTGTACAACCTTGGTAGAGAACCACAAGGCAAAGCAGTATGCCATCAATTAAAGGTCTAAGCCTTATGGTTTCAGAGAAAAATAATATTTTATATTTTTCCCATGAAAAACTGATAAGCCCTGAAGTTTAACCCAGTGGTCAGGGTCATGTAAGTTGAACATTCTTGGCAGAGGACCACAAACCACAGCTACATATTTGTAGAGGACCATTAGATCATGTTACATACCAAACATAAAAGGTATAGGCCTTACAGTTTCAGTAGATTTTTAAAGATTTTCCAATTTTTGCCAAGGGGTAATAATTTGAACAATCTTTGTTGAGGACCATAAGATCATGCTACATACCAAATATCAAAGGTCTAGGCCTTACATTTTCAGAAGATTTTTAAAGATTTTCATATGAAAAACTGATAAGCCCTTTGGCGGGGCCTTTTTTGGCCGGGGTCATAATTTGAACAACCTTTGTAGAGGACCATAAGATCATACTACATACCAAATATCAAAGGTCTAGGCTTTACAGTTTCAGAGAAGAAGATTTTTTAAAGATTTTCCTATGAACAAGACAGTCGTCACGGGTGACAAATGCCCCCAAAGTGTTTGACACCGAAATGCATTTTGGCGGAAAAACAATACAATGTAATGCAGGTGTAACATGAAATTTTGATGCTGTTAAAAATAACACAGGAGTCAGTTCTTAACATTAGAAACAGAACCTTTGACAATTATGATAGCTAAGAAAAGAGCCAAGGGTCAAAACTTAGTTAAAAAGGACCCTATGTCAACGTTAAAAAGGACCCTGGGTTGATTGTCAACGATTAAGGTATAGGAGATATGCTCTGGACAAGCTTTTTGTATCTGGTAAGGTATAGGAGATATGCTCCGGACTGTAAAATTGAGGTCAAAGGTCAAGGCCAAGGTCAGTGATCTGAAAATGGTACACGACTCTCCGCCATCCCAAGATGAACTCACAAACCAAATTTGGAATCCGTAGCTGGTAAGGTATAGGAGAAATGCTCCGGACAAGCTTTGTGTAAAATCGAGGTCAAAGGTCAAGGTCACAGTGACCTGAAAATGGTACGCGACACACTGCCATCCCAAGATAAACTCACACACCAAATTTGGAATCCGTAGCTGGTAAGGTATAGGAGATATTCTCTGGACAATCTTTTTTGTAAAATCGAGGTCGAAGGTTAAGGTCAAGGTCACAGTGACCTGAAAATGGTACGCGACATTCCTCCATCCCAAGATGAACTCACACACCAAATTTTGAATCCATAGCTGGTAAAGTATAGGAGATATGCTCCGGACAAGCTTTTTGCAGCTGGTAAGGTATAAGCTTTTTGTAAAATCGAGGTCAAAGGTCAAGGTCACAGTGACCTGAAAATGATACGCTACACTCCGTCATCCCAAGATGAACTCACATACCCAATTTTGGATCCGTAGCTGGTAAGGTATAGGAGATATTTTTGGACAAGCTTTTTGTAAAATCGAGATCAAAGGTCAAGGTCAAGGTCACAGTGACCTGAAAATGGTACGCGACACTCTGCCTTCTCAAGGTGATCTCACACACCAAATTTCGAATCCGTTTCTGGTAAGGTATAGGAGATATGCTCCGGACAAGCTTTTTGTAAAATCGGTCAAAGGTCAAGGTCAAGGTCACAGTGATCTGAAAATGGTACGCGACACTCCTCCATCCCAATATGAACTCACACACCAAATTTGGAATCCTTAGCTGGTAAGGTATAGTTGATATTCTCCGGACAAGCTTTTTGTAGCTGGTAAGGTACATGTATAACCTTTTTTTAAATCGAGGTCAAAGGTCAAGGTCAAGGTCACAGTGACCTGGAAATGGTAAGTGGCACTCAACCATCCCAAGATGAACTCACACACCAAATTTGGAATCTGTAGCTGGTAAGGTAAAGGAGATATGCTCCGGACAAGCTTTTTGTAAAATCGGTCAAAGGTCATGGTCAAGGTCACAGTGATCTGAAAATGGTACGCGACACTCCTCCATCCCAAGATGAACTCACACACCATATTTGGAATCCTTAGCTGGTAAGGTATAGGAGATATACTCCGGACAAGCTTTTTGCAGCTGGTAAGGTATAAGCCTTTTTTAAAATCGAGGTCAAAGGTCAAGGTCAAGGTCACAGTGAACTGAAAATGGTACGCGACACTCCGCCATCCCAAGATGAACTCACACACCAAATTTGGAATCTGTAGCTGGTAAGGTAAAGGAGATATGCTCCGGACAAGCTTTTTGTAAAATCGGTCAAAGGTCATGGTCAAGGTCACAGTGATCTGAAAATGGTACGCGACACTCCTCCATCCCAAGCTGAACTCACACACCAAATTTGGAATCCTTATCTGGTAGGGTATAGGAGATATACTCCGGACACGCTTTTTGTAGCTGGTAAGGTATAAGCTTTTTTTAAAATCGAGGTCAAAGGTCAAGGTCAAGGTCACAGTGACCTGGAAATGGTACGCGACACTCCGCTATCCCAAGATGAACTCACACACCAAATTTGGAATCTGTAGCTGGTAAGGTAAAGGAGATATGCTCCGGACAAGCTTTTTGTCAAATCAAGGTAAACAGTCAAGGTCAAGGTCACAGTGACATGAAAATGGTACGCTACACTCCCCCATCCTAAGATGAACTCACACACCAAATTTGGTATCCGTAGCTGATGTGACAAAGGAAATATACTCCGGACAAAAGGTACACACACCCACCCACACACACACACACCCACACACCCACGCACAGTGCGATCACTATATGCCGCCAAAGCCTAGCTTTGGGGGCATAAAAACTAATAAGCCCTTGGCCAGGGCCATTTTTGGTCCGGGGATCATAATTTGAACAATCTTTGTAGAGGACCATAAGATCATGCCACATACCAAAGTCTATCCTGCAGGGGTGTGATTGACCTAAGAGCTGAGGGGAGGAAATATTTCAGCGTGGGGTTTGGGGGCCGCTTTAGGCCCCAAATGGGGTCCAGGGGCAAAGCCCTGGTGGGGGTCACAGAAAAATTAACAAGAGGGCCAGAATGGTCCTGACATCGCTCACCAGACAATCAGAGGAGAAGATTTTCAAAGTTTTCACTATATGTTTCTATAGAAAACTAGCAGGCCCACAGGGGCACAATTTATACAACTTTTGTAGAGGACCTGAGTGAGTGAGTGAGTTGGGTTTAACGTCCGACCAACAGTATTTCAGTTATATGCAGACGGCACCCGCATGAGACAAGTTATAGTGCTGCCTCACTGACATACCCCTGCCGTGGGCACATGGCAAGGGCATCCCACCCAGTCACATTATCCTGACACCGGGCCGACCAGTCCTAGAACTACACCTTTTAATGTCGAGCGCAGACAAGGGAGCTACTAGTACCAACTTTTAACGACTTTTGGTCTGTCGCGGCCGGGGATCGAACCCACATGAACCCTGAACATGATGCTATCTGCCAAATATGAAAGCTAAGAAATTTTCCAGTTTAAGAGGAGAAGAATTTCAAAGTTTCCACTTTAATAATGTTTCTATTGAAAACTGGCCACCCCTCTGCAAAAATATTGTCTGCTACACTTCTGTGTCAAAGTAACTTTTATTCTTCTACTTTTCTCTTTTAACAATAATGGAGACCATCATAAGTGTGTTAGTTTGGCTCCCAAGTTACTTTGCATCTCATCTGGATCCTAGCTGTCTGTATAGCCTTAGGTAATCACAAATTTGTCACTAGCATGCAACGGTGAATTGAATGGGTCTTAGCATGCTTTAGTGAATACATGATGAACTTTTAAACAGTTTCAATCCAGATGAAATGCTGAGTCACTCATCACCACATCAAGCCTAAAACTGACACTTTAGCCAAAGAAAACATACTAGAGATATGAGAATCTGGTGCATACTCAGACTTCAAAACCCAGACTCAAGCCAGTCTCCCTTAATTGGCTTGCAGCAGAAAGCTTGTTGCAAACTTAATCCTAGCCAAAATGAGTTTCTGTTTGGATTAACCGTTAGCTAGCATTTAGCCCTGGTTATATATAAGTTTAGTGAACCAGGAAAACCCATCCATATGCATAAGTGACCTGCAATTATCCCTAGTCAATATGCTTGTGGCTGGTTACTCACTCTTTAAAAGGCCCTATACCTTTAGCCTGCTAATATTACACCAGCTACTTGCTTTGGTTTTTTGCATTTATAATAACCTTTCAAACAGTCTGGATCAGTGAGTGAGTTGGGTTTAACGTCCGACCAACAGTATTTCAGTTATTTGCAGACTGCACCCGCATGAGACAAGTTATAGTGCTGCCTCACTGAAATACCCCTGCCGCGGGCACATGGCAAGGGCATCCCACCCAGTCACATTATCCTAACACCGGGCCGACCAGTCCTAGAACTACACCTTTTAATGTCGAGCGCAGACAAGGGAGCTACTAGTACCAACTTTTAACGACTTTTGGTCTGTTGCGGCCGGGGATCGAACCCACGACCTTCCGTACCGCAGGCGGACACTCTACCACTGAGCCATGCGGTCAAGTTTGGATCCAGATGAGATACAAAGTAACTTGGCATCTCATTAGGGTCCAAACTGTCTTTCAGTCTGACATTTGGTTTTGAAAAGATATGGAAGGAAACAACTTTTGCAGCAGATGACATTATTTGCAGACAGTAATTGCTCAGAGTGCAGAGGGTATTGGAGTGTGTACTAGTAGTCTCCCAGTAAAGAATGGTCAGTTTGAACAAGCAAGCGTAAAATGGCTGCGTAACGTATTTAAGCAGGATAGAAGAAAAAGAGGGAGCAATACTGTTTAGTAGTTTTAATTAACAGATACATTGGGAAAACATGACTGTAATGTATAAATTAACAGCAGAAACGGGGGAATGTTTTAATGAGCCATGATGCATAATACCTGTGTATGACACCAATAATACACATTACGTCACAGATCAATGGTATTCATGCACAATGGTGAAATATTCAAAACGGTCAACAAAACCACGAGTAAAAGGTCTTGGCTAAATAACGTTACCAAAGACAAACTTCAAACAAAGGAATTATACTTTTACAATATTTTTGTACAAAATTGTTTTTAAACCAAAAGCACGTAAACTAAGGGTGCTAACAAAAAAAATGAGAGAAAAAAAAAAAGCTTCCGCCGAGGATCGAACCCACGACCTCACACTTCCTAGGCCACCATTATAACCCTTCGACCACGCTGACTACTATAATTGGGGACGTGCTTTTAAATCATTTATACCTAATACACTAGCATTTTCACTGGCAGAAAAGAAGCATATAACCTCGAAAAAATATTTGTCCCGCTAAGAAAAATGTATGAATGGAAATAAGTAAAATAAATGAAAGTATATAAACAAAAGCTTGTCTCACAGTAACCCATAGTTATTAAAAAAGATTAGCTTTTATAGAAACACAGGAACGCAGAAACGCACAGTCAAAATTCAAAGCCGTATAGGTTTGGGCTGCTTTCGCAGCCCAATTAGCTGAAACAGCAGCCTGCTCTAAAAAACTGGTTACCTCTGGGGTTGGGCCAAATTTGACCAAAGGGGCATAATTTATATAACTTTTGTTTAGGATCTGAACATGATGCTATGTGCCAAATATGAAAGCTGTAATATTTCCAGTTTCAGAGAAGAAGATTTTCAAAGATTTCACTATATGTTTCTATAGAAAACAATGCACCCCTGGGGCGGGGCCAATTTTGACCCCAGGGGCATAATTTATATAACTTTTGTAGAGGACCTACACATGATGCTATGTGCCAAATATGAAAGCTGAGAACCCTATAGATTTAGAGGAGAAGATTTTTAAAGGTTCAAATTGTTGACACGGGACGACAGACGACGGACATCAGGCGATCACAAAAGCTCACCCTGAGCACTTTGTGCTCTGGTGAGCTAAAAAGATATTCAGCGGCATTGAAATATTGACATAATGTACAAAATAATAATGGTATTGTAACAGGACGGCAAAAACGGGCTTTCGTGGGCGGACGACTTACTGGGACAAATACGACATATCAAATTAGATCTATATAGTGAACGGAATTTATTTAATTATCAATGATGAAATATACTTATGGTTCTAATAAGTTACTAAAATGTCTCGTGTAGATCTAGTTCGGGTTGGCTTCTTAATTGTGAATGTTTGTGTAAGTTCTGGGGTCTCCTAGGGCTAGTAAATGTAATATTTACGTTTCCGTCATGGCCTGTGTCCTTTAATTTCACCCGCTGCTTGAGTTTAAATAGTTTCTTTAGTTCTTTGTATTTCTGTATGGTGGCTAAATAGAGTTAAAACGACTTTTGATGAATTAATTTTTAGATGTTGTCTGGCCGAAATTTGAAAGACGAAATCTCCAGCCTGCTGCGCGCGTTAAGCTTTATACTTCCCGCGGCTTGATACATTGCCAAGAGATTCCTAGCGGTTAGCAGGTCCTCTCCTAATCCATTGAGTAGCCAGGCTCCTTATTCCGGAAAAGTATCGTTTTCGGATTCCCGAAAATGATTATAACACCAATAACATTAATCTGTATACTTATAATACCTATCGCATTATTTCATTTATAGCAATAAAGCGATATGGATCCAGAACTACTTTTTCTCTACTATAGATAAATGTAAGTAATGATAACATCATACATGACGTCACATTCCATGCTTTTTGATGACGTCACATGTGTTGTTGTTTGTATTGTCATCTTCAGTTATACATGTACCTTTCGTTACAGTATTAAATCTCTGCCATATTAAATTCAATGTTTGGAGATTTTATAGAACAGGGAACTAGAGTTATGAACGGTTGCTAGTTATTATACTAGCAGACAGGCGTGCAACGGATATTACTTAAACAGGCAGATCTACTATTTCAATCTACATACTTTATGGTTGTGTCTTTTTGTCAGTGAATTCAGAGGAGTGGCTATTTAAATATACTGCAATGAGTTAGAGCCTTGGTCTGTCTGCATAGTTTGTTTAATTATTATCATGAGGTGATAAGAACGATAACTGGTTTGGAACTGGTATAAATTGTGGCACCAGTTTGTTGGTATTTTGATAATTATTATTTATTTATTAATAATAATTATAACATTATTTATTTGTGAGAATTTATCATAGGTATATTTAATGGTTTTTGATACTATTATTAAAGAGATTTTATTTGTACCTTTTTCATTCAAATCTTAAACTAGAACTGTAAGCCAAGGAATGCCCCCCACCTATCATCAATCTGAACATATGTATATACAGAAAAATAAAGAGATTTAAAAACAATACATGCCCCAACCTAATTTATGTAATAAAAATGAAGAATAATTCAGAGAAAAAAGACCCTTTCATGAAGTTTTTGTCAAATCCAAAGTTCTAAAGCTAGGTACCTTTTCAGAAAAACATTAAGTTCAAGGACAATATCTGAGACTGACAAAAATTATTCAACCAGACCCATATTTGAACTTAAGCTGTACCTCATCTAGATTTAGCTCTATGTCAAATATGAAGTTAATATCTCTAACCACTTCCAAAGAAAGACCGGAAAATTGAAAAATTGACAAAAAATTAAAGTTCAAGGGCCATAACTCTATCAAATATTTTTTAACCAGACTGAGAATGGGAATTAAGCTGTAATTCATCTAAAGTTAGCTTTATGCCAAATATAAAGTTAATATCTGCAAGCACTTCCAAATAAAGTCTGGAAAATCCCAAATTTGAAGAAAAAATAAAGTTCAAGGGCAATAACTCCGGAAACAATTATTCAACCTGACTGAGATTGTAACATAAGCTGTAACCTATCTAGATTTAGCTTTGTACTAAATATAGAGTTGATATCTCGAGTCACTTCCATAAAAAGATCAGAAAACCGGAAAACATTAATAGGGTACTAAAAAGGGGAGATAACTCCTGAAGTAGTGGTCCGATCATAATGGAAATATGAGGTGCACAGGTTTATATGGTCATATGGCTATACATGAACTTTCAACAAAATTGAAGCAAAACTGTAGAAGAAGAAGGCTGGACAAAATTGTGTCCACGGGCGGACAGACGGACATGCTAACGGATGGGTAGTTGTGTGACTTTTTCCTTTGATCTTTTCTTGTGTGACTAGTCCCACAAGAAAAACTATTTTTGGCTCTAACTTTGGAAAAGAATGATCTGGAAGCTAACCCTAACCCTAACCCTATGTCCCACAACTGGCCAGGTTAATGTCACAAGAAATGGCCAGGTTAATGTCACAAGAGATGGCCAGGTTAATGATTTTACTTGTGGGACTAGTTAGAAAAAGTCACACAACTACCCTTTGGTGAGTGCGGACGGACGGATGGAAGGACAACCTGATTCCACTATACCCCCCCCCCAAAATTCGTTGTGGGGGGTATAATGATGAAGCAAAGACAGGGTTTTCCCTTGACCCCTTCAAAAAGACCAACTTGAGGGTCCTC
Organism: Azorinus chamasolen; assembly: GCA_963576725.1. Classification (NCBI taxonomy): domain Eukaryota; kingdom Metazoa; phylum Mollusca; class Bivalvia; order Cardiida; family Solecurtidae; genus Azorinus; species Azorinus chamasolen. The sequence goes on along the minus strand of OY755238.1, from coordinate 31,879,709 downwards.
TTGACCCCCTCTCAATAAAGTGAATAACAGACCCTTTTAATTTTGAGGGTCATTTGTAATAAGGGACATTTCAATAGAACAAGAGGGCCAGAATGGCCCTGAAGCGCTCACCAGACAATCAGAGTAGAAGATTTTCAAAGTTTTCACTATATGTTCCATTGAAAACTGCCCACCCCTGGGGCAGGGCCAATTTTGACCCCAGGCCCATAATTTATAAAACAAGAGGGCCAGAATGGCCCTGAAGCGCTCACCAGACAATCAGAGGAGAAGATTTTCAAAGTTTTCACTTTATGTTTCTATTGAAAGCTGGCTACTCCTGGGGCAGGGCCAATTTTGACCACAGGGGTATAATTTATATAACATTTGTAGAGGACCTGAACATGAAGCTATGTGCCAAATATGAAAGTTATGAACCTTCCAGTTTCAAAGAAGATTTTCAATGTTTTTACTATATATTTTTATTGAAAACTGACCACCCCTCGGGTGGGGCCAATTTTAATCCCAGGGGCATAATTTAAACAAGGCCATACAAAGTTCTGACTAAAGGCGATCAACTGTTCTTCTGAACGGGTATGTGTACCCTTGCATTCCAAACTGATTTTTTGCATTTGAATATTATTATAAATTATTACATAATAATTGCATAATCATAAGTATAAATTAATAGTTTAAAGTAATACAATTTCATGTTAAAAAATATTTCATAATTTATTTGAAATCTTTAATTTGGCATTCTGGAGTCTTTACATGATTTACCCTTCTTCTGAACTGCAGGGTAGGTTATAATAATATCATAATGCCAATCACTATTATTAATTAACCCTTCCCTCATACAAACGTGTTTTCACATTTTTGAAAACAGTAGACCCAGATTGGATGCCTCCTATAGGAGCCATCTGATCAGGGCCTGCTGTGTTTATACATCTGTTCCTTAAGTTTCTAAAATGGCTACAATATGTTCCACCTACTATATTTCATTATAACTATTTTGTAGATGAATATTCAGTAGGTTGTGAAATTTGGGAAAAAATGACTACAATGTTCCACCTTCCATACTTCATTCATGAATATGCAGTAGGCATTCAAATTAATAATAAACCTAGAACAGGCAAAGGGTTAAGGCACAGAGCTCCAGCACCAGATACAGGTGACCTAAAAATAGCCACTGGTCATCTATCCCACTGCTTGACTGGATGACCTATTTATGAGCAAAGAGAAGATGCTTAAAATGGCAGTCAGCTATAAGTTTGCTAGAAAACTGTCCACCTTGTTGTGTAGCCAATTTTGACCACAGGAGCATAATTTATATAACTTTTGTAGAGAACCTGAACATGATGCTATGTGCCAAATATGAAGGCTGAGAACCTTCCAGTTACAGAGGAGATGATATTCAAAGTTTTCACTATATGTTTCTATAGAAAACAATGCACCCCTGGGGTGGGGCCAATTTTGACCCTAGGGACATAATTTATATAACTTTTGTAGAGGACCTACAGATGATGCTATGTGCCAAAGATGAAAGCTGAGACCCCTGTAGATTCAGAGGAGAAGAATTTTAAAGGTTCAAATTGTTGACGACCGACGACGGACGACGGACTACGGACGACGCACGCCGACGGACGACAGACATCAGGCTATCACAAAAGCTCACCCTAAGCACTTTGTGCTCTGGTGAGCTAAAAAATTGTAGAGGACCTGAACATGATGCTCTGTGCCAAATATGAAAGCTGTGAACCTTCCAGTTTCAGAGGAGAAGATTTTCAAAGATTTCACTATTTGTTTCTATTCAAAACTACCCACCCCTGGGGCGGGGCCAATTTTGACCCCAGGGCCATAATTTATATAACTTCTGTAGAGGACCTGAACATGATGCTCTGTGCCAAATATGAAAGCTGTGAGCCTTCCAGTTTCAGAGGAGAAGATTTTCAAAGATTTCAATATTTGTTTCTATTGATAACTGCCCACCCCTGGGGTGGGGCAAATTTTAACCTCAGGGCCATAATTTATATAACTTCTGTAGAGGACCTGAACATGATGCTATATGCCAAATATGAAAGCTGAGAACCTTCCAGTTTCAGAGAAGAAGATTTTCAAAGTTTTCACTATTTGTTTCTATTGAAAACTGCCCAGCCCTGGGGCGGGGCCAATTTTGACCCCAGGGCCATTATTTATATAAATTTTGTAGAGGAACTGAACATGATGCTCTGTGCCAAATATGAAAGCTGAGAGCCTTCAAGTTTCAGAGGAGAAGATTTTCAAAGATTTCACTATATGTTTCTATTGAAAACTGCCCAACCCTGGGGCGGGGCCAATTTTAACCCCAGGGGCATAATTTATATAACTTTTGTAGAGGACCTGAACATAATGCTCTGTGCCAAATATGAAAGCTATGAGCCTTCCAGTTTCAGAGAAGAAGATTTTCAAAGATTTCACTATTGGTTTCTATTGAAAACTGCCCACCCCTGGGGCGGGGCCAATTTTGACCCCAGGGCCATAATTTATATAACTTTTGTAGAGGACCTGAACATGATGCTCTGTGCCAAATATGAAAGCTGAAAACCTTCCAGTTTCAGAGGAGAAGATTTTCAAAGATTTCACTATTTGTTTCTACTGAAAACTGCCCACCCCTGGGGCGGGGCAAATTTTAACCCCAGGGCCATAATTTATATAACTTTTGTAGAGGACCTGAACATAATGCTCTGTGCCAAATATGAAAGCTGAGAGCCTTCTAGTTTCAGAGAAGAAGATTTTCAAAGTGTTCACTATTGGTTTCTATTGAAAACTGCCCACCCCTGGGGCGGAGCCAATTTTGACCCCAGGGCCATAATTTATATAACTTTTGTAGAGGACCTGAACATGATGCTATGTGCCAAATATGAAAGCTGAGAGCCTTCCAGTTTCAGAGGAGAAGATTTTCAAAGTATTACTATATGTTTCTATTGAAAACTTCCCACCCCTGGGGCGGGGCCAATTTTGACCCCAGGGGCATAATTTATATAACTTTTGTAGAGGACCTAAGGGTGAAGCTATGTGCCAAAGATGAAAGCTGAGAACCCTGTAGATTCAGAGGAGAAGATTTTTAAAGGTTCAAATTGTTGACGACGAACGACGCACGACGCACGACACAGGACGCACGACGACGGACGACGGACATCAGGCGATCACAAAAGCTCACCCTGAGCACTTTGTGCTCTGGTGAGCTAAAAAGGGGGTCAGGGAAAACCCTGCAAAGACCTATGATAACATGTTATAGGTCGTTGGATGGAGATGATGAAGAAAGTAATGTTGATGTTATTTGAAATGATGATGATGATGATGATAATGATGCCTAAAACCTATCTTTTGGAAAGGCTATTTAACCCTTTAAATGCTAGTAACGCTTATATGCGCGACTTAAAATAAGTATACCTATATAGAGTACACTATTGAGTACACTGGTCCTACGCTATGTAGACCCAGATCTATTTTGGCTGGTCAAACCGTCCACATTTCATGAAACGGCCCCACAAAAAAGTAGATTTACCTCCAAAAAGAGAGTATTCAAACTTTTAAATATGGTCAGGTGGTAGCGTATGTTGAGCGAAGCATGTCAACGGCAATACAGTAAAAACCTCTGCTTAAAGCAATGTGAAAGCAAAACATAAATCTCCTTTAGGAACAGCGGATCCGTGGAAAATTCTCACCCTGCAAAAATATTGACACCAGAGTTATGGCCCTTGTGCATGACACTTACTTTCATCATGCCCTTTCCATAATTAAAATGTCATTCCAATAGCATCAGTCAAACAGGAGTTATTGATCGGCCAAAAATGTAACAAAGGGCAATAGCTCCAAAAGTATTGAAGCAAGAGTTATGGCCCTTGATCATGACACTTTCTCTCATCATGCTCTCTCCATGTATGAAGATTCAATATGATGGCAAGAGCCATGTAGGAGTTATCGTCCGGACAAGAAAGCGTTAAACAAATGTACAAGGGGCAATAACTCTAAATTTATTGAAGCCCAAGTTAAGGATCTTATGCATGGGACTTTCTCTTATTATGATCTTTCCATGTATGAAGTTTCACTCCAATGGCATGTGCCATATAGGAGTTATCGTCCTGACAAAAAATTGTGATTTTTTTACAAAGGGCAATAACTCAAATATTAGTGAAGCCAGATTTACGGACCTTGTGCATGACACTTCCTCTCGTCATGATCTTTCCATATATGAAGTTTCAATCAAATGGCATGAGCCATATAGGAGTTATCGTCTGGACAAAAAAGTGTGAATTTTTTTACAAGGGGCAATAACTCCTATATTAGTGAAGCCAGATCTGAGAGCCTTCCAGTTTCAGAGAAGAATATTTTCAAAGATTTCACTGTTTTTTTTATTGAAAACTGCCCACCCAATTTTGAACCCAGAGCCATAATTTATATAACTTTTGTAGAGGACCTGAACATGATGCTATGTGCCAAATATGAAAGCTGAGAACCTTCTGGTTTCAGAGGAGAAGATATTCAAAGATTTCACTATTTGTTTCTATTAAAAACAAGGCACCCCTGGAGCGGGGCCAATTTTGACCCCAGGGCCATAATTTATATAACTTTTGTAGAGGACCTGAACATGATACTATGCGCCAAAGATGAAAGCTGAGAACCCTGTAGATTCAGAGGAGAAGATTTTTAAAGGTTCAAATTGTTGACGACAGACGACGCACGACGACAGATGACGGACATCAGGCAATCACAAAAGCTCACCCTGAGCACTTTGTGCTCTGGTGAGCTAAAAATAATCAAATACATATATAAGATGTCTCTTCTTATATTCTATTAAAATTGATTTTTGAGAGAATGATTTTTTACATAGAACACACGTATAAGGTCTCTCACCAGTATGTATCTTGGTATGAACCTTTAAGTTGTGTTGCTAGGTAAAAGACTTTTCACACAGATCATACTAATAACTAATATAAGATGGATCTTTAGTATGTATCCTCTTATGAGTTACTAGGCTTGCTTTTATAGTAAATGATTTTTCACATACATCACACTTATAAGGTGTCTCTCCAGTATGTTTCCTGGTATGAAAGAGTAACTGGTTCCGCCTAATAAATGACTGTTCACACAGATCACACTTAAAAGGTCTCTCTCCAGTATGTATCCTGGTATGAATGAGTAAATGCTGTAGCCCAGTAAATTCCTTTTCACATACTCCACATTTATAAGGTCTTTCTCCAGTATGTATCCTCTTATGATATTCAAAAGATGTTCTACCAGAAAATGATTTTTTACATGCATCACACTTAAAAGGACTCTCTCCAGTATGTATCCTCTTATGAGCTCGTAAATGTGATTGTGAATAAAATGAATTTTCACATACATCACACTTATAAGGTCTCTCTCCAGTATGTATCCTCTTATGATATACTAAGCTCGATGTTTTTGTAAATTGTTTTTCACATACATCACACTTATAAGGTCTCTCCCCAGTATGTATTCTCTTATGACTGTATAAAGATGATTGTGCAGAAAATGATTTTTCACATAAATCACACTTATAAGGTCTCTCTCCAGTATGTATCCTCTTATGATCTACTAAGCTTGATTTTTTTGTAAATTGTTTTTCACATACATCACAGTTATAATGTCTCTCCCCAGTATGTATCCTCATATGACCGTTTAAAGATGCTTGTGAAGGAAACGATTTTTCACATAAATCACACTTAAAAGGTCTCTCTCCACTATGTAGCCTGGTATGATCTACTAAACTACATTTTTTTGAAAATTGTTTTTCACATACATCACACTTAAAAGGTCTCTCTCCAGTATGTAGACTGGAATGGTTGAGTGAATGGTGCTGCTGAGTAAAAGACCACATATCACAGTTAAAAGGTTTCTCTCCAGTATGTACCATAGTGTAACATACTAAAAAGACTCAATGAGAAAGTGGCCTCTCACACACATCACAGTTATGTGTCCTCGTATGACTGGGTAAATTGCTTTACCAAGTTGATCTAGAATTCTTAAAATACGAAGTCTCTACTTCCACCTATGTTTTCTAACCGGTGAAAGGCAAAAGTCACATGCATTGTGAGAATCGTTTCTGAACGACTCGGTACCAAGGAGGCAGCCAACAGAAGACCCTTGATTTTTCCCGACAGATCACCACGTACCACAGTCTATTGCTCCTATTGGCTTTCAATCAAGATTCTGAAATTAGATTATGGTGTAGATAAACAAATATGTCCATAAGAATTGTAAAACACTGTAAGATTTATTCTACAAGCTGCTTTCACTATGTGCCAAGAGTGAACTTTTTGTTTGTCCGAGCCATGAAAACAAATGACAACAACAGGGCCAGAATGGGCCTGACATTGCTTACCAGACAATCAGAGGAGAAGATTTTCAAAGTTTTCACTATATGTTTCTATTGAAAACTGACCACCCCTGGGGCGGTGCCAATTTCGACCCCAGGGGCATAATTTATATAACTTTTGTAGAGGACCTGAACATGATGCTATGTGCCAAATATGAAATCTGAGAACATTCCAGCTTCAGGAGAAGATTTTTTCACTTTGTGTTTCTATTGAAAACTGACCAACCCTGGGGTGGGGCCAATTTTGACTCCAGGGGCATGATTTATATAAGTTTTGTAGAGGACAGAAACATGGTGCTATGTGCCAAATATGAAAGCTGAGAACCCTGTAGATTCAGAGAAGATTTTCAAAGTTTCTAACAGATAACAGAAACTCAGTGTTATAACCCTATCTGTGACTGGCACTGACTGCTGAGCATGACTTCACTGAATTCAGCACAAAGTTATGATTCTGATCTGACACATAATTATGTAACTTCATAATTATGTGGTTTGTACAAGAGAGTTAATTGTAAGATTGATATGTATTAAAACAGTGTGAAAAAAACTTTTAAACAAGGAGACAACAATTCTGAAGCAGATAACATCACAGTACTGAAAGAATGGGTAGTGCATAGAATACTGGAACTTGTATTAAGCTGAACTTCACAACAGATACACTGATAGGCTCTATATTGATAGCTGGCAGCTTAATGCAGGGCATAGGCATGAAAAAAACTTTAAAGGTCAAGTAAATAGATTGGGTTTTCGTCAAATTCTGATAGTATACAGTTAGTTAAACACCAAGCTTTAGAAAATTCTTACGGTTTTTATCTAGTTTTGATTTAAATCGAGTTTTTATTGTACCGCGAACCGTTTATTTTGAAAATTGATACATGATTATCTCCCTTGCTTGACGTCACTTGTGATGCTCGCTAGTCAGGGATCCCATTGAGAGGGAGGAATGTACACAGAAACATAACCTTTTCCTTTAAATTAACGCCTCTGAAAACAAAGTAGATCCAGATCAGAGCCTACAGGAACCGTATAATTAGGGTATGTTCTGTTTGCTTATAAATTAGATCAAATCCGACTCCTAAGTTTCTAAAAATACCCAAATTATTTTCACACTTTTCCAGACATTACGTCCATGGATTAGCCATAGAAAATGACACTTTATCAAGTAGGGGAAACTATTTATGGGGTGTGATATTTATTTCAGATGTGCAATACAATGATACTTAAAACAAGAGGGCCTGAATGGGCCTGACATCACTCACCAGACAATCAGAGGAGAAGATTTTCAAAGTTTTCACTATGTGTTTCTATAGAAAACTACCCGGCCCTGGGGTGGGCAAATTTTGACCCGAGGGGCATAATTTATGTAACTTTTGTAGAGGACCTCACATGAAAAAAACTTAAGAAAATGAAAACATATAACAATGTCAATCTAAAGAAGGGCATGTACAAAAGTATGTAAACCCTCTCCCTGGGCAAATTGGTTGAATTTCAGAAAGAATACATTAATCTATGCATGGTGTACTTATATTCAAAATTTCAGATATTTTCATTACACCTTCATGAGTTATTATTATTCATATCTTAATTTATTTTCAACCCTTCCCCTGTTCTATGTTTATTCAAAATTTAAATACATACTGAATATTCATGGACAAAATAGTTATAATGAAATATGGAAGGTGTAGCCATTTTAGAAAGTAAAGAAACATCTTTAAAATTCCATTGACAAACAGAGCGGACCCTGATCAGACAGCTGCTATAGGAGCCATCTGATCTGGGTCTGCTCTGTTTGCAAATGTGTGAAAAGGTGTTAACATGAGGGAAAGGGTTAGTAAACATATTATAAGTATATTGTACACAAAATGAAAATAATGTAATGCAATTTGCACTATATCATATCATAAGCAAACAGCAGATTGATCAGATGGCTACTACATAAGCCATCTAATCAGGGTCTACTCTGTTTGCAAAGGTGTAGAAAGGCCTATTTATGGAGTAAAGGGTTAATTGTCCTATTTAATGTGCAACAGGCGACATCTAACTATAACAAATTTCTTTGTTTGGGTCTGCACTATTACTGCAGATTTACTAACAACAAAGGAGGCAATCCAGTTGTTATCAAAAAGGGAGATAACCTACCTTTAAATGTATGCTAAAAATAGACACCAGTAAATGTTTAACTAGAGATATGCCAGTCTCCCTTAATTGGCTTGCAACTGCAAGCTTGTTGCAAACTTAATCCTAGCCAAAATGAGCTTGCGATTTAGGTTTGGGTTAGCTAGCATTTAGCCCTGGTTGTATACAAGTTTAGTGAACCAAGAAAACCCATCCATATGCATAAGTGATCTGCAATTATCCCTAGTCAATATGCTTATGGCTGATCACTCACTCTTCAAAGGTCCTATACCTTTAGCCTGCTAATATTACACCACCTCCTTGCTTTGGTTTTTTGGCATTTATAATAACCTTTGCAAACAGTCTGGATCAAGTCTGGATCCAGATGAGATACAAAGTAACTTGGCATCTCATCAGGGTCCAAACTGTCTTTCACTATGACATTTGTTTTTTAAAAGATATGGAAGGAAACAACTTTTGCAGCAGATAACATTATTTGCATACAGTAATTGCTCAGAGTGCAAAGGGGATTGGAGAAAATTATGCTAAACACCAAATGACCTCCATAATAACCTGCATGATGTTTACAACACATCAAACAGCAAAGAGGTCCTGGGCATCAGTGAGGCTAATTGAGCACAGTGAAAAATATTGCAGCTGCATTTTTCTGGAGTGTAAATCTGGAGTGTGTACGAGTAGTCTCCCAGTAAATAATGGTCAGTTTGAATAAGCTGAAACAGCAGCCTGCTCTAAGAAACTGGCCACCTCTGGGGTGGGGCCAATTTTGACCCAAGGGGCATAATTTATATAACTTTTGTATAGGACCTGAACATGATGCTTTGTGCCAAATATGAAAGTTGAAAACTTTCTGGTTTCAGAAGAGATGATTTTCAAAGACTTCACTATGTGTTTCTATAGAAAACAATGCACCCCTGGGGCGGGGCCAATTTTGACCCCAGGGACATAATTTATATAACTTTTGTAAAGAACCTACACATGATGCTATGTGTCAAATATGAAAGCTGAGAACCCTATAAATTCAGAGGAGAAGATTTTTAAAGGTTCAAATTGTTGACGACGGACGACGCACACCGCACGACGACGGACATCAGGCGATCACAAAAGTTCATCCTGTGCACTTTGTGCTCTGGTGAGATAATTAAACACATATTTTTTAATTTTGTTAATCTTAAACCTTCTCTTGCCGTTTACCCATGCCCTGTTGTATAATTACATATAGCTTCACTGTGTACACGTATTTCGCTGTGCAATCACTGCTGTAAATCAACTTGTAAATAGTGCAGACCCTGATCAGACAGATCCTGCAGGTTTTCACTATTTACAGGTAGGTATATTGACGTGAATAGCAAGCGAATGGTTAAAACTTACTTCACCTGTCAGTGAATTTACACTATTCATAAACTATAATTTAACAAGAGTACCGCATACGGTACATAATACGCTCACTTGCAAACTTTCTCTGATTCAACATGCCTTATGGCCATCCTCATATTTGCATAGATTTGCATTATTTTTTTAAGTGCAAGGGCCATAACTCCAAAACAACAAATCAAATGATCCTCAGAATCGACTTAGCTTCAGGTCTTGATGCATTAAACATGTGTATGAAGTTTCATTAATATCTGTCTAACAGTTTTGCCAGAAAACAGCGGAAAAACTAGTTGCATATATTTGCAATTTTTTTTAAGTAAAAGGGCAATAACTCTGAAACAAAAAATCAAATAAACCTCAAAATCGACTCAGCATCAGATCTTGATGCATTTAACATTTGTGTGAAGTTTCATTAATATCTCTCAAATAGTTTTTCCAGAAAACGGCGGACAAACTATTTGCATTATTTTTTAAGGACAAGGGCCATAACTGTGAAACGAAAAATCAAATGATCCTCAGAATCTATTCAGTTTGAGATCTTGATGCATTAAATATTTGTGTGAAGTTTCATTAATATCTCTCAAATAGTTTTCCCAGAAAACAGCGGACAAACTATCTGCATATTTTTTAAGGACAAGGGCCATAACTCTAAAATGAAAAATCAAATGAACCTCAGAATCAACTCAGCTTCAGATCTTGAAGCATTAAACATTTGTGTGAAGTTTCATTAATATCTGTCAAATAGTTTTGCCAGAAAACAGTGGACAAACTATTTGCATGTATTTGCATTATTTTTATACCCCCCCTTTTGAAAAAATGGGGGTATATTGCTTTGCACATGTCGGTCGGTCGGTCGGTCGGTCTGTCGGTAGATCGATGGTTTCCGAACGATAACTAACAAACGACTTGGCCTAGAATCTTCAAACTTGCTGTGGTGGTTGGTCATGACAAGTAGATGACCCCTATTGTTTTTGAGGTCACTAGGTCAAAGGTCAAGGTCACCATGACCTAAAATGGTGAAATAGTTTCCGATCAATAACTGCTCAAGGGTTTGGCTTGGGATCTTCAAACTTGCTGTGGTGGTTGGTCAGGACAACTGGATGACCCCTATTGATTTTGAGGTCACTAGGTCAAAGGTCAAGGTCACAATGACCTTAAATGGTTAAATGGTTTCCGATCAATAACTGCTCAAGGGTTTAGTTTAGAATCTTCAAACTTGCTGTGGTAGTTGGTCATGACCACTGGATGACCCCTATTGATTTTGAGGTCACTAGGTCAAAGGTCAAGGTCACCATGACCTTAAAGGGTGAAATGGTTGGCGATCAATAACTGCTCAAGGGTTTGGCCTAGGATCTTCAAATTTGCTGTGGTGGTTGGTAATGACCACTAGATGACCCCTTTTGGTTTTTAGGTCACTAGGTCAAAGGTCAAGGTCACCATGCTCTTAACTGGTGAAATGGTTTGCGATCAATAACTGCTCAAGGGTTTGGCTTAGAATCTTCAAACTTGCTGCGGTAGTTGGTCATGACAACTGGATGACCCCTATTGTATTTGAGGTCACTAGGTCAAAGGTCAAGGTCACCATGACCTTAACTTGTAAAATGGATTCTGATCAATAACTGCTCAAGGGTTTGGCTTAGGATCTTCAAATTTGCTTAGGTGGTTGGTCATGACAACTAGATGAGCCCTATTGTTTTTTAGGTCACTAGGTCAAAGGTCAAGGTCACCATGACCTTAACTGGTGAAATGGTTTGCGATCAATAACTGCTCAAGGGTTTGGCTTAGGATCTTCAAACTTGCTGTGGTGGTTGGTCATGACCAATAGATAACCCCTATTATTTTTGAGGTCACTAGGTCAAAGGTCAAGGTCACCATGACCTTAACTGGTGAAATGGTTTGCAATCAATAACTGCTCAAGGGTTTGGCTTAGGATCTTCAAACTTGCTGTGGTGGTTGGTCATGACAACTAGATGACCCCTATTGATTTTGAGGTCACTAGGTCAAAGGTCAAGGTCATCATGACCTTAACTGATGAAATGGTTTCCAATTAATAACTGCTCAATGGTTTGGTTCGGGATCTTCAAACTTGCTGTGGTAGTTGGTTGTGACCACAAGATGACCCCTATAGTTGTTGAGGTCACTAGGTCAAAGGTCAAGGTCACCATGACCTTAATATGTGAAATGTTTTCAGATCAATAAATGATCAGTGGTTTGGCTTAGGATGTTCAAAGTTGCTGTGGTGATTAGTCATGACCGCTAGATGACCTCTATAGTTGAGGTCACTAGATCAATGGTCAGGGTGTCTGGGGGGTATACATGTTTTACAAACATCTCTTGTTTTAAGTAAAAGGGCCATAACTCCAAAACGACATTTCAAATGAACCTCAGAATCGACTCAGCTTCAGACCTTGATGCATTAAACATTTGTGTGAAGTTTCATTAATATCTCTCAAATAGTTTTCCCAGAAAACAGCGGGAAAACTATTTGCATATTTTTTAAGGACAAGGGCCATAACTCCAAAACGACAAATCAAATGAACCTCAGAATCGACTCAGCTTCAGACCTTGATGCATTTAACATTTGTGTGAAGTTTCATTAATATCTCTCAAATAGTTTTCCCAGAAAACAGCAGAAAAACTATTTGCATGTATTTGCATTATTTTTTAAGTAAAAGGGCCATAACTCAGAAACGACAAATCAAATGAACCTCAGAATCAACTCAGCTTCAGATCTTGATGCATTAAACATTTGTGTGAAGTTTCATTAATATCTGTCAAATAGTTTTCCCAAAAAACAGCGGGAAAACTATTTGCATATTTTTTAAGTAAAAGGGCCTTAACTCCAAAACGACAAATCAAACGATCCTCAGAATCGACTCAGCTTCAGATCTTCATGCATAAAACATTTGTGTGAAGTTTCATTAATATCTCTCAAATAGTTTTCCCAGAAAACAGCGGACAAACTATTTGCATATTTTTTAAGGACAAGGGCCATAACTCTGAAATGAAAAATCAAATGAACCTCAGAATCAACTCAGCTTCAGATCTTGATGCATTTAACATTTGTGTGAAGTTTCATAAATATCTGTCAAATAGTTTTCCCAGAAAACAGCGGACAAACAAAATGTTGACTGACGGACGAACGAACGAACAAACGAACGAACGAACGGACGGACGGACAGGGCCACGACAATATACGACCACCTTTATTAGGTGGGCGTATAAAAAGAGGATGAGGTTAGGACCAAGACCATTAGCAAATAGTGTAGATTCAGATCAGAGGGACCATTTGGGTCCCGCCCATGAGTTGGGTCCAAACAACTTTTAGACAGAACCAGACAACTTTAGACGAATTTCATATTTAGGCAAAGTGGGTTCAGATGAAATGGGACGTTCTCGTTAAGTAACATAGTACTATGTATATAAATGTACGTACTTTAGAAAAAAAAAGAAATTCCACCAAAATACAGAAAAATAGAAAATTATTTATTGATTTATTTTACTTTAATATTTGCAATACCAAAATGATGCATTACTTTCGGAAAATCGAGTAAAGGTTGAAATACCAAAATATGTATTTTGTTGGGAAAATGAGAACAAGGTGGATCTTGATAATAAATGGTTGTCAGTCTTGAAGAATGACTTTTTTTTTTAATATATTAACGTTTCTAAAGCTTGTGAATTATGTTTAAATGACTGGACCCACTTCAAATAAAAATGTCTATAAAAAAAATATGGTCAACACATTAAAACTGTTACTAAAATTTTCTTTATCATAATTTTCCAGTATACTAGTATGTGCAATTTAATTATGGTTTGTATTACATATATATGGAAACAACAGTAAACATAGCCATTAGAATTTCTCTATGCATGTATAAATGAACGTTAAATGGCCTTAGGGGTGTGCGGTAAAAATGCCTTAGGTAAATATGCCATAGGTAAAAATGCCACAGGTAAAAATGCCACAGGTAAAGTGGTAAAAATGCCTTAGGTAATAATGCCTTAGGTAAATATGCCATAGGTAAAAATGCCACAGTTAAAAAAAATTTAAAATAATAACAAATATTTTTTAATTTCTAGAAGGAAAAAATATTTAACTTCATTATCAATTTTGGTACAATGTATATATATATTTTTAAATAATTGTATGAAAAATCTCTTTTTTTTTATTTTGGACTCGGACAAAATTTCCAAATATTTGTTATTAAATAATGTTTTATATAGATCTACCTCTGACAAAAAAAATAACAAATATTTTTAAATTTATAAAATTGAAAACTGTATAATTGAAAAAATATGTTGTAATATCATTTCATTATCAATTTTGTCATTTTTTTAAAAATAATTGTATGAACATTTTTTTTTTTTTTTTTGGACTTAGACAAAATTTCCAAATATTTGTTATTAAATAATGTTTTAATATACCTCTGAATTTTTTTTTAATAACAAATATTTTTAAATTTATATAAAGAAAACTGTATAATTGGAAAAAATATGTTGTACTATCATTTCATAATCAATTTTGGTGGTGTCTTGATCTAATTTTTTGTAAATAATTGTATGAAAATTATTTTTTTTATTTTAGACTCAAGACAAAACTTCCAAATATTTGTTATTAAATAATATTTTTATATATATACCTCTGGCATTTGTGGGAAGGTGTCTCGGTCAACTCTGTTTAAATAATTTATCGGGAAAATCATAAGTAATATGTAGGTAAGATTTCAATATCTATCAAAATCCAGTAACAAACAGAGCAGATCCTGATCAGACTGCTCCTATATAATCTGGGTCTACTATTATAACAATATTTTTCCAAAATATAGTTTTACTTTTATAAATTCAAAAATATTTGTTATTAATTTATTTTTTTATAACTGTGGCATTTTTAAACAGAGTAGACCCAGACACCACCCATCAAATGCCAGAAATAATAATAAATATTTTTAATTTCGAACATATTTAAATGGTTTTATATACTAAAATTGATTATAAAATGATATTATAACATATTTTTTCAAATTATACAGTTTTCCTTTTATAAATTTAAAAATATGTTATTATCTTTTTTTAACGGTGGCATTTTTACCTATGGCATTATTACCTAAGGCGGGGCGGGGCAAATTTTGACAAGCTGAGGACCTTCTGGTTTCAGAGGAGAAGATTTTCAAAGTTTTTTAAATATATGTTACTATTTCAACAAGGCACCCCTGGGGCGGGGCCAATTTTGACCCCAGGGCCATAATTTATATAACTTTTGTAGAGGACCTAAGGATGATACTATGTGCCAAAGATGAAAGCTGAGAACCCTGTAGATTCAGAGGAGAAGATTTTTAAAGGTTCAAATTGTTGACGACGGACGCCGGACGCTGACGGACAACGGACATCAGGCAATCACAAAAGCTCACCCTGATCACTTTGTGCTCTGGTGAGCTAAAAAAGAAATGGATCTTCATACACTGATAACCCTAAGATTCACCCATAACACGCTTTCAGTATTGAAGACAGGTGGTTGATTAATGCAGAATGAAAGCATTAATAGATTTATGAAATTCTATTAGCAAACAGCAGGCCCTGGTCCTACAAGGGTCGTCTGATTTGGGTCTACTCTGTTACCATATCCATTTAAAGGTGGTTATATGAAGGAAAGGGTTAAGCTAACAGGTGTATATTCATGTCAGTATATTCATGACATTTGAAATGGAATTATTTTATTGAAATGAGGAGTAAATTAAATATGATAAAATAAGCAGGGTTACAGATAATGTTTTGATGCAATTGGGTATTTACTCCTTGATTATTTTCAGAATTGGGCATTTGCAATTTTTATTGGGTATTGGCAATTTTCGTAATTGGGTATTACATGTATTAATATTCTCATTAGGTATTTTGAAAAAAAATTGTTTTTTTGCTAAATTTATTTGCTTTGTGTTACTCATTGTTTTGAAAAAAAAATTGCTTTTTCCACAATTTTAATTGGGTAAATACTCCCTTCACTGTGAATTATCCCCTTATGGTATGCTAGATGATTATTAAACTATGATGCAACTGTTGCATTGTTGTCTCTGTTGACTTATTCCTTCCTGAAACTTCAAAATTTCCGCGTTTACAAACAGTGCAGACCATGATCAGAGAGATTTACATTCTTTAACCCCTTCCTTGTTCTATATTTAACCCAAATGTTGATACATACTGATCATTCATAACAAACAAGAGGGCCTGAAAGGCCCTGACATCGCTCACAGACAATCAGAGGAGAAGATTCTGACATCGCTCACAGACAATCAGAGGAGAAGATTTTCATAGCTTTCTCTATGTGTTTCTATAGATGAAAATAATGTAATGCAATTTGCATTATATCATATCATAAGCAAACAGCAGATTGATCAGATGGCTACTGGGTCTACTCTGTTTGCAAAGGTGTAGAAAGACCTATTTATGAAATAAAGGGTTAATTGTCCTAATTAATGTGCAACAGGCGAGATCTAACTATAACAATTTTCTTTGTTTGGGTCTGCAATAATACTGCAGATTTACTAGCAACAAGGGAGGCAATCCAGTTGTTATCAAAAAGGCAGATAACCTACCTTTAAATGTATGCTAAAAATAAACACCAGTAAATGTTTATCTAGAGATATGCCAGTCTCCCTTAATTGGCTTGCAACTGCAAGCTTGTTGCAAACTTAATCCAAGCCAAAATGAGCTTGCGATTTCGGTTTGGGTTAAAAAGTGTGGGTCTGATGAGCTAAATAGGGTCATAATTCTGTCAAAAATGCATGACAGAGTTATATACTCTTGCCTACAGATGAAACTTGTGACATTAGGCAAATGTGTAAAGTTTCAAAGCTCTATCTCAAAGTTTTATGTAAATAAGTGGACTTAACCAGGTTGTGCCACTGACAGACAGACAGACAAGACAGACACAGACAGATAGTCAGACAGACATACCAGCACACTGACTCCTATAAACCCCTCTCAAACTTCATTTGCAGGGGTATAACAAGCAAACAACAATTCTGAAGCAGACATGTTGTACAGTACAAAGAATGCTAGAGCATATGAGGTGACTCACTGGCTAGCTAGTTAACCCTTACAGTGCGGGACACGAGTCACTAATGTCCTAAAGTTGCAAGCAGTGTAGATCTAGATGAGAGGAATCCTAGAGGAGCTCTCATAAGGGTGTTATTATGTTACACATTTCTTTAGAAACAATTCTAAATACTCACCATAAGCTTGATCTGTTTGACATTTGGAATAATCCACTTTCAAATTCAGTGTTGTATAAGGATTAAGGGGGAAAACTTTAGAATGTCGTTTCTGATGTGAAGAAGTCTATACACACAGGGAAGGGCCAATTTTAACCCCAGAAGTATGATAGTTAAAAAACTCATAAAGGTATGCTATGTAAATCTATACACCAAATATCTAAGCTCTGGGACATGTAGTTTCTGACAAAAAGATTTTTAATGTTTTTCTTATGCATAACTAGTGATCCCATGGGATGTTTAAGCAGTCAGCTACAAAAAACTGGCAATCCCTGGGGTGGGACCAATTTTGACCCTAGGGGCATAATTCATATAACTTTTGTAGAAGACCTGAAG
Source organism: Azorinus chamasolen (assembly GCA_963576725.1). Taxonomy (NCBI): domain Eukaryota; kingdom Metazoa; phylum Mollusca; class Bivalvia; order Cardiida; family Solecurtidae; genus Azorinus; species Azorinus chamasolen. The sequence goes on along the minus strand of OY755238.1, from coordinate 31,862,240 downwards.
TTGAAGCTATGTGCCAAATATGAAAGCTGAGAACTTCCTAGTTTTAGAGGAGAAGATGTTCAAAGTTTTCACTATATGTTTCTATTGAAAACTGAAAACACCTGGGGGCAGGCCAATTTTGACCCCAGGGGCATAATTTACATAACTTTTGTAGAGGATTTACAGATGATGCTATGTACCAAGATGAAAGCTGAGAACCCTGTAGATTCAGAGGAGAAGATTTTTAAAGGTTCAAATTGTTGACGCACACCGCACGCCGACGGACGACGGACATCTGGCGATCACAAAAGCTCACCCTGAGCACAAAAGTGCTCTCAGGTGAGCTAAAAAGTTATGATAAAATATTGAAGGTGGAACATTGTTCATACACATCATACACTTCATACACAAGCAAAGAAACAGATCTATCAAATTCTATTAGCAATTTCTGATCAGGGTCGACTCTGTTTGCAAATGCGTGAAAACGCGTTTATATGAGGGGAATGTTTAAATTACTGCATGTGCCTGATTTACGATTTAGTTAATGCAAATTAATTAATAGCATGTGTGTGTCTTTCGGTAGGTGTGATAATCAAATCAAAGGTATAACGCATGTTTGTTTGATAATCCGATTAGACATGCGACCGCTGTTTCAGTTGATTCGGTCTAGCAAGTGTTACTAACACTTTAGCACTGATTGAATCATGGAAAAAATTATTAATGATAGCTGTATTTGATTGGATTATCACCTTAAATTTGGTGAAAATGATTATAAATAATTTCAACTCTTATCTGGTTTACATCGTAAACTATGCATAGGACAAAAAATTTACGATTTAGTTAATGCAAATTAATTAATAGCATGTGTGTGTCTTTCTGTAGGTGTGATAATCAAATCAAAGGTATAACGCGTGTTTGTTTGATAATCCGATTAGACACGCGACCGCTGTTTCAGTTGATTCGGTCTAGCAAGTGTTACTAATACTTTAGCACTGATTGAATTATGGACAAAATTATTAATGATAGCTGTATTTGATTGGATTATCACCTTAAATTTGGTGAAAATGATTATAAATAATTTCAACTCTTATCTGGTTTACATCGTAAACTATGCATAGGACAAATGTACTCTATTTAGTTACTGGGTATACTAATTATACTAAAGGTAAAGAATGGTATCGGAAAATGCTGATGACAGTGACTGACTGTTTCACTCTATTTCTATTTGGTAAGCGTTTTAGTGCGTGTGAAACTGCTGACCACATAGACAAAGAAGGGTATTGGAAATTGCTGCCGACAGTGACTGACTGTTTCACTCTATTTCTATTTGGTCAGCATTTTAGTGCATGTGAAACTACTGACCAAATAGGTAAAGAAGGGTATTGGAAATTGCTGACGACAGTGACTGGCTGTTTCACTCTATTTCTATTTGGTCAGCATTTTAGTGTGCGTGAAACTGCTGACCACATAGGTAAAGAAGGGTATCGGAAAATGCTGACGATATAGACTGAGAGTGTTATATATATACTTTTTTATTTTTTACTCTATTTCAATTTGCTCAGCATTTTAGTGTGCATGAAATTAAGTATGAAAGGTAATGGGCAATTCTGACAATATAGAATATTAGCAATAAACATCTCATTTATATGATTAGCAATCCCCCATAGGTGAAACAGAGCAGACCCTAAATTCGACAGCTCCTTTAGGGTCTGGGTCTTTACTGTTTGCAAATGCATTAAAATTTGTGGGGTTTTTTTATGACAAAGTATATCGAAAGTACTGACAATTTCCTTCTATGGCTATTTGGTCTGCAATTTTCCTTTCGTGTGCGTGAAACTGCTGACCATATAGGTAAAGCAGGGTATCAGAAAATGCTGACGGTATAGACTAAGAGCGTTATATATTGACTGTCTGTTTCACTCTATTTCTTTTTGGTCAGCGTTTTAGTGCATGTGAAATTACTGACCATATAGGTAAAGAAGGGTATCGGAAAATGCTGACGGTATAGACTAATAGCATTATATACTGACTGTCTATTTCACTCTATTTCTATTTGGTCAGCGTTTAAGTGCGTGTGAAACTGCTGACCACACAGGTAAAGAAGGGTATCGGAAAATGCTGACGATATAGACTGAGAGTGTTATATATATACTTTTTTATTTTTCACTCTATTTCAATTTGCTCAGCATTTTAGTGTGCATGAAATTAAGTATGAAAGGTAATGGGCAATTCTGACAATATAGAATATTAGCGATAAACATCTCATTTATATGATTAGCAATCCCCCATAGGTGAAACAGAGCAGACCCTAAATTCAACGGCTCCTTTAGGGTCTGGGTCTTTACTGTTTGCAAATGCATTAAAATTTGTGGGTTTTTTTTATGACAAAGTATATCGAAAGTACTGACAATTTCCTTCTATGGCTATTTGGTCTGCAATTTTCCTTTCGTGTGCATGAAACTGCTGACCATATAGGTAAAGAAGGGTATCGGAAAATGCTGACGGTACAGACTAAGAGCGTTATATACTGACTGTCTATTTCACTCTATTTTTATTTGGTCAGCATTTTAGTGCGTGCAAAATTGCTGACCATATAGGTAAAGAAGGGTATCGGAAAATGCTGACGGTATAGACTAAGAGCGTTATATACTGACTGTCTATTTCACTCTATTTCTATTTGGTCAGCATTTTAGTGTGTATGAAACTGCTGACCACATAGGTAAAGAAGGGTATCGGAAAATGCTGACGATATAGAATAAGAGTGATTTACAGAGGTTGGTTGTATTTGGTCTGCAATTTATTTGTGAAGAAGGATATGGGTAATTGTCGACTAACATACATGTCTTTATTTTTATTTAAGCCTATTTAACTATTTAATTACATGCTTAGAAAATGAAAAATGGCTGAGTTCCCCACAACTGATAAAAAAGTATTCGCAGGAAAAAAAGCAGAAAACTATTTTTATACAAAAACTATTGTGTTTGTTACCCTTCCAGCATTACCAAATTACCATGTTAAATAAATGTTGTCTGCTTATTTATATATCAGGTTGTGTTTGAATCTGTATAAGATCCAACTTCAAGATCCAACTTTGTTACTTATTTCAATATCTTGATGTATGTATCAAATTGGTGTAATGCATTTGCCATCGTATTATTTACTTGGTCAAAAGTATTGTATATGCTGCTCTTGCCAATGAAATATTATTGATTTGATTTGATTGAATGTATTTATTACTGTAATGACTTGTAAAAGCAATTCTACATTATAGCATAAGAAAACTGAGCAGTCTACACACACACTGATCAAACTGCTTCGACACGGCTCCTACACGAGCCGTGACTTACTGTTAACTCTTTCCATCATATAACATGCCTTTTCATGTGTGATCTGGGTCTACTCTATTTGCCAAGGCGTAAAAAGGCCAATTTATGGAGTACAGGATTAACTCTTTTCCTGAATATTTATAAACTTATTCTTTACTTCTTGTTAATGCAGCTAGGTCAAACGTAATACAGACAGCTCCCATAGATAGTGCAGCTTTCTGTTTTACTTTTTGCCTGCATTAAAACTATTTGCCGAAATCTGCTCAAAAATCGATGGGTTCATTCACTGCAATTGTCCTTGAAAGCTTATTTGACCACAGATTTCCATTAACTGTGTCTTATTTATCAAAGAAAGCACCACTCTTGATGAGCAGTCATCTATTTTTCTCAGAATATTAACACGCTTTTACAGTGACAACCAGCCTCTCTAGGACACAGGTTGACTCTTGAGGTTCGAAATAGAAATACGCTATAATTCAAGTCGAAACACCATATAACTGCTCTATAGTGCATTTCCCCGGTCTGATAGCATGAATGGATATCGTGTATTCACAATTTTTCAAATAATAATCTTCTAAAAAATTTCTAAGTAATTGCGACGGCTATAGATATGGACCAGCAAACTTAACTGCCGTGTTTGTTTGTAATAAATCAATGAGTGTTAATTATCCCTTTCCCTCATAGATACGCCTTTGCAAAGAGAGTAGACCCAGATTCAGCAGCTTCAGTTTGCATATCGGTATATAATTGATTGAGTATTGATATGTTAATTGCGGCACGTGGTAAGTGACAGGTGAAGATTAACCGTGCCTTTAGCATAATACATAATCAACAGAGGTGCTAATCCGATGATTGGATCATCGATCACCGATAACTAGCGGCATGTGTCAAGAGATATGCAGTTTAACTTTTTACCAGTTTAACTTTTACCATGTCTTTTAACCCTTTCCCTGTTCTATATTTGGTCCAACTTTCTATACCTACTTAATATTCATGAACAAAATAGTTATAATGAAATATGGGAGGTGGAACATTTCAATTTTTTTTAGCCATTTTAGAAAGTAAAGAAACAGATCTATCAAATTCCTCTATCAAATTGAGCAGACGCTTCAGACGACTCCTGTATAGTAGCCGTCTAATCTGAGTCTACTATGTTTGCATATATGCGTTAATAATAATTAGTTAAGCTTTATGTTAACCGTCATTCAAAACGATCTGATCGGGGTGATATTTGTTTTTCGCCTATAAGATATATGAAGGGAGAGAAATATTAAAGTATCCAGCATTTCTAAATTTAGAATGGTTACATACATGTGTGTGATATAGAGGATCTTACATGAGTGTTCTTGATTATTGGATTTATTAAATGAGTCTTTTTAAAACGAAAAAATAAAATAAAAAATTTAACGAGTTTTTTATCGTTTTAAAAAGACGAATTTAATTAATCCAATAGTCATGAACACAAATGCAAGATCCTATTTATAACCTAACACACACAAATGTTATTTGCAGCCAATATTTCAGCAGTAACGTGGATTGTTATAAATTCTCCATACATATAGAAATGATGAATGGAATGTGTTATTAGGTTCGCTAGGTAACTGGGACAAAGTACATGTAGGTCCAAATTTTCCAACTTTATTTTTGACTTACTGTCATATCAACCAGGATCTAATTCAGCCCTCTCTGGTATTCAATTTAACTGTGATAGTTTATGATACAAAACCATACAGAAACACGTCAAAATAAACTTTGAGTTACAGTTTTGACATACATAGAACTTTACAAACACGTCACATTATGACGTCATTGTACACAACTTGTGTCTATGTAAAGCGCGCCGTTTAAATGAAGACCCACATACAGTCGCCAACACGTCTGACACTCACTGTCAATGGGATTCAAAATGCGCCTTCGTTTTGGTATATTAAGTCCTTCATTAGTGTTATATACACATGGACATGGACAATTCCATCGAGAAACAAAAATCTCGATTCAAGTTCAGTGGAAATGTTTGAAATGGACAAAAGATTCAGTACGAACTGCTGCATAAAATGTGTTGGAACAGGAGGAAGATTTTCGCGATCAGCTGAGTATAGCATATTTGAAATATGTTTGTGCCGTGCTTGATTCAGATGACTATAGTTGTTGATTGACGAGATATTTTTATGAGTAGAAATCTGCATTTATAAACAAAAGGACATGCGGTGAAGAAAATGCAAAGTCGTGGAGGCATTTTCTATGTAGAATGGATTGTATGGGTTAGAGTAGCTGGTAGGTCTTTTTTTGGCATACATTTCGTATATAATTACTGACAGCGATTACAATTTGTATTATTTTATCGAAATTAAGGTGCATGTGCCAACAATCCTTTGCCATCTATCGTGACTCAATCGTTGACAGGTAGGTCACCGTCCGCCAGTTTGTTTGTTTTGACAGCGCGTATGAATACAGTTCGGTTGTTCGAATGTTATTCACTAGTGAATATATGTCCGTGAATATCAAAAAATAAATGATAGTGTTACGTCATGCTGAAGCCACGAGTTATGTTATAAATGTACATATTTATATTCTGTGTATTATTATATTCTATGTAATTGAGACTATAATAAAGAATAATACAAATATTCAACAAGAGGGCCATGATGGCCCTTAATCGCTCACCTGTTCGTAACAGATTAATGATTTCAATGACAGATTGCATAATTTGAAAAATCTTGGTAGAAAACCATTAGATGATGCTACATACTAAATATAAAGAGTCTAGATCTTACAGATTTGGAGGAGAAGATATTTTAAAGATTTTCCTATGAAAAACTGTTAAGCCCCAGGGCGGGCCCAATTTTGATCCAGGTTCATAATTTGATAGCGCTACATACAAAATATTAAAGGTCTCTGCCTTTATGAAAAACTGATAAGCCCCAGGGCGGGGCCATTTTTTTACCCAGGGGTAATAATTTGAATAATCTTGGTAGAAAACTATTAGATGATGCTACATACTAAATATCAAGGGCCTAGACCTTACAGTTCTGGAGGATAAGATTTTTAAAGATTTTCCTATGAAAAACTGATAAGCCCTTAGGCGGGGCCATTTTTGGTCCGGGTCATATTTTGATTAATCTTGGTAGAGGACGATTAAATAATGCTACATACCAAATATCAAAGGTCTATACCTTATAATTTTAGAGAAGAATATATTTAAAGATTTTCCTATGAAAAACTGATAAGCCCCGGGGCGGGGCCATATTTGGCCCAGGGGTCATAATTTAAACAATCTTAGTAGAGGACCATTAGATCATGCTACATACCAAATATCAAAGGTCTATGCCTTACGGTTTGAGAGAAGATGATTTTTAAAGATTTTGCTATGAAAAACTGAAAAGCCCTGGGGCGGGGTCATTTTTGTCCTGGGGGTCATAATTTGAACAATCTTAGTAGAGGACCATTAGATGATGCTACATACCAAATACCAAAGGTCTTTTCCTTACATTTTCAGAGAAGAAGATTTTTAAAGATTTTCCTATGAAAAACTGATAAGCCCCGGGGCGGGGCCATTTTTGGCCCAGGGGTCATAATTTGAACAATCTTAGTAGAGGACCATTAGATGATGCTACATACCAAATATCAAAGGTCTATGTCTTACAGTTTCAGAGAAGATGATTTTTAAAGATTTTCCTATGAAAAACTGATAAGCCCCGGGGCGGGGCCATTTTTGTTTTGGGGTCATAATTTGAACAATCTTAGTAGAGGATCATTAGATGATGCTACATACCAAATACCAAAGGTCTATGCCTGACAGTTTCAGAGAAGAAGATTTTTAAAGATTTTTCTATGAAAAACTGATAAGCTCCGGGGCGGGGCCATTTTTGGCCCAGGGGTCATAATTTGAACAATCTTAGTAGAGGACCATTAGATCATGCTACATACTAAATATCAAAGGTCTATGCCTTACAGTTTCAGAGAAGAAGATTTTTAAAGATTTTCCTATGAAAAACTGATAAGCCCTTGGGAGGGGCCATTTTTGGCCCGGGGGATATAATTTGAACAATCTTTGTAGAGGACCATTACATCATACTACATACCAAATATCAAAGCTCTTGGCTTTGTAGTTCCAGAGAAGAAGATGTTTAAGTAAATTGTTGACGCCCGCACGTACGCACGACGCACATACGCACGACGCCGGACATAGGATCATCCCAATAGCTCACCTTGGCACTTTGTGCCAGGTGAGCTAAAAACAGAAATTCCAGAAGTCAGTCCCTCATTCGCACAAGCCACGAAACTGTGTGCAGATGTCTGCGTATTCCTGTGCTTGGATCATGCGTAACAGGCAGGCCATCTGTTTATCCTGTCGTTAACGACCCAGCCGACTTTAACATTAGAATTCTGAACACCACGTTCAAATTCCGAAATTCTCGGTCCAGAGAAAGTGTACAAATATTATGGTCTGGTGTTAATGGAATAAGATCCTTTTGGAAACCCACTAATCCCTGAAAATTAAGTTAGTGATCCAATCATTATTGATGACATTGAGGCTTCTGAGACTTTTAATAAAAATACTTCTATCCCTGGCAAGTCTTTATCTCACAGTGCTGATAGTTCCCAAGAAATCTCAGTAAAATTCACTGATTTTGTTTGGAATGACGGGGTATATGTGAAAGCAACTAGGGTCCTATGTGCAAAGCACCTCAAAAAAGTTATACTGAAATAAGGAACATGGAACATTATAGCCATTTTAGACAGTAATGAAACATATCGCTCTTTCAAAATTCCATAAGCAAACAGAGCAGACCCCGATCAGATGGCTGACTCCTAGAGGAGCCATCTGATCTGGGGCTTCTCTGGGAAAGGGTAACAAGAGGGCCATGATGGCCCTTAATCGCTCACCTGTTCGTAACAGATTAATGATTTCAATGACAGATTGCATAATTTGAAAAATCTTGGTAGAAAACCATCAGATGATGCTACATACTAAATATAAAGAGTCTAGACCTTACAGATTTGGAGGAGGAGATATTTTAAAGATTTTCCTATGAAAAACTGTTAAGCCCCAGGGCGGGGTCAATTTTGATCCGGGGTTCATAATTTGAAAATCTTGGTAGAGGACTATTAGATAATGCAACATACTAAATATCTAAGGTCTATGCCTTACAAGTTCAGAGAAGACTTTTAAAGATTTTTAAGAGAAGATTTTTAAAAACTTTCCTACAAAAAACTGATATGCCCCTGGGCGGGGAAGTTTTCAACCCAAGGGACATAATTTGAACAATCTTGGTAGAAAACTATTAGATAGCGCTACATACCAAATATTAAAGGTCTCTGCCTTACAGTTTTGGAGAAGAAGATTCTTAAAGCTTTTCATATGAAAAACTGATAAGTCCCGGGGCGGGGCCATATTTGGCCCAGGGGTCATAATTTGAACAATCTTAGTAGAGGACCATTAGATCATGCTACATACAAAATATCAAAGGTCTATGCCTTACAGTTTCAGAGAAGATGATTTCTTCAAGATTTTCCTATGAAAAACTGATAAGCCCTGGGGCGGGCCATTTTTGTCCTGGGGGTCATAATTTGTACAATCTTAGTAGAGGACCATTAGATGATGCTACATACCAAATACCAAAAGTCTATTCCTAATATTTTCAGAGAAGAAGATTTTTAAAGATTTTCCTATGAAAAACTGATAAGCCCTGGGGTGGGGCCATTTTTGGCCCAGGGGTCATAATTTGAACAATAGTAGTAGAGGACCATTAGATGATGCTACATACCAAATATCAAAGGTCTATGCCTTACATTTTCAGAGAAGAAGATTTTTAAAGATTTTCCTATGAAAAACTGATAAGCCCCGGGGTGGGGCCATTTTTGGCCCAGGGTCATAATTTGAACAATCTCAGTAGAGGACCATTAGATCATGCTACATACCAAATATCAAAGGTCTATGCCTTACAGTTTCAGAGAAGAAGATTTTTAAAGATTTTCCTATGAAAAACTGATAAGCCCTGGGGCGGGGCCATTTTTGTCCTGGGGGTCATAATTTGAACAATCTTAGTAGAGGACCATTAGATGATGCTCCATACCAAATACCAAAGGTCTATGCCTTACATTTTCAGAGAAGAAGATTTTTAAAGATTTTCCAATGAAAAACTGATAAGCCCTGGGGCGGGGCCATTTTTGGCCCAGGGGTCATAATTTGAACAATCTTAGTAGAGGACCATTAGATGATGCTACATACCAAATACCAAAGGTCTATGCCTTACATTTTCAGAGAAGAAGATTTTTAAAGATTTTCCTATGAAAAACTGATAAGCCCCGGGGCGGGGCCATTTTTGGCCCAGGGGTCATAATTTGAACAATCTTAGTAGAGGACCATTAGATGATGCTACATACCAAATATCAAAGGTCTATGCCTTACAGTTTCAGAGAAGAAGATTTTTAAAGATTTTCCTATGAAAAACTGATAAGCCCCGGGGCGGGGCCATATTTGGCCCAGGGGTCATAATTTGAACAATCTTAGTAGAGGACCATTAGATCATGCTACATACCAAATATCAAAGGTCTATGCCTTACAGTTTCAGAGAAGATGATTTCTTCAAGATTTTCCTATGAAAAACTGATAAGCCCCGGGGCGGGGCCATTTTTGGCCCAGGGGTCATAATTTGAACAATCTTAGTAGAGGACCATTAGATGATGCTACATACCAAATACCAAAGGTCTATGCCTTACAGTTTCAGAGAAGAAGATTTTTAAAGATTTTCCTATGAAAAATTGATAAGCCCCGGGGCGGGGCCATTTTTGGCCCAGGGGTCATAATTTGAACAATCTTAGTAGAGGACCATTAGATAATGCTACATACCAAATATCAAAGGTCTATGCCTTACAGTTTCAGAGAAGAAGATTTTTAAAGATTTTCCTATGAAAAACTGATAAGCCCTGGGGCGGGGCCATTTTTGGCCCGGGGGACATAATTTGAACAATCTTTGTAGAGGACCATTACATCATACTACATACCAAATATCAAAGCTCTTGGCTTTGTAGTTCCAGAGAAGAAGATGTTTAAGTAAATTGTTGACGCCCGCACGTACGCACGACGCACAACGCACATACGCACGACGACGGACGCCGGACATAGGATCATCCCAATAGCTCACCTTGGCACTTTGTGCCAGGTGAGCTAAAAATGTTATTCACATTAATTATGATAGTTATATATTCTCCATCGAATAAAGTTTGGAGAAAGTAATTAGGCGTTTAAACTGCCTACTTTCCATCCACTATTACCAAATTTGTCTCTTAGGTTTATAATCTGATTTTAGATGTATTTTGAACAAACATTTAAATTATTTAGCCAGATTAACAGATTACTTTAATATATGCACAGCTGCACATATAGATGCGATATCGTAGCTGTAAGACTGATAATGACTAGCGTCCAGTTTACTATTTAGGAATAGAGCTACGTTATCGTATCTACTGCACATAATACTTGCAAAAGGGTGTTGCAGTATAGATAGACTAGAGTATAAGCAGTTTAACCCTTTCCCTATTCTAAGTTTAGTACAAATTTCAATACCTATTGACAAATACGTAGTTAATAAAAAATATGGATGGTGGAACATTGTAGACATTTTAGACAGCAAAGAAACAGATCTATCACATTCTATTAGCAAACAGATCAGACCCTGATCAGACGGCTCCACAAGGAGCCATCTGATCTGGATCTACTCTGTTTGCAAATGCGTGAAAACGCGTTAATATGAGGCAAAGGTTAATCTATTTCTAGATACAATTGTATGGATATGCATCTTTTCAGAAATATTTGCTGCTGTAAGTAAAACACATAATGATAATTATACTGATACATGTATACATCTACACTAATAGCGTATTTCTGTATTTACTTCGTGATATTATTAATAATTTCTAATTACTTTACAAAAGCTCCGTGGTGTTTAATAGCATGGTCTACAGTGTCTCAAAATATTGTCCAACAAGTACGAAATGTCCGTGGTCCGAAGCGTTCCTAATTCGTGTAGAATCAATTTTATACGTGTAGAAAGTATATAACAATTTAAGTTTTCGTATGGAATTTCTGAAACAAATTAATGGAAACAACGGTTCTGAACAAACCTCATTGTGGTCCTCCACTACAACAATAGGGAGTGTTTTGTATTTTTTCAGTTTTTCAGTCATACTCTTGCAGTGTCTATTCTTACGGTACGGGTGGTGACCAGACGTTTCGCCCACTAACCAGTTCGCGCCTTGGACGTTTCGCCCCCAGGACGTTTTGTACCTGGTCGTTTCGCTCCCATGGTCGTTTCGCTCCCATGGTCGTTTCGCCCACTATATATAATATGTTAGATTAGGCTAGTTTTAATATGTGAAAAAATTAATGGGATTTATTGAGAATGTTCATATATGAGCTATTTTGGTTAGATGACAAGTTCTTATAACCTAGCTTCTGGGAATAACCCTTTCCCTGTTGTATAATTTATCAAAAGTTCAACACCTCAAAGATACATATCTTAAAATAATCTTCATTATGGATTATGTACAATGGAATTTTTCAACCATTAGAAACCAGAGAATCAAATCTACAAAAGTCTAAATGCAAACATTGCAGACCCAGATCAGAGAAGATACTACCAGCCGTCTGGTCTGGATCTATATATGCTGTTTGCTAAACATCAATACCATTATTTAAATCTATTTTAGTGTAGCTAGCACTGCATTTGATTTGGATCAATTTCAATCCGAATTATACATATCGCAGATCTAACATGTTTAAGGGTGGCATTTGATTTGGATCTAAACTAGTTTAAAGTTTTCGCACATCTAGATAAAAATTGAATACTGTTTAATTTGAACCATTTTGATATTAGCGTGACACGTACTGTTTAGAGTGCGGCATTTGATTTGGATCTATTTGATTGAATTGGATCCAGATCCGAATTATACATACAAAGTAACAAGCAAAATAATGGTATTTGATTTGGTTCCAAACTATTCTCTAAACATATGGAGCCTGTTTAAGAGTTTTCCAAGCCCAAATTTCAAACTGTTTGATTGTTACATTTTTGCTTGGACATGACAGCTTGTGATTATCTCAGGCTGTTAACAAACTATGTGACACGTGTAACTCTTAATTAATGTAAAGAGTATATATTCAGGAGTTACAGAAAGGAAGTTATACACTTGTACTGACACTGCTATTCCAAAATGTATGCTTTATTTGGTGACAGCTATATCACGCACTTGTGGCGGTTCGAAGGGAAACAACAACGTCTGCACAAATTCAATGAAGAAGTTCATAACCCAACAATGCGTTATGTCATTAATGCTATAAACGAGAGTGTGAAATTTGCTTCCTTTGATTGAACTTATATAATTGCAATATACATACAAACATAACCCTTTTCCTCCGTAAATACGCCTTTGCGATCACTTTATTGCCTTTCTTCTCAAGATTGGAACTGGTACAAGTTCCACTACTTCCGATTCGATCAAGATTTTTGAGAAACCATTGAACGAATGTCAAACGGTTTGGATCCTGATGAGATGTCGGGTTACTCGGTGAGTCATCTGGACCCAAGCTGTTTGCGGGATAGGAGTTAAGTGTACATGGAAAAGAACCCCTTCCCTGCATCACCGGTAGTTCAGATATGATTAACACTTTCCCTTTTGAATATATACAATATATAATGGTTATATACAAGTTATATAGTTAACTTCAAGTAATTTTTTCAATACATGGTATAAAAATTGGAAACATCCCTCCTGCTTTACCGGGACCAGCAATAACTTCTTTTTAAAAAGAAGATATTGGTGCTTGTTTTTTAATCAAACATGGCATACCCTGATCAGTCGGTTCCTACATGAGCCGTCTCATATGGGTCTACTATGTTAGTGTAATAAATAATGACGCCATCCGGCATCCGTAGTCTTCAGATTTTTTCAAGTATAATTCACAAACTCAGAAGCAAACAGAGCGGGCTCTAAACAGTCGGCTCCAAAATGAGCCGTCTGATCTGGTTCTACTATGTTATTGAAATAAATGACGTCACCATTAACTAGATTTCATTCATCACGTAAATTGTTGGTAATTTACAAACTCGGAAGCAAACAGAACATACCTGATCAGTCGGCTCCTACAGGAGCTGCATGATCTGGATCTAATATGTTATACCTAAGAATTGATTATTACCATTAAATATTTTTCATCCATCGCATAAAGTGATTTAATTGCAGAAAATTTTGAAAAAGTTGAAAGCATACAGAGCAGACCCTCATCGGTAAGATAGGATTTTCGCACCCGTTATAGTCCATAACGAAAAATAAAAGGATACGTTACATTTAATAAAAACCTTTAACGTGTTTCGGAAATCTGATTTCATATATACCAGTTTTGTAATGGGGGGGGGGGGGGGGGGGACGACCAGGGTATGGGGGGCGAAACGACCAGGACCCCAATTGGGAGCGAAACGACCAGGTGCGAAACGTAAAGGTGCGAAACATCCCGGTGGGCGAAACGACTGGTAACCGTACGGGTCATCTAGCGGTTGAGGCTATTCTTACGCTGTAGGTCTATAAATACGCATTGGATAAATTGGAACGCAATGGAAACAAATAGGCAGTGGACATGTTAGAAATTTCTGGTTTTTTTCCCAGCTATATGCTTTAAGGCAATTTCATTTTAATTAGGCCAAATACAACACGATTTGTCAATAGATAGCCGTAAAATCGTGCATTTAAATTTTACTGAACAAGAGGGCCATGATGGCCCTGATCAATATCGCTATCAAGACAATCAGAGGAGAACATTTTCAAAGTTTTCACTGTTTCTATAGAAAACTGGACAACCCTGTGGCGAGCCTTTATTTGAACCCTGGGGCATAATTCATATACGGTCTCCTACAGAAAACTGGCCACCCGGATATTGGGGGCAATTTTGACCATAGGGACATAATTTATATAGCTTTTGTAGAAGACCTGAAGTTGATGCTATATATGACAATTATGAAAGCTGAGAACCTTCCAGTTTTTGAGAGGAACCTTTTCAAAGTTTTCACTTCATGTACATATATACGTTTCACTTGAAAACTGGCCACCCCTGGGGCGGGGCCAATTTTGACCAAAGGGGCATAATTTATATAACTTTTGTAAAAAAAAAAAAAGGCTGAAGTTGATGCTGTGTGCCAAATATGAAAGCTGACAACCTTCCAGTTTCATCAGAGAAGCGTTTCAAAGTTTTCACTACAGTTACATACGTTTATGTAGAAAACTGGCCCCATGGGGCGGGGCCAATTTGGATCCCAGGGGCATAATTTATATAACACATTTTTGAAGAGAACTTGAACATGATGATATGTACAAAATATGAATGATGAGAACCTTCCAGTTTCAGAGAAGAAGATTGTCAGTTTTCACAATATGTTTATGTAGAAAACTGGCCCCATGGGGAGGGGCCAATTTTGACCCCAAGGGCATAATTTATACAACTTTTGTAGAGGACCTGAACATGATGCTATGTGCAAATATGAATGCTGAGAACCTTCCAGTTTCAGAGGGGAATATTGTCAAAGTTTCACTATTTGTTTCTATTGACCTGAACATGATGTTATGTGTCAAATATGTTTCAGAGGAGAAGAGTTTCAACTATGTTTTTATATATAAAAAAAAAAACAGACACCTCTCGGGCGGGGCCAATTTTGACCCCCAGGGACATAATTTATATAACTTTTTAGAGGACCTGAACATGACGCAATGTGTCAAAGATGAAAGGTTCAATTTGTTGACGACAGTCTGACGACGCATGACGACGGACATCTGGTGATCACAAAAGTTAACCCTGAGCACTTTGTGCTCCAGATGAAGATGGTGAGCTAAAAATGTCCATGTGCCATTGGCGAAATTAAGATTTATTTACTTAAAACAATCACAAGGGCCATGATGGCCCTATATTGCTCATATGTAAATTGCAATAATTGATATCAACGTGATTTTAACAATTTTGATAAAGGGTCGCCAGGACACTATTCCTACCAAATGCTATTCAAACTGGACCATTTGTTTTGGAGAAGAAATTTTTAGAAGGTTTGTAATACCTTCTGATCCTTCGAGATCATGAATTTAAGTACTTCTTGTTCTGAAAATTGAACACCGATTAAGCCGGTGCTAGGGGACGTGAGCATTGTTGCACATTCAATTACTGCTCATGAACAGACTCAATAAAACCGAGTCTGCAATTTTCTCTTTTTGTGTTGCAATTTTTGCTCTCGGGGGATCACCACCCTTCAGAATTTATAATCTTCACAACAGCAGGTATTAATTGCTTGTGTGGCGGCCATAAAACGTCGCCCCGTACTTCCTTCTCAGTGTTGTTATACCTTCTGATCCTTCGAGATCATGAATTTCAGTACTTCTTGTTCTGAAAATTGAATACCGCTTAAGCCGAATCTAGGGGGCGTGAGCATTGTTGCACATTCAATTACTGCTCATGAACAGACTCAATAAAACCGAGTCTGCAATTTTCTCTTTTTGTGTTGCAATTTTTGCTTTCGGGGGATCACCAGCCTTCAGAATTTCTATACATGTATAGTAATATAAGGAAATCTAGCCCCGCACCTGACGACCATGTTTTTTCAGATATCAACACAATTTTAACAATTTTGATAAAGGGTCACTAAGTGACTATTCATACATAATATACGCCTGCTGATAACAACACGATTTTAAAAAAAATGATAAAGGTAAACCAGATGACTACTCATACCAAATACCAATCAAATTTGACCACCAATTTTTTTAAAAGAAGATTTTTAAAGATTTTCTATATGGTTATATTAGGAAATCTAGTCCCGCTCCTGGTGGGCATGTTTTTTAGATATCAACATGACTTGACAAAATTTAGAAGTTAAGACCCCTAAAAGTCTGCCTCCGGCTATGTTTCTTTTGATGTAAGATGATAAAGAAATATATCGAAAAACTGTGACACACATCCCTCACTGAGGAAATGCTTTTTCAATATGCCGAAACCTGTAATTCGGACGCCAATTACAGAAGTTATACTTTTTGAAAAAGCCGTTGAACTCCTTTAACTTTACATTTGTCAAAAACATGAAACAAGAGGGACATGATGGCCCTGATATTGCTCACCAGACAATCAAAGGATATTTTCAATCTTTACAATATGTTTATATAGAAAACTGGCCACCAATGGGGAGGGGCCAATTTGGACCCTAGGGGCATAATTTATATATCTTTTGAAGAGAACCTGAACATAATGCTATGTGCCAAATTTGAAACCTGAGAACCTTCCAATTTTAGAGAAGATTTTCAAAAATTCCGCTAAATATGTTTCTAAAGAAAAATCACTACCCCTGTGGTGGGGCCAATTTTGATCCCAGGGGAATAATTTATATACATTTTGTAGAGGACCTGAACATGGTGCTATTTGCCAAATATGAAAAACGAGAATCTTCCCGTGTCAGATAAGAAGAATCACAAGGTTTTCACTATATATTTGTCTATAGAAAACTGGCAAACCCTTGGGCGGGGCCAATTTTGACCACAGGGACATAATTTATATAACTTTTGTAGAGGACCTGAACATGATGCTATGTGCCAAATATGAACGTTGAGAACCTTCTATTGTCAGAGGAGAAGATTTTCAAAGTTTTCACTATATGTTGAAATCTATGAAAACAGGCCTAGCTACCCTGGGACGGGGTCAAATTTGATCACAGGGACATACTTTATATAGCTTCTGTAGAGGACATACATATGATGTTAACTATGTACCAAAGATGAAAGCTGAGAACCCTGTAGATTTAGAGTAGAAGATTTTTAAAAGTTCAAACTGTTGACGTCGGACACCGGACGGTGCACACCGATGGACGTCGTACATCAGGCGATCACAAAAACTCACCCTGATGACTTTGTACTCTGGTGAGGTAAAAATGCAGATTTTATTGCCAGTTTGCCATCAATCACTCATTAGAAAGCTTAAATCTAGCCACGTGACCTACATACGTAGAGGCAACTGAGAGGGGAATACGGCTAAATAACCGTCTATTGCTTTATCATGCGCGTGCCCTAATTATCAGTTCCCACCTAGGTGCCCCTGATAAGCCCTTCTGCGTAAATGGCTGACTGGTTAAGTTTGTGAAAGCTTGATGGCAATAATGCAAAAGAGGTTTACAAGACTTTTGTGATACATTTCGTGTTATTTCATTAATGCAATGCATACAAGAGAAGAGACTAGTAGTTATTCATATATAAATTAATTCAGGAGGGCCATGCATTGCCCTTAATCTCTCACCTGGTTACCACAGATTTATGTATACAATGAATTCCCATGTAAGAAAGGTTAGCACCAGGTTGGGGTCAACATGAAAGAAAGGGGCGTATTTTTATCTATCTTGATAGTGGACTATGAGCACATACTACAGTACAGCAAGTATGAAGAATCTATATACACGTAGACCTTTTTAATCTAGAGAAATTTGTTGAAAGGTTTTCCTATATATTTCAATGTAAGCAAGGTAAAGTATTACAAGGCAATACAGTCCCCGATAGCAACCCCAAAACAAATTTAAGAGACATCCTTCTATTCTGCTCTTTATACATATAATGAAGTTTCACTCCAATAACATTAAGAGGATTGACAGAAGGATAGACCGATTGAAGGACAGTACAATCCTATAGTGATAGCCCCATCTAGTCATAATTTGAGCAAGCTTGATGCTACATGTATGCCTAATATGAAGTCCCTAAGCCTTATGGTTCTGGTGAAGTAGATTTTAAAAGATTTTCCTATATATGTCAGTGAAACAAGGGGGCCAAGATGGCCCTTAATCGCTCACCTGATTACCATAGATTTGAGATTATAGCTTGTAAGTGTCAGGATGGTACCAATATTGATCTAAGGGAACAATGTTATACTGGATCATGAGCAGTGGTTCTGGAGAGCAAGATTTTCAAAGATTTAGACTATAGATTTTATCAAGACCATCATTCTGACCAATGAAAATTGGGCTAAAAAGGTGACCCCTAGAGTGTTCTAAGATTTGATGTAGTGACCTACTTTTTTTTATCCCGCCCCGACCATGACCAAACTCAACCTTGCTATCATAAAGACAAACATTCGGAGCAGGTTTTGAGGAAGATTGGGCTAAAAAGAGGGCCAGAATGGCCCTGAGGCGATCACCTGACAATCAGAGGAGAAGATTTGCAAAGTTTTCACTATATATTTCTATAGAAAACTAGCCTGACCTGGGGCGGGGCTAATTTTGACCCAGGAGGCATAATTAATATAACTTTTATAGAGTACCTGAACATGATGTTCTATGCAATATGAAAGCTGAGAAACTTCTGGTTTCAGAGGAGAAGATTTTCAAAGATTTCACTATTTGTTTCTATTTAAAACTGCCCACCCCTGGGGAGGGGCCAATTTTGACCCTGATGCTATGTGCCAAATATGAAAGCTGAAAACCTTCAACTTTAAGAAGATGTTTGTTTCTATTGAAAACTGCCCAGCCCTGGGGCGGGGCCAATTTTGACCCCAGGGCCATAATTTATATAACTTTTGTAGTAGACCTGAACATGATGTTCTGTGCAATATCAAAGCTGAGAGCCACCCAGTTTCAGCGAAGATTTTCAAAGATTTCACTATTTGTTTCTATTTAAAATTCCCCACCCCTGGGGAGGGTACAATTTTGACCCTGGGGCCATACTTTATATAAATTTTGTAGAAGACCTGAACATGATGCTCTGTCCCAAATATGAAAGCTGAGAGCCTTCCAGTTTCAGAGAAGATTTTCAAAGATTTCACTATTTGTTTCTATTGAAAACTGCCCAACCCTGGGGCGGGGCCAATTTTGACCCTAGGGCCATACTTTATATAACTTTTGCATAGGACCTGCACATGATGCTAAGTGCCAAATATGAAAGCTGAGAACCTTCTGGTTTCGGAGGAGAAGATTGTATTATGTGTTTCTATTGAAAACAAGGCAGCCTTGGGGCGGGGCCAATTTTGACCCCAGGGCCATAATTTATATAACTTATGTAGAGGACATGAACATGATGCTCTATGCCAAATATGAAAGCTGAGAGACTTCCAGTTTAAGAGAAGAAGATTTTCAAAGATTTCACTATTTGTTTCTATTTAAAACTGCCCACCCCTGGGGCGGGGCCAATTTTGACCACAGGGTCATAGTTTATATAACTTTTGTAGAGGACCTGAACATGATGCTATGTGCCAAATATCAAAGCTGAGAACCTTCTGGTTTAAGAGGAGAATATTTTTAAACATTTTACTACAGTATATGTTTCTATTGAAAACAAGGCACCTCTGGGGCGGGGCCAATTTTGACCCCAGGGCATAATTTATATAACTTTTGTAGAGGACCTAAACATGATACTATGTTCCAAAATATGAAAGATGAGAACCCTGTAGATTCAGAGGAGAAGATTTTTAAAGGTTCAAATTGTTGACGACGGACAACGAACGACAAAAGACGGACGATGCACACCGACGGACGACGGGCGATCACAATAGCTCACCCTCAGCACAAAGTGCTCTGGTGAGCTAAAAATGTGATCGCTGGAGTGTTTATAAGATTTTTCTGAGATATGACACAGTGACCTACTTTTTGGACCCACTTAAATCACTTCCAAACTCATCCAAGATTTTATCAGGAAAATCATTCTCAGTTTTATAAAGACTTGGCTAGCATGTTCTCAAGGTTTTCTTACCATTTGACCTAGTTTTTGACCCCAGGTGACCGGTTTCAAACTCGTTCAATATTTTATAAAGACAATCATTCTAATTAAGTTTCTAGTAGTATTGAACAAAAACGTGACCTCTAGAGTGTTCACAAGGTGTTTTACTATTTGACCTGGTGACCTAGTTTTTGACTCCACGTGACCCACTTTCAAACTCATCTAAGAGTTTATCAGGACGATCACTATGTTTCATGAAGACTGGACAAAAAATGAGACCACTAGATTGTTCACAATGTTTTTCTACTGTTTGACCTAGTGACGGATTTTTTTACCCCAAATTATCCACTTTCATACTCGTCCGAGATTTTATCAAAGTAGAAAAATGAGTCATGCAGGAAACACCACATACAGAACAAACACTCGCCCGAACAGCAACACAAGGAAACAGCAAATGTACATAGGTAGAAAAAACAACAAGAGACGCACAAAGACAAAACAAACATACAATAGGAGGAAGATGGAAGTACCGCCTTGGAACGGTCAGTGACAAAAGTCACTAGGGGGTTAAACCGGTTTATGCACTTTCATGAAGATTGGGCTGAAAATATTTACAAGCCTTTTCTGCTAGTTGACCTGTTGACTTAGGTTTTTTAACCCACCTGACCCACTTTCGAACTTGTCCCAGATTTTATCAGGACAATCATTCTAACAAAGTTTCATGAAGATCGGGCTGAAAATGTTACCTCTAAATTGTTCACAAGATTTTCCTACTATATTACCTAAGATAGGGCTGAAAATGTGACCTCTAAATTGTTCACAAGGTTTTCCTACAATATTACTTAAAGTCCCATATCTCTGAAGAAAATCATGGAACAGGAACAGGAATAAGACATGCACGACTGGGCATAGTGCTGATCAATTATTTTATGTTTCATAAAAATTCTACCAAAAATTTGGGGAAAACATGCGGACAAAGATTTTCCATGTAAAAATTCAAAGTCCCATAACTCTGCAGAAACCCATCAAACAGGAACAGGAATAAGATGTGCACAACTAGGGATAATGCTGATCAGTCCTATAAATTTAATCAATATCCAATTAAAGGTTTTGGAAAAACAATGCGGATCAAATTTTCTTTGTAAAATTTCAAAGTCCCATAACTGCAGAAAATTTGGGGGCAATAACTCCAATAATATTAAAGCCAGAGTTATGGAACTCGTATATGACACTTATTTCCATCATGGTCTTTCCATAAATGAAATGTCATCCCAATAGCATCAGTAGAACTCCAAAAATGTTGAAGACAGAGTTATGGCCCTTGTAAATAACACTTCCTCTCATCATGCTCTTTCCATGTATAAAGTTTCAACCAAATGGCATGAGCAATACAGGAGTTATATTCCGGACCAGAAAGTGTGAAAAATAAAAACATTTGATCTTGAATTGTGACCTTGACCTTGAATTGTGACCTTGACATTTGACCCATGTGCCTAAATCCTGCTGTCTTCATATCAGTTTATTAAGGAGAACATTTGTGCTACAGCATTTTAGAATCCTTCAAAGGGTCATAGATGTGGAGCAGACATGAAAAATAAGACTAAAACCATTTGACCTTGTGGGATGCAGTGGTCTAGTGGTAACAGGCATGACTATCAGTCCGGAGGTCCGGAGTTCAAATCCCGGAAATTTCAGAGATGCTTTTCAGTGTCTCCCACCCGCACCTCCTCTCAACCCAGGGGTTAAATGGGTACCTGTTAAGGTCACTAGCCGGTACTGTGGCTGCATGATTGCGCCATATGTCCATATGTTGGCAGTGCTCAATATAGTAGGCGATTGACTCAATGACCAGGGGAGTATATGTACAGTCGGCTGAGCGGTCATTCAGACTGAATGTAGACTATAAATAGGTACTTTTTTTACCTTGAATTGTAACCTTGACCTTTAATCAATGTGCCTGAATCCTGCTGTCTGCATATCGGCTTGTTATGGAGTATATTTGTGCCACAGCATTTTTAAATCCTCCCAAATGTTTAAGAGATATGGAGCAGACACAAAGGTTAGGGCTAAATTATCTGACCCTGAATTGTGACCTTGACCCTTGACACACATGCCTGGATCGAATGTTCTGCACATTGTCTTGTTGAGATGAGCATTTGTGCTAAAGCATTTTGAAATCCTTCCATATTTGTGAGAGATACGGAGCGGACACGAGTGTGACAAACAGAGACAGACAATTCGTGAGAGATATGGAGTGGACACGAGTGTAACAGGCAAACCCAGACAGACAGGTGAACGGAAGGACAGCTCGACCAAAACAATATGCCCCCCCCCCAATATAAGTTAGTTCTGCCCCCTGGCATTCATGTTTTTTGAGATAAAAACAAGAGTTTAACAAACTTGATAATGGGTCACCTAAGAAAGATTTTTCCCAAATTATTCTGAAATATGACCAGTGTTTTTTCAGAAGATTTTTCATTTGGTTGTCATGGCAACCAGGTCTCAATGGAATTGAACCATTTGAATAATTTTGGAAGAGGACCATGCATCTATGGGTTATTCTGACCATTTTTTGTCAATTTCCTTTCAGTAGTTTCAGATGATACATGTTTAAGTAAATTGTTGACGACACATAACGCACATACACAAGACTAACAAGGACGGACAAATGATTATCCCAATAGCTAACCTTAATTGGCACTTTGTGCCAGGTGAGTTAAAAATGATTTTTTGCAATTCTTGCCTTCTATGGAACCTTAAACTGATTAATTGCAAATAAGTAAAGGTAGCACTGTAGATCAGTGACATCATTTGCAAACTGATTTAATTAGTCAATACTGATTAAAGCTTTAAAACATTTGCGAAGTAACGATTATCATGTGCAAACAAATAAATAACCCATTACCTCACAGGCTATTTTAGACACCTCTTTGAATAAACCTACTGAAAAGGAGCATTAACTAGAGAAAAGGAAAAGTTGTTAAGAATTGTGTAGTTTTGAAACCATTGCGATAAATAGAGCATTTGCTATGGGAGCAAATGCTCTATTTATCACAATGGTTTCATAAAGTTACTTTTACAGAGTCATCAAAAGTCGTCAATATGAGGGAATAGGTTAATATATTTAATAAGAACAACCCATATCAAATAATAACATCTTTATTGAATGTGATGCTGTATCTCATCATAATTACAATTAAAACAATTAGAACTTTTACATGCTATTTTTTGCAACTGTCTTGAGTATGGCTTGCACTCTTGAGTATGGCTTGCACCCCCTGGTGAAACTGAGTGAACAATTATAACAGAGCAACAGGTAAAGACCATGGCCGGTGCATACTCAAATACTAAAATCGCCATTTCTCCACCAAACCCTATACTGTGACTACTCTTTAGAATCGTCTTGAAGAGATGGTCACTGTAGTATAAGGTTTGGTGGAGAAATGGCGATCTATTCTGGAAAATGTTTAACCCTTTCTCTCATATTGACGACTTTTGACGACTCTGTAAAAGTCAGAAACCATTGTGATAAATAGAGCATTTGCTCCTATAGGAGCAAATGCTCTATTTATCACAATGGTATCAAATTACAAAATTCAAAATTTTTCCTTATCTCTAATTAATGCTCCTTTTCGGTAGATTAATTCAAAGAGGTTGTATCTAAAAATAGCCTATGAGGTAATGGGTTAAATTTATGCATCTTATCTGGACCTCTGATGTAGTATATACATGTAATATGAACATTTTCTACGCTGTACTCTATATATCATACTGACTGTCATTCAATATGAATACCTGCACTACTTGTCTCCAATTCCCATTTCTGAGCATACCGTAAAACCTCTCTATAAAGGACACTAAATTGTGTTAACTCTTTCCTCCAATAATACGCCTTTCTATGCCTCTGTAAAAATCCCCTGTTGAAACCATTGTGATAAATAGAGCACTTGTTCCTATAGGAGCAAAATGCTCCATTTACCACAATGGTTTCAAACTACAAAATTTTAAAAGTTTCCTTTTTCTCTAGTTAATGCTCCTTCTCGTTAGATTTATTCAAAGTGGTTGGATTTATAAAAATAATCTATGAGGGAATGGATTAATTAGTTGGTGCTTAGGGCAGGTGGCTGCTTAAAGCAAGGTGAAGGTAAAAGAAAACTCTCCTATAGGAGCGTTTTGTTTTACTTTCACCTTTCTTTAAACAATCACCTGTCTTTTAAACATTTAATTAATTTAGTTTCCGTTATAGAGGTTTTACTGTATACCTTTCATTGCTTAGAATTATAAAATTATCATTTATGTACATGTAATTTACATTTTCATATACGGAGTAACATTACATTTCAAAGGGAAACATATATCACTCTTTAGAATACCATTACCATTTATATACATGTATCATACATTTTCAAATTACATATTATCTTTTATTTCACTAACTTAGTGATGTCCATAATAAGAGATGATGGAAAACAATATTGGTAATTAATGCAACTTAGTCTTTAAAGAGGAAGTCCCTACACGGAACGCATATTTTCAATAATATCAAAAACTTGATATTTTTATTCTCAATCATTTTTAAGAAGATTGTCTATTTGAACTTATCACAAACAAGAAATATCTTTAAAAAAGATATTCAGCAGCATTGAAATATTGACATAATGTACAAAATAATAATTGTATTAAATCTCTGCCATATTAAATTCAATGTTTGGCGATTTTATAGAACAGGGAACTAGATTTATGAACGGTTGCTAATTATTATACTAGCAGATAGGCGTGCAATGGATATTACTTAAACAGGCAGATCTACTATTTCAATCTACATACTTAATGGTTGTGTCTTTTTGTCAGTGCATTCAGAGGAGAGGCTATTTAAATATACTGCAATGAGTTGGAGCCTTGGTCTGTCTGCATAGTTTGTTTAATTATAACCATGAGGTGATAAGAATGATAACTGGTTTGGAACTGGTATAAATTGTGGCACAAGTTTGTTGGTATTTTGATAATTATTATTTATTTATTAATAATAATTATAACATTATTTATTTGTGAGAATTTATCACAGGTATCTTTAATGGATTTTGACACTATTATTAAAGAGATTTTATTTGTACCTTTTTCATTCAAATCTTAAATGATGAAGCAAAGACCTATGATAACATGTTATAGGTCTTTGGATGGAGATGATGAAAATAGTAATGTTGATGTTATTTGAAATGATGATGATGGTGATGATAATGCCTAAAACCTATCTTTTGGAAAGGCTATTTAACCCTTTAAATGCTAGTAACGCTTATATGCGCGACTTAAAATAAGTATACCTATATAGAGTACACTATTGAGTACACTGGTCCTACGCTATGTAGACCCAGATCTATTTTGGCTGGTCAAACCGTCCACACTTCATGAAACGGCCCCACAAAAAGATAGATTTACCTCCAAAAAGAGAGTATTCAAACTTTTAAATACGGTGAGGTGGTAGCGTATGTTGAGCGAAGCATGTCAACGGCAATACAGTAAAAACCTCTGCTTAAAGCAATGTGAAAGCAAAACATAAATCTCCTTTAGGAACTGCGGATCCGCGGAAAATTCTCACCCCTGCAAAAATATTGATACCAGAGTTATGGCCCTTGTGCATGACTCTTACTTTCATCATGCCCTTTCCATAAATAAAATGTCATTCCAATAGCATCAGTCAAACAGGAGTTATTGATCAGCTAAAAATGTAACAAAGGGCAATAGCTCCAAATGTATTGAAGCAAGAGTTATTGCCCTTGTTCATGACACTTTCTCTCATCATGCTCTCTCCATGCATGAAGTTTCAATACGATGGCAAGAGCCATGTAGGAGTTATCGTCCGGACAAGAAAGCGTTAAACAAATGTACAAGGGGCAATAACTCTAAATTTATTGAAGCCCAAGTTAAGGATCTTATGCTTGGCACTTTCTCTTATTATGATCTTTCCATGTATGAAGTTTCACTCCAATGGCATGTGCCATATAGGAGTTGTCGTCCGGACAAAAAAATTGTGACTTTTTTTTTTACAAAGGGCAATAACTCCTATATTAGTGAAGCCAGAGTTATGAACCTTGTGCATGACACTTCCTCTCGTCATGATCTTTCCATATATGAAGTTTCAATCCAATGGCATGAGCCATATAGGAGTTATAGTCCGGACAAAAAAGTGTGATTTTTTTTACAAGGGGCTCCTATATTAGTGAAGCTAGAGTTATGAACCTTGTGCATTACACTTCCTCTCATTATGCTCTTTCCATATATGAAGTTTCAATCCAATGGCATGAGTCATATAGGAGTTATCGTTTGGACAAAAAGTGTGACAGACGAACGGACAGACAGACAGAAAACTCTCACGAAAACAATATGTCTCCCCAATATTAATATGGGGGGAGACATAATTATTCCATTACAGTTTTTCTTAGGTCAGACTATAATCAGAATCTGTACCAGTAGAATTGTAGATTGTCCTTAAGATGTATTAGGATCAGAGTCTGTCCTAGGAGTAGGAGAGATTGCGATTGCAATCTGTCCAAGGAGAATCGACGCATGTCCTGAATCGCTATTTCGAATGTGACTTGGTGGCATGTATTCTTGACAGTCTATGGGAAAATTCAGTCTATAAATTCTGTTTTAATTGTATTACTAGGACCACTTGATTGACTACAGCAACAGAGAGTTAAAACTAGAACTACCATTAAGGTGATAAATACCCCAACTAGCACATTTGACACAGAGATGGTGGTTATAGAAATAAATCACTACAATATCTGCTACAGTTTTGAAAAAACTCCCGAAAACCTGAAGTTTCCTAAAACAATTCTCAAAAGTCAAAATGCTGTAATTCCTTTAAAATTCAATGTAGTGTAACAAAATTCATTCTTGATCTGTAACTCATTATTATAAAGCTACATACCAAATATAACATCAATATCTGCAAGGGTTTAGAAAAAAACTCTGGAAAACCTGAATTTACGGAAAATGTCTAAGTAAAAATTACTGTATTTCCGTTAAAAATGGATGAAGTGTAACGAAATTCAAATTGGATCTGTAACTCACTATAATAAAGCCATAAACCAAATATCAGTTCAATATCTGTAAAGGTTTAGAAAACAAGAGGGCCATGATGGCCCTAAATCGCTCACCTGGTTACTATAGACATATGCATACACTGTATTTCTATTTAAAAACTAGAGGTTTTTGTCACAAAAACGGATGTCTCCCCTCTAATAAAAACAATATGTAAAGGGAAATCACTAAAAATGTTATGGTCTTAATGAATGATACTTCCCCTCATAATGCGCTTTCCACACTACATTTTTCAAGAAGAAAATGATAAAAGCTAATAACTCCAAAAATACTGATACCAGATTTATGGTCCTTGTGCATGACACTTACTTTCATCATGCTCTTTCCAAAAATAAAATGTAATTCCAATAGCATCAGTCGAACAGGAGTTATTGATCAGACAAAAAATGTAACAAAGGGCAATAACTCCAAATGTATTGAAGCCAGAATTATGGCCCTTGTTCATGACACTTCTCTCATCATGCTCTTTCCATGTATGAAGTTTCAATACGATGGCAAGACCCATGTAGGAGTTATCGTCCGGACAAGAAAGAATTAAACAAATGTACAAGAGGCAATAACTCTAAATTTATTGAAGCTCGAGTTAATGATCTTATGCATGACACTTTTTCTTATCATGATCATTCCATGTATGAAGTTTCACTCCAATGGCATGTGTCACATAGGAGTAATCATCCAGACAAAAAAATGTGATTTTTTTCAAAGGGTAATAACTATATTAGTGAAGTCAGAGTTATGGACCTTGTGCATGACACTTCCTCTCGTCATGATCTTTCCATATAAGAAGTTTCAATCCAATGGCATGAGCCATATAGGAGTTGTCGTCCGGACAAAAAAGCGTGATTTTTTTACAAGGGGCAATAACTCTTATATTAGTGAAGCCAGAGTTATGGACCTTGTGCATGACACTTCCTCTCATTATGCTCTTTCCATGCATGAAGTTTCAATCAACTGGCATCAGCCATATTGAAGTTATCGTCCGGACAAAAAAGTGTGATTTTTTTACAAGGGGCAATAACTCCTATATTAGTGAAGCCAGAGTTATGGACCTTGTGCATGACACTTCCTCTCATTATGCTCTTTCCATGTATGAAGTTTCAATCAACTGGCATCAGCCATATTGAAGTTATCATCCGGACAAAAAGTGTGATGGACAGACGGACAGACAGACAGACATCTCTCACGAAAACAATATGTCTCCCCCCATATAAATATGGGGGGAGACATAATAAGTAAGCTTCAGATTGGGGCCAATATGAAACCAAGGGCCATACTTTTAGGCGTTGAGTTTCAAATCTGAACAATCTAAATAAAGGAACATTAGATGATGTTTTATATAAGTTTCAAAGTTCCGGGCCTTACATTTTCACAGAAGGAGATTGTAAAGATTTTCCTATGAAAAACTGATAAGCGACGGGCAGGGTCATTTTGGTCCAGGGGTCATAATTTGAACAATCTTTGTAGAGGATCATTAGATAATGTTGCATACCAAATATCAATGGTCTAGGCCTTACGATTTCAGAGAAGATTTTTAAAGATTATCCTATAAACAAGAAGGCCATAATGGCCCTGACATCGCTCACCAGACAATCAGAGGAGAAGATTTTCAAAGTTTTCACATATGTTTCTATTGAAGCTTAACACCCCAGGGCCGGTGCTAATTTTGACCCCATGGACACAATTTATATAACTTTTTTGTAGAGGACCTGAACATGATGCTGAAAGAATGTAGTGAAAGAATAGATAGAGCATAGACAACTGGAACTTGTATTAATTCTTTGGATGCTAGAGGCAGATTCTCCCACCACTAATGACCTATGCCAACCGTTTGGATCCAGATCAGGCCCCACATAATGTGGGGCCTGATCTAATGTCCAAATTGTTTGTAAATGAGACTGAACTTTTGAAAAACTTAGAAAGAAAGTGTGTAGTGGGATTCTCCCACCACTTATGACCTATGCAAACAGTTTGGATCCAGATCAGGGCCAATATAATGTGAGGCCTGATCTGATATCCAAACTGTTTGTCAATGAGACTGAACTTCTAAAAACTTAGAAAGAAGTGTGTAGTTAGGATAACTTATGAATATGCTGCAGACAACAATTTAGTAGATGACAAAATTACCCAGCATGCAAAGAGTTAAGCTGAAATTCACAACAGATATGCTCTATATTGATATCTGGTAGCTTAATGCAGGGCATAGGTATGAAAACAAGAGGGCCAGAATGGCCCTGACATCGCTCACCAGGCAATCAGAGGAGAATATTTTCGGTTTTCACTATATATTTCTATAGAAAACTAGCCACTCTCTGCGGCAAGGCCAATTTTGACCCAAGGGGCATAATTTATACAACTTTTGTAGAGGGCCTGAACATGATGCTATGTGCTGAGAACCTTCCAGTTTCAGAGGAGAATAATGTCACTATATGTTTCTATTGAGAACTGGCCATCCCTGGGACAGGCCCAATTTTGACCCCAGGGGCATAATTTATACAACTCTTGTAGAGAACCTGAACATAATGCTATGTGTCAAATATGAAAGCTGAGAACCTTCCACTTTCAGAGAAGAATATATTCAAAGTTTTACTATATTTATATATTTCTATAGAAAATATGGCATCTCTGGGGCGGGGCCAATTTTGACCCAAGGGGCATAATTTATAAATATAACTTTCGTAGAGGACCTGAACATGATGTTATGTGCCAAGTATTAAAGCTGAGAACATTCCAGTTTCAGAGAAGAAAAGATTTTCAAAGTTTTCACTATATGTTTCTATTGAAAACTGCCCACCCCTGGGGCGGGGTCATTTTTGAACCCAAAGCCATAATTTATATAACTTTTGTAGAGGACCTGAACATGATGCTACGTGTCAAATATGATAGCTGAGAACCTTCCTGTTTCAGAGGAGTAGATTTTCAAAGATTCACTATATGTTTCTATTGAAAACTGCCCACCCCTGGGGCGGAGCCAATTTTGACCCCAGGGTCATAATTTATATAACTTTTGTAGAGGACCTGATCATGATGCTCTGTGCGAAATATGAAAGCTGAGAACCCAGTAGATTCAGAGAAGAAGATTTTCAAAGTTGTCATAATATATTTCTATTGAAAACTGCCCACCCCTGGGGAGGGGCCAATTTTGACCCCAGGGGCATAATTTATCAAACTTTTTTGTAGAGGACCTGAACATGATGCTATGTGCCAAATATGAAAGCTGAGAACCTTCCAGTTTCAGAGAAGAAGATATTCAGTTTTACTATATATTTCAATAGAAATCAAGACAACCCAGGGGCGGGGCCAATTTTGACCTCAGGGGCATAATTTATATAACTTTTGTAGAGGACCTGAACATGATGCTATGTGACAAATATGAAAGCTGAGAAATCTTTAGATACAGAGGAGAAGATTTTCAAGTTTTCACTATATGTTTCTATTGAAAACCGGCCACCCCTGGGGCGGGGCAAATTTTGACCCCAGGGGCATAATTTATTAGAGGACCTGAACATAATGCTTTGTGCGAAATATTAAAGCTGAGACCCTGGAGATTCAGAGGAGAAGATTTTCAAAGTGGTCATTATATGGTCCTATTGAAAACTGCCCACTCCTGTAGAGGACCTACAGATGATGCTATGTGCCAAATATGAAAGCTGAGAACCCTGTAGATTCAAAGGAGAAGATTTTTAAAGGTTCAAATTGTTGACGACTGACGACACACAACGGCCGACGCACGCAGACGGACATCAGGCAATCACAAAAGCTCACCATGAGCACGATGTGCTCTGGTGAGCTAAAAACTGATAAGCCCCGGGGCGGGGCCATTTTGGGTCTGAGGGTCATAATTTTTTGAACAATCTTTGTAGAGGACCAATAGATGATGCTACATACCATATATCAAATGTCTAGGCCTTACGGTTTCAGAGAAGATTTTTAAAGATTTTCCTATGGAAAAACTGATAAGCCCCCGGGGGCGCGGCCATATTTGATCCAGGGGTCATAATTTGAACAATCTTTGTAGAGGACCATTAGATAATGCTACATACCAAATATCAATGATCTAGGCCTTACGGTTTCAGAGAAAAAGATTTTTAAAGATTTTTCTATGAAAAACTGATAAGCCCCGGGGCGGGCCATTTTTGGTCCAGGGGTTATAATTTGAACAAACTTTGTAGAGGACCATTAGATCATATTACCTACTAAATACCAAAGGTCTAGGACTTATGGTTTCAGAGAAGAAGATTTTTAAAGATTTTCCTATGAACAAGAGGGCCAGAATGGCCCTGAAGCGCTCACCAGACAATCAGAGGAGAAGATTTTCGAAGATTTTCAAAGATTTCACTATTTGTTTCTATTTAAAACTGCCCAACTCTGGAGCGGGGCCAATTTTGACCCCAGGCCCATAATTTATATAACTTTTGTAGAGGACCTGAACATGATGCTATGTGCCAAATATGAAAGCTGAGAACATTCTGGTTTCTGAGGAGAAGATTTTCAAAGTTTTACTATTGAAAACAAGGCACCCCTGGTGCGGAGCCAATTTTGACCCCACAGCCATAATTTATATAACTTTTGCAGAGGACCTGAACATGATGCTCTGTGCAAAATATGATAGCTGAGAGACTTCCAGAGAAGAAGATTATCAAAGATTTCACTGTTTTTTTTTCTATTGAAAACTGCCCATACTTTGGGCGGGGCCAATTTTGACCCCAGCGCCATAATATTTATAACTTTTGTTGAGGACCTGAACATGATGCTATGTGCCAAATATGAAAGCTAAGAACCTTCTGGTTTCAGAGGAGAAGATTTTCAAAGTTTTACTGTATGTTTCTATTAAAAACAAGGCAATTGGGGCGGGGCCAATTTTGACCCCAGTGCCATAATTTATATAACTTTTGTAGAGGACTTGAACATGATGCTCTGTGCAAAATATGAAACTTAGAGACTTCCAGTTTAGGAGAAGAAGATTATCAAAGATTTCATTGTTTTTTCTTTCTATTGAAAACTGCCCATAGTTTGGGCGGGGCCAATTTTGAACCCAGAGCCATAATTTATATAACTTTGTAGAGGACCTGAACATGATGCTATGTGCAAAATATTAAAGCTGAGAGACTTCCAGTTTCAGAGAAGATGATTTTCGAAGATTTCAGTATTTGTTTCTACTGAAAACTGTCCACCCCTGGGGCGGGGCCAATTTTGACCCTAGGGCCATAATTAATGTAAGTTTTGTAGAGGACCTGAACATGATGCTATGTGCCAAATATGAAAGCTGAGAACCATCTGGTTTCAGAGGAGAAGATATTCAAAGATTTCACTTTTTGTTTCTATTAAAAACAAGGCACCCCTGGGGATGGGCAAATTTTGACCCCAAGGCCATAATTTATATAACTTTGTATAGGACCTGAAAATGATACCATGTGCAAAAGATAAAAGCTGAGAACCCTGTAGATTCACTCACTCACTCACTCAAATTGTTGGAGACAGACGACGGACGACAGATGACGGACATCAGGCAATCACAAAAGCTCACCCTGTGAGCTAAAACATATCACATACATATATAAGATGTCTCTCCAGTATGTATCCTCTTGTATTCTATTAAAATTGATTTTTGAAAAAATGATTTTTTACATAGAACACACGTATAAGGTCTCTCACCAGTATGTATCCTGGTATGAACCGTTAAGTTGTGTTGCTAGGTAAAAGACTTATCACACAGATCATACTAATAACTAATATAAGATGGATCTTTAGTATGTATCCTCTTATGAGTTACTAGGTTTGCTTTTATAGTAAATGATTTTTCACATACATCACACTTATAAGGTCTCTCTCCAGTATGTTTCCTGGTATGAAAGAGTAATTGGTTCCGAACACTAAATGACTGTTCACACAGATCACACTCAAAAGGTCTCTCTCCAGTATGTATCCTGGTATGAATGAGTAAATGCTGCAGCCCAGTAAATTCCTTTTCACATAGTCCACATTTATAAGGTCTTTCTCCAGAATGTATCCTCTTATGATATTCAAAAGATGTTCTACCAGAAAATGATTTTTCACATATATCACACTTGTAAGGAGTCTCGCCAGTATGTATCCTCTTATGATGTTGTAAAGTTGATTTTACAGAAAATGATTTTTCACATGCATCACACTTATAAGGAGTCTCTCCAGTATGTTTCCTCTTATGCTGTCGTAAAGTTGATTTTAAAGAAAATGATCTTTCACATACATCACACTTATAAGGTCTCTCTTCGGTATGTATCCTCTTATGATATACTAAGCTTGATTTTTTGGTAAATTGTTTTTTACATACATCACACTCATAAGGTCTCTCTCCAGTATGTGTCCTTTTATGACATACTAAGCCTGATCTTTTTGTAAATTGTTTTTCACATACATCACACTTATAAGGTCTCTCCCCAGTATGTATCCTCTTATGACCACGTAAATGTGATTGTGAATAAAACGATTTTTCACATACATCACACTTATAAGGTCTCTCTCCAGTATGTATCCTCTTATGAGATACTAAGCTCCATTTTTTTGTAAATTGTTTTTCACATACATCACACTTATAAGGTCTCTCCCCAGTATGTATCCTCATATGATCTACTAAATATGATGTTTTTGAAAATTGTTTTTCACATACATCACACTTATAAGGTCTCTCTCCAGTATGTATCCTCTTATGACTGTATAAAGATGATTGT
This sequence comes from Azorinus chamasolen, assembly GCA_963576725.1. Lineage (NCBI taxonomy): Eukaryota > Metazoa > Mollusca > Bivalvia > Cardiida > Solecurtidae > Azorinus > Azorinus chamasolen. Next base: position 31,828,405 of record OY755238.1, on the reverse strand, counting down.
GCAGAAAATGATTTTTCACATAAATCACACTTATAAGGTCTCTCTCCAGTATGTGTCCTCTTATGATCTACTAAGCTTGATTTTTTTGAAAATTGTTTTTCACATACATCACAGTTATGAGGTCTCTCCCCAGTATGTATCCTCATATGACCGTTTAAAGATGCTTGTGAAGAAAATGATTTTTCACATACATCACACTTAAAAGGTCTCTCACCAGTATGTAGCCTGGTATGATCTACTAAACTACAATTTTTTGAAAATTGTTTTTCACATACATCACACTTATAAGGTCTCTCTCCAGTATGTAGACTGGTATGATTGAGTGAATGGTGTTGCTGAGTAAAAGACCACATATCACAGTTAAAAGGTTTCTCTCCAGTATGTACCATAGTGTAACATACTATAGAGACTCAATAAGAAAGTGGTCTCTCACACACATCACAGTTATGTGTCCTCGTATGACTGGGTAAATTGCTTTACCAAGTTGATCTAGAATTCTTAAAATACGAAGTCTCTACTTCCACCTATGTTTTCTAACCTGTGAAAGGCAAAAATCACATGCATTGTGAGAATCGTTTCTGAACGACTCGGTACCAAGGAGGCAGCCAACAGAAGACCCTTGATTTTTCCCGACAGATCACCACGTACCACAGTCTATTGCTCCTCTTGGCTTTCAATCCAATTCTGAAATAAGATTATGGTGTAGATAAACAAATATGTCCATAAGCATTGTAAAACACTGTAAGATTTCTTCTACAAACTGCTTACACTATGTGCCAAGAGTGAACTTTTTGTTTGTCCGAGCCATGAAAACAAATGACAACAACAGGGCCAGAATTGGCCTGACATCGCTCCCCAGACAATCAGAGGAGAAGATTTTCAAAGTTTTCACTATATGTTTCTATTGAAAACTGACCACCCCTGGGGTGGTGCCAATTTCGACCCCAGGGGCATAATTTATATAACTTTTGTAGAGGACCTGAACATGATGCTATGTGCCAAATATGAAATCTGAGAACATTCCAGCTTTAGGAGAAGATTTTCAAAGTTTTCACTTTGTGTTTCTATTGAAAACTGACCAACCCTGGGGCGGGGCCAATTTTGACTCCAGCGGCATGATTTATATAACTTTGTAGAGGACAGAAACATGGTGCTATGTGCCAAATATGAAAGCTGAGAACCCTTTAGATTCAGAGAAGATTTTCAAAGTTTCTAACAGATAACAGAAACTCAGTGTTATAACCCTATCTGTGACTGGCACTGACTGCTGAGCATGACTTGACTGAATTAAGCACAAAGTTATGAGTCTGATCTGACACATATGTAACTTCATAATTACATGGTTTGTACAAGAGAGTTAATTGTAAGATTGATATGTATTAAAGCAGTGTGAAAAAAACTTTTAAAACAAGGAGACAACAATTCTGAAGCAGATAACATCACAGTACTGAAAGAATGGGTATTGCATAGAACACTGGAACTTGTATTAAGCTGAACTTCACAACAGATACACTGATAAGCTCTATATTGATAGCTGGCAGCTTAATGCAGGGCATAGGCATGAAAAAAGCTTTAAAGGTCAAGTAAACAGATTGGGTTTTCGTCAAATTCTGATAGTATACAGTTAGTTAAACACCAAGCTTTAGAAAAGTCTTACTGTTTTTATCTAATTTTGATTTAAATCGAGTTTTTATTGTACCGCGAACCGTGTATTTTGAAAATCGATACATGATTATCTCCCTTGCGTGACGTCAGTTGTGATGCTTGCTAGTCAGGGATCCCATTGAGAGGGAGGAATGTACACAGAAACTTAACCTTTTCCTTTAAATTAACGCCTCTGAAAACAAAGTAGATCCAGATCAGAGCCTACAGGAACCGTCTAATTAGGGTATGTTCTGTTTGCTTACAAAATTAGATCAAATCCGACTCCTAAGTTTCTATAAATACCCAAATTATTTTCACACTTTTCCAGACATTACGTCCATGGATTAGCCATAGAAAATGACACTTTATTGAGTAGGGGAAACTGTTTATGGGGTGTGATGTTTATTTTAGATGTGCAATACAATGATACTTAAAATTAAACACATATTTTTTAATTTTGTTAATCTTAAACCTTCTCTTGCCTTTTACCCATGCCCTGTTTTATAATTACATATAGCTTCACTGTGTACACGTATTTCGCTGTGCAATCACTGCTGTAAATCAACTTGTAAATAGTGCAGACCCTGACCAGACAGCTCCTGCAGATTTTCACTATTTACAGGTAGGTATATTAACGTGAATAGCAAGCGAATGGTTTAAACTTACTTTACCTGTCAGTGAATTTACACTATTCATAAATTATAATTTAACAAGAGTGCCAGTGGGCACAGTATACGCCCGTCGTGGTTTTGTTCAACATAAACTGGGGTTAACGTATTTGCTAAATTCAAATTCTAAGTCCAATTTTGCGACCAAGTTTCAAGGTTGTAAATAGGCATACTTTAACAAAAAACTATAACCGAAAATTCTAAATTAAAAAGTGCCATAATTGTGTCTAAATGCTTGAGATAAAGATGAAGCTTGTGATGGTGAACAAATGTTTCAAGTTTAAAAGCTTTATCTGAAAGGATTATGTAAATAAGTGGACTTTAACCAAACATTCCAAGCTAAAAAGCGTCATAATTATGTCAAAATGTTCGACAGCGTTATGTACTCTTGCCTACAGGTAAAGCTTGTGATGGTGAGCAAGTGTTCCAAGTTTAAAAGCTTAATCTAAAAGGGTTATGTAAATAAGTGGACTTTAACCAAAACTTTAACCAAAATTTCTAAGTTAAAAGGGGACATAATTCTGTCAAAATGTTGGGCAGAGTTATGTACTCTTGCCTACAGGTAAAGCTTGTGATGGTGAACAAGTGTTCCAAGGTTAAAAGCTTTATCTCAAAGGGTTATGTAAATAAATGGACTTTAACAAAGCCTTAACCATAAATTCTAAGTTAACAAGATGTGTTTGTGAAACACTATGCCCCCTCGATATGATATTTGACCCTGAAGGATGACCTTGATCTAGACATGTCACCCCTCAAACTGTGCAACTTTGTGGGGGTACACATGCATACCAAATATCATGTCTGTATCTCTAATGGTTCAAAAGTTATGGCCAATGTTAAAAGTTGATGACCTTTGACCATGAAGGATGACCTTGACCTTGACATGTCACCCCTCAAACTGTGCGACTTCATGAGATACACATGCATACCAGTATCAAGGCTGTATATCTACTGGTTCAAATGTTACAGCCAATGTTAATTACCTTTGACCTTTAAAGATGACCTTGACATGTCACCCCTCAAACTGTGCAGCCAAATGAGAAACACATGTATAGCAACTATCAAGTCTGTATCTCTACTGGTTCAAAAGTTATGGCCAATGTAAAAGTCGGTGACCTTTGACCCTGAAAGATGACCTTGACATGTCATCCCCAAACTGTGCAGCTTCATGAGATACACATGCATGCCAAATGTCAAGTCTGTATCTACAGTTTCAAAAGTTATGGCCAATGTTAAGGCCGGTGACCTTGGCCCCTTAAAGATGACCTTTACCTTGACAGATTGCCCCTCAAAATGTGCAGTTTCATGAGATACACATGCATACAAAATATCAAGACTCTATCTCTATTGGTTCAAAAGTTATGGCCAATTTGAAGTTGGTGACCTTTGACCTTGAAGGATGACCTTGACATGTCACTCCTCAAAATGTGCAGCTTCATGAGATACACAAGCATATTGAATATCAAGTCTATATCTGTACTGGTTTAAAAGTTATGGCCAATGTTAAAGTCAGTGATTTGACCCATATGTTTGACCTCTGACCTTTTAAGGGCGCCCTTGACCTTAACATGTCACCCCTCAAAATGTGCGGCTTTATGAGATACATATGCATGCTGAATATCAAGTCACTAGCTGTACTGGCTCAAAAGTTATGACCAATGTTAAAGTTACAGACAAAGAAACAGACAATTTGACCTTTGATCCTGAAGGATGACCTTTACCTTGACATGTCTCCCCTCCAAATGTACAGCTTCATGAGATACACATGCATACCAAATATCAAGACTCTATCTCTATTGGTTCAAAAATTATGGTCAATGTTTAAGTCGGTTATTTGACCTATATATTTGACCTCTGACATTGAAGGATGACCTTGACCCTGACATGTCACCTTCAAAATGTGCGGCTTCATGAGATACATATGCATACCAAATATCAAGTCTCTATCTGTACTGGCTAAAAAGTTATGACCAATGTTAAGGTTGCGTTAAAGTTACAGCAAAAAACCCCAGACAATTTGACCTTTGACCCTGAAGAATCCCCTTGACCTTAACATGTCACCCCTCAAAATGTGCAGCTTCATGATACAAAAGCATGCCAACTATCAAGTTTCTATCTGTACTGGTCCAAAAGTTACGGCCAATGTTAAAGTCAGTGATTTGACCCTTATATTTGACCTCTGACCTTAAAGGATGACCTTGACCTTAACATGTCACCCCTCAAAATGTGCGGCTTTATGAGATACATATGCATGCCAAATATCAAGTCTCTATCTGTACTGGCTCAAAAGTTATGACCAATGTTAAAGTTGCTGACAAACAGACAAACGGACAAACAGACAAACAGACAAACAAACAGACAGGGCAAAAACAATATGCCCCCAGATTTTGATCTGGGGGGCATAAAAAGGGGAATGATTCTGTCAAAATGCTTGAAAGAGTTATGTTCTCTTGTCTACAGGTTAAGATTGTGATGGTGAACAAGTGTTCTAAATTTAAAAGCTTTATCTCAAAGGGTTATGTAAATAAATGGACTTTAACAAAGCCTTAACCAAAAATTCTAAGTTAACAAGATGTGTTTGTGAAACACTATGCCCCCTCGATATGATAGTTGACCCTAAAGGATGACCTTGATCTTGACATGTCACCCCTCAAACTGTGCAGCTTCATGGGGTGCACATGCATACCACATATCAAGTCTGTATCTCTACTGGTTCAAAAGTAATGGCCAATGTTAAAGTTTGTGACCTTTGACCATGAAGGATGACCTTGACCTTGACATGTTACCCCTCAAACTGTGCAGCAAAATGAGAAACACACGTATACCAACTATCAAGTCTGTATCTCTACTGGTTCAAAAGTTATGGCCAATGTTAAAGTCGGTGACCTTTGACCCTGAAAGATGACATTGACCTTGAAATGTCACCCCCTAAAATGTGCAGCTTCATGAGATACACATGCATACCAAATATTAAGACTTTATCTCTATTGGTTCAAAAGTTATGGCCAATTTGAAGTTGGTGACCTTTGACCCTGAAGAGTGACTTTGACATTTCACCCCTCACACTGTGCAGCTTCATGAGATACACAAGCATGCCACATATCAAGTCTCTATCTGTACTGGTTCAAAAGTTATGACCAATGTTAAAGTCGGTGATTTGACCCATGTGTTTGACCTCAGACCTTTAAAGATGACCTTGACCTTGACATGTCACCCCTCAAAATGTGCGGCTTTATGAGATACATATGCATGCCAAATATCAAGTCACTAGCTGTACTGGCTCAAAAGTTATGACCAATGTTAAAGTTACAGACAAAGAAAGAGACAATTTGACCTTTGACCCTGAAGTATGAGCTTGACCTTGACATTTCACCCCTCAAAATGTGCAGCTTCATGAGATACACACGCATGCCAAATATCAAGTCTCTATCTCTACTGGTCAAAAAGTTATGGCCAATGTTAAAGTCGGTGATTTGACCCATATATTTGACCTCTGACCTTGAAGGATGACCTTGACCTTGACATGTCACCCCTCAAAATGTGCGGCTTCATGAGATACATATGCATGCCAAATATCAAGTCTCTATCTGTACTGACTCAAAAGTTATGACCAATGTTAAAGTTGCGTTAAAGTTACAGACAAAAAACAGACAATTTGACCTTTGACCCTGAAGATGACCTCGACCTTGACATGTCACCCCTCAAAATGTGCCACTTCATGAGATACACAAGCATGCCAAATATCAAGTCTCTATCTCTACTGGTCAAAAAGTTATGGCCAATGTTAAAGTCGGTGATTTGACCCATATATTTGACCTCTGACCTTGAAGGATGACCTTGACCTTGACATGTCACCCCTCAAAATGTGCGGCTTCATGAGATACATATGCATACCAAATATCAAGTCTCTATCTGTACTGGCTCAAAAGTTATGACCAATGTTAAAGTTGCTGACAAACAAACAGACAAACAGACAGACAGACAGACAGACAGGGCAAAAACAATATGCCCCCCAGATCTTATCTGAGGGGCATAAAAAGGGGCATAATTCAGTCAAAATGCTTGACAGAGTTATTTACTCTTGCCTACAGGTGAAGGTTGTGACGGTGAACAAGTGTTCCAAGTTTCAAAGCTTTATCACAAAGTGTTATGTAAATAAGTGGACTTGTTCCACATAAATTGAGGTTAACATTTTTGCTTAACGCAAATGCTAAACGCAAATTCTAAGTCCAATTAAGCAACCTTGACCTTGGAAAAATGAGCAAGGACTTGGCAGGCTACTGTAGCATGTCTAGATAAACATTTTGGATAAATTTGGGAAGGATCCACCAAGCGGAACTTGAGTTAGAGATGTTACAGACAGACAGACCGGTTAACATTTTTGCTAAACGCAAATTCTAAGTCCAATTGTGTGACCTTGACCTTGGATAAACTAACCGGGACTTGGCAGGCTACTGTAGCATGTCTAGATAAACATTGTAGCTAAATTTGAGAAGGATCCACCAGGCGGAACTTGAGTTAGAGATGTTACATCCGGACAGACAACCGGACAACCAGACGGACAGACAGCGCCATTCCATAATACGTACTGTTTTTTCAACGGGCGTATAAAAAGAGGATGAGGTTAGGACCAAGACCATTAGCAAATAGTGTAGATTCAGATCAGAGGGACCATTTGGGTCCCGCCCATGAGTTGGGTCCAAACAACTTTTAGACAGAACCAGACAACTTTAGATGAATTTCATATTTCGGCAAAGTGGGTTCAGATGAAATGGGACGTTCTCATTAAGTAACATAGTACTATGTATATAAATGTACGTACTTTAGAAAAAAAAGAAATTCCACCAAAATATAGAAAAATAGAAAATTATTTATTTATTTATTTTACTTTAATATTTTGCAATACCAAAATGATGCATTACTTTCGGATCAGGCGATCACAAAAGCTCACCCTAAGCACTTTGTGCTCTGTTGAGCTAACAGCTAGCGACATCAATTTCCCAGACTGAGAATAGATTGATTCCGATTTTCGCATCCAACAACGATTAATCGATTCTACTCAATCATGGCGACATCACTAGTAAATATGCATAAAAAATTAAGTTGACGGAATGTATCTAACAGAAAATTCATCAAAAGAATTATTCAAATAAGAACAAGAGCTATCACAGGACAACGTACTCGACTATTCTCAGAATTGTTAGTGTAAAAATGCTTGATAGTGGACTAAAATAGTGTCCAATGATACTATATAAGCATGTAATCAAAGTCTCAGTAAAATATCTTTAATAGTATTCAGGATGTAGGATCTCTTTGAACTCTTTAATGAAACAAGAGTGTTCGGAGGAACACATGTGTCACATGCTCGAAGCGGACACAAAAACTGTTAATATGCTAGAGTGCGAAAATCAGAACAAAGGGGAACAAGTTAATGCTGTATTGCTATGCAATACATGAGTCCCCCACCATATTAAAAGAAACCTCCACTGACCCACCAACCCATGGTGTAGTTGACAATGGTATAAACATGACAAACCTGAATGGTATTTGCAAAAATAATAAGAAAAACAATATGACAAAAGGGGAATAACTCCAAATATAATGATGCTAGAGTTATGACCCTTGTGCATGACACTTCCGCTCATCATGATTGTTCCATATGTGAAGTTTCAAATGAATCGAACCAGTAAATAAAGAGTTATTGTCTGGACAAGAACATATTGGGTTTTACGTCTGACCAACAGTATTTCAGTTATTTGCAGATGGCACCCGCATGAGACAAGTTATAGTGCTGCTTTTGTAGAGGACCTAAAGATGATGCTATATGCCAAAGATGAAAGCTGAGAACCCTGTGGATTTAGAGGAGAAGATTTTTAAAGGTTCAAATTGTTGATGACGGACACCGCACGACGCACGTCGACGGACATCAGGCAATCACAAAAGCTCACCCTGAGCACTTTGTGCTCTGGTGAGCTAAAAATGTGAAGTATTATAAAATATAACAAGTACAATCAACACAATTATATGATATTGTATAACATATTTTATATTTATGATATAAACTTGAATAACAAGAGTGCCAGAATGGCCCTGAACCGCTCACCAGACAATCAGCAATCAGAGGAGAAGATTTTCAAAGTTTTCACTATATGTTTTTATAGAAAACTAGCCTGCCCTAATTTTTACCCAAAGGCACAATTTATATAACTTTTGTAGAGGATATGAACATGATGCTATGTGAACCTTCGAGTTTCATACGAGAAGATTTTCAGTTTTCACTATATGTTTCTATTGAAAACTGCCCACCCCTGGGGCGGAGCCAATTTTGACCCCAGGGGCATAATTTATATAACTTTTGTAGAGGACCTGAAAATGATGCTATGTGCAAAATATGAAAGCTGAGAACCTTCCAGTTTCAGAGAAGAAGATATTCAAAGATTTCACTATTTGTTTCTATTGAAAACTGCCCACCCCTGGGGCAGGGCCAATTTTGACCCAAGGGCCATAATTTATATCAAATTTGTAGACGACCTGAACATGATGCTGTGTGCAAAATATGAAAGCTAAGAACCTTCAAGTTTCAGAGGAAAAGGTTTTTAAAGTTTTCACAATTTGTTTCTTTTTTGAAAACTGCCCACCCCTGGGCCAATTTTGACCCCGGGGCCATAATTTATATATCTTTATTAGAGGACCTGAACATGATTCTCATTTTAACCAGATATGAAAGCTGAGAGCCTTCCAGTTTCAGAAGAGAAGGTTTTCAAAGATTTCACTATTTGTTTCTATTGAAAACTGCCAACCCCTGGGGTGGGGCCAATTTTGACCCCGGGGCCATAATTTATATTACTTTTGTAGAGGACCTGAACATGATGCTATGTGCAAAATATGAAAGCTGAGAGCCTTCAAGTTTCAGTGATGAAGATTTTCAAATATTTCACTATTTGTTTCTATTGAAAACTGCCCACTCATGGGGCAGGGCCAATTTTGACCCCAGGGCCATAATTTATATAACTTAAGTAGAGAACCTGAACATGACGCTCTGTGCCAAATATGAAAGCTGAGAACCTTCCAGTTTCAGAGAAGAAGATTTTCAAAGATTTCACTATTTGTTTCTATTGAAAATGGCCCACCCCTGGTGCGGGGGGGGGGGGGGCTAATTTTGACCCCAGCGCCATAATTTATATAACTTTGTTGAGGACCTGAACATGATGCTATGTGCCAAATATGAAAGCTAAGAACCTTCCGGTTTCAGAGGAGAAGATTTTCAAAGTTTTACTATATGTTTCTATTGAAAACAAGGCATCCCTGGGGGCGGGGCCAATTTTGATCCCAGGGCCATAATTTATATAACTTTTGTAGAGGACCTGAACATGATGCTCTGTGCGAAATATGAAAGCTGAGAGACTTCCAGTTACAGAGAAGAAGATTTTCTAAGATTCACTATTTGTTTCTATTGAAAACTGCCCACCCCTGGGGCGGGGCCAATTTTGACAAGCTGAGGACCTTCTGGTTTCAGAGGAGAAGATTTTCAAAGTTTTTCAAATATATGTTTCTATTTCAACAAGGCACCCCTGGGGCGGGGCCAATTTTGACCCAGGGCCATAATTTATATAACTTTTGTAGAGGACCTAAGGATGATACTATGTGCCACAGATGAAAGCTGAGAACCCTGTAGATTCAGAGGAGAAGATTTTTAAAGGTTCAAATTGTTGACGACGGACGACGGACGCTGACAGACGACGGACATCAGGCAATCACAAAAGCTCACCCTGAGCACTTTGTGCTCTGGTGAGCTAAAAAAGAAATGGATCTTCATACACTGTTAACCCTTTCACCCATAGCACGCTTTCAGTATTGAAGACAGGTGGTTGATTAAAGCAGAATGAAAGCATTAATAGATTTATGAAATTCTATTAGCAAACAGCAGGCCCTGGTCCTACAAGAGCCGTCTGATTTGGGTCTACTCTGTTACCATATCCATTTAAAGGTGATTATATGAAGGAAAGTGTTAAGCTAACAGGTGTATATTCATGCCAGTAAATTCATGACTTTTGAAATGGAATTAGTTTATTGAAATGAGGAGCAAATTAAATACGATAAAATAAGCAGGGTTACAGATAATGTTTTGATGCAATTGGGTATTTACTCCTTGATTATTTACAGAATTGGGCATTTGCTTTTTTTAGCTCACCAGAGCATGAAATGCTCAGGGTGAGCTTTTGTGATCACCTGATGTCCGTCGTCCGTCGGCGTGCGTCGTCCGTCGTGCGTCGTCAGTCGTCAACAATTTGAACCTTTAAAAATCTTCTCCTCTGAATCTACAGGGTTCTCAGCTTTCATCTTTGGCACATAGCATCATCTTTAGGTCCTCTACAAAAGTTATATAAAGTATACCCCTGGGGTCAAAATTGGCCCCGCCCCAGGGGTGTCTTATTTTCAATAGAAACATGTAGTAAAACTTTGAAAATCTTCTTCTCTGAAACTGAAAGGCTCACAGCTTTCATATTTGGCACATAGCATCATGTTCAGGTCCTCTACAAAAGTTATATAAATTATGGCCCTGGGGTCAAAATTGGCCGCGCCCCAGGGATGGGGAGTTTTCAATAGAAACATATAGTGAACTTTGAAAATCTTCTTCCCTTGAAACTGAAATGCTTCATAGCTTTCATATTTGGCACATAGTATCATATTCAGGTCTTCTACAAAAGTTATATAAATCATGCCACCAGGGTTAAAATTGGCCCCACCCCAGGGGTAGCAAGTTTTTCAAAGCTGACTTACATATAGCTATTTATAAACATTTGCTGGTGTCTATTTTTAGCATACATTTAAAGGGAGATAATCTCCCTTTGCCCCCTTTTTTATAACAACTGGATTGTCTCCCTTGTTGGCAGTAACTCTGCAGAACTACTATAACAATGCAAATTTTTGCCCAGTGAATCAGACAAACCCTTTAATCCATAAATATGCCTTTCTACACCTTTGCAAACAGAGTAGACCCAGATCAGATGGCTCATGTAGTAGCCATATGATCAGTCTGCTGTATGCTTATGATATAATTTAGTGCAAAGTGCATTACATTATTCTCATTTTGTGTACAATATACTTATAATATGTTTGCTAACCCTTTCCCTCATGTTAACACACATTTGCAAACAGAACAGACCCAGATCAGACGGCTCCTAAAGCAGCTGTCTGCCCAGGGTTTGCTCTGTTTGTTAATGGAATTTGAAAGATGTTTCTTTACTTTCTAAAATGGCTACACTGTCCCACTTTCCATATTTCATTATAACTATTTTATCTATGAATATTCAGTAGGTATTTAAATTTTGAATAAACATAAACAGGGAAAGGGTGGAAGGGTTGAAAATAAATTAAGATATGAATAATAATAACTCATGAAGGTGTAATGAAAATATCTGAAATTTTGGATATTATTTATAAGTTCATGTATAGATTAATTTATTATTTCTAAAATTCAACCAATTTGCCCAGGGAAAGGGTATACATACTTTTGTACATGCCCTTCTTTAGATTTGCATTGTTATATGTTTTCATTTACATTTTCTTAAATTTTCTTCACTTGAGGTCCTCTACAAAAGTTACATAAATTATGCCCCTTGAGTCAAAATTGGCCCTCGCCAGGGCTGGCTAGTTTTCCATAGAAACACATAGTGAAAACTTTGAAAATCTTCTCCTCTGATTGTCTGGTGAGCGATGTCAGGGCCTTTCAGGCCCTCTTGTTTATTGGGTATTGGCAATTTTCGTAATTGGGTATTATTAATATTCTCATTAGGTATTTTGAAAAAAAATGTTTTTTTGCTATATTTATTTGCTTTGTGTTACTCATTGTTTTGAAAAACAATTGCTTTTTCCACAATTTTAATTGGGTAAATACTCCAATACTCCCCTTCACTGTGAATTATCCCCTTATGATATGCTAGATGATTATTAAACTATGATGCAACTGTTACATTGTTGTCTCTGTTGACTTATTCCTCCCTGAAACTTCAAAATTTCCGCGTTTACAAACAGTGCAGACCATGATCAGAGAGATTTACATTCTTTAACCCCTTCCTTGTTCTATATTTAGTCCAAATTTTGATACATACTGATCATTCATAACAAACAAAAGGGCCTGAAAGGCCCTGACATCGCTCACCAGACAATCAGAGGAGAAGATTTTCATAGCTTTCTCTATGTGTTTCTATAGATGAAAATAATGTAATGCATTTTGCACTATATCATATCATAAGCAAACAGCAGATTGATCAGATGGCTACTTCATAAGCCATTTAATCTGGGTCTACTCTGTTTGCAAAGGTGTAGAAAGGCCTATTTATGAAATAATTGTTTTAATTAATGTGCAACAGGCGAGATCTAACTATAACAATTTTCTTTGTTTGGGTCTGCAATATTACTGCAGATTTACTACCAACAAGGGAGGCAATCCAGATCAAAAAGGCAGAAAACCTACCTTTAAATGTATGCTAAATATAGACACCAGTAAATGTTTATCTAGAGATATGCCAGTGTCCCTTATTTGGCTTGCAACTGCAAGCTTGTTGCAAACTTAATCCAAGCCAAACTGAGCTTGTGATTTCGGTTTGGGTTAAAAAGTGTGGGTCTGATGAGCTAAATAGGGTCATAATTCTGTTAAAAATGCATGACAGAGTTATGTACTCTTACCTACAGATGAAGCTTGTAACGTTAGGCAAATGTGTAAAGTTTCAAAGCTCTATCTCAAAGTTTTATGTAAATAAAAGGACTTAACCAGGTTGTGCCACGGACAGACAGACAGACCGAGACAGACAGACAGTCAGACAGACCCACCAGCACACTGACCTCTCAAACTTCATTTGTACGACAGACCCCCAGCAAAGCTATTGAAAAAGTGTTCTGATAACGGTTGTTAGTGGACACTTTTGTACGCACGTGATTCTTGTGGTTAAAACCTATCTACCTAGGATTTGAATTGGGTAAACCAAGGGGAAAACATTTTGTACTCATTTGTGAAATATTAATTTTTAATCAAAATTAAAGATCTACAACGTACTGTCGTACAAGTAAGATACATGTACTCGTCTTACTACCAAAGTGTCTTCTTACAACCGTTATCAGGACAGTTTGTTCGCATGACCTCAGACAAGTGTCCTTGGCTATGCGAACAAACTGTCCTGATAACGGTTGTAAGAAGACACTTTGGTAGTAAAACTCGTACTGTATCTATTACTTGCAGGGGTATAACAAGCAGACAAAAATTCTGAAGCAGACCTGTTGTACAGTACAAAGAATGCTAGAGCATATGAGGTGATTACATAATGCTCTCACTGGCTAGCTAGTTAACCCTTACAGTGCGGGACACGAGACACTAATGTCCTTTGCAAGCAGTGTAGATCTAGATGAGAGAAATCCTAGAGGAGCACTCTCATAAAGGTGTTATTATGTTACACATTTCTTTAGAAACAATTCTAAATACTCACCATAAGCTTGATCTGTTTGACATTTGGAATAATCCACTTTAAAATTCAGTGTTGTTAGGATTAAGGGGGAAACCTTTAGAATGTCGTTTCTGATGTGAAGAAGTCTATACACACAGGGAAGGGCCAATTTTAACCTCAGAAGTATGATACTTAAAAAACTCATAAGGGTATTCTATGTAAATCTATACACCAAATATGTAAGCTCTGGGACATGCAGTTTCTGACAAGAAGATTTTTAATATTTTTCCTATGCATAACTAGTGATCCCATGTGCTGTTTAAGCAGTCAGCTACAAAAAACTGGCAATCCCTTGGGTGGGACCAATTTTGACCCTAGGGGCATAATTTATATAAATTTTGTAGAAGACCTGAAGTTGAAGCTATGTGCCAAATATGAAAGCTGAGAACTTTCTAGTTTTAGAGGAGAAGATGTTCAAAGTTTTCACTATATGTTTCTATTGAAAACTGAAAACACCTGGGGCCGGGCCAATTTTGACCCCAGGGACATAATTCATATAACTTTTGTAGAGGACCTACAGATGATGCTATGTACCAAGATGAAAGCTAAGAACCCTGTAGATTCAGAGGAGAAGATTTTTAAAGGTTCAAATTGTTGACGCACACCGCATGCCGACGGAAGACGGGACATCTAGCTGGCGATCACAAAAGCTCACCCTGAGCACAAAAGTGCTCTGGTGAGCTAAAAGGTTATGATAAAATATTGAAGGTGGAACATTGTTCATACACATCATACACTTCATGCACAAGCAAAGAAACAGATCTATCAAATTCTATTAGCAATTTCTGATCAGGGTCGACTCTGTTTGCAAATGCGTGAAAATGCGTTTATATGAGGGGAATGTTTAAATTACTGCATGTGCCTGATTTACGATTTAGTTAATGCAAATTAATTAATAGCATGTGTGTGTCTTTCGGTAGGTGTGATAATCAAATCAAAGGTACGACCGCTGTTTCAGTTGATTCAGTCTAGCAAGTGTTACTAATACTTTAGCACTGATTGAATTATGGACAAAATTATTAATGATAACTGTATTTGATTGGATTATCACCTTAAATTTAGTGAAAATGATCATAAATAATTTCAACTCTTATCTGGTTTACATCATAAACTATGCATAGGACAAATGTACTTTAGTTAGTTACTGGGTATACTAATTATACTAAAGGTAAAGAATGGTATCGGAAAATGCTGACGACAGTGACTGACTGTTTCACTCTATTTCTATTTGGTCAGCATTTTAGTGAGAGTGAAACTGCTAACCACATAGGTAAAGAAGTTTATTGGAAATTGCTGACGACAGTGACTGTCTGTTTCACTCTATTTCTATTTGGTCAGCGTTTTAGTGTGCGTGAAACTGCTGACCACATAGGTAAAGAAGGGTATCGGAAAATGCTGACGATATAGACTGAGAGTGTTATATATATACTTTTTAATTTTTTACTCTATTTCAATTTGCTCAGCATTTTAGTGTGCATGAAATTTAGTATTAAAGTATGAAAGGTAATGGGCAATTCTGACAATATAGAATATTAGCAATAAACATCTCATTTATATGATTAGCAATCCCCCATAGGTGAAACAGAGCAGACCCTAAATTCAACGGCTCCTTTAGGGTCTGGGTCTTTACTGTTTGTAAATGCATTAAAATTTGTGGGGTTTTTTTTATGACAAAGTATATCGAAAGTACTGACAATTTCCTTCTATGGCTATTTGGTCTGCAATTTTCCGTTCGTGTGCGTGAAACTGCTGACCATATAGGTAAAGAAGGGTATCGGAAAATGCTGACGGTACATACTAAGAGCGTTATATACTGACTGTCTATTTCACTCTATTTTTATTTGGTCAGTGTTTTAGTGCGTGTGAAATTGCTGACCATATAGGTAAAGAAGGGTATCGGAAAATGCTGATGGTATAGACTAAGAGCGTTATATACTGACTGTCTATTTCACTCTTTTTCTATTTGGTCAGCGTTTTAGTGCGTGTGAAACTGCTGACCACATAGGTAAAGAAGGGTATCGGAAAATGCTGACAATATAGACTAAGAGCTTTATATACTTAATGGCTGATTCACGCTACTTCTATTTGGTCAGCATTTTAGTGTGTATGAAACTGCTGACCACATAGGTAAAGAAGGGTATCGGAAAATGCTGACGATATAGAATAAGAGTGATTTACAGAGGTTGGTTGTATTTGGTCAGCAATCTATTTGTGAAGAAGGATATGGGTAATTGTCGACTAACATACATGTCTTTATTTTTATTTAAGCCTATTTAACTATTTAATTACATGCTTAAGAAAATGAAAAATGGCTGAGTTCCCCACAACTGATAACAAGATTTCCGCATACGGTACATAATACGCCCACTTACAAACTTTCTCTGATTCAACATGCCTTATAAGTGTTGACATTTTCTAATCTGTGCTTCAGAACTTGATTTCCATATTAAGGTGATACTATTTTTTAAAAAATGAAGTGAATATCTTATTAAATAAAAAAGTTAAATAAAAAATATCCTCATATTTGCAGATTTTTGAAAAGTGCAACGGCCATAACTCTGTAAAGACAAACTGAATGAAACTCAAAATAAAATCAGCTTCATGCAGATTTTGTTGCTTAAAACATTTCTTTCAAGTTTCATTTATATCATTTTAGTAATTTTTCCAGAAAACAAGAGACAAACGAAAAGCTGACCGACAAACAAAGCAACGAACACACAAAGTTCAAGGACCATAACTTTAGAATAAAATGACTTACCAAAAACCCCGCAATATACGTAAAAAATCATATTAAGGTTTAACCATAAAAAAAAATTGAAGTAAATATCATTTCAAATGAAAAAGTTATGGCCATCCTCATATATATTTGCATATATTTGCATTAATTATTTTAAGTGCAAGGGCCATAACTCCGAAACGGCAAATCAAATGAACCTCAGAATTGACTTAGCTTCAGGTCTTGATGCATTAAACATGTGTGTGAAGTTTCATTAATATCTGTCAAAACAGTTTTCCAAGAAAAAAGCGGACAAACTATATGCATATATTTGCATTATTTTTTAAGTAAAAGGGCCATAGCTCTGAAGCGAAAAATCAAATGAACCTCAGAATCAACTCAGCTTCAGATCTTGATGCATTAAACATTTGTGTGAAGTTTCATTAATATTTCTTAAATAGTTTTCCCAGAAAACAGTGGACAAACTATATGCATATATTTGCATTATTTTTTAAGTAAAAGGGCCATAACTCTTAAACGAAAGATCAAATCAATCTCAGAATCGACTCAGCTTCAGATCATGATGCATTAAACATTTGTGTGAAGTTTCATTAATATCTCTCTAATAGGTTTCCCAGAAAACAGCGGACAAACTATTTGCATGTATTTGCATTATTTTTTAAGGACAAGGGCCATAACTCTGAAATGAAAAATCAATTGATATTCAGAATCAAGTCAGCTTCAGATCTTGATGCATTAAACATTTGTGTGAAGTTTCATTAATATCTCTCAAATATTTTCCCCAGAAAACAGCGGACAAACTATATGCATATATTTGCATTATTTTTTAAGTAAAAGGCCCATAACTCCGAAACAACAAATCAAATGAACCTCAGAATCGACTAAGCTTCAGATCTTGATGCATTAAACATTTGTGTGAAGTTTCATTAATATCTCTCGTATAGTTTTCCCAGAAAACTGCGGACAAACTATTTGCATTTTTTAAGGACAAGGGCGATAACTCTGAAACGAAAAATCAAATGAACCTCAGAATCAACTCAGCTTCAGATCTTGATACATTAAACATTTGTGTGAAGTTTTATTAATATCTGTCAAACAGTTTTCCGAGAAAACTGCGGACAAACAAAATGTTGACGGACCAACGAACGGACGGGGCCACGCCAATATACGACCACCTTTATTAGGTGGGCAAGTATTCGTAGGATAAAAAAGCAGAAAACTATGTCTATACAAAAACTATTGTGTTTGTTACCCTTCCAGCATTACCAAATTACCATGTTAAATAAATGTTGTCTGCTTATTTATATATCAGGTTGTGTTTGAATCTGTATAAGATCCAACTTCCAAGATCCAACTTTGTTTCTTATTTCAATATCTTGATGTATGTATCAAATTGGTGTAATGCATTTGCCATCGTATTATTTACTTGGTCAAAAGTATTGTATATGCTGCTCTTGCCAATGAAATATTATTGATTTGTTTTGATTGAATGTATTTATTACTATAATGACTTAATTGTAAAAACAATTCTACATTATAGCATAAGAAAACTGAGCAGTCTACTCTACACACACACTGATCAAACTGCTTCTACACGGCTCCTACACGAGCCGTGACTTACTGTTAACTCTTTCCATCATATAACATGCCTTTTCACGTGTGATCTGGGTCTACTCTATTTGCCAAGGCGTAAAAAGGCCAATTTATGGAGTAAAGGATTAACTCTTTTCCTGAATATTTATAAACTTATTCTTAACTTGTTGTTAATGCAGCTAGGTCAAACGTAATACAGACGGCTCCCATATATAGTGCAGCTAGGTCAAACGTAATACAGACGGCTCCCATATATAGTGCAGCTTTCTGTTTTACTTTTTGCCTGCATTAAATCTATTTGAGAGTTCACCGAATTAAAAGGTTCTAGTGTACATTATAATTGTAATGCCATGGGTGATGAATGTGACGCTTGATTCCATGGTGGCATGGCATGACGTCTACTCCATAACTTATATATCATGTTAAAATATTGCATTTTTCTGAAATCAAATTTGCAATCCAAAATTCAAACCATTTAGATCCGGAGGAGACACTGGATGAACTTTCATCTTATCAGGATCCATACCTTTACTAAGTAACCACAAAAAAATACCGGTGTAAAGGAAACTCAATCTAAGAATATACGTATGATATCTTTGTACACCTGCAATATTCTACAATTATTTTTCCACTACTCTCATCATGGATGTCAAACACTTTTGTAACAGTATAGATCCAATACACAGCGCAGTTTCGGTCCTAATCAAAATTTATAAAATAATATTATCTAGATCTAAATTGTTTGCAAAAGTTTATCTACAAGGTTTAGGAACTAACGTCACCAGGATAAAATCAAGTAACTGTAGATCTGTAAAAAATATATATGGTTTGGATCTAGATCATATGATTAAAACATTTTTTCATATTTCAATTGTACGATCCAGATCTATATCTCATACCAAAACGATTTGGACTTTCTTTCTCTAAATCGTCAGCACTTTCCGATACCCTTAAATTTACCTTTGGTCAGCATTTTCCGATACCCTTCTTACCTATGTGGTCAGCATTTTCCGATATCCTTCTTTATCTTTGTGGTCAGCAGTTTCCTATACATCTTATATGGTCAGCTAATTCGTCAGCGTTTTAGCACGACCCTATTACAAGAACCGATATATGATTGAGCTCTGACTGTTTGTTATTTTGCTGGAAGCGACTTTGGACTTTGGTGAGTTGTAATTTTACTATACCTTGTCAAACGGCCCCTGTATATAGCAACTGTTCGATACAAAAAAAAAACTGCTACAGGCACTTAAATTTCCTCTGTAAATTTGACCCAAATTTGCCTTACTCTTCTTGCTGGTGTCGGGTAGTTTCGGACCCAATCCGTTTCGGTCCTTGGTCGTTTCGGACCAAATCCGTTTCGGCCTCATAAAAAATGAATTCAAAGGTAACATAAATTTCAACTGTGATATGATTGAACGTAATACGCAGAAGGACATCTATAGGTTGTTGTGAAATGTTAATCTTTAGCCTGTTGCTGGTGGATGAATTATTCATTATTTTTGTAAACTCTTTGGATCCAGATCACAGGGGTCTGAAGTGTGCCTGGACCACAAAATGGCACATCTGTGTAAAAAAATCCATTCTGGGTCGAAGTCATTGATTACATATATATACATAAAAGGTCGAAGTCATTGATTACATATATATACATAAAATGTATATATATGTAATCAATGACTTCGACCCAGAATGGATTTTTTTACACATGTGCCATTTTGCGGTCCAGGCACACTTCAGACCCCTGTGATCCAGATAAGATGAGACTTCCGGTTGGAAAATGGCGGACAGCGGGAAAAATAAACGCGCACAAAAATGAAGAAATTAGGTGTCCTAATGGCAGACGATGGAGAGCCTCTGGATCCATTACCTGTTTAAGTTATTCCCTTAGTTTGTGTATTAGTCCTAGGGTGTTATTTATTGACCGAGTCCCCCGAAATCTACGTTTTTGACCTGATCACGACGTGATACTACCCCCATATAATGGGTGGGAGGGGTAAACCCGCCCAAAGACTGAGTGACCAAACTGCTGTGAAAATGCAAGCAGGAGAGAAGAAGCAATGTCAGAGGTGTAGGAATGATTGTGGTAAGACTGAGTTGAATAAAAACATTGTTGGATATGAGACAAGTGACACTTGCTTAACTGATAATAATGTACAATTTAAAAGACATACTTGTTCAAATAACTCTGGCCAGTTTTTGAAATGCATATATACTAATACTCAAAGTGTAGTTAATAAGCACTATGAATTGCAAGCAATTGTGGACACATATGACCCAGACATTATTGGTTTAACAGAAACTTGGCTTAACAGTAAACTATCTGATTAGGAATATTGTATCCAAGGATATCAGAAGCCAGTACGTCAAGATAGACTTGATACAAAAGATGGGAGAGGAGGTGGTGTATTGTTATATGTCAAGAATTCTATTGACTTTGTGCAGTTTTTTTCCAGAGCTAGAGTAGTATAGAGTATTCAAATTCAGTCTGGATAGAAATTGGAAGTGCAGATGTTAAAAAAACTGTAATAGGTGTAGTTTATAGATCACCTAATTCACCAGGAATAAACGATGATAAACTCATGAACTGTCTTCATGAACTAAGTAACAAAAACATCATCATCATTGGGGACTTTAATTATCTAGATGTTGACTGGGAAAACCTGACAGCTGATCGTGATAGCTCTGAATTTTTAAATGTGGTAATGGACTCATTCTTGCATCAGCATGTAGATTTTCCAACCAGAGGGAATAATATCTTGGATCTTATTTTAACAACTGACCCTAATTTAGTGAACAGTATAGAGTGTATTGAAAGTCTTGGCAGTAGTGACCACATTCTTTTACTGGCAAAGTTTAATATGTCCAATGATATTGTTGAAAACTCTCAAGAAATACCAGATTGGAAAAGAGCAGATATGGAGGGAATAAAGGCAAGTCTTAAGGTTGACTGGAAATATATTTTTCAAGGAAAGGATACCCTTCAGTGTTGAGGCTTTTTTAAACAGACACTACAAAACACTATTAAAGACAATGTACCAATGAAAAAACAACGTATGACATCTGAAAAGAAAGTTTGGATGACTAGATATATTGTCAGACAAATAAGGAAAAAGAAACACTTGTATAGAAATTACAGATTAACAAGGGAGCCACAAACTTTAGTTAGGTACAAAGAGTTAGAAGCTCATGTTAAGCAGCTTATACGTGATTCAGTGCATCGTTTTGAGCTAAAATTGGGGGAGAACATCAAACATGACACTAAATCCTTTTACAAGTATGTTAAGAGTAAGCAGCAAGTTAGGGATAGTATTGGTCCGTTAAAAGGAAGAAATGAAGAAGTTTGCTCAGATTCGAAATTTATGACGGAAGAACTCAATACTTTCTTTGCATCATCTTTTACTCGTGAATACAAAGATAATTTAAAGGACCCCGATATGATATTCAATGGTACTGATGATGACAAACTTAAAAATATAAATGTTACACCAGAATTAGTTGAGAAACATATAAAACGTTTGAAAAGGAATAAATCACCTGGTCCAGATAATCTAGGCTCTTCTTTCTTGTTGGATATTTGTGACTTTATTGTGGAACCATTATGTATACTTTTTAATAATAGCTTGAAGTGTGAACAAGTTCCAAGTGACTGGAAGCAGGCAAACGTTTCACCAATATTCAAGAAGGGAGACAAGTCAGACCCTGGTAACTACCGGCCAATTAGTCTTACTTCACATGTTTGTAAAGTATTTGAATCTATATTGAGAGAAACTATTGTTAACCATATCTAAATGAACACTCATTGCTGTTTAATTCACAACACAGCTTTGCTAAAGACAAATCCTGCCTTACAAACTTATTATTATTTCTTGAACAAATAACCCAAGCTATTGATGAGGGTAAACCAATGGATGTGATTTATCTAGACTTTAGTAAAGCATTCGACAAAGTGCCTCATCTTAGACTGTTACGTAAAATTGAATGTCATGGTATCTCTGGGGATGTAATGGCTTGGATAGGGGAATGGTTAAGAGGATGTAAACAAAGAGTTGTTCTAAATGGGGAACATTCAGGACTACAAGATGTTTTATCCGGTGTTCCTCAGGGTTCAGTTTTAGGCCTAACACTTTTTCTCATATTCGTGAATGATATAGATAATGTGATAGCAAGTCATATACAAAAGTTTGCAGATGACTGTAATGTGTATCGTTCAGTTTCAACTGATGTAGACATACAACTTCTACAGGAAGATATTATAAAATTATGTCAATGGTCTAAAGATTGGCAAATGGTGTTTAATATAAAGAAATGTAAATCACTGCATATCGGCCATAATAATCCACAAATTCCACATTATAATTACAAAATAGACGGTGACAATTTGCAACCTGTTACAGAAGAATCTGATCTAGGTGTTATAATATCTAGTGACTTAATCACCCCCTTTCAGAATTTATAATCTTCACAACAGCAGGTGTTAAGTGCTTGTGTGGCGGCCGTAAAACGTCGCCCCATACTTCATTCTCAGTGTTGTTATACCTTCTGATCCTTCGAGATCATGAATTTCAGTACTTCTTGTTCTGAAAATTGAATACCGCTTAAGCCGGTGCTAGGGGGCGTGAGCAGTGTTGCACTTTCAATTACTGTTCATGAACAGACTCAATAAAACCGAGTCTGCAATTTTCTCTTTTTGTGTTGTAATTTTTGCTCTCGGGATCACCCCCTTTCAGAATTTATAATCTTCACAACAGCAGGTGTTAAGTGCTTGTGTGGCGGCCGTAAAACGTCGCCCCGTACTTCATTCTCAGTGTTGTTATACCTTCTGATCCTTCGAGATCATGAATTTCAGTACTTCTTGTTCTGAAAATTGAATACCGCTTAAGCCGGTGCTAGGGGGCGTGAGCAGTGTTGCACTTTCAATTACTGTTCATGAACAGACTCAATTAAACCGAGTCTGCAATTTTCTCTTTTTGTGTTGTAATTTTTGCTCTCGGGGATCACCCCCTTTCAGAATTTAAAACCTTCCAAAAAAGGCCAATATGACATTAGGCATGATCAAGCGTCACATTATATCTAGAGATAAGAAGACCATTCTAAGACTGTATAAAGGACTAGTAAGACCTAAGTTGGAATATTGTATTCAGGCGTGGAATCCATCACTAATCAAAGATATTGAACTTCTTGAGCAAGTGCAGCATAGAGCAACTAAATTGATTCCTGAAATTGCACATTTATCATACCATAATAGACTTCAACAACTACACTTAACAACACTTGAATTGAGAAGACATCGCAGAGACCTTATTGAGACATTCAAAATCCTGAAAGGAAAAGAAGGAATTAAAATGGATAGTCTATTCACTCTGAACTCTTCAATAACTAGAGGAAATTCTTTGAAACTAAACAAACCACGAAATAGACTGAATGTGCGCCGGGATTTTTTTCAGCCAAAGAATAATTAATGCTTGGAATCGGCTCCCAAATGCTATAACAGAGAAGGATACTGTTAATGGATTCAAGAATGCCATCGACCAACATCTTGAAGATTTATATGGGGTTTCCATGACTCGGTCGATTAACCCCTAGGCCACACTCTTGGGTGTGGCTACAAGTATAACAGGTATAACAGATATGTTGAGTAAAAATTCTGAAAGGAAGTGATCCCCTGAGAGCAAAAATTGCAACACAAAAAGAGAAAATTGTAAGTTTCTCAGTAAGATTCAAGATTTGGAGACAGTTTCTCATCAATATTCAATATTTGGTAAATTGGAGACAAACTTTATTTAGCTTGCATTTTGAAAATAAAGCAGGTGATTTTTTTGGGTAAAATCCTTTGTTCAGCAGGCTAAACATTACAGAAATATTTCAACAACAATATATGTCGTATTATGATGGGGAGTATATGTCAGTAAGTATCCTTGTTATCACCGTATGTCAACAACTCTGGAAATAGCTAGGCAAAACTACTAAGTAAAGCGAAAGTTCATTGACTGTGATTTAGTAATTCGATATATTTATATAGATTATGACATATTCTAGCATTGCAATGTTTGAAACTACTGGCAGATAGATCAACCAATGGTTACATGGTTTCTGATCAATTCAAATTCACGTATGTAAATCATTTTGGGTGCATTATTATCGGATTAGTACAACCGAGATAGCAGTGAAGAGGTAAAAAACGTGTTCGCAATCGCTTTTCTAATCCTCCGACACACGATTTCACATATTCCTTGTCATCACACAGCTAATACACTCTTATGCCAGCGTTGATTGCAGAATACGATCGAAATTGGCTTTGAATTTGATAAAAGAAAAACAAGGTGTGTGTACGGCGAATAGATAAATGTGGCATCAATATTGTACGGCGAATAGCTTCCTATGTGTACGGCGAATAGTAATATATTTTACTGTTATGAAGACTTCTCGGCAAATAGCTTGCGTGTTGTGTGGCATTTTACGGCTAACAATTATTTATAGTCGTTCCTTAAGGTTAGTGCGAGGAAAATAAACTGACACCTCATGTCTATCATGAAAATGCCATTGATCTAGAGGAAACTTTTAGAAGACACAAATGGCAGAGTATCCACATCTACTATTGTACTTCTGTAAAAGTCACTTTTTGAAACCACTCAATTCTTAATTTTCTGGGGGGGGGGGGGGGTGTCAAGCCCCTGGGCCCCCTATAGCCTATATTTCTATATTTGAATTCAGCTACGCTCCTTAAAGATGTGTAAGTGAATTTCTAGGTTAGTTTTGATTACTTTTGCATGCATCGGAGCATTCACAAAATTCGGATACCACAATATATATGTAGGAATGAAGAATTAGTTTATTAATCACTTTGTATTTGAAAAGACTGGTGTTTGGTCTAAACAAGAAAGTCTGCTATATTACATGTAATTGCAATGAGAGAATCCCCTGCGTAAACAATGATTTGAGAAAAAATCAGTATTTTAATACCCCCCCCCCCACACACACACACACACACACACACACACACACACACACTCGCACACACACTCACGCACACGCCAATCAAGAACCTTGCCGACTTGAGAGTGCTTGTATCACCGGGATCCGCTCAACTTCTCTGGGGTACTTAGCCTATAAGCCACTCGCTTGCTGTTTTTCTAACTTTTACTTCATATCTTATAATATTCTTCATGTCCGCCTTATATCCCTATCCCTAATCTTCATCTCCTCAATCCTAACTTCAAACTTCTACTCTTCACTTCAACTGTTACTTCCTAACTCCCAATCTTATCTCCTAATATATTCTCTTTCTTACCCTCAACTTCAACTCTCTCTCAATTCTCCTGATTCTAGCCACACCCACACACAATTCTCATCAACCAACCGTTTTCTTCCATTCATCTCTCATCATCCACTTTTCATTCTATACAAACTCTTAATTACACTAATTACTGCCTCTCATACTAATCTGTTGTCTCCAGACCTTCCTAACCTAAATCTTTGTTTACATCTTAGTGTCACCTTTAGAGGTTTAGCCACTGCTTAACTAACTTGTATTTACACATGCTGGTCAGGCTGTCCTAATGTTTGTTTAATTACATCAATACAACCAAAGACACAGGATAGCACTTGTTCATATACAACAGTCTGGTCATTAATGATATTTTGATAAGACTAATTATTATGCTCAACATGATCAGCCCTTTCCATAGCTGTCTTCACAGATCAATCAGTTATATCAATTAACTAATATCTGTGTAGACTCACCAGTGTACTAATTCTTCATAATTTATACATTTCTTACATTTCTTACAACACATTTCTAAATTATATCAAAACATAATATTTGATTACATTATATCATTTTCATAGCTCTGTGACACATCCTCGCTCTCCCAATAAATTTGCTCCGCAAATTGAAATCCAGTATATGTGCTTAATATTATACTCCTCAATTATAGAACTGTTTTTGATTACATTATATCATTTTCATAGCTCTGTGACAATATTATATCAATTATCAAAGAACATCAATAAAGCAGAAGGCGAACATGAATACATTCATATAAATCAGCAATCAATACATACAGTAATGTAAAGCAATATGATAATCATAACATATTCATCATCAAGGTAATATATAGTAATAGTAATGTTAATTCAAATTCAGTAATTAACATTTAAATGTCAAAGTGTCAAACATCACGTTATCTATTCTTGTGTCTCATGGTATTCACGTTTTACATATTACACTTTTCATTTGTAAGTACAATCACATGTCTGATTGCAATCTTAAAGATGCCACAACAAATATAAATCAAAGTATCCTATACAAAAAAAATGGTAATCCATTCACAAGATATACATTGTATTAACAAACATATATAGCATAGCAAGACCATCTTTTTTTTTATTTTTTTTATCCTAATCCTTCTCAAGTTTCATAGTAAATTCTTTACTACTTTTGCTGCAAACCCCTTTTGTAAATTAGCTCAATAATTAATCACAAGTTTATAAGAACAGATATTTTAACTGCCATGTGAAAGTGGGCATTAATATATATCATGTCTCAACAGTTCTTTATCTTAATAATTACACCAATATTATTAGACTTCTTTATATTTCTCACATATTGTATATATACTTTCTGACTCTACACAGTCATTCACATTTGTGACCTAATAATTAATTGAGTCCCACATGATGCCTTTAACGCTGACTACATTTGTTGAAAATCAGTAAGACAGTTATTAGATGTATTAAAATGCACTTTTGTACCTTTCCCACCCCCTATAAAATTTGCCTAATGTTTGCGCGCAAAATTTTGAAATTTAGGTAATACAAGCACATTTCAATGTCTATATCCTGACTTAACCATTTGATACATAATGATTCAGGCTATGGCTGTGGAAGGGTTGCTTAGCACATGTACTCTATCATAATAATTCTAACTTATCTCTTATATCAAAGACTATTTATATGGCATAATTACTGATTTTACCTTCAGGTAAATTGTTTGTAATTCTGCTAATACCTGGTATTTCATATTTACATGAGGCGTTTTCGGACCTTTCCTGAAAATGTGTATTTTATGTGAAAGTCCTTTCTAATTTCTTCAGGAAGTTCATCTGCATACTGCCAAATTGTTCTACTTTTGCCCTGATCATCTCTGTACCTAACTTTGTACACTGTGTGACCCTTATAATTCGAGGCTTGCAAAATCTTTTCAAAATCCCATGTTCTTTCAGCCTTATCTTGACCATTCAGCAGAGGTCTTTCCTCAACCTGATTCTTTACTACTGAATCCTCTTGTTCTTCAAGATCTAAATGCACAGGCTCCCTATTCTCTAACTCTACTGGTGGGTTTGTGGGTCTCAGGTTTGGGTCAAAGTATGGTCTCAACCTATTTGCATGAACTACATTTTTGACAGCTATGTGAGTATTCAATTCTCTAAGTCTATAGTTAACCTTGCCTAATTTCTCTGCAATGTAAAATGGACCAGTCCATCTTTTTGCTAACTTAGGAGATAAACCTGGTTCTGTCCTAGGATTGTATAACCATACATTTTCACGAACCTGATACTCTACATCTTTGGCATGTTTGTCATAGTTTTTCTTATATTTTGCCTGAGCTTTTGCAATATTCTGCTTGACCAATTCCCTACAAACAGTTTGATTCTCAATGATACGCTGTAAATGTTGCTCATGAGGTGTACCTGCTGTCTCTGTCGGAATCAGAGCAGTATCTAAAGGTAATCTACATTGTCTACCAAACATGATATAGTATGGCGAATATCCTGTGGAGTCAATATTTGGACTAACCCTGTAACTAAGCATGATACTTGGTAATAGTTGTGCCCAATTTGTTTGTTTCTTGTTACAGTAAATTCTAAGCCTTTGCAGAATGACACTATTCATGCGTTCAGCTGCTGCATTTGTAGCAGGATGATAACTACTTGTGTTTATCTTGCTAATCTTGAAAATACTACATAATTCTTTCATCAACTTTGAGACAAAATTCGCACCTCTATCAGTCAAAATGGATTGCGGACAGCCATATCTACAAATGACTTCATCATAGAGTTTCCATGCAACTTCCCTAGCTTCCATTGTAAGTAAAGGAAATGCCTCACTCCATTTGGAGAATGAGTCTACCACAAGCAAAACATACTTATAACCTTCATCAGTTTTGGGAAGAGGACCTAGTATATCAACATGTATTCTCGACAGAATATCACCTATTGGTAATGGCTGTAGCATAGCCTTCTTATGGTGAATATATCTTTTTGCTTGCTGACATGGCTCACATGTTTGACAGTAAATCTTTACATCTTTGTAGAGAGAGGGCCAGAAAAACTTTA
Source organism: Azorinus chamasolen (assembly GCA_963576725.1). Lineage (NCBI taxonomy): Eukaryota > Metazoa > Mollusca > Bivalvia > Cardiida > Solecurtidae > Azorinus > Azorinus chamasolen. The sequence goes on along the minus strand of OY755238.1, from coordinate 31,799,925 downwards.
ACCTTATCGCCTCATATGTTCTCTCAATACCATAATGACCACCACTCAGTGCATCATGATATGACTTCAGAACGCCATCTCTAAATTTGCTTGGAACTGCCAATTGCTTTCTCACGTTTTCCCATTTATGACCTTTTGATCTAGGATGATACAAATGATATAATATACCATTATCTACTTCATAGAACTGTGCCTCAGCCACAAGTCTATTTGCAGTATTTCTGTCGTCTGGCACCACACTATATTCTTTATATGCAAACATAGGAGAAAAATCCTCATCTGCTAATTGTGCCTCTCTAAGCTTATCATGGGTCAGGTCATTGATTTCTAACATATGCTCGGTAGGGTCCAAATTTTCATATGCCTCAGTTGCACATATCATCTCTGAAAGCTTATCAGATTTACACTTAGTTTCTACTGAGTTAACTACAGGGTTCTGCTCCTCTGTGTATTCAAGTGTATATTCTATCACTACCTGTCTATCAGTACTATTGTGTATTGAAAATACCTGGGGATCTATATCTACATCATCTGCATCTTTCTCCTCATCCTTTCCATCCTTCTCACTCTCATACTGCCTTCTAGATAGCGAATCTGCATTTGTATGTTGCTTGCCTGCCTTATAGACTACTTCATACTGATATCCCTGTAGAAAGACTGCCCATCTTTCTAGCCTACCACTTGTCCTATTATTTTTCAAAGTTCTCAATGCAATATGATCTGTGACTACAGTGAACTTTTTGTGAGCTAAGTAAGTATGATAATACCTTATCCCTTCTACTAGAGCTAATCCTTCTAAATCACTTATGCCCCATTTTCTCTCACCTGTACGCAAAGATCTACCACCATAGGATATAACTCTTTCCCTACCTTTCTCATCCTTCTGCCCTAATATGAATGATATAGCTATGTGACTAGCATCTGTGTACAGAATAAATTCTTTTTCAAAGTCTGGAAATGCTAGTATAGGGGCCGAAGTTAACTTCTTTTTCAGTTCATCAAATGCTCTTTCACATGACTCATTCCACTCAAACAGTACATCCTTACGCAGCAAATCATTCATGGGTTTTGCAATTTTAGCAAAGTCTTTAATGAAACGCCTGTAATAGTTTGCCAACCCTAAAAATGACCTAACATCTGTTTGATTTTTGGGTCTGGGATAGTCTGTAACTGCTGAAACTTTATCTAGATCTACTGATAAGCCTTCTTGACTGAAAATGTGTCCCAAAAATTTGACCTGCTTTGCAGCAAACATACATTTACTTGGTTTCAACCTCAAATTTGCCTTTCTAAATCTTTTGAAGACTTCAGACAGGTGATGCAAGTGCTCATCAAAAGAATTGCTAAAAATCATACAGTCATCAATGTAGACCAGTGCATATTTGTAGTTTATGCCCCTCAAAACTTCATTCATCACCATACTAAAGGCTGAGCTGCTGTTCATTAAACCAAATGGTAATCGATTGAATTCATAGACACCTTGATGAGTGACAAACCCTGTACGATCTTTAGTTTCGGGGTCTAAAGCTATTTGAAAGAATCCCTGAGCCATATCAAGTACCGAATAGAAGCTAGATTTTGACTGACCTAAAGAGTCAATAACATCTTGAAAATGAGTGATTGGAAAGTTCATGGGGCGGGTCACACGGTTTACATGTCTGAAATCAACAGCAAACCTGAATTCACCACTTTTCTTTTTGACAAGAACTACAGGACTCTGCCACAAACTTTTTGAAGGACTGATAATCCCATTTTTCTCCAGATCTTCTACTTGACGCTCAATCTCTTTTCTTTGATCAGGACTCACCCTATATGGATGCCTACGGACTGGCTGTGCATCTCCAGTATCTATTTTGTGTGGAAAGTAGTGATTGTGCCCAAGTTCTGCAGTATTCATTGCAAAGACATCCCTATTTTTACCCAAAAATATCATCATTTCTCGTTTTTCTGCATCATTCAGACTGGATTCTGTCAAATCTATTCCTAAAGATTTTGAAATTTCAATATACTGCTCATCAATTTTATTGTTGTCACCCTCTCGCATACTACTCACATTCTCTTGATCTACCATATCTTCTATCACACTATCCTCAGAAATTCGCTCTACTCTAGCTACTGGCTCATTTACTTTTAAATGCACCCACTGGTCTGTAGGGTTCATGAGTTGTAAACAGGAAGACCCTTTATTTACTATAGCAACACCTCTTGCACCTATAACCTGCTTTGTGTTGGGTAAGGTTCTGATGGGTTCAACAACAGATAATTGATTATTTGCTTGCCCTTTAACTTTAATTTTCGCTACTGTAACAGACTGAGGTGGAATACTGATCCTATTGACAAGTCTCGCCAAACTAGCTTTCTTTGGTGACGAAAACATTTTTGTGGTAACTAGACCATTTTGAATCTGCAACAAATCATTTCCAAAATCTACCCAAGCCTTTTGCTCTTTTAAAAAGTCTCTGCCCAAAATAACATGAGTGTTCAGCCTTTGAAAAATGTAAAATGTTTGGGTCAGCGTTAGCCTACAAATGGTGATAGGAATAACAATTTTGCCTACTACCTGCATGTTGTCTCCATTAACAGTTTGAGCAAATTTCAAATCAGATTCCTGAATTTCAATTTCATCTTTTAACCCACTTCTTTTGAACATATTAAGACTTAAACATGATATTGATGCTCCACTATCAAGCATTGCAGCTGTAGAGAATTTTCCAAGTCTTACATCTACTAAATTGTTTTCACAGCCTACCTTATTCGCCTTACCAAAACTTTCAGATTTGTCTGTCTTAACCCATTTTTGCCCATCCCCCAAATTTTGATGTGGGACAGGCGCGTGTCCCTATTGCTGATGTGTTCTTGCTATGTGCCCTTTTCTTCCGCATTTATGACAAGTGGCATTTCTAAATTTGCAATCAAAGGATTTGTGATTGTACTTACCACAACTGTAACACTGCACTGGTTTTCTCTCTCCCTGGTCTTGTCGTCTCATTCCTCGGTAAGTTTCCCGTCTATTCTCCTGGTGGTTATGTTTGTGAAATCTTCCCTGGTCCTCCCTAGTCTCTACATGGTACCTCATGGATTTGTAGCCATGTTCTGGTTGTCCTTGCAGCAATTGTGCCACCTTCTTGATTTCCTCTAAGGATCCAGCTTCTTTCATTTGGACCATGTGCTGGATATCAGGGTCCAGTCCATGGACTACCTGATCAAAAATGTCCTCGTCAGATTTCAGCAACTGTCTGCCCAATTGCACCCTACTCTCTATGTACTTATCTACACTTTGTCCAGTCTGTCTCATGCCAACATATTTAGCGAATACCGACATGTGAGATTCTTTAGACTTAAATCTCACAAGGAAGGCCTCACTTAACATCGCAAAGTCTTCCTTCGTATTTCTGTCTAGAGTCATATACCATTGTATAGCCTCACTTGGCAATGACAGGCACATCTGCAGACATCTCTGTTCATTAGTCCACTTGTTAATGTCAGCAGCTTTTGTGAAAATATCCATGAAAAATTCAGGGTCTTGCCCAATTTCAAATTTAAAGTCACTCTTCATCTCCACTTTAGGCATCTTTACTTCTATATCTGAATGTCTGTTACGCCGAATTCTGCACCATGTATCACCGGGATCCGCTCTACTTCTCTGGGGTACTTAGCCTATAAGCCACTCGCTTGCTGTTTTTCTAACTTTTACTTCATATCTTATAATATTCTTCATGTCCGCCTTATATCCCTATCCCTAATCTTCATCTCCTCAATCCTAACTTCAAACTTCTACTCTTCACTTCAACTGTTACTTCCTAACTCCCAATCTTATCTCCTAATATATTCTCTTTCTTACCCTCAACTTCAACTCTCTCTCAATTCTCCTGATTCTAGCCACACCCACACACAATTCTCATCAACCAACCGTTTTCTTCCATTCATCTCTCATCATCCACTTTTCATTCTATACAAACTCTTAATTACACTAATTACTGCCTCTCATACTAATCTGTTGTCTCCAGACCTTCCTAACCTAAATCTTTGTTTACATCTTAGTGTCACCTTTAGAGGTTTAGCCACTGCTTAACTAACTTGTATTTGCACATGCTGGTCAGGCTGTCCTAATGTTTGTTTAATTACATCAATACAACCAAAGACACAGGATAGCACTTGTTCATATACAACAGTCTGGTCATTAATGATATTTTGATAAGACTAATTATTATGCTCAACATGATCAGCCCTTTCCATAGCTGTCTTCACAGATCAATCAGTTATATCAATTAACTAATATCTGTGTAGACTCACCAGTGTACTAATTCTTCATAATTTATACATTTCTTACATTTCTTACAACACATTTCTAAATTATATCAAAACATAATATTTGATTACATTATATCATTTTCATAGCTCTGTGACACTACCTCTTTGGCATAAACTGACCACATGACACCAGCCTTAAATAGTCAGGGAATAGTAGGGCAGAAAAAGGACATCCCTGTTTAACCCCTTCAATACAAAGCTCTCGACTTATCAATCAGCCCTCGTATGCCACAGGCTGTAGCTGACATGTATCAACACTTGTACAGCATTGCTATGCAATCCGGCTTTTATCGTGCCGCAGTCTCGAGGACTCGAGTTCGCTCCCCACACCCGATGAGTACATGTATATTTTCTCTAGAGAAACCCTGGTTACAGAATTCTTCATTAAATCATTAATGCTTTTCTTTATACGTTTTTACGCATTTGCAAACTGAGTAGATCCAAACCAGATTGAACAGGTAAAGGGTTAAATAATTCGTATTAAATTTATTTAGTAGAAAGGGTATGATCCTATTATATTGCAACGCACTGCATGTTTAGTTATCGACCCTTTTACAGTCGGTAGCTACGCTTCCGTCTTTGCTTGCGCGATTACAGGCCGAGGATAGTACTCTATAACTTGGATACAGGATGAGCTTACCAGACTCATGTATTACTTTTTCCCAGTGGTGTTTTTGCTACTGACCGTGCCAGTGCGGTACTCTCTTTGTCACCCTTCCTTTTGTTTGCCTTGCGTCTCTGTGCTTGTGATTTTGTTGATGTGTGGAACGTTTGTCTCTGGTTCTTGTGTGTCTTTTGGTGTTTTCTGTGTTCATCTCGTTTGTGAGTGTCCGTTTGGATGTGTGGTTGTGTGTATGTGTGTCATGCTGTCTATCGGTGTTTTGGTGGTGGTTGCGTCTTGTATGTGGCTTTGCCTGCTTGACTTTACTACTTTCCCATTAATACGATGAAAAGTAACTGTATATACATACATATATTGAACACATGAGTCTTAAAAGAAGGAGGTCACTTAATACAAGACAAAAGTAGTGCAGAAAGCTCATAGGAACTTTCTGTATTAATTGTAACCTGTATTACTCTACCACCTGCCTTACAGACCCATAATTGGACCTTTTTGATAGTGGGTTAAGACAGGTTCTACTATATTTTTGTCAGAAACAAATCTCAAACCTTTTCTGTATAGAAACACACATCTAAGCATTTGCAAACATAGTAGGACCGGATTCATTTCTCTGCTCTATTTGCTTTCGGATGGATGTCATAAAGCAGGAAACGTACTCATGAAAATCCATAAGTATTACACTTAAGAGTAGAACTTCAACTTGAATGAGCACATTGACCAACTCTAAAGCAATGTTCATAAATTGTTAAGTAGCCTTTTAATGTAATTTAACTCATGGGTCCTTATTCGACACTGTCGATTAAGATACCACCCTTATTAAAAGCATTTTCTTTCGAAAACTGTTGAAGCTATTCGCCGTACACTAAAAATCACCAGAAACGCTATTCGCCGTACACCGTAACAACTATTCGCCGTACACATTCCTACATATGAATTTAGTGATATCTTCTCACACAATGTATGGAAAGATACAATCTTTGGTACATAAAACAAAACAAACATATGCTATGATTCGGCAGTTAATTCATGAATATACAAATACAAGTTTCTTAAATAAGACCCAAATATCAAGTTGCGTAGACTTTTCCTCGCTACTAGGGAAGCATTTTACAGGTTAAATATTCTGATATGGCCAATTTATGCAAGAGTTTAAACCCTGAGTGAAGTAATCAAAGATTCATGGACCCGGTAGTGCTTTATCTATGATGGTTAAGATAATGAGAGTTAAAATAACAAAGGATTGTCTTACATGGTGTTGGTCAGTTTTATCACTTTTTTCGCTTGGCTTAGTAGTTTTACCTAGCTATTTCCGGAGTTGTTGACATACGGTGGTTATTTTAAATTAAAAACTAGTGGACATTGTAAAATCAAGGCATGAAATTAAATCAGGGTTCATTTGGAAATAGGAATTTTATTGTGATAAGAAACAAATGAGAAAACACACTTATCAAGCAATAAATATACCAAACATATGTGAATGAACAAATATACTTAGCACTAATTGAGATATATATTTTATAGTATATTTCATAAGCAAACAGTGCTGATCCTGATAAGACTGATAATATATGCTTGTCAAATCTGGATCTAATCTGTGTTTGCCATGGTATTAAAATGCACAACACCCACATGTTTTTAGCTCACCAGAGCACAAAGTGCTCAGGGTGAGCTTTTGTGATTGCCTGATGTCCGTCGTCGTGCGGTGTGCGTCGTGCGTCGTTCGTCGTCAACAATTTGAACCTTTAAAAATCTTCTCCTCTGAATCTATTGGGTTCTCAGCTTTCATATTTGGCACATAGCATCATGTGTAGGTCCTCTACAAAAGTTATATTAATTATGCTCCTGGGGTCAAAATTGGCCCCGCCCCAGGGGTGCATTGTTTTCTATAGAAACATGTAGTGAAATATTTGAAAATCATCTCTTCTGAAACCGGAAAATTTTCAACTTTCATATTTGGCACATAGCATCATGTTCAGGTCCTCTACAAAAGTTATATAAATTATGCCCCTTGGGTCAAAATTGGCCCCACCCCAGAGGTGACCAGTTTCTTAGAGCAGGCTGCTGTTTCAGCTAATTCAAACTGACCATTATTTACTGGGAGACTGCTAGTACACACTCTCCAGATTTACACTCCAGAAAAATGCAGCTGCAATATTTTTCACTGTGCTCATTTAGCCTCACTTATGCCCAGGAACTCTTTGCTCTTTGATGTGTTGTAAACATCATGCAGGTTATTATGGAGGTCATTTGGTGTCTAGCATAATTTTCTCCCATCCCCTTTGCACTCTGAGCAATTACTGTCTGCAAATAATGTTATCTGCTTCAAAAGTTGTTTCCTTCCATATCTTTTAAAAAATAAATGTCATAGTGAAAGACAGTTTGGACCCTGATGAGATGCCAAGTTACTTTGTATCTCATCTGGATCCAGACTTGATCCAGACTGTTTGCAAAGGTTGTTATAAATGCAAAGCAAGTAGCTGGTGTAATATTAGCAGGCTAAAGGTATAGGACCTTTGAAGAGTGAGTGACCAGCCATAAGCATATTGACTAGGGATAATTGCAGATCACTTATGCATATGGATGGGTTTTCTTGGTTCACTAAACTTGTATATAACCAGGGCTAAATGCTAGCTAATATTCAGTAGGTATTTAAATTTTGAATAAACATAGAACAGGGGAAGGGTTGAAAATAAATTAAGATATGAATAATAATAACTCATGAAGGTGTAATGAAAATATCTGAAATTTTGAATATAAGTACATGTATAGATTAATTTATTCTTTCTGAAATTCAACCAATTTGCCCAGGGAGAGGGTTTACATACTTTTGTAGATGCCCTTCTATAGATTGACATTGTTATATGTTTTCATTTTCTTAATTTTTTTTCACTTGAGGTCCTCTACAAAAGTTACATAAATTACGCCCCTTGGGTCAAAATTTGCCCACCCCAGGGCTGGGTAGTTTTCTATAGAAACACATAGTGAAAACTTTGAAAATCTTCTCCTCTGATTGTCTGGTGAGCGATGTCAGGGCCTTTCAGGCCCTCTTGTTTTTTTTCTTATCAATGATCCATTTTCTGAAAATGAAAATATATTTTGCTTTGATAAAATTTGATATATAACAAAGATCTGATGTACGGATCTAAATATAGTACCAGTGAAGTCTTAGGATTTTCAGTTAACGATTCCTTCAGCAAATTAGGTCTGAAATTCATATTATTCACTAACAGTGTAAGTACTTCCATTTTTGTTCCTTATACAATTTGAATTCAGCACCTAGACGACTCGATGTTGTTTATTATGTCTCCCCCCATATTTATATGGGGGAGACATATTGTTTTCGTGAGAGTTGTCTGTCTGTCCGTCCGTCTGTCCGTCTGTCTGTCCGTCCGTCTGTCTGTCTGTCACACTTTTTGTCCGGACGATAACTTCAATATGCCTGATGCCAGTTGATTGAAACTTCATATATGGAAAGAGCATAATGAGAGGAAGTGTCATGCACAAGGTCCATAACTCTGGCTTCACTAATATTGGAGTTATTGCCCTTTGTAAAAAAAATCACACTTTTTTGTCCGGACGATAACTCCTGTATGGCTCATGCCATTGGATTGAAACTTCATATATGGAAAGATCATGACGAGAGGAAGTGTCATGCACAAGGTCCATAACTCTGGCTTCACTAATATTGGAGTTATTTCCCTTTGTAAAAAATATCATAATTTTTTGTCCGGACGATAACTTCAATATGCCTGATGCCAGTTGATTGAAACTTCATATATGGAAAGAACATAATGAGAGGAAGTGTCATGCACAAGGTCCATAACTCTGACTTCACTAATATTGGAGTTATTGCCCTTTGTAAAAAATATCATAATTTTTTGTCCGGACAATAACTTCAATATGCCTGATGCCATTGGATTGAAACTTCATATATGGAAAGATCATAACGAGAGGAAGTGTCATGCAGAAGGTACATAACTCTGGCTTCACTAATATAGGAGTTATTGCCCTTTGTAAAAAAATCACACTTTTTTGTCCGGACGATAACTTCTATATGGCTCATGCCATTGGATTGAAACTTCATATATGGAAAGATCATAACGTAAGGAAGTGTCATGCACAAGGTCCATAACTCTGGCTTCACTAATATTGGAGTTATTTCCCTTTGTAAAAACAATCACAATTTTTTGTCCAGATGATTACTCCTATGTGACACATGCCATTGGAGTGAAACTTCATACATGGAACGATCATAATAAGAGAAAGTGTCATGCATAAGATCCTTAACTCGAGCTTCAATAAATTTAGAGTTATTGCCCCTTGTACATTTGTTTAATTCTTTCTTGTCCGGACGATAACTCCTACATGGCTATTGCCATCGTATTGAAACTTCATACATGGAAAGAGCATGATGAGAGAAAGTGTCATGAACAAGGGCCATAATTCTGGCTTCCGTACTTTTGGAGTTATTGCCCTTTGTTACATTTTTTGGCCGATCAATAACTCCTGTTCGACTGATGCTATTGGAACGACATTTTATTTTTGGAAAGAGCATGATGAAAGTAAGTGTCATGCACAAGGGCCATAAATCTGGTATCAGTATTTTTGGAGTTATTAGCTGTTATCATTTTCTTCTTGAAAAATGTAGTGTGGAAAACGCATAATGAGGGGAAGTATCATTCATCAAGACCATAACATTTTTAGTGATTTCCCTTTACATATTGTTTTTATTAGAGGGGAGACATCCGTTTTTTTGACAAAAACCTCTAGTTTAATAAATAATTTATTATGTCTCCCCCCATATTTATATGGGGGAGACATATTGTTTTCGTGAGAGTTGTCTGTCTGTCCGTCCGTCTGTCCGTCTGTCTGTCACACTTTTTGTCCGGACGATAACTTCAATATGCCTGATGCCAGTTGATTGAAACTTCATATATGGAAAGAGCATAATGAGAGGAAGTGTCATGCACAAGGTCCATAACTCTGGCTTCACTAATATTGGAGTTATTGCCCTTTGTAAAAAAAATCACACTTTTTTGTCCGGACGATAACTCCTATATGGCTCATGCCATTGGATTGAATCTTCATATATGGAAAGATCATGATGAGAGGAAGTGTCATGCACAAGGTCCATAACTCTGGCTTCACTAATATTGGAGTTATTTCCCTTTGTAAAAAATATCATAATTTTTTGTCCGGACAATAACTTCAATATGCCTGATGCCAGTTGATTGAAACTTCATATATAGAAAGAGCATAATGAGAGGAAGTGTCATGCACAAGGTCCATAACTCTGGCTTCACTAATATTGGAGTTATTGCCCTTTGTAAAAAATATCATAATTTTTTGTCCGGACAATAACTTCAATATGCCTGATGCCATTGGATTGAAACTTCATATATGGAAAGATCATAACGAGAGGAAGTGTCTTGCAGAAGGTACATAACTCTGGCTTCACTAATATAGGAGTTATTGCCCTTTGTAAAAAAATCACACTTTTTTGTCCGGACGATAACTTCTATATGGCTCATGCCATTGGATTGAAACTTCATATATGGAAAGATTATAACGAGAGGAAGTGTCATGCACAAGGTCCATAACTCTGGCTTCACTAATATTGGAGTTATTGACCTTTTTAAAAAAAATCACACTTTTTTGTCCGGAGGATAACTTCTATATGGCTCATGCCATTGGATTGAAACTTCATATATGGAAAGATCATAACGAGAGGAAGTGTCATGCACAAGGTCCATAACTCTGGCTTCACTAATATTGGAGTTATTGCCCTTTGTAAAAACAATCACAATTTTTTGTCCAGATGATTACTCCTATGTGACACATGCCATTGGAGTAAAACTTCATACATGGAACGATCATAATAAGAGAAAGTGTCATGCATAAGATCCTTAACTCGAGCTTCAATAAATTTAGAGTTATTGCCCCTTGTACATTTGTTTAATTCTTTCTTGTCCGGACGATAACTCCTACATGGCTCTTGCCATCGTATTGAAACTTCATACATGGAAAGAGCATGATGAGAGAAAGTGTCATGAACAAGGGCCATAATTATGACTGCAATACTTTTGGAGTTATTGCCCTTTGTTACATTTTTTGGCCGATCAATAACTCCTGTTCGACTGATGCTATTGGAATGACATTTTATTTTTGGAAAGAGCATGATGAAAGTAAGTGTCATGCACAAGGGCCATAAATCTGGTATCAGTATTTTTGGAGTTATTAGCTGTTATCATTTTCTTCTTGAAAAATGTAGTGTGGAAAACGCATAATGAGGGGAAGTATCATTCATCAAGACCATAAGATTTTTAGTGATTTCCCTTTACATATTGTTTTTATTAGAGGGGAGACATCCGTTTTTTTTGACAAAAACCTCTAGTTATTTATATTTTTAATTATTAGTAGTAGTAGTCTAGAAGTAAAAGTAGGCAGAATGTATACAGACTTTAAAATATAGTACTATTTTCGTTCATTCTATGCAAAAGTAATTAACTGAACAGTCTCCATATATATGCTATTTGTATGTCAGACCTTCTAAAACCCAACCCTAAATATACATCTACTACTCTTCCTTACATCTCAACATTTAATCCAAACAAGAGGGTCATGAGACCCTGAAGCACTCACTTGAGATGACTCCAGGTGTGGGGCCATTTTTTACCCAGAAGTCATAATTTGTACAACCTTGGTAGAGAACCACAAGACAAACCAGTATGCCTTAAATCAAAGGTCTAAGCCTTATTGTTTCAGAGAGTAAAAAAAAAAAAGAATAAAAGAAAAAGAAAAAGAGAGAAAGTAATATTTTATATTTGCCCCATAAAAACTGATAAGCCCCAGGGCAGGGCCAAGTTTCGTCTGGAGATCAGGTGTCGTAAGTTGAACATTCTTGGCAGAGGACCACAAGGTAAAGTTACATACCAAATATGGAAGGTATGGTGGGTCTTATAGTATCAGGGATGAAGATTTTTTAAGGGTTACTTTAAGTAAGTCTATGAAAAACTGGAACTGTAAGCCAAAGGCTAACGAATACCCCCCACCTGTCTGCTTGTCAGAACACCTATCATCAATCTGAACATATGTACATACAGAAACGTGAAGAGATTTAAAAACAATACATGCCCCAACCCAATTTATGTAATAAAAATGAAGTATAATTCTTAGAAATAAGACCCTTTCATGAGGTTTTTGTCAAATCCAAAGTTCTAAAGCTAGGTACCTTTTCAGAAAAACATTAAGTTCAAGGACCATAACTCTGACAAAAATTATTCAACCAGACCGATATTTGAACTTAAGCTGTACCTCATCTAGATTTATTTTTATGTCAAATATGAAGTTAATATCTGCAACCACTTCCAAAGAGAGACCGGAAAACTGAAAATTTGACAAAAAATTAAAGTTCAAGGGCCATAACTCTGGCAAAAATTATTCAACCAGACTGAGATTGGGAATTAAGCTGTAAATCATGTAGAGTTAGCTTTATGCCAAATATAAAGTTAATATCTGCAACCACATCCAAGAAAAGTCCGGAAAACTGAAAATTTGACAAAAAATTAAAGTTCAAGGGCCATAACTCTGGCAAAAATTATTCACCCAGACTGAGATTGGGAATTAAGCTGTAAATCATGTAGAGTTAGCTTTATGCCAAATATAAAGTTAATATCTGCAACCACTTCCAAGAAAAGTCCGGAAAATCCCAAATTTGAAGAAAAAAATTAAAGTACAAGGGCAATAACTCTGGAAATAATTATTCAACCGGACTGAGATTGTATCATAAGCTGTAACTTATACAGATTTAGGTTTGTACTAAATATAGAGTTGATATCTGGAGTCACTTCCATAAAAAGTCCAGAAAACCGGAAAACATTGGTACGGGACTAAAAAGGGGAGATAACTCCTGAAGTAGTGGTCCGATCATAACGGAAATATGCGGTGCACAGGTTTATATGGTCATATGGCTATATATGAACTTTCAACAAAATTGAAGCAAAACTGTAGAAGAAGAAGGCCGGACAAAATTGTGTCCACGGACGGACGGACGGACAACCTGATTCCAGTATACCCCCCCAAACTTCGTTGTGGGGGGTATAATGAATATGCTCCAGGGCGGGGTCATTTTTTACCAAACGGTCATAATATGTATAATCTTGGTAGAAGACTATATGGTTAAGCTACATGTCAAAAAATATACAAGTGGGCCATGATGGCCCTAAATCGCTCACCTGGTTACTATAAACTTATGCATATGCTGCATTTCTATATAAAAATAAGTCAGCTTCAAATTGGGGCCAATATGAAACCAAGGGCCATAATTTTAGGCCTGGAGGTCAAATTTGAACAATCTTTATAAAGGAACATTAGGTGATACTTCATATACATTTCAAAGCTCTGGGCCTTACAATTTCACAGGAGTTGTTTTTAAAGATTTTCCTATGAAAAACTGACATGCCCGGCGCGGGGTCATTTTGGTCCAGGGATCATAATTCGAACAATCTTGGTAGAAAACCATTAGATGGTACTACATACCAAATTTCAAAAGTCTAAGGCTTACAGTTTCGGAGACGATTTTTTTTAAGATTTACCTATAAAAAAAACTGATAAGCCTTGGGGCGGGGACATTTTTGCCCCTGGGGTCACAATTTGAACACTCTTGGTAGAAAATCATTAGATGATGCTACTTATCAAATATCAAAGGTCTATAGGTCTTACAGTTTCAGAGAAGAATATTTCTAAAGATTTTCCATTGAAAAAATGATAAGCCCCGGGGCAGGGCCATTTTGGTCCAGGGGTCATAATTTGAATAATCTTTGTAGAGGACCATTCGATGATGTTATACACCAAATATCAAAGCTCTAGGCCTTACGGTTTTAGAGAAAAAGATTTTTAAAGATTTTCCTATGAAAAACTGTTCAATGCTAAATTAATAAAATTCATTAATACAAATGATATTCTATTTTACTTTTTAATTTTGATATACAGAAGATCGAACTTAAAATGACTAATTGTATGAAAGTCAGCAAGTGCTATATATTACCTCTGTAACTAGTCGTAAAACTCATTTCAACATTTTATTGACAACGATTTGCATGTCTGGATTTTTAGCAGAGATCAGTCTCCATAGAAAAGTACCGTTTTGGTGAGGTTTTGTCATTTGTTTTCATGGATTGGACAAACAAAAAGTTCACTCTTGGCACATAGTGAAAGCAGTCTGTAGAAGAAGTCTTACAGTGTTTAACAATGCTTATGGACATATTTGTTTATCTAGACCATAATCTTATTTCAGAATCTGGATTGAATGCCAAAAGGAGCAATAGACTGTGTGTGGTACGTGGTGATCTGTCGGGGAAAAACAACGACCTTTTGTTGGCTGCCTCCTTGGTAACGAGTCATTCGGAAACGATTCTCACGATGAGTGTGATTTTTGCCTTTCAGTGGTCAGAAAACATACATGGAAATAGACACTTCGTATTTTAGAATTCTAGATCTACTTGGTAAAGCAATTTACCGAGTCATACGAGGACACATATCTGCGATTTGTGTGAGAGGCCACTTTCTCATCAAGTCTCTGTAATATGGTACACGGTGGTACATACTGGATAGAAACCTTTTAACTGTGATATGTGGTCTTTTACTCAGCAACACCATTCACTCAATCATACCAGTCTACATACTGGAGAGAGACCTTATAAGTGTGATGTATGTGAAAAATCATTTTCAAAAAAAATGTAGTTTAGTAGATCATACCAGGCTACATACTGGAGAGAGACCTTTTAATGATGTATGTGAAAAAACATTTTCAAGAAAATCATGTTTAGTAGATCATAAGAGAATACATACTGGAGAGAGACCTTATAAGTGTGATGTGTGTGAAAAATCATTTTAACGAAAATCAAGATTAGTAGATCATAAGAGGAAACATACTGGAGAGAGACCTTATAAATGATTTCTGTGAAAAAGCATTTCCTGCACAATCGTCTTTACACTCTCATAAGAGGCTACATACTGGGGACGGACCTTATAGACTGTCTTTTATTCAGAAAACACAATTTACTCTCTCATACCATGATGCATACTGGAGAGAGGCCTTATAAGTGTGATGTATGTGAAAAATCATTTTCAAAAAAATGTAATTTAGTAGATCATACCAGGCTACATACTGGAGAGAGACCTTTTAAGTGTGATGTATGTGAAAAATCATTTTCAAGAAGATCATGTTTAGTAGATCATAAGAGAAAACATACTGGAGAGAGACCTTATAAGTGTGATTTTTGTGAAAAATCATTTTTTGTAAAATCAACTTTACTACAACATAACATTGTACATACTGGAGAGAGACCTTATAAGTGTGATTTATGTGAAAAAACGTTTTCAAGAAAATCAAATTTAGTAGATCATAAGTGGATACATACTGGAGAGAGATCTTATAAGTGTGATTTATGTGAAAAACCATTTGCAAATAAATCAAGTTTAGTAGAGCATAAGAGGATACATACTGGGGATAGATCTTATAAGTGTGATGTATGTGAAAAACCATTTTCACAAAAAATAAGATTAGTAGTTCATAAGAGGATACATACAGGAGAGAGACCTTTTAAGTGTGATGTATGTGAAAAAACATTTTCAAGAAAATCATGTTTAGTTGATCATAAGAGAATACATACTGGAGAGAGACCTTATAAGTATGATGTGTGTGAAAAATCATTTTATCGAAAATCAAGATTAGTAGATCATAAGAGGAAACATACTGGAGAGAGACCTTATAAATGTGATTTCTGTGAAAAAGCATTTCCTGCACAATCGTCTTTACAATCTCATAAGAGGCTACATACTGGGGACGGACCTTATAGACTGTCTTTTATTCAGCAACACAATTTACTCTCTCATACCATGATGCATACTGGAGAGAGGCCTTATAAGTGTGATGTATGTGAAAAATCATTTTCTATAAAATTAGATTTACTACAGCATAAGAGGGTACATACTGGAGAAAGACCTTATAAGTGTGATGTGTGTGAAAAATCATTTTATCGAAAATCAACTTTACTACAACATAACAGGGTACATACTGGAGAGAGACCTTATAAGTGTGATGTATGTGAAAAATCATATTCTGGAAGATCAGGATTGACGTATCATAAGAGGATTCATACTGGAGAAAGGCCTTATAACTGTGAGGTATGTGAAAAATCATTTCCTGTAAAAGTATCTTTACTAAATCATAAGAGGATACATACTGGAGAAAAACCTTATACGTGTGGACTATGTGAAAAGGTATTTGCTTGGCTGGGGAATTTACTCCGCCATATGAGGAAACATACTGGAGAGAGACCTTATAAGTGTGATGTATGTGAACAATCATTTGCTATAAAAGCAGTCTTAGTATCTCATAAGAGGGTCCATACTGGAGATCCACCTTATATTAGTTATGAGGATGGTCTGTGTGAAAAGTCTTTTACTCAGCATCACAATTTAAGTGTTCATACCAGGATACATTCTGGAGAGACACCTTATAAGTCGTGACATATGTAAATAATGATATTCTTGAAATCAACTTTACTACGCTATAAGAGGATACATTTGTACATACTAGATTAAGACCTTATATGATCTACATGTTTGTGAAAAGCCATTTACTCCGCAGCACCAATTACTCCTGCATACCAGGATTCATACTGGTGAGAGACCTTATAAGTGTGATCTATCTAAAACAAATCATTTTCTCAAAAATCAATTTACTAGAATATATATAGAGACATCTTATACATGTATGTGACGTGTGTGAACAGTCTTTTACTCAGCAACACCATTTACATGTTCATTATGACATACCAGGATACATACAGACGAGAGACCTTATAAGTGTGATGCATGTGAAATTTTCAGTCTTTTACTTAGCAAAGTCGTTTACTCAGTCATACCAGAATACATACTGTAGAAAAACCTTATAAGTGTGATTTGTGTTAAAAGGCTTTTACGCAGCAAACCGATATACTCTGTGACATACGAGGATACAAACTAGAGAGAGACCCTACAAGTGTGATGTGTGAAAAGGCATTACATAGTGTGGAAATTTACTCAGGCATACAAGGATACATTAGAAATCTTAAATAATGTTGAACTTCGATATCTCGAACTTCAAGGGACTAAACAAATTACTTTGAGATAACAGAGGTTTGAGTCATCCAATTTCTAATTTGAACCATTTCTCAATTTCACAGCTTAATGCAGCTCAGCTTTCGACTTGCATTAAGGTGTCACATGTATGTGTTTTTAGCTCACCAGAGCACTTTTGTGCTCAGGTAGAGCTTTTATGATCCCCTGATGTCCGTCGTCGGGCGTCAACAATTTGAACCTTTAAAAATCTTCTCCTCTGAATCTACAGGGTTCTCAGCTTTCATCTTTGGTACATAGCATCATCTGTAGGTCCCCTGCAAAAGTTATATAAATTATGCCCCTAGAGTCAAAATTAGCCCCGCCCCAGGGGTGCCTTGTTTTCTAATGAAATATTTAGTAAAACTTTGAAAATCTTCTTCTCTGAAACTGGAAGGTTCTCAACTTTCATATTTGGCACATAACATCATGTTCAGGTCCTCTACAAAAGTTATATAAATTATGCCCCTTGGGTTAAATTGGCTACACCCCAGGGTGGCCAGTTTTCTAGCAAACTTGAAGCTGACTGCACTTTTAAGCATCTTATCTTTACTCATAAAGGCCATAGAGAGGGGAGACTGACCTAGTATAACCAGTTCTAGTGTTTGTGCAAGTTTTACCCTTAGTCTGAACAGTAGAGTAGAAACTGTGTTTAGCCAAATAAATAACAAACAGTCATTTTAGATTGAGAAAACTAAGTGGATAATTCTCAAAATGCTCTTTGCATATCTATGTCCTGCATTAAGCTCTCAGATATCAATATAGAGTCTTATCAGTATATCTTTGTGAGGTTCAGCTGAATACAAGTCAAGTGTTCTATGCTGTAGCATTCTTTATCAGTATTATATGTCTGCTTCAGAATTGTTGTCTGCTTGTCTAAGATTGTTCACATTGTTTTTAGCTCACCAGAGCACAAAGTGCTCAGGATGAGCTTTTGTGATCGCCTGATGTCCGTTGTCCGTCAGCGTCAGTCGTGCGTCGTCGGTCGTCAACAATTTGAACCTTTAAAAATCTTCTTCTCTGAATCTACAGGGTTCTCAGCTTTCATCTTTGGCACATAGTATCATCTTTAGGTCCTCTACAAAAGTTATATAAATAATGGCCCTAGTGTCAAAATTAGCCCCGCCCCAGGGGTTCCATGTTTTCAATAGAAACATATAGTAAAACTTTGAAAATCTTCCCCTCTGAAACCAGAAGGCTCTTAGCTTTCATATTTGACACATAGCATCATGTTCAGGTCCTTTACAAAAGTTATATAAATTATGGCCCTGGGGGTCAGAATTGGCCCCGCCCCAGGGGTGGGCAGTTTGTAAAAGAAAACAATAGTGAAATCTTTGAAAATCTTCTTCTCTGAAACTGGAAGGCTCTCAGCTTTCATATTTGGCACAGAGCATCATGTTCATGTCCTCTTCAAAATTTGTATAAATATTGGCCCAGGGGTCAAAGTTGGCCCGCCCCAGGGGTGGGAAGTTTTCAATAGAAACAAATAATGAAAACTTTGAAAATCTTCTTCTCTGAAACTGGAAGGCTCTTAGCTTTCATATTTGGCATATAGCATAATGTTCTGGTCCTTTACAAAAGGTATATAAATTATGGCCCTGGGGTCAAAATTGGCCCTGCCCTAGGGGTGGGCAGTTTTCAATAGAAACAATTAGTGAAATCTTTGAAAATCTTCTACTCTGAAACTGGAATTCTCTCAGCTTTCATATTTGGCACAGAGCATCTTGTTCAGATCCTGTACAAAAGTTATATAAATTATAGCCATGGGGTCAAAATTGGTCCCGCCCCAGGGATGGGCAGTTTTCAATAGAAACAAATAGTGAAATCTTTGAAAATCTTCTTGTCTGAAACTGGAAGGTTCTCAGCTTTCATATTTGGCATATGGCATCGTGTTCAGGTTCTCTACAAAAGTTGTATAAATGATGCCCCTGGGGTCAAAATTGGCCCCACCCCAGGGTTGGGCCATTTTCAATAGAAACAAATAGTGAAATATTTGAAAATCTTCTTCTCTGAAACTGGAATGCTCTCAGCTTTCATATTTGGCACATATTATCATGTTCAGGTCCTCTACAAAAGTTATATAAATTATGCCCCTGGGATCAAAATTGGCCCCGCACCAGGGGTGCCTTGTTTCCAGTAGTAACATATAGTAAAACTAGCTTTCATATTTGGCATATAGCATAATGTTCAGGTCCTCTACAAAAGTTATATAAATTATGGCCCTGGGGTCAAAATTTGCCCCACCCCAGGGGTGGGCAGTTTCAATAGAAACAAATAGTGAAATCTTGGAAAATCTTCTACTCTGAAACTGGAAGGTGCTCAGCTTTCATATTTGGCACAGCGCATCATGTTCAGGTCCTCTACAAAAGTTATATAAATTATGGCCCTGGGGTCAAAAGTTGGCCCCGCCCCAGGGGTGGGCAGTTTTCAATAGAAACAAATAGTGAAATCTTTGAAAATCTTTTTCTCTGAAACTTGGAGGCTCTCAGCTTTCATATTTGGCACAGAGCATCGTGTTCAGGTCCTCTACAAAAGTTATACAGTATAACCTCTGTTGATCGGCACCCATCTTAACCAGAAACCCCTGTTATCCAGCACTGCTGTTTGGTCCCGGCAGTTTCCCTATTTGTTTTATGTATCCAAACTCTCTCTTGATCGGAACCCCTGTTAACCGTTAACCGGCATACCTTGACAGGCCAATAAAGGCAAATTAGCGGTTTTTCACACCTTGTTATCCGGCGGTTTGCTGACCTGTGATCATTGACTGTAAGCGCTTTACATTCAGGTAGGTGATAAGAACAGTTAATGGGCCTAGAGTAAATTGACCGTCCTTTAGATTTATATTGTTATCGTCATTGAAAATGCATGTATGTACTCATGTAAAAAATGGCAATACCAAATTATTTAGGGTCCGGATCTACGCTGTTTGCTAATTGTGTAAAACCCAGCGGTGATGGTCCGCATATACATTTACCTGTGTAGAATCCGAACTTGTTAATAAAATATAGTATGAATGTTCCTGTGTTTTAGTCGAACCCTTTATACATGTGTGTTTACTCCCGATTGTACGCTTAATACGTTATGCCTATATTTTACATGTACATGTAGTTCAAAAGACAATAGACAAACAGCGTAGATCCTGATCAAATGGCTCCAATTTGAACGGAGCTAACTGATCAGGTTCAGCGCTGTTGTATATATTTTTTATGTAATTTGTAAAGCGTCATGGTGGAATTCCCCTCGCAGCGAAAAAATGACTTGCTGGAATGAATCTTTGGGTACGTAAATTTGTGAATCTAGGCATAATTCTGTTAACCGGCACCCTCTCTTAACCGGCATACTGACGTGGATCCATGGGATGCCGGATAACAGAGGTTATACTGTATAAATTATACCCCTGGGGTCAAAATTGGCCCCGCCCCAGGGGTGGGCCATTTTCAATAGAAACAAATAGTGAAATTTTTGATAATCTTTTTCTCTGAAACTGGGAGGCTCTCAGCTTTCATATTTGGCACAGAGCATCATGTTCAGGTCCTCTATAAATGTTATATAAATTATGCCCCTGGAGTCAAAATTGGACACGCCCTAGGGGTATCCAGTTTTCAATAGAAACATATATAGTACAAACTTTGAAAATCTTCTCCTCTGGAACTGGAAGGTTCTCAGCTTTCATATTTGGCACATAGCATCATGTTCAGGTCCTCTACAAAAGTTATATAAATTGTGCCGCTTGTCTTAAATTTTCTTCACTTGAGGTCCTCTAGAAAAGTTACATAACTTATGCCTCTTGGGTCAGAATTGGCCCTTGCCAGGGCTGGCTAGTTTTCTATAGAAACACATAGTAAAAACTTTGACAATCTTCTCCTCTGATTGTCTGGTGAGCGATGTCAGGGCCTTTCAGGCCCTCTTGTTTAGCTAACAAGAGCACAAAGTGCTCAGGGTGAGCTTTTGTGATTGCCTGATGTCCGTCGTCCGTCGGCGTGCGTTGTCCGTCGTCACTGTCAACAATTTGAACCGTTAAAAATCTTCTCCTCTGAATCTACAGGGTTCTCAGCTTTCATCTTTGGCACATAGTATCATCTTTAGGTCCTCTACAAAAGTTATATAAATTTTGTCCCTGGGGTCAAAATTGGCCTCGCCCCAGGGGTGCCTTGTTTTTAGCTCACCAGAGCACAAAGTGCTCAGGGTGAGCTTTTGTGATCGCCTGATGTCCGTCGGCGTGCGTCGTCCGTCGTGCGTCGTCAGTCGTCAACAATTTGAACCTTTAAAAATCTTCTCCTCTGAATCTACAGGGTTCTCAGCTTTCATCTTTGGCACATAGTATCATCTTTAGGTCCTCTACAAAAGTTATATAAATTATGGCCCTGGGGTCAAAATTGGCCCCGCCCCAGGGGTTCCATGTTTTCAATAGAAACATATAGTAAAACTTTGAAAATCTTCTCCTCTGAAACCAGAAGGCTCTCAGCCGTCATATTTGGCACATAGCATCATGTTCAGGTCCTCTACAAAAGTTATATAAATTATGCCCCTGGGGTCAAAATTGGCCCCGCCCCAGGGGTGGGCAGTTTTCAATAGAAACAAATAGTGAAATCTTTGAAAATCTTCTTCTCTGAAACTGGAAGGCTCTCAGCTTTCATATTTGGCACATAGCATCATGTTCAGGTCCACTACAAAAGTTATATAAATTATGGCCCTAGGGTCAAAATTGGCCCCGCCCCAGGGTGGGCAGTTTTCAATAGAAACAAATAGTGAAATCTTTGAAAATCTTCTTCTCTGAAACTGGAAGGCTCTCAACTTTCATATTTGGCACAGAGCATCATGTTCAGGTGCTCTACAAAAGTTATATAAATTATGGCCCGGGGGTCAAAATTGGCCCCGCCCCGGGGGGGGGGCAGTTTTCAATAGAAACAAATAGTGAAATCTTTGAAAATCTTCTTTTCTGAAACTGGAAGGCTCTCAGCTTTCATATTTGGCACATAGCATTATGTACAGGTCCTCTACAAAAGCTATATAAATTATGGCCCTGGGGTCAAAATTGGCCCTGCCCCAGGGGCGGGCAGTTTTCAATAGAAACAAATAGTGAAATCTTTGAAAATCTTCTCCTCTGAGACTGGAAGGCTCTCAACCTTCATATTTGGCACAGAGCATCATGTTTAGGTCCTCTACAAAAGTTATATAAATTATGGCCCTAGGGTCAAAATTGGCCCGCCCCAGGGGTGGGCAGTTTTCAATAGAAACAAGTAGTGAAATCTTTGAAATTCTTCTTCTCTGAAACTGGAAGGCTCTCAGCTTTCATATTTGGCACATAGCATCATGTTCAGGTCCACTACAAAAGTTATATAAATTATGGCCCGGGGGTCAAAATTAGCCTGCTCCGGGGGTGGGTAGTTTTCAATAGAAACAAATAGTGAAATTTTTGAATATCTTCTTCTTGGAAACTAGGTGGTTCTCAGCCTTCATACTTTGTACGTATCATCATGTTCAGGTCCTCTACAAAAGTTATATAAATTATGCCCCAGGGATAAAAATTTGCCCCGCCCCAGGGGTAGCCAGTTTTCAACAGAAACATATAGTGAAAACTTTGAAAATCTTTTTCTCTGATACTGGAAGGTTCTCAGCTTTCATATTTGGCACATAGCACCATGTCCAGGTCCTCTACAAAAGTTATATAAACTGTGCCTCTTGGGTCAAAATTAACCCAGCCCCAGGGCAGGCTAGTTTTCTAAAGAAACATATAGTTAAAACTTTGAAAAGCTTCTCCTCTGATTGTCTGGTGAGCGCTTCAGGGCCATTCTGGCCCTCTTGTCAATAGAAACATATAGTAAACCTTTGAAAATCTTCTCCTCTGAAACCAGAAGGTTCTCAGCTTTCATATTTGGCACATAGCATCATGTTCAGGTCCTCTACAAAAGTTATATAAATAATGGCCCTGGGGTCAAAATTGGCCCCGCCCCAGGGGTGGGCAGTTTTCAATAGAAACAAATTGTGAAATCTTAGAAAATCTTCTTCTCTGAAACTGGAAGGCTCTCAGCTTTCATGTTTGGCACATAGCATCATGTTCAGGTCCACTACAAATGTTGTATAAATTATGGCCCCAGGGTCAAAATTGGCCCCGCCCCAGGGTTGGGCAGTTTTCAATAGAAACAAATTGTGAAATCTTTGAAATTCTTCTTTCCTGAAACTTGAAGGCTCTCAGCTTTCATATTTGGCACAGAGCATCATGTTCAGGTCCTCTACAAAAGTTATATAAATTATGGCCCTTGGGACAAAATTGGCCACGCCCCAGGGCTGGGCAGTTTTCAATAGAAACAAATAGTGAAATCTTTGAAAACCTTCACCTCTTAAAACTTGTAGGTTCTCAGCTTTCATTTTTGGCACATAGCATCATATTCAGGTCCTCTACAAATGTTATATAAATTATGGCCCCGGGGTCAAAATTGGCCCCGCTCCAGGGTTTGGCAGTTTCCAATAGAAACAAATAGTGAAATCTTTGAAAATGTTCTTCTCTGAAACTGGAAGTTGCTCAGCTTTCGTATTTGGCACGGAGCATCATGTTCAGGTCTTCTACAAAAGTTATATAAATTATGGCATGCAGTTTTCAATAGAAACATATAGTGAAAACTTTGAACTGGAATGTTCTCAGCTTTCATATTTGGCATATAGCATCATGTTCAGGTCCACTACAAGAATTATATAAATTGTGCCCCTTGGGTCAAAATTAGCCCTGCCCCTGGGCAGGCTTGTTTTCTATAGAAACATATATAGTGAAAACTTTGAAAATCTACTCCTAGTTGTCTGGTGAGCACTTCAGGGCCATTCTGGCCCTCTTGTCATTATAACTATTTTGTCCATGAATATTCAGTAGATAAGTGTCATGTAGTGACTTTTAACCTCTTGATTTGGATCCAATATCTTGGTTTGGATCCAAATATGATATAGACACAGTATAGTAATTAAACATAAACCAGGAAATAGAGTCAGGTCACTTAGTTAGGTTACCTGCTTTGATTGACAATTATATAGCTTCCGGGTATATTGCTATGGCGACTGTCCTGATATGTTAGATTGAATCAGACCTTCCTCTAAAAACAGGAAATGTCTGTCACCTTGCTTAGTGATATATACTGTCAATTATGGACATTCGGAGCTTTTGAGTCGAGATCAGTTGAAAGTCAGTCTAGATTAGATCAGTTGGGCTGATTAGATCTAGAAATACATTATGGGACTGCAAGGTACGTGGCAGTCATATGCAGTATCAACTCAGAAACGAATAGGGGCAGTCATGTTATAGAACTTTAACTAGGTGTTGCTGTACTAGACTTTATGAAATATGTGGTATTAAAATATCTGAGACTGAATATGTGTTGTGAATGAAGCCCATAACATGACATATTGAAATTTTGAATAAACATCGAACAGGGGAAGGGTTAAAAATAAGTTAAGATAGGAATAATTATATGAACTCATGTAGAAGGTACAATGAAAATAAATATCTGAAATTTTGAAAATAAGTATAGATTAATTTATTCTTTCTGAAATTCAACCATTTTGCCCAGGGAGATGCTATACATACTTTTTAGCTCACCAGAGCACAAAGTGCTCAGGGTGAGCTTTTGTGATTGCCTGATGTCCGTCGATGTGCGTTGTCCGTCGTCCCGCGTCAACAATTTGAACCTTTAAATATCTTCTCCTCTGAATCTACAGGGTTCTTAGCTTTCATCTTTGGTACATAGCATCACCTATAGGACCTCTACAAAAGTTATATAAATAATGCCCCTGGGGTCAAAATTGGCCCCGCCCCAGGGGTTCCATGTTTTCAATAGAAACATATAGTAAAACTTTGAAAATCTTCTCCTCTGAAACCAGAAAGTTCTCACCTTTCATATTTGGCACATAGCATCATGTTTTCAGGTCCTCTACAAAAGTTATAGAAACTATGACCCTGGGGTCAAAATTGGCCCCGCCCCAGGGGTGGGAAGTTTTCAATAGAAACAAATAGTGAAATCTTTGAAAATCTTCTCCTCTGAAACTGAAAGGCTCTCATCTTTCATATTTGGCAAAGAGCATCATGTTCAGGTCCTCTACAAAAGTGATATAAATTATGTCCCTAGGGTCAAAGTTGGCCCCGCCCCAGGGGTGGGCAGTTTTCAATGGAAACAAATAGTGAAATCTTTGAAAATCTTCTCCTCTGAAACTGGAAGGCTCTCAGCTTTCATATTTGGCACAGAGCATCATGTTCAGGTCCTCTACAAAAGTTATATAAATTATGTCCCTGGGGTCAAAGTTGGCCCCGCCCCAGGGTAGGGAAGTTTTCAATAGAAACAAATAGTAAAATCTTTGAATATCTTCTCCACTGAAACTGGGAGGCTCTCAGCTTTCATATTTGGCACAGAGCATCTTGTTCAGGTGCTCTACAAAAGTTATATAAATTATGGCCCTGGGGTCAAAATTGGCCCCGCCCCAGGGGTGGGCAGTTTTCAATAGAAACAAATAGTGAAATCTTTGATAATCTTCTCCTATGAAACCGGAAGGCTCTCAGCTTGCATATTTGGCACAGAGCATCATGTTCAGGTCCTCTCGAAAAGTTATATAAGTTATGCCCCTGGGGTCAAAATTGGCCCCGCCCCAGGGGTGGGCAGTTTTCAAAAGTAACATATAGTGAAATCTTCTCCTCTGAAACTGGAAGGTTCTCAGATTTCATATTTGGCACATAGCATCATGTTTAGGTCCTCTACAAAAGTTATAGAAATTATGGCCCTGGGGTTAAAATTGGCCCTGCCCCAGGGGTGGGCAGTTTTCAATAGAAACAAGTAGTGAAATCTTTGAAAATCTTCTCCTCTGAAACTGGAAGGTGCTCAGCTTTCATATTTGGCACAGAGCATCATGTTCAGGTCCTCTGCAAAAGTTATACTAATTATGTCCCTGGGGTCAAAATTGGCTCCGCCCCAGGGATGGGTAGTTTTCAGTAGAAACATATAGTGAAAACTTTGAAAATCTTCTCCTCTGAAACTGGAAGGCTCTCAGCTTTCATATTTGGCTCATAGCATCTTGTTCAAGTCCTCTACAAAAGTTGTATAAATTATGTCCCTGGAGTCAAAATTGGCCCGCCCCAGGGCCGGCTAGTTTTCTATAAAAACATATAGTGAAAACTTTGAAAATCTTCTCCTCTGATTGTCTGGTGAGCGATTCAGGGCCATTCTGGCCCTCTTGTTTTATATGACCTTTAGATTTACATTGTTATAATATGTTTACATTTACATTTTTAGCTCACCAGAGCACAAAGTGCTCAGGGTGAGCTTTTGTGATCGCCTGATGTCCGTCGTCCGTCGTCCCGCGTCAACAATTTGAACTTTAAAATTCTTCTCCTCTGAATCTACATGGTTCTCAGCTTTCATCTTTGGCACATAGCATCACCGATAGGTCCTCTACAAAAGTTATATAAATAATGCCCCTGGGGTCAAAATTGGCCCCGCCACGGCCCCAGGGATGGCCAGTTTTTTCTAGCTGACTTGTTTTCTGTACAAGTAGCAGAATGCTGGGCTCACTTAGGTTAGGCATGGGGAAAACTTCAAAAATCTTTTTGTCAAAAACTACATGTCACAGAGCTTAGATATTTGGTGTATAGATTAACTTAGTATTCCTTATTGACATTGGTAAATATCATAGTTCTGAGGTTAAAATTGGCCCTGCCCTGTTGGTTATACTTTAAAATATTATTTTACACTATAAAGGTTCCTCTGAACTAGAGGATTGAGGTCACTCCATCTGTGTTGCATAATCACTGAATAGGTCAAGTTCCTGGTCAAAACTCTATCAAGTTGTCTGCTTCAGAATTAGTCTCTGATTGCTCACACTGTTTTTTTAACCCATTCCCTCACAGGATATTTTCAGAATCTGCCTCTTGAAAAATTTCAGAATTGTGTAGATTTTAAACCATTGTGATAAATAGAGCATTTACTCCTATGGAGAAAATGCTCTATTTATCACAATGGTTTCATAAAGTGACTATTATACCTCTTTGAATAAATCTACTGATAAGGAGCATTAATTAGAGAAAAGGAAAATTTCAGAATTGTGTAGATTTGAAACCATTGTGATAAATAGAGCATTTACTCCTATGGAGCAAATGCTCTATTTATCACAAAGGCTTTTTTCAGATCCTACCGCTTTGAATAAATCTACTGAAAAGGAGCATTAATTATAGAAAAGGAAAATTTCAGAATTGTGTAGATTTGAAACTTTTGTGATAAATAGAACATTTACTCCTATGGAGCTTTTGCTCTATTTATCACCATGGTTAGCAAATGCTCTATTTATCACAAAGGCTTTTTTTCAGATCCTACCTCTTTGAATAAATCTACTGATAAGGAGCATTAATTAGAGAAGATGAAAATTTCAGAATTGTGTAGATTTCAAACCATTGTGATAAATAGAGCATTTGCTCCATAGGAGTAAATTAACTCATATACAAACCACATATAAAGTTACATACCGGTATGTGTCAGATCTGAGTTCAAACTGTGTGCTAATTTTGGTTAAGTCCTGCTAAGCTGTGATAGGGTTGTCATATGTTAGAAATGTTGTCTGCTTATTCAAAGAGGTAAATCTGGGTCTACTCTGTTTGCAAATGCGTGAAAACATGTTTATATGAGGAAAAGGGTTAATTAGATTAAAGGAAAACTTCAGAATTGTGTAGATTTGAAACCATTGTGATAAATAGTGCATTTACTCTTATGGAGCAAATGCTCTATTTATCACTAAGGCAAATGCTCTATTTATCACAATGGTTATTATCACCAGTTATTCTTAACAAGTTTTAATTTTCCATTTCCATAACAATTCCGTTTGTATAAATTGTTGAAATCGCGATTTTTATACAATTTCTGCTTTGAAACAATCATCAGTACTCTAATTCTGAAGGGGTTCGAAACGTTCAGGTGTGAACTGGTTTTGTTACGAAACGTGCTCTACAAGAGTTGTCGTTCGTTTCTAAATACGCAATATATCAAGGAGTTGTTAGGTTATGCGTAGTAATATTTAATGGAAAATGAAACTTTTCCACATATTTTTTTGTGCGATATATGCTTTCCAAGTTAACGGTCGGTAAACGTTCGGTATTGGACTTAGAAAATATTTATAATAAAGCAAATCATCCCAGAAAGCTTGCCATTATAATTATACAGAGAAAGGGTCAAATAACACCCCACAAAACAGGTGTCCAGTTTTGTTTAGAAACATACATGTAGTTGAAACTTTAAAAATCTTTCCCTCTGGTGAGCGATTTCAGGGCCATCATGGCCCTCTTGTTTAGCTCACCAGAGCACAAAGTGCTCAGGGTGAGCTTTTGTGATTGCCTGATGTCCGTCGGCGTGCGTCGTCCGTCGTGCTGTGTGCGTCGTCAGTCGTCAACAATTTGAACCTTTAAAAATCTTCTCCTCTGAATCTACAAGGTTCTCAGCTTTCATCTTTGGCACATAGCATCATCTGTAGGTCCTCTACAAAAGTTATATAAATTATACCCCTGGGGTCAAAATTGGCCCTGCCCCAGGGGTTTTCAGTTTTCAATAGAAACATATAGTGAAAACTTTGAACATCATCTCCTCTAAAACTAGAAGGTCCTCAGTTTTCATATTTGGCACATAGCTTCAACTTCAGGGCTTCTACAAAAGTTATATAAATTATGCTCCTAGGGTCAAAATTGGTCCCACCCCAGGGATTGCCAGTTTTTGGTAGCTGACTGCTTAAACAGCCCATGGGAATCACTAGTTATGCATAGGGAAAACTTTAAAAATATTATTGTCAGAAACTACATGTCCCAGAGCTTAGATATTTGGTGTATAGATTTACTTAGCATAACTTTATGGGTTTTATAAATATCATAGTTCTTGGGTTAGAATTGGCCCTGCCCTGTGTGTACAGACGTCTTCATGTCAGAAACGACATTCTAAAGGTTTCTCCTTAATATATCAGCCTGCAGAGCTGAGACCAGTCAGTGTGAGTTCTTTTATATTCACCCTTAGCCTGATCAGTAGAGTAGAAATTGTGTTTAGACAAATAACACACACTCATTTAAGATTGAGAAAACTGGATAGTTCTCAATATGTAGAACACTCTTAAAGCTTTTTTTCATACCTATGCCCTGCATTAAGCTACCAGATATCAATATGGAGCATATCTGTTGTGAATTTCAGCTTAACTCTTTGCATGCTGGGTAATTTTGTCATCTGCTAAATTGTTGTCTGCAGCATATTCATAAGTTATCCTAACTACACACTTTTTTTCTAAGTTTTTCAGAAGTTCAGTTTCATTGACAAACAGTTTGGATATCAGATCAGGCCCCACATTATATTGGCCCTGATCTGGATCCAAACTGTTTGCAAAGGTCATTAGTGGTGGGAGAATCCCACTACACACATTCTTTCTAAGTTCAGTCTCATGTACAAACAATTTGGATATCAGATCAGGCCCCGTATTATGTGGGGCCTGATCTGGATCCAAAATGTTTGCATAGGTCATTAGTGGTGGGAGAATCCGCCTCTAGCATCCAAAGAATTAATACAAGTTCCAGTGGTCTATGCTCTATCCATTCTTTCACTACATTCTTTCAGCATCATGTTCAGGTCCTCTACAAAAGTTATATAAATTGTGTCCCTGGGGTCAAAATTGGCACCGCCCTTGGGGTTTTAAGTTTTCAATAGAAACATATGTGAAAACTTTGAAAATCTTCTCCTCTGATTGTCTGGTGAGCGATGTCAGGGCCATTCTGGCCCTCTTGTCTAGATATGGGTATTGGTACATTTTAGAACATTTCTGTTTCGTTTATTATGAAATGACCGAAAAGTTTGAGTTATCTAAGTTCGAGATATCGAAGATCAGCCCTACATATATATTGAAACATCTGAATAGTCATTATATTGTATACATATACGTCAGAACAGAAGACAGGTGAAAGTTGATGATATTAATCACAACTCGCATAATTTTTATTTCGATGTATTGCACAGTTAACAATTCGTTTTAACTTTCTGTTTTGGTAGTCAATCAAGTAGTCCTAAAACAATAATAAGACAATTAAAGAATTTATAGATCCATTTTTCTCTTAGAATGTCAAGAAAACATGCCGCCGGGATGTCTATGTCACAGTAGAAATTGCGATTCAGGACAATCGTCGATTCTCCTAGGACAGAATCACAATATCTACTGTAACATATACATTCAAAATACTTTTTGGCCACAAAGTACCAGATAAACATTGATGTACATGTATCCTTAAGACAGTTATGTTGGCTGTCTGAAAATATTCAGTATCAAAGAAATATTCAGATTAAACTATGTAATGTAGTCGGCAAAGTTTCTTAAATTCTAGATCTATATAATTGGTACGAAATGTTCTTGACCAAACATCACGGGATGAACTGGTTTTGCAGGGGACAAACAATCACTTGTCTGCTCGTCCTACATGTTATTTTCTCCTCTTTGTATATATTGCAGAACTAGTGAGTATTTTGCATTGCCTTCTTTTTCTATATTGCAGGACGAGTAAATTAAACAAAAAGTGTGCCCTGTTTTGGTACATCCCATGCTTTGGGCCAGGTGCACAGTGATTGTGCCAATTCTTTGAAAAACAATGTACATGTTCTTTTCTTCAAAGAATTAATTAACAAGAGAAAAGACCAGGTGCACAGTAAATGTGCCAATTAAGTTAGCATATGGCCCGGGTCAAAAAATAAAGTTTCTTGTATTTGTTCATTATATGACTTAATGTATGTAAAGTGATGTCCAGTTTTTAAAAAGGTAACTTTTTGCCCATAGTTTATTGGAGAGACCCTCAAGTCTCTCCACAGTGTTGAAATTGGATTTCGGCGTATTCTGGGATGGTTTACAATTTATCTCAAGGGGTTTTGAATTGGGATAGTAAAAAAATATCGCTGTCTACCGGACGGGACGAGTTGTGGCTATTCGCATGCGCGAGTTTTGGTTATATAAAAAATAGGCGGTCAAACAATCACTAACCAATAAGGAGTTTGAATATTAAAGTAGATCTATTCTAGAAAACGTGGTTGTATTTGAAAAATAGGATCAGTTGAATTCAGATTGTGGATATTTTAATTCAAATAGACATGATTATTTTATCCCAGAACAAAGTGCAACGATTTTTGCATTCCGTATAAAATTCGAGTAACGGTCGGCTCAGTTTCTATTTTGAAGATTGACTTACTCATAAATCGATGGAGCTGAACATATTATTTGGGTCTATGCCATTTCCCGCCCCTTTAAGAGCTTCTTAATCTAAATAGCATGAGAGTAGAATGGAAACATACTTTTTAGCTCACCAGAGCACTTTGTGCTCAGGGTGAGCTTTTGTGATCACCCGTCGTCCGTCGTCCGTCGTTCGTCGTCCGTCGTCAACAATTTGAACCTTTAAAAATCTTCTCCTCTGAATCTACAGGGTTCTCATTTTTCATCTTTGGTACATAGTATCATCTTTAGGTCCTCTACAAAAGTTATATAAATTATGCCCCTTGGGTCAAAATTGGCCCCGCCCCAGGGGTGACTTGTTTTCAATGGAAACATATACCGGTAGTAAAACTTTGAAAATCTTCTCCTCTTAAACCAAAAGGTTCTCAGCTTTCATATTTGGCACATAGCATCATGTTCAGGTCCTCTACAAAAGTTATATAAATTATGGCCCTGAGGTCAAAATTGGCCCCGCCCCAGGGGTGGGCAGTTTTCAATAGAAACAAATAGTGATATCTTTGAAAATCTTCTTCTCTGAAACTGGAAGTCTCTAAGCTTTCATATTTGGCACAGAGCATCATGTTCAGGTCCTCTACAAAAGTTATATAAATTATGACCCTTGGGTCAAAATTGGCCCCGCCCCAGGGATGGGCAGTTTTCAATAGAAACAAATAGTGAAATCTTTGAAAATCTTCTTCTCTGAAACTGGATGGCTCTCAGCTTTAATATTTGGCACATAGCATCATGTTCAGGTCTTCTACATAAGTTATATAAATTATAGCCCCAGGGTCAAAATCGGCCTTGCCCCAGGGGTGGCCAGTTTAAAATAGAAACAAATAGTGAAATCTTTGAAAATCTTCTTCTCTTAAACCAAAAGGTTCTCAGCTTTCATATTTGGCACATAGCATCATGTTCAGGTCCTCTACAAAAGTTATATAAATTATGGCCCTGGGGTCAAAATTGGCCCCGCCCCAGGGGTGGGCAGTTTTCAATAGAAACAAATAGTGAAATCTTTGACAACATTCTTCTCTGAAACTGGAAGGCTTTGAGCTTTCATATTTGACACATAGCATCATGTTCCGGTCCTCTACAAAAGTTATATAAATTATGGCCCCAGGGTCAAAATTTGCCCCGCCCCAGGGATGGACAGTTTTCAATAGAAACAAATATATAGTGAAATCTTTGAAAATCTTCTTCTCTTAAACTGGAAGGCTCTCAGCTTTTATATTTGGCACAGAGCATCATGTTCAGGTCCTCTACAAAAGTTATATAAATTATGGCCTTGGGGTTAAAATTGGCCCCGCCCCAGGGGTGGGCAGTTTTCAATAGAAACAAATACATGTAGTGAAAACTTTGAAAACATTCTCCTCTGAAACTTGAAGGTTTTCAGCTTTCATATTTGGCACATAGCATCATTTTCAGGTCCTCTACAAAATTTATATAAATTATGGCCCCAGGGTCAAAATTGGCCCCGCCCCAGGGGTGGGCAGTTTTCAATAGAAACAAATAGTGAAATCATTGAATATCTTCTTCTCTGAGACTGGAAGGTTCTCAGCTTTCATATTTGGCACATAGCATCATGTCCCGGTCTTCTAAAAAAGTTATATAAATTATGGCCCTGGAGTAAAGATTGGCCTGCCCCTGGGGTAGCCAGTTTTCAATAGAAACATATAGTGAAAACTTTGAAATCTACTCGTCTGAAACTGGAAGGTTCTCAGCTTTCATATTTGGCACATAGCATCATGTTCAGGTCCTCTACAAAAGTTATATAATTGTGCCTCTTGGGTCAAAATTAGCCCTGCCCCAGGGCAAGCTAGTTTTCTATATTATAGATATAGAAACATATAGTGAAAACTTTGAAAATCTTCTCCTCTGATTGTCTGGTGCCTGGGGTAGCCAGTTTTCAATAGAAACATATAGTGAAAACTTTGAAAATCTACTCGTCTTACACTGGAAGGTTCTCAGATTTCATATTTGGCACATAGCATCATGTTCAGGTCCTCTACAAAAGTTATATAAATTGTGCCTCTTGGGTCAAAATTAGCCCTGCCCCAGGGCAAGCTAGTTTTCTATAGAAACATATAGTGAAAACTTTGAAAATCTTCTCCTCTGATTGTCTGGTGAGCGCTTCAGGGCCATTCTGGCCCTCTTGTTATCCATTCATCTTTTCTTTCAGACATGATTCTTATTAAACCACGTTTCCTTAGCGGTGGATTAAGTTAATAAAACTGATAAATCAGCACTGTTTACCAACGATGGCGCAGTAGCCGATCACTTAAACCTAATAAACATTCTAGATACTACCGGAAGAAACCTAAATGGAGGATCTAGCTCAATTGGCAGTGCTTGCTAGATACATAAACCAATGCTTTGACTGGTTTGTCCATGTGCCTTAGATCTTCACGATGAAGCAAGATGAATAAAATGTATTGTGTTTATAGTTACTTGATATGCACAATAGTTATTTATAGGATCCGATGCCAAAACCTTCTCAAACAGTCCCTATATATAGCAAATGGTCTGTCTGTCTGTCCGTCCGTCCGTCCGTCCGTCTGTCCATCACACTTTTTGTTCTGACAATAACTTCAATATACCTGATGCCAGTTGATTAAAACTTCATATATGCAAAGAGCATAATGAGAAGAAGTGTCATGCACAAGGTCAATAAATCTGGCTTCACTAATATATATAGGAGTTATTGCCCCTTGTAAAAAAATCACACTTTTTTGTACGGACGATAACTCCTATATGACTCATGCCATCGTATTGAAACTTCATATATGGAAAGAGCATATTGAGAGGAAGTGTCATGCACAAGGTCCATAACTCTGGCTTCACTAATATAGGAGTTATTGCCCTTGTAAAAAATCACACTTTTTTGTCTGGAAGATAACACCTATATGGCTCATGCCATTGGATTGAAACTTCATATATTGAAAGATCATGACGAGAGGAAGTGTCGTGCACAAGGTCCATAACTCTGGCTTTACTAATATAGGAGGTATTGTCCCTTGTAAAAAAAATACACTTTTTTTGTCCGGACGATAACTCCTATATTGCTCACGCCATTGGATTGCAACTTCATATATGGTAAGATCATGACGAGAGGAAGTGTCGTGCACAAGGTCCATAACTCTGGCTTTACTAATATAGGAGGTATTGCCCCTTGTAAAAAAAATTACACTTTTTTTGTCCGGACGATAACTCCTATATTGCTCACGCCATTGGATTGCAACTTCATATATGGAAAGATCATGACGAGAGGAAGTGTCATGCACAAGGTCCATAACTCTGGCTTCACTAATATTGGAGTTATTGCCCTTTGTAAAAAAAATCAATTTTTTGTCAGGCACATGCCATTGGAGTGAAACTTCATACATGGAGAGATCATGATAAGAGAAAGTGTCATGCATAAGATCCTTAACTTGGGCTTCAATAAATTTAGAGTTATTGCCTCTTGTACATTTGTTTAATGTTTTCTTCTCTTGAGTTATTGCCCTTTGTAAAAAAATCAATATTTTGCCAGGCACATGCCATTGGAGTGAAACTTCATACATGGAAAGATCATGATAAGAGAAAGTGTCATGCATAAGATCCTTAACTTGGGCTTCAATAAATTTAGAGTTATTGCCTCTTGTACATTTGTTTAATGTTTTCTTCTCCGGATGATAACTCCTACATAGCTCTTGCCATCGTATTGAAACTTCATACATGGAGAGAGCATGGTGAGAGAAAGTGTCATGAATAAGAGCCATAACTCTTGCTTCAATACTTTTGGAGTTATTGCCCTTTGTTACATTTTTGGTCGATCAATAAATGCTATCGGAATGACATTTTATTTATGGAAAGGGCATGATGAAAGTAAGTGTCATGCACAATGGCCATAACTATGGTATCAATATTTTTGGAGTTATTAGCTGTTATCATTTTGTTTGGAAAGTCCATAATGAGGGGAAGTATCATTCATCAGGTCCATAACATTTTTATTGATTTCCCTTTACATATTGTTTTTATTAGAGGGGAGACATCCGTTTTTGTGACAAAAACCTCTAGTTTTTCACTGACATACATACACATCTGTCTACTTTCGAACAGAAATATCCTCATGTGAAATAGTAGTGAAAAATATGTCTTGTGAAAATCGGAAAAGTTGGCTACTAGTAGCTGGCTACTATTAGAAGGAAAACTTGTTTACTAGTAGCCAGCTACTAGTAACTGGCTACTTACAATAAGAAAACTTGATTACTAGTAACTGGCTACTAGTAGAAGGAAACAAGTAGCTGGGTAGATCTAGTTATATTCAAGCAAACTCAAACGTATTTGGAATTTCTACAAGAGCAGAGTATCTACATTCTAAAGATATCGTCATTACATTGCTAAATTCATTTAGCTAGTCAGCTACTAATACCTTTAAAATGCCGATGTGATATTTTGACCACAATCTGCTGAAACAAAACAAGTGGCTAGGTAGTTTTATTCAAGCGAACGCAAACGTATGGAGAATTTCGACAAGAGGAAAGTGTCTTCTTCCAGTAGTAATTACTTCATGTAGCTAGTCAGCTTATCATACCCTTTGAATGTCGGTATGATTTTCTCAGCACTACATTCTGAACGAAACAAGTAGCTGGGTACTTATATTCAAGCAAACTCAAGAA
This sequence comes from Azorinus chamasolen, assembly GCA_963576725.1. NCBI lineage: Eukaryota > Metazoa > Mollusca > Bivalvia > Cardiida > Solecurtidae > Azorinus > Azorinus chamasolen. Next base: position 31,763,937 of record OY755238.1, on the reverse strand, counting down.
TTCAAGAATTTCTACAAGAGGAGAATGTCTGCTTTCTTAGATACCGTCATTACTTTGCTAAATTTATGTAGCTAGTCAGCTACTCATACCTTAAAATGCTGATGTGATATTCTGAGCACAATCTGCTGAAACGAAACAAGTAGCTAGGTAGTTTAATTCAAGCCAACTCAAACGTATTTGGAATTCTACAAGAAGAGAGTGTCTGCTTTTCTAAAGATACCATCGTTACTTTGCTAAATTCATGTAGCTAGTCAGCTACTCATACCTTAAAATGCAGATGTGATATTTTAAGCACAGTAGTGTGTAGAATTTCGACAAGAGAAAGGTGTCCTCTTTCCAAAAATACCGTAGTTACCTTAATTACTTCAGGTAGCTAGTCAGTTACTCATACCTTTTGAATGTCGGTATGATTTTCTCAGCACTATATATTCTGAATGAAACGAGGATCTGGGTACTTATATTCAAGTAATCTCAAACGTATATAGAATTTCTACAAGAGGAAAGTGTCTGCTTTCTAAAGATACTGTAGTTACTTTGCTAAATCAATGTAGATCGTCAGCTACTTGTATCTTTATAAAGCCGATGTGATATTCTGAGCACAATCTACTGAAACGGAACAAGAAGTTGGGTAGTTATATTCAATCAAACTCAAATATGTATAAAAGTTCGACACGAGGAAAGTGTCTGCTTTCTAAATATACCGTAGTTACCTCCCGTACTTCATTATCAGTTTTGTTATATTGTCTGGCCCTTCGGGGTCATTTACATTAGTTTTGATGTTAATCGTTTTGAAAATTGAATACTGCTTAAGCCGGTGCTAGGGAGCGTGAGTAGTGTTGCACTTTTAATTACTACTCATGAACAGACTCAATAAAAACCAGTCTGCAATTTTCTCTTTTTGCATTTCTACTTTTGCTTTCGAAAGATCACCCATTTTCAGAATATTAATCACTTCATGTAGCTAGTCAGCTACTCATACCTTTTGTCAGTATGATATTTTCAACACTATATTCTGAACGGAACAAGTAGCTGGGTAGTTATATTCAAGCAAACTCAAATGTATTTTAGTTTGCTTGGATACAACTTCCCAGCTATTTCTTTTCTTTCAGCAGATGGTGCTTAGAATATCTAGTCTGCGTTCTATAGGTACAAGTACCTGAATAGCTACATGAACCCAGCAAAGAAACTGCCCAGTCAGCATTTTATATCCGGCCGATAACTTTTTCTAAAACGGCCTGATATCGGGTGCGACATCGGATGTGCAACCACTTTCTAAATCGGCCCGATATTGGCTGTTACATCGACCCGCTATCGTTTTTAGCTCACCTGAGCTAAAGGCTCAATGTGAGCTATTGTGACCGCCCTCCGTCTGTGCGTTCACTTTCATTTCAAATGACTTTTCTCCTAAACCACTGGGAGGATTTCAACTTAACTTCACAGAAATGTACCTTAGGGTGTCCTCTATCAAGTTTGTTCAAATCATGACCCCGGGCAAATTCCATTAGCAAACAGCAGACCCTGTTCCTATAGGAACTATCTTATCTGGGTATACTCTGTTTGCAGATGCGTGAAAACAAGTTTATATGAGGGAAAATAAGGGTTAAATAGACTTCTTCACATCAGAAACAACAGTTAAAAGGTTACAGCACTGGCTTGAGAAGTGACCTTCGAGCAATTGTTACATTTTGCTAAAATCTCTCTAGGTCAATGCTACTCTTAAGTCTTTGCATGATAGCGGCGAAACTGTGATTACCTATGCAAACAATTTCGATCCAGATGAGAGGCTTCATAATGCGACGTCTCATCAAGTGCTAAACTGATTGTCATCTTAACCTATTGTTGCAAAAACAAAATAAAGAAAGTTTATTATAAGAATTGAAGCAGACGACAATTGTTGCAGACGAAAAATTACTCAGCAAAAGGCATTTGGAAAGGAATGTTGACGCATTGACCCCATGGTGTGTATTGTGGGTGATTTGTGGTGCCACACTGGGAATTTCACAGGTGGATGTTATCATAAGTCTTTGCATAATGTTATCTTTGTTTATGCAGTTAATTTATGTGATTGGAAAAACAGTATTTAGTATCATTATGATCATTTATTTTAATACATTTTTATTACGCGAGTCATGTAATATACATGTACTCTTAATTAGTTGCATTTAGTTGAAATTTAGGGGTTTAGTTATAATGTCTTAAGTTAATCAAAATTATTGTCAATTAAAAATTAATACTACACAAAAAATAAGTAACTCTTCTCATTTCCATTTTTAGCTCACCAGAGCACAAAGTGCTCAGGGTGAGCTTTTGTGATCGCCTGATGTCCGTCGTCTGTCGGCGTTAGTCGTGCGTCGTGCGTCGTCAACAATTTGAACTTTAAAAGTCTTCTCCTCTGAATCTACAGGGCTCTCAGCTTTCATCTTTGGCACATAGCATCACCTATAGGTCCTCTACAAAAGTTATATAAATTATGTCCCTGGAGTCAAAATTGGCCCCGCCACGGTCCCAGAGATGGCCAGTTTTTCTAGCTGACTGTTGTTTTCTGTACAAGTAGCAGAATGCTGGGTTCACTTAGGTTAGGCATGGCGAAAACTTCAAAAGTCTTCTTGTCAAAAACTACATGTCACAGAGCTTAGTCTGCCTCTTGAAAAATTTCAGATTGTGTAGATTTGAAACCATTGTGATAAATAGAGCATTTACTCCTATGGAGAAAATGCTCTATTTATCACATAGTTTCATAAAGTGACTATTATACCTCTTTGAATAAATCTACTGATAAGGAGCATTAATTAGAGAAGATGAAAATTTCAGAATTGTGTAGATTTGAAACCATGGTGATAAATAGAGCATTTACGCCTATGGAGAAAATGCTCTATTTATCACAAAGGCTTTTTTCAGTTCCTACCTCTTTGAATAAATCTACTGATAAGGAGCATTAATTATAGAAAAGGAAAATTTCAAAATTATGTAGATTTGACACCATTGTGACAAATAGACCATTTACTCCTATGGAGCTTTTGCTCTATTTATCACAATGGTTAGCAAATGCTCTATTTCTCACAAAGGCTTTTTCAGATCCTACCTCTTTTAATAAACCTACTGATAAGGAAAATTTCAGAATTGTACAGATTTCAAACCATTGTGATAAATAGAGCATTTGCTCTATAGGAGTAAATTAACTCATATACCAACCACATATAAAGTTACATACCGGTCTGTGTCAGATCAGAATCCAAACTGTGTGCTAATTTTGGTCAAGTCATGCTAAGCAGTGATAGGGTTGTCATCTGTTAGAAATGTTGTCTGCTTATTCAAAGAGGTAAATCTTGGTCTACTCTATTTGCAAATGCGTGAAAACATGTTTATATGAGGAAAAGGATTAATTAGAGAAAAGGAAAATTTCAGAATTGTGTAGATTTGAAACCATTGTGATTAATAGTGCATTTACTCCTATTGAGCAAATGCTCTATTCATCACAAAGGCAAATGCTCTATCTATCACAATGGTTTCATAAAGTGACTATTATACCTCTTTGAATAAATCTACTGATAAGGAGCATTAATTAGAGAAAAGGAAAATTTCAGAATTGTGTAGATTTGAAACCATTGTGATAAATAGAGCATTTACTGTTATGGAGCAAATCATCTATTTATCACAAAGGCTTTTATCAGATCCTACCGCTTTGAATAAATCTACTGATAAGGAGCATTAATTAAAGAAAAGGAAAATTTCAGAATTGTGTAGATTTGAAACCTTTGTGATAAATAGAACATTTACTCCTATGGAGCTTTTGCTCTATTTATCACAATGGTTAGCAAATGCTCTATTTATCACAAAGGCTTTTTTCAGATCCTACCTCTTTGAATAAATCTACTGATAAGGAGCATTAATTAGAGAAGATGAAAATTTCAGAATTGTGTAGATTTGAAACCATGGTGATAAATAGAGCATTTACGCCTATGGAGAAAATGCTCTATTTATCACAAAGGCTTTTTTCAGTTCCTACCTCTTTGAATAAATCTACTGATAAGGAGCATCAATTATAGAAAAGGAAAATTTCAAAATTATGTAGATTTGACACCATTGTGACAAATAGACCATTTACTCCTATGGAGCTTTTGCTCTATTTATCACAATGGTTAGCAAATGCTCTATTTCTCACAAAGGCTTTTTCAGATCCTACCTCTTTTAATAAACCTACTGATAAGGAAAATTTCAGAATTGTACAGATTTCAAACCATTGTGATAAATAGAGCATTTGCTCTATAGGAGTAAATTAACTCATATACACACCACATATAAAGTTACATACCGGTCTGTGTCAGATCAGAATCCAAACTGTGTGCTAATTTTGGTCAAGTCATGCTAAGCAGTGATAGGGTTGTCATCTGTTAGAAATGTTGTCTGCTTATTCAAAGAGGTAAATCTTGGTCTACTCTATTTGCAAATGCGTGAAAACATGTTTATATGAGGAAAAGGATTAATTAGAGAAAAGGAAAATTTCAGAATTGTGTAGATTTGAAACCATTGTGATTAATAGTGCATTTACTCCTATTGAGCAAATGCTCTATTCATCACAAAGGCAAATGCTCTATTTATCACAATGGTTTCATAAAGTGACTATTATACCACTTTGAATAAATCTACTGATAAGGAGCATTAATTAGAGAAAAGGAAAATTTCAGAATTGTGTAGATTTGAAACCATTGTGATAAATAGAGCATTTAGTCCTATTGCTCTATTTCTCACTAAGGCTTTTTTCAGATCCTACCTCTTTGAATAAATCTACTGATAAGGAAAATTTCAGAATTGTATAGATTTCAAATCATTGTGATAAATAGAGCATTTGCTCTATAGGAGTAAATTAACTCATATACAAACCACATATAAAGTTACATACCGGTCTGTGTCAGATCAGAATCCAAACTGTGTGCTAATTTTGGTCAAGTCATGCTAAGCAGTGATAGGGTTGTCATCTGTTAGAAATGTTGTCTGCTTATTCAAAGAGGTAAATCTTGGTCTACTCTATTTTCAAATGCGTGAAAACATGTTTATATGAGGAAAAGGATTAATTAGAGAAAAGGAAAATTTCAGAATTGTGTAGATTTGAAACCATTGTGATTAATAGTGCATTTACTCCTATTGAGCAAATGCTCTATTCATCACAAAGGCAAATGCTCTATTTATCACAATGGTTTCATAAAGTGACTATTATACCTCTTTGAATAAATCTACTGATAAGGAGCATTAATTAGAGAAAAGGAAAATTTCAGAATTGTGTAGATTTGAAACCATTGTGATAAATAGAGCATTTAGTCCTATTGCTCTATTTCTCACTAAGGCTTTTTTCAGATCCTACCTCTTTGAATAAATCTACTGATAAGGAAAATTTCAGAATTGTATAGATTTCAAATCATTGTGATAAATAGAGCATTTGCTCTATAGGAGTAAATTAACTCATATACAAACCACATATAAAGTTACATACCGGTCTGTGTCAGATCAGAATCCAAACTGTGTGCTAATTTTGGTCAAGTCATGCTAAGCAGTGATAGGGTTGTCATCTGTTAGAAATGTTGTCTGCTTATTCAAAGAGGTAAATCTTGGTCTACTCTATTTGCAAATGCGTGAAAACATGTTTATATGAGGAAAAGGGTTAATTAGAGAAAAGGAAAATTTCAGAATTGTTTAGATTTGAAACCGTTGTGATAAATAGTGCATTTACTCCTATTGAGCAAATGCTCTATTTATCACAAAGGCAAATGCTCTATTTATCACAATGGTTTCATAAAGTGACTATTATACCTCTTTGAATAAATCTACTGATAAGGAGCATTAATTAGAGAAAAGGAAAATTTCAGAATTGTGTAGATTTGAAACCATTGTGATAAATAGAGCATTTACTGTTATGGAGCAAATCATCTATTTATCACAAAGGCTTTTATCAGATCCTACCGCTTTGAATAAATCTACTGATAAGGAGCATTAATTAAAGAAAAGGAAAATTTCAGAATTGAGTAGATTTGAAACCTTTGTGATAAATAGAACATTTACTCCTATGGAGCTTTTGCTCTATTTATCACAATGGTTAGCAAATGCTCTATTTATCACAAAGGCTTTTTTCAGATCCTACCTCTTTGAATAAATCTACTGATAAGGAGCATTAATTAGAGAAGATGAAAATTTCAGAATTGTGTAGATTTCAAACCATTGTGATAAATAGAGCATTTGCTCCATATGAGTAAATTAACTCATATACAAACCACATATAAAGTTACATAACGGTATGTGTCAGATCTGAGTTCAACTGTGTGCTAATTTTGGTTAAGTCCTGCTAAGCTGTGATAGGGTTGTCATCAAAGAGGTAAATCTGGGTCTACTCTGTTTGCAAATGCGTGAAAACATGTTTATATGAGGAAAAGGGTTAATTAGAGAAAAGGAAAATTTCAGAATTGTGTAGATTTGAAACCATTGTGATAAATAGTGCATTTACTCTTATGGAGCAAATGTTCTATTTATCACTAAGGCAAATGCTCTATTTATCACAATGGTTATTATCACCAGTTATTGTTAACAAGTTTTAATTTTCCATTTCCATAACAATTCGGTTTGTATAAATTGTTGAAATAGCGATTTTTATACAAGTTCTGCATTGAAACAATCATCAATACTCTAATTCTGAAGGGGTTCTACAAAAGTTGTCGTTCGTTTCTAAATACGCAATATATCAAGGAGTTGTTAGGTTATGCGTAGTAATATGTAATGGAAAATGAAACTTTTCCACATATTTTTTGTGCGAAATATGCTTTGCAAGTTAACGTTCGGTAAACGTTCGGTCTGGGACTTAGAAAATATTTATAATAAAGCAAATCATCCCAGAAAGCTTGCCATTATAATTATGCAGAGAGAGGGTCAAATAACACCCCACAAAACAGATGTCCAGTTTTGTTTAGAAACATACATGTAGTTGAAACTTTAAAAATCTTTCCCTCTGGCGAGCGATTTCAGGGCAATCATGGCCCTCTTGTTTAAAAAATAGTATCACCTTAATATACAAATCAAGATCTGAAAGAAAACAATAGGGATGTGAACGGTTACTGAAACTGTAACCGGTTAATCGTAAGTAAAAACCTTTCATTTTCTCTTTTAAGCACACCAGAGCACAAAGTGCTCAGGGTGAGCTTTTGTGATCGCCTGATGTCCGTCGTCCCGCGTCAACAATTTGAACCTTTAAAAATCTTCTCCTCTGAATCTACAGGGTTCTCAGCTTTCATCTTTGGTACATAGCATCACCTTTAGGTCCTCTACAAAAGTTGTATAAATAATGCCCCTGGGGTCAAAACTGGCCACGCCCCAGGGGTTGAAAGTTTTCAATAGAAACATATAGTAAAACTTTGAAAATATTCTCCTCTGAAACTAGAAGGTTCTCAGCTTTCATATTTGGCACATAGCATCATGTTCAGGTCCTCTACAAAAGTTATATAAATTATGACCCTGGGGTCAAAATTGGCCCCGCCCCAGGGGTGGGAAGTTTTCAATAGAAACAAATAGTGAAATCTATGAAAATCTCCTCTGAAACTGAAAGGCTCTCATCTTTCATATTTGGCACAGAGCATCATGTTCAGGTCCTCTACAAAAGTTATATAAATTATGGCCCTGGGGTCAAATTTGACCCTGCCCCAGGGGTGGCCAGTTTTCAATGGAAACAAATAGTGAAATCTTTGAAAATCTTCTCCTCTGAAACTGTAAGGCTCCTAGCTTGCATATTTGGCACAGATCATCATGTTCAGGTCCTCTACAAAAGTTATATAAATTATGCCCCTGGGGTCAAAATTGGTCCCGCCCCAGGGGTGGGCATTTTTAGCTCACCAGAGCACAAAGTGCTCAGGGTGAGCTTTTGTGATCGCCTGATGTCCGTCGTCCGTCGTCAACAATTTGAACCTTTAAAAATCTTCTCCTCTGAATCTACAGGGTTCTCAGCTTTCATCTTTGGTACATAGCATCACCTATAGGTCCTCTACAAAAATTATATAAATAATGCCCCTGGGGTCAAAATTGGCCACGCCCCAGGGGTTGGAAGTTTTCGATAAAAACATATACTAAAACTTTGAAAATCTTCTCCTCTGAAACTAGAAGGTTCTCAGCTATCATATTTGGCACATAGCATCATGTTTAGGTCCTCTACAAAAGTTATATAAATTCTGACCCTGGGGTCAAAATTGGCCCCGCCCCAGGGGTGGGAAGTTTTCAATAGAAATAAATAGTGAAACCTTTGAAAATCTCCTCTGAAACTGAAAGGCTCTCATCTTTCATATTTGGCTAAGAGCATCATGTTCAGGTCCTCTACAAAAGTTATATAAATTATGGCCCTGTGGTCAAAATTGGCCCCGCCCCAGGGGTGGCAAGTTTTCAATGGAAACCAATAGTGAAATCTTTGAAAATCTCCTCCTCTGAAACTGGAAGGCTCTCAGCTTTCATATTTATCACAGATCATCATGTTCAGGTCCTCTACAAAAGTTATACAAATTATGCCCCTGGGGTCAAAATTGGCCCCGCCCCTGGATGGGCATTTTTCAAAAGAAACATATAGTGAAATCTTTGAAAATCTTCTACTCTGAAACTGAAAGGCTCTCATCTTTCATATTTGGCACAGAGCATCATGTTCAGGTCCTCTACAACAGTTATATAAATTATGGCCCTGGGGTCAAAATTGGCCCCGCCCTAGGAGTGGGCTGTTTTCAATGGAAACTAATAGTGAAATCTTTGAAAATCTTCTTCTCTGAAACTGGAAGGCTCTCAGCTTGCATATTTGGCACATAGCATCATGTTCAGGTCCTCTACAAAAGTTATATAAATTATGCCCCTGGGGTCAAAATTGGCCCGGCCCCAGGGGTGGGCATTTTTAGCTCACCAGAGCACAAAGTGCTCAGGGTGAGCTTTTGTGATCGCCTGATGTCCGTCGTCCGTCGTCAACAATTTGAACCTTTAAAAATCTTCTCCTCTGAATCTACAGGGTTCTCAGCTTTCATCTTTGGTACATAGCATCACCTATAGGTCCTCTACAAAAGTTATATAAATAATGCCCCTGGGGTCAAAATTGGCCACGCCCCAGGGGTTGGGAGTTTTCAATAGAAACATATACTAAAACTTTGAAAATCTTCTCCTCTGAAACTAGAAGGTTCTCAGCTATCATATTTGGCACATAGCATCATGTTCAGGTCCTCTACAAAAGTTATATAAATTATGACCCTGGGGTCAAAATTGGCCCCGCCCCAGGGGTGGGAAGTTTTCAATAGAAATAAATAGTGAAACCTTTGAAAATCTCCTCTGAAACTGAAAGGCTCTCATCTTTCATATTTGGCTAAGAGCATCATGTTCAGGTCCTCTACAAAAGTTATATAAATTATGGCCCTGTGGTCAAAATTGGCCCCGCCCCAGGGGTGGCAAGTTTTCAATGGAAACCAATAGTGAAATCTTTGAAAATATCCTCCTCTGAAACTGGAAGGCTCTCAGCTTTCATATTTGACACAGATCATCATGTTCAGGACCTCTACAAAAGTTATACAAATTATGACCCTGGGGTCAAAATTGGCCCCGCCCGGGTGGGCATTTTTCAAAAGAAACATATAGTGAAATCTTTGAAAATCTTCTACTCTGAAACTGAAAGGCTCTCATCTTTCATATTTGGCACAGAGCATCATGTTCAGATCCTCTACTAAAGTTATATACATTATGGCCCTGTGGTCAAAATTGGCCCCGCCCCAGGAGTGGGCTGTTTTCAATGGAAACTAATAGTGAAATCTTTGAAAATCTTCTCCTCTGAAACTGGAAGGCTCTCAGCTTGCATATTTTGGCACATAGCATCATGTTTAGGTCCTCTACAAAAGATATATAAATTATAGTCCTGGGGTTCAATATATAAATTATTGTCCTGGGGTTCAAATTGGCCCCGCCCCAGGGTTGGGAAGTTTTCAAAAGAAACATATAGTGAAATCTTTGAAAATCTTCTCCTCTGAAACTGGAAGGTGCTCAGCTTTCATATTTGGCACAGAGCATCATGTTCATGTCCTCTACAAAAGTTATACTAATTATGGCCCTGGGGTCAAAATTGGCCCCGCCCCAGGGGTGGGTAGTTTTCAGTAGAAACATATAGAGAAAACTTTGAAAATCTTCTCCTCTGAAACTGAAAGGTTCTCAGCTTTCTTATTTGGCTCATAGCATCATGTTCAAGTCCTCTACAAAAGTTATATAAATTATGTCACTGGGGTCAAAATTGGCCCGCTTCAGGGCCGGCTGGTTTTCTATAAAAGCATATAGTGAAAACCTTGAAAATCTTTTCCTCTGATTGTCTGGTGAGCGCTTCAGGGCCATTCTGGCCCTCTTGTTCAATAGAAACATATAGTGAAATCTTTGAAAATCTTCTCCTCTGTAACTAGAAGGCGATCAGCTTTCATATTTGGCACAGAGCATCTATTCAGGTCTTCTACAAAAGTTATATTAATTTTGACCCTGGGGTCAAAATTGTCCCCACCCCGGGGGTGGGTAGTTTTCGGAATAGAAACAAATAGTGAAATCTTTGAAAATCTTCTCCTCTGAAACTGAAAGGCTCTCATCTTTCATATTTGGCACAGCACATCAAGTTCAGGTCCTCTACTAAAGTTATATAAATTATAGCCCTGGGGTCAAAATTGGCCCCGCCCCAGGGGTGGGCTGTTTTCAATGGAAACAAAAAGTGAAATCTTTGAAAATCTTCTCCTCTGAAACTGGAAGGCGCCCAGCTTTCATATTTGGCACAGAGCATCATGTTCAGGTCCTCTACAAAAGTTATATAAATTATGGCCCTGGGGTCAAATTGGCCCCGCCCCAGGTGTGGGTAGTTTTCAGTAGAAACATATAGAGAAAACTTTGAAAATCTTCTCCTCTGAAACTGAAAGGTTCTCAGCTTTCATATTTGGCACATAGCATCATGTTCAAGTCCTCTACAAAAGTTATATAAATTATGTCCCTGGGGTCAAAATTGGCCCGCCCCAGGGCCGGCTAGTTTTCTATAAAAGCATATAGTGAAAACTTTGAAAATCGTCTCCTCTGATTGTCTGGTGAGCGCTTCAGGGCCATTCTGGCCCTCTTGTCTAATATCTAATAGTAGTTTATTAAGTTCATCTAATTCTCCTGTTTTGTCTGACGTAAGGTTAATTTCAATCTTTTCAATTTTCCCAACAATTTCTTTTTCCAAAGCGTTTCTCTTGTTTTATTTTGTAGCTATAGTATGATAGAATTTCCCCGCTTAATTCCATTAGTATTGTTTCTAGGAAAAGTTGGTCATGTATTGTGAACTGGATTTGGTCATTCGGTATCTTTTAGATTTTCTATGTTATATACAGGAACTGCATATTGTTGTTTTATATATTCAATTTTATCATTTATGGTTTCTATATATACCGTATCATTTAGAAGTGAATTGTTGTGCTTCCATCGTGGTTTTCCTTTCTGAAATGGGTTAAAAATGAGATTTAAAGTGATCATGGAATGATCTGACCTATAATTACTTTCAATGCATTTATCAACTGAACTCAACATTTTTTCAGAAATTAAAAAAATGTCTAGGCGTGCTTGTTTTAAAGGGTGTTTTTTTCTCCACGTATATCTCTTGAGTTTAAGGGTACTTTTCTCAAAATGGGTCAATTAAATTAAACATTTCTTTGATTTCTAAAACTTTTAATCGAGCATACTTATTATTAATATGTTTATAATTATAATAATCTATTTTAGGCTCTAGGACCAAGTTAAAATCACCACACATTATGAGCCCTTCATTATTGTATTTCTCAACTTCATTCATTAACAACTCATAAAATATTGGAATATGATTATTTGGTCCATAGAGATTCGCTAGAGTAAATCTGTTATTACCTACAGATATGTCAGCAATAATATAGTTTCCCTGTGCATCTATTATATAGTCATGTATCTTAAAATCAGTTCCCTTTTGGGAAGTATTGTTACACCTCTGGATTTAGAATTACCTGAGCTAAAACATCCTTCACAACCCCATTGCATTCTGATTAGAGTTTCAGTATTAGTTGTAGAGTGTACGTCTTGTAAGCAATAAATATTACATTTCTTTGATCTAAGATAGTCAAAAACATCTCTTCTTTTTTCTAATGATCCCAGGTCCTGGCAATTTATTGAAAGAATTCTAGTCTCCATCTAGCATAACCATTTTACACTTAAACATATAATTTAACAGTGTTGAGAGAACCCTTATTAAGGTATTAAAAAACGACAACCAAACAAAAACATTTACCACTTGAACTAGTGAGACTCTGCCAAAGTTACTAAATTATTCATACTACTTTTTAAAAAATCCAAATACGATCAGCTGTAATTCTGCACTAAACATATATAAACCCATCCGCAAAAATTACATGTTACATTAAATGCAAATATGCCGGAAAAAGCACACACCATCAACCCCACTTTTCCAGTTACCGTCAGTACGCCCAGCTCCCATGAAGCCTCATCAAAGGCAATACCATATACATGTACTTACTAACAGTAAATTTCAAAATTGAAAACAGTTAAATTAAATCCCTCAGACACTTGTCCATTTAACCCATTCCGTGTTGAATAGTTATGTACGAAATAAATACACCATCAACACCGGTATTTATTAGTGGACATGCACATAGTATATTCCGTATCGATAGAAATTGGATTCAGTTTTATTATAAGTAATACTGAGTGGAGTTAGATCAGATGACTATCTAGTCTAGGTTCACTCTGTTTGTAAAAATTTCCAAAGGCTTTGTATTAGGGAAAGGGTTAGGGCTTAAATTGTTATACTAGTCATGTACCCGGTAGAATTTATACAATATACCACCATGAAATTAAGCGCTTGCAGACAGTCTTTGATTCAGAAATGGCCACACCGCAGCCATGTCAGAAAACAAAGAGACAAACCTATCAAATCACATCTGCAAATAGAGCAGACTCCGACCAGACAGCTGTCTGATCTGGGCCTACTCTGTTTGAAAATGCTTGAAAAACGTATAGGGTAAAAAGCTAGATAATCTCAGATACAAGTCTAATTTCACACAGCTGCAAGTACCCACATCAAATGTTCAACGTCAAATATCAACACTCCGAGTGCCTATTAACCCTTTCTCTCATATAAACGTGTTTTCACGCATTTTGCAAACAGAGTAGACCCAGATAAGATAGCTCCTAGAGGAGCCAACTGACCAGGGTCTGCTCAGTTTGCTAATCGAATATGAAAATCTGATTCATTGCTTTCTAAAACGTCTACAATGTCCCACCTTCCATACTTCTTTATAACCATTTTTCCCCATTAATATTCAGTAGGTATTAAAATTTGGAATAAATATAGAGCAGGGAAAGGGTTAAAGGATAACAGATAAAACAATTTGGTCAATACCACCAACCTATTTAAGAACCATGAATTGCATCCATTAGACCCAATAAAAATGCTACCTACATAAGGCTATAATTCATACGTATATAGGCATGTCAATACATGAGCGAATTTAAACCAAGTAGGGCAACTTTTTATTATATCAAACTGAACTGGATCCAAACTGTTATTGCATACTGACACACGTGTATATTCAAGGTGTCAATGTTTATATTTGTAAGCATCAACATCTACACAATATATTTAACCCTTCTCTTGCTGAATCTCATTCTTTACCTATGCCCTGTTGTATAATTTCACATATCTTCACTGTGTACAAGTATTTCGCTGTAAATCACTGCTGTTGAGTGCACTGGTTGCACAATCAATTTGTAAATAGTGCAGACCCTGATGAGACAGCTCCTGCAGGAGCTGTCTCATCTGGGTCCTCGCTATTTTAATTTACAGGTAGGTATATTGACGTGAAATGCAAGCGAAGGGTTAAACAAGTCACCCATTTACACCCTAATACTCTCTGCGGTGTCAGCACTTTATCCAATACACTTTTTAGCTCACCAAAGCACAAAGTGCTCAGGGTGAGCTTTTGTGATTGCCTGATGTCCGTCGTCCGTCGGCGTGCGTCGTCCGTCGTCAACAATTTGAACCTTTAAAAAACTTCTCCTCTGAATCTACAGGGTTCTCAGCCTTCATCTTCGGCACATAGTATCATCTTTAGGTCCTCTACAAAAGTTATATAAATTATGGCCCTTGGGTCAAAATTGACCCCGCCCATAGGGTGCCTTGTTTTCAATAGAAACATATAGTAAAACTTTGACAATCTTCTCCTCTGAAACTGGAAGGCTCTCAGCTTTCATATTTGGCACATAGCATCATGTTTAGGTCCTCTACAAAAGTTATATAAATTATGGCCCTGGGGTCAAAATTGGCCCCGCCCCAGGGGTGGGCAGTTTTCAATAGAAACATAGTGAAATCTTTGAAAATCTTCTTCTCTGAAATTGGAAGGCTCTCAGCTTTCATATTTGGCACAGAGCATCATGTTCATGTCCTCAACAAAAGTTATATAAATTATGGCCCCAGGATCAGAATTGGCCCCGCCCATAGGGTAGGCAGTTTTCAATAGAAACAATAGTGAAATCTTTGAAAATCTTCTTCTCTAAAACTGGAAGGTTCTCAGCTTTCATATTTGGCACATAGCATCATGTTCAGGTCCTCTACAAAAGTTATATAAATTATGGCCCTGGTGTCAAATTTGGACCCGCCCCAGGGGTGGGTAGTTTTCAATAGAAACAAATAGTGAAATCTTTGAAAATCTTCTTCTCTGAAACCGGAAGGCTCTCAGCTTTCATATTTGGCACATAGCATCATGTTCAGGTCCTCTACAAAAGTTATATAAATTATAGCTCTGGTGTCAAAATTGGCCCCGCCCAAGGGGTGGGCAGTTTTCAATAGAAACAAATAGTGAAATATTTGAAAATCTTCTTCTCTGAAACTGGAAGGCTCTCAGCTTTCATATTTGGCACATAGCATCATGTTTAGGTCCTCTACAAAAGTTATATAAATTATGGCCCCGTGGTCAAAATTGGCCCCGCCCCAGGGGTGGGCAGTTTTCAATAGAAACAAATAGTGAAATCTTTGAAAATCTTCTCCTCTGAAACTGGAAGGCTCTCAGCTTTCATATTTGGCACATAGCATCATGTTCAGGTCCTCAACAAAAGTTATATAAATTATGGCCCCAGGATCAGAATTGGCCCCGCCCCAGGGGTAGGCAGTTTCAATAGAAACAAAATTTAATAGTGAAATCTTTGAAAATCTTCTTCTCTAAAACTGGAAGGCTCTCAGCTTTCATATTTGGCACAGAGCATCATGTTCAGGTGCTCTACAAAAGTTATATAAATTATGCCCCTGGGTTCAAAATTGGACCCGCCCCAGGGGTGGGCAGTTTTCAATAGAAACAAATAGTGAAGTCTTTGAAAATCTTCATGTCTGAAACTGGAAGGCTCTCAGCTTTCATATTTTGCATATATAGCATTATGTTCCTCTACAAAAATTATATAAATTATGGCCCTGGGGTAAAAATTGGCCCCGTCCCAGGGGTGGGCAGTTTTCAATAGAAACAAATAGTGAAATCTTTGAAAATCTTCTTCTCTGAATCTGGAAGGCTCTCAGCTTTCATATTTGGCCGATTGCATTATGTCCAGGTCCTATACAAAAGTTTTATAAATTATGACCCGGGGTCAGAATTGGCCCCGCCCTAGCGTGGGCAGTTTTCAATAGTAATAATTAGTGAAATCTTTGAAAATCTTCTTCTCTGAAACTGGAAGGCTCTCAGCTTTCATATTTGGCACATAACATTATGTTCAGGTTCTCTACAAAATTTATATAAATTATGGCCCTGGGGTCAAAATTTGCCCCGCCCCAGAGGTGGGCAGTTTTCAATAGAAACAAAAAGTGAAATCTTTGAAAATAATCTTCTCTGAAACTGGAAGGCTCTCAGCTTTCATATTTGGCACAGAGCATCATGTTCAGGTCCTCTACAAAAGTTATATAAATTATGGCCCCAGGATCAGAATTGGCCCCGCCCCAGGGGTAGGCAGTTTTCAATAGAAACAAATAGTGAAATCTTTGAAAATCTTCTTCTCTGAAACCGGAAGGCTCTCAGCTTTCATATTTGGCACAGAGCATCATGTTCAGGTCCTCAACAAAAGTTATATAAATTATGGCCCAAGGATCAGAATTGGACCCGCCCCCGGGGTAGGCAGTTTTCAATAGAAACAAATAGTGAAATCTTTGAAAATCTTCTTCTCTAAAACTGGAAGGCTCTCAGCTTTCATATTTGGCACAGAGCATTATGTTCAGGTGCTCTACAAAAGTTATATAAATTATGGCCCTATGGTCAAAATTGGCCCCGTCCCAGGGGTGGGCAGTTTTCAATAGAAACAAATAGTGAAATCTTTGAAAATCTTCTTCTCTGAAACTGGAAGGCTCTTAGCTTTGATATTTGGCACAGAGCATCATGTTCAGGTTCTCTTCATAAATAATGGCTCGGGGTCAAAATAGGAACAGACCCAGGGGTGGGCAGTTTTCAATAGAAAGAAATAGTGAAATCTTTGAATATCTTCTTCTCTGAAAGTGAGAGGTTCTCAGCTTTCAAACTTCGCACATAGCATCATGTTCAGGTCCTCTACAAAAGTTATATAAATTATGCCCTGGTGTAAAAATTGACCCCGCCCCAGGGGTAGCCAGTTTTCAACAGAAACATATAGTGAAAACTTTGAAAATCTTTTTCTCTGAAACTGGAAGGTTCTCTGCTTTCATATTTGGCACATAGCATCAGGTTCAGGTCCTCTACAAAAGTTTTATATATTGTACCTCTTGGGTCAAAATTAGCCCAGCCCCAGGGCAGGCTAGTTTTCTATAGAAACATGTAGTTAAAACTTTGAAAATCTTTTCCTCTGATTGTCTGGTGAGCGCTTCAGGGCCATTCTGGCCCTCTTGTTCATTATACTTCCATCTAAAGCACTATAAAAATTGACATGCTTCAGTTGACAGCCACTAGTACTGGTCTTACAGGTAAACATATACAATGTATATGAAAAAGAATCTATAGTGCATAGTGTACACCATTCCCCCTCTCCCCACTGAACACTTAGGCATGAAAAAGACCACAGTCATAATGAAAATCTATTAAAACTTACCCTCTACTACACCATAGGGGCCCGTAGTTTGACTCCCGACACTCTAACACTCATAATATAAACGTTTATTTTATTAGTGTTTGAGTGTCGGGAGTCAAACTACGGGCCCCTATGTACTACACGACCTCTGGTCAAAGAGACGTTTCCTGTCAATAACAAGAAGAGTAGATCCCGATCAAAACGTTCCAACAATAGCCTTTTGATCCAAGTCCACTCCATTTGTAAAAGCGTGTTACAGTTAAAACAATGCAAACATAGATTTAGAACTCCTACAGAGGTTCCATGATCAGGGTGTGCACTGTCTGTTATTCTGGGGGAAAGGGCAAATGCATACATGTTTACATTTTTAGATCCAATTCAAACTATCAACAAGCAAAAACATGTTTACATTTTTAGATCCAATTCAAACTATCAACAAGCAAAAACAAAAAGGGTTCACATCATATACAAGGGTTTTACTGCATACATTCAATAAAACTGCAGACCCAGATCCTAAGGGCACCGAGAGGGACCCCGATGAGGATCTGCTCTGTTTATTATTCAAAATCGAAAGGGCAAATGCATAGTTCCTGTCACACCTTTTATTAATGTCATTTGGTATATCAGATCTACATCACAGATGGGGCACAACTATCACATATAATTTGTCTGACGCTTTTCCTTATTTTTAACTCCCTGCATGCTAGTTGTGGATTCCTCATTTTTTATATATGCAAACAGTCTGGATCCAGATCAGACCCCACAATAAGTGGGACCTGACCTGAGGCTCAAACTAGTTGTCATTTAGGTCCGACTTCCGTCAAAAAAAACTTCAGACCCACGAAACTTCTGCAGGTGGCAACTGAAACAGCAGAGGACTAGTGTAACAAATGTCAAAATTTAATTTAGCATGCAAAAAGCCAACATTAAACGAAGCAGATAGTTTTTTTATGAATACATGTACAGTAAAACCTCTCTATAACGATCACTAAATTGTGTTAATTAATTGGTATTTTGGGCAGGTGGTTGCTTAAAGCAAGGTGAAAGTAAAGCAGAACGCTCCTATAGGAACGTTCTGTTTTACTTTCACATTGCTTTAAGCATCCACCTGCCTTTAACACGAAATACTTGATGTAATTTAGTGGTCATTATAGAGAGGTTTTATTGTATAGTGTAAAGTAACTTAGCTCTGAAAAGGCCAACCCTATGTAGCATGTATACATTTTCTGGAATGTTGGAAATTACAGAACAGTGCAGACCCAGATCTTTAGGGATCCGGATCTGTACCGATTCTGAATCAAACTTAAAGCGTCAAACATATATTATCCTAGCTAAAATTGTAATAGTGTCATTTGGTATACAATCAGATCTATCTCACAATTTGGCACAGCTCTCCAGTCAGGGTGTAATATGTGGATCTGCTCTGCTTGTAATTGTCTCTATATATGAGTACATGTATAATATTTGACACAAGTCTAACCCTTTACTCTCTAGACAAGCCTTTCTAGATGTTTGCAAGCAGAGCAGAACCAGATCAAATGGCTCCTATAGGAGGTTTATGGTCAAGGTCTGCTCTGTTTGCTACCGTAGCAACACAAATATGAGCATGCTGTTTCTGCCATGGCCAAAAACTTCCATGTGCCCGACAGCTTCAAATGACAATTTCTATACACATATATACAAATGCAAACACATGTACATACGCACACATGCATACACACATACATTTACCGGCATACATGTACATATAGGAGAAAGAGTTCAATCAATTAATATATATTTTTGTCTTTAACCCTTTCCCTCTTAAAAACGTGTTTTCATGCATTTGCAAACAGAGTAGATCCAGATCAGACGGCTCCTAGAGGAGCCGTCTGATCAGGGTCTGTTCTGCTTGCTAATAGAACTTGATAGATCTGGGTCCATGCTTATAAAGCTTTTTAGTTGAGTCTGAGCACGTTCTCAAGCTTTTGATTGGTCAGATTCGAGTTCTGGAGCTTTTGATTGGTCAGATTTGAGCCGAACATAGAACAGGGAAAGGGTAAAAGATTTATCCTCTTTGTATATTAGTTATGCACTCAATTTCGTGTGTAGAAACAGTGCTGACCCAGACCACAGGGGCTCCCCAGAGGGGTTCCGATCAGGATATTCTGTTTTCTATTGAAAACTGAAAGGGCAAATGCATATTTCCCGGCATACAAGTTTTATCAATGTCATTTGGTAGATCAGCTCTGAATCTTGGTGACAAAGAGGTACACATATCACATTTACATGTATATTATGTTCTGACCCGAGTGTCATTTGGGACCGATTTCTCTAAAACAAAACTTCAGACACACAATTTTACGTCTGCAATTACAAAAGAAACAGCAGAGGACCTGTGCAACAGATGACAAGAATTAGCTAAACATGCAAAGAGCCACCAAAAAGCAGACAGCAATTCTTATACATATATGATAAAAAAAACAGTTTAGATCTTGGTCAGACAGTTACTTGGTATTAGATCTGAATCCAGACTGTGTGTCAATTTTAGTTCAAGTTGATTCAGCAGTGAAAGGGTGAAAGCAGTGACCAAGTTTCTGTCATCTGCTAGAAATGTTGTCCACTGAAAAAATTAACATTGTCAATATATTACTGTAACTCAGGTGAGCGATAAAGGTCTAATGGCCCTCTTGTATATATATCGGACCGACGTCCATTTGTTTTATCGGTCCGATATATTTTGTCCTCTTTACTTTCATTTGCTAAAAGTAATATTACCAGCTCGTAATATACTGACACGAAAAAGAAACTGCGCACTTTTATATTTGAGATAACGTTTTTGCTATAAAGTTTATAATTCAAATTTTATCATCATGAGTGCAGATAATACATAGACGGCCTTCAAATTGACCGCAGACGAGTATGCAACTTATCGCTCGTGCTACCCGTGCAGCTTATGTACAAGTACAGATTAACCCTGACCGATATCTCTACTCGTTGTGCAATCATAAATCACAGTTCACTTTTGAATTTCACTCATAAGCAAGATGCCACGGCTTCTAGAAAACGAACGAATTCAAGCTCTACCTTATGCAGCTCGCGTCAGCGTTTCTGGTGTTGCTAGGCAGTTCAACTGCCATCGAAATACAATTCGAAGTCTCCGACAACGTTACCAGCAGGATGGCAGCGTTAGAGATAATCGTCGATCCGGTAGACCGAGAGTGGTGACGGCACGTTAGGATCGACATTAAAATTTTGCCGTTGACGCACATACGCCAACGATTCAAAACGGCTACAATCACAGCCAGACAGCTTGGCATATCTAGGGATACGATTTTAAACCGATTGCGGGACAACGCCAGCGCAGTTAGGGCTAGGAGGCCTTATGTTGGCCAGATCCTAAATAACAGACATCGTGCTCTTAGACTGGTCTGGGCCCGCCGCCATCTCCGTTGGAACCGTGCAATTGTGGTCCAGGGTGCTCTTTAGTGATGAGTCAAAATACAACAGGTTAAGCACTGCTGACGGTAGAGTACGGGTATTCAGACGTAAAGGTGAACGTTTTGCACTCAACTGTTTACTGGAGCAAGATCGCTTTGGAGGGGGTAGTGTAATGGTATGGGGAAGTATAATAGGAGGAAGGGAAACAAACCCCTGTTGTTGTTAATGGTAACTTAGATGCCCAAAGTTACGTTAACCAGGTTTTACACCAAGTCGCTGTTCCTTTCCTACACCTGGGTCCATGCTTATAAAACTTTTAGTTGAGTCTGAATACGTTCTCAAGCTTTTGATTAGTCAGATTTGAGCCTCAGATTTGAGCCTCTGGCTCAAATCTGACCAATCAAAAGCTTGAGAACTCAAATCTGACCAATCAAAAGCTTGAGAACGAAACTCAGACTCAACTAAAAGCTTTATAAGCATGGACCCAGAATCCTGGTTGTTTAATGCATGACAACGCAAGGCCACACCTGGCTACAAACAACGTTAACGTCTTACCTTGGCCGGCTTGCTCTCTAGACATGACTCCCATAGAGCATATGTGGTTTTTACTTGGTCGGAGGGCAAGGAAAAACCATGTCATCAACAATATCAATAACTTGTCTGCAGCCTTAGTGCATGAATGGAACGTCATTCCTGACGTCGTCATTAGATGTTACGTCAGATCCATGCGGTCAATAATATTAGCATTGATCCGCAGACGAGGAGGCCATAACTTCTGTCGAAATTGTTGCAGCCCATATTCCAATCCACATGACCATCCTAACATGTAGCTGGTTCATATGTAAAAGTTTGAATGAACGATCTTACATAGTATAGGAGGAATTAGCTGCAAAAGACTTTTTCGCGATTACTCTATATAAGGAAAAATTCCAAAGGGTCATAAATTGTCAAATTGTTGCAGCCAAAATTCCAAACCACATGACCATCCTCGCATATAGCTGGTTCATGGAGTGAAGAATTAACAGGATGATTGAGTTGTATCTTGAGAGGACATTGTTAATTGTAGACAGGCTTGACTGTTGATAGTAAATATAGGGTTAATCGTATTGTAATTTGAAATTTGTGATGGTATATGAAGTTCTTAACGGTTGCAAATTATTTTAAAGGCGATGTCGAAGGCAGAGCCGTTAAAATTAATTTAAGACCATTAAAACCTCATTTAGTATCGCAAGTTTCAAAATTACAATATGATTAACCCTATTCTAACGCAATCAATACCGGGGTTATCTATAAACGCCAAATAAGTGAGTTCTACTGTAAAACGTAACGTCATCAAAAACTGATTCTTTGGCGCGAAAATCCTGATCTGACGTCATTTCGATATGACGTCAACAACAATATTGATAATTCTTTATATAAATACAAATTAAATGTAACATAAAGTCTTGATTTAACTTGAAATTGGGCCATGATTGAACATGTCAAAATTTAAAAAGCGTAGTTGAGTTCAACCCTTTATTCTTATAAATTTTAATCGTGCCTTTTCGATTGGTCAAATTTGCGACATATAAAACATTTTATATGCCGCAAATTTGGTCACATCAATCAATCAGATGGCAGCGAATTGGTAGATGGCGTTAGAATAACATGTGCATTCTGTAAGTATAAGAGGTTGATGAAAGCTGCCTTAAAGTCAAGCAGTATTATGGTTTTCTTCACTAGTCTGTTTTAATCTACCATCTGTTTTGGGATCACGGTGGTCATCCCACGTGACCTGATGCTACGGCCCGGAGGTAAGAAATATAGCGATAACATTTTTAACAAGCAAGGTTTTACGCAAGCGTAAAATGGCTGGGTTCCATGTATTTAAGCAGGATAGAAGAAAAAGAGGACGCAATATTGTTTAGTACTTTTAATTAACAAATACACTGGGAAAACATGACTGTAATGTATAAATTAATAGCAGACACGGGGTAATGTTACAATGAGCATTGATGCATAATACAAGTGTATGACACCAATAATACACATTACGTCGCAGATCAATGTTATTCATTTGCTGAAACACACTGAACCATTATCACATTAAGTGATGTTCACAAGGCATACAAACTCCCATACGTACAGTCTACATTAACTTATTCGAATATACGAACTCAGTGCCCATTAACATTTTCACTTATATTGTCCCCAAATTAAGAACATGTTAGTATATACATTTAAATTGAAGCAAATTCATGCACAATGGTGAAATATGCACGGTCAACAAAACCACGAGTAAAAGGTCTCAGCTAAATAACTTTAACAAAGCCAAAATATAAACAAAGGACTTACATTTTTATGTACAAAATGGTTTTAAACCAAAAGCACGTCGAGGGCTTGGTTCAAAACTATTGTAACTCCTTCACAAAGTGAAGGAGTTAACAATAGTTTTGCATCAAGCCCTCGACGTATACTAAGGGTGCTAAGATTGGCTTTTATAGAAACACATGACCCCAGAAACGCATGGTCAAAATTCAAACCGCATGAGATTGAGCTGCTTTTGCAGCCCAATAAAGCACGGATCTAAACCAAATATTGAAGACGAGAACCGTCCAGGAGTGAAAGTACAGTCTCTGTGATAGTTACTTGACTCCAAAACAGCGTATTTATTTAAACTATTGACGACCGCGTAATTTTGGTAAAGTGTACAGGACTGAATCGTACACTTTTCTGACTTGAGATTTCGTGGACGTCAATAGTTTAAAATGTACGCTCTTTTGGTGCCAAATAACTATCACCGAGGCTGTATTTTCTCTCTTAGACGACTCTCGTCTTTATTTCGTGTAGATCCGTGCTTTATTAAGAAAGTTATAAGGTATATTTGGAAAGCAGGCACTTAAATGTTGTCGACAGTCTACATACAATTCGGGTTGCTTGACAGAACTACCCAGCTACTTGTTTTGTTTCAGAATATAGAGCTGAAAATATCACATCGACATTCAAAAGGTATGAGAAGCTTACTAGCTACATGAAGTAATGAAGATAACTACGGTATATATAGAAAGCAGACGCTTGACTCTTGTAGAAATTCCACACACATTTGTGTTTGCTTTAATAAAACTACCTAGGTAGAATATAGTACTGAAAATATACTGACATTCTAAAAGTATGAGTAGCTGACTAGCTACATGACATTTTCCTCTTCTCGAAATTCTACATGCATTTGTATGCTTGAATAAAACTACCTAGCTACTTGTTTCGTTTCAGTAGATCGTGTTCAGAATATCACATTATCATTTTAAAGGTATGAGCACCTAACTAGCAACATGAATTCAGCAAAGTAACTATGGTATCTTTAGATAGTAGACACTTTACTGTTGTCAATTTTCTACTTGTATTAGAGTTACCTTGAATATATAACTACCCTGCTACTTGTTCCGTTTCAGCAGATTTTGCTCCGAATATCACAACGGCTTGCTAAAGGTACAAGTAGCTGATGAGCTACATGAATTCAGTAAAGTAACTAAGGTATCTTTAGAAAGCAGACACTCTCCTCTTGTCGAAATACTATATACATTTGAGTTTGCTTGAATATAAGTACCCAGCTACTTGTTCCGTTTCAGAATATAGTGTTGAAAATATCATACTGACATTCAAAACGTATGAGTAGCCTACTAGCTAAATGAAATAATTAAGGTAACTACCGTATATTTAGAAAGCAGACACTTTCCACGTGTCAAAATTCAACATACATTAGCGTTTGCTTGAACAAAACTACCTAGCTACTTGTTTCGTTTCAGCAGATTGTGCTCAGAATATCACATCGGCATTTTAAAGGTATGAGTAGCTGAATAGCTACATAAATTCAGCAAAGTAACTAGGGTATCTTTAGAAAGAAGACACATTCCTCTGGTCGAATGTCTACCTGTATTTGAGTTTACTTTAATATAGCTACCCAGCTACTTGTTCCCTTTAAGCAGAATATGCTCAGAATATCACATGGCTTTATAAATGTACAAGTAGCTGACTAGCTACTTTAATTCAGCAAAGTAACAACAGTATCTTTAGAAAGCAGACATTCTCCTCTTGTAGAAATTTTATATAGGGCCTACTTTTGAGTTTGCTTGAATACAAGTACCCAGCTCCTTGTTTCGTTCAGAATATAGTGCTAAGAAAATCATACCGACATTCAAAGGGTATGTGATTAGCTACAAGAAATAATTAAGGTAACTACGGTATTTTTGGAAAGAAGACACTTTCCGCTTGTCTAAATTCTACATACATTTGCGTTTGCTAGAATAAAATTACCTAGCTACTTGTTTCGTTTCAGCAGATTGTGCTCAAAATATCACATCGGCGCATTTTAAAGGTATGAGTAGCTGACTAGCTAAATGAATTTAGCAAAGTAATGATGGTATCTTTAGAAAGCAGAGACTCTCCTCTTGTAGACATTCCAAATACCGGTACGTTTGAATTTGCTTGAACATAACTATATCTACCAAGCTATGTGTTTCCTACTAGTAGTAGGCAGTTACTAGTTACCAATCTTTCCTAATTCTAGTAGCCAGTTACTAGTAGCCAAGTTTTCCTATTATAAAGTAGCCAGTTAGTAATAGCTGGCTACTAGTAACGAAGTTTTCCTACTACTTGTACTAATAGACAGTTACTAGTAGCCAAGTTCTCCTACTACAAGTAGCCAGTTACAAGTAGCTAACTTTTCCGATCTCTTGATATGCTTCTTGAGATGTTTGTCACATAGCAGATAGGTTCTGGTCTAATGATGTTTGTCCATTGCTTATGATGACACCCTTCTTGATTAAGTATTGTTTGAATGTCCTTTGAAGTTACAACAGATAGGTCCTGGCCTTAATCATGTTAGTCTTTTTAGCTCACCTGAGCAAAGCTCAGGGTGAGCTTTTGGGATACTTGAATGTCCGGCGTCCGTCGTGCGGTGTGCGTCGTGTGTCGTCAACAATTTGCTTGTGAACACTCTAGTGGTCACAATTGTAGTCTAATCTTCATGAAACTTGGTCAGAATGAATGTCTTGATAAAATCTCGGACGAGTTCGAAAGTGGGTCAAGTTGGGTCAAAAACTAGGTCACTAGGTCAAATAGTAGGAAAACCTTGTGAACCCTCTAAAGGTCACATTTTTAGCCCAATTTTCATGAAACTTGGTCAGAATGATTGTCTTGATAAAATCTCGGAGGAGTTTGAAAAATGGGTAATGTGAGGTAAAAAACTAGGTCACTAGGTCAAGCAGTAGAAAAACCTTGTGAACACTCTAGTGGTCACAATTTTAGTCCAATCTTCATGAAACTTGGTCAAAATAAATGTCTTGAAAAAATCTCGGACGAGTTCGAAAGTGGATCAAGTGGAGTTGAAAACTAGGTCACTAGGTCAAACAGTAGAAAAACCTTGTGAACACTCTAGTGGTCACAATTTTAGTCCAATATTCATGAAACTTGGTCAGAACGAATGTCTTGATAAAATCTCGGATGAATTCGAAAGTGGGTCAAGTGAAGTTGAAAACTAGGTCACTAGGTCAAACAGTAGAAAAACCTTGTGAACACTCTAGTGGTCACAATTTTAGTCCAATCTTCATGAAACTTAGTCAGAATAAATGTCTTGATAAAATCTCGCATGAAATTGAAAGTGGGTCAAGTGGAGTTGAAAACTAGGTCACTAGGTCAAACAGTAGAAAAACCTTGTGAACACTCTAGTGGTCACAATTTTAGTCCAATCTTCATGAAACTTGGTCAGAATAAATGTCTTGATAAAATCTCGGAGGAGTTTGAAAGTGGGTCAAGTGGAGTTGAAAACTAGGTCACTAGGTCAAACAGTAGAAAAACCTTGTGAACACTCTAGTGGTCACAATTTTAGTCCAATCTTCATGAAACTTGGTCAGAATAAATGTCTTGATAAAATCTCGAACGAGTTTGAAAGTGGGTCAAGTGGAGTTGAAAACTAGGTCACTAGGTCAAACAGTAGAAAAACCTTGTGAACACTCTAGTGGTCACAATTTTAGTCCAATTTTCATGAAACTTGGTCAGAACGAATGTCTTGATAAAATCTCGGATGAATTTGAAAATGGGTCAAGTGGAGTTGAAAACTAGGTCACTAGGTCAAACAGTAGAAAAACCTTGTGAACACTCTAGTGGTCACAATTTTAGTCCAATCTTCATGAAACTTAGTCCAAATAAATGTCTTGATAAAATCTCGGATGAATTCGAAAGTGGGTCAAGTGGAGTTAAAAACTAGGTCAATAGGTCAAACAGTAGAAAAACCTTGTGAACACTCTAGTGGTCACAATTTTAGTCCAATCTTCATGAAACTTAGTCATAATGATTGTCTTGATAAAATCTCAAACGAGTTTGAAAGTGAGTTGTTGGTCAGAATGATTGTCCTAATAAAACCTTGGACACATTTGAAAATGGGTTATCTGAGGTCAAAAAGTAGGTCACTGGGTCATATCTTAGAGAAATCTAGTTTACACTCCAGTGGCCACATTTTTATCAAGGTTGAGTGTGATCATGGGTTGGGTTGGAATAAAAAGTAAGTCACTAGGTTAAATCTTAGAAAAATTACTTTAGAGAGCACATTTTTAGCCCAATCTCCATTGGTCAGAATCATTGTCTTGATAAAATAAATATACTAAATCTTTGAAAATCTTGCTCTGCAGAACCACTGCTCATGATCCATTGCTCATGATCCACTATCAACAT
Source organism: Azorinus chamasolen (assembly GCA_963576725.1). Lineage (NCBI taxonomy): Eukaryota > Metazoa > Mollusca > Bivalvia > Cardiida > Solecurtidae > Azorinus > Azorinus chamasolen. Next base: position 31,736,706 of record OY755238.1, on the reverse strand, counting down.
TGTTCATATATTGTCCCTAAGGTCAATATTGGCCCTTCCCATGGGCTACCCTGCAAAAATCTTAAATCTGTGGTAATCAGGTGAGCGATTAAGGGCTATCTTGGCCCTCTTGTTTTGTCAATTCACACTTCATTACCTATTGTTTGAATGCCCTTTAATATAATTCTGCATAAAACATTACAGCTAGGTCCTAAAATATTCTAAATTATAATAAAATAATAAATACATCACTCTTTTTAAATAAATTATTTCAAACATTTTTCAATATATTTGTAGATTTTCCTAGAAGAATTAAAGTATCATATATAAACTAGCTGTTTTTGTCACAAAAACAGATGTCTCCCCTCTAATAACAAGAGTGCCAGTGGACACAATATACGCCTGTCGGGGTCTTGTTCAACATAAACTGGGGTTAACGTATTTGCTGAACTCAAATTCTAAGCCCAATTTTGCGACCAAGTTTCAAGGTTGTAAATAGGCATGCTTTAACAAAAAACCTTAACCAAAAATTCTAAATTGAAAAGTGTCATAATAGTGTCTAAATGCTTGACAGAGTTGCATTGTATTTACTCTTGCCTACAGATGAAGCTTCTGATGGTGAACAAATGTTTCAAGTTTAAAAGCTTTATCTGAAAGGGTTATGTAAATAAGTGGAATTTAACCAAAACCTTAACCAAAAATTCAAAGCTAAAAGCGTCATAATCATGTCAAAATGTTAGACAGAGTTACAAATTTAGTGACATGCGCCAAAGTGTGAAGGCTGCATTCATTTCGCTCTGATGCTTTGCATAGTTTAAAGAGGGAAATACTTCGAAAAACTTTCTGAAACGTGACACTATTGTGCAAGAAGGAAGTGTTAATAGATTGGTGTATTTTTTAAGTGATTCTGTTGTGTGATTTGACGGAAAAAGTGAAATTAATAAATCTTTTTTTTTGTGCATTACTGGATCTTTAAATTCAAATGTGTGTGCCTCAGGCATTAGGATATACAGGTGAAGAGCGGATTAGTACAACACGGCCACAGTTACAGTATACCAGGTGCGATCTTTCCATTATAGGGCAATTATCGCCTATTTTGAAACCCAACAAGCTAGTATTGTCCAGGTTGAAAGAGTTAGGGCTGTTAAACTTTGGTCAGTTTGGCTTAGCTAAATTCAGAGGCTCCAGAGGGGGCAACTCAAAACCAAAGCGTATTTGGGATGAAAATAAAGGTGTTCATTTAAACAGATGAAGGGAAATACCTCAGTCAATTCCAGTTGTTTCTGGAAACCGTCCGACAGAATGTAAGGTTTCACCTGATGGCATAAATATCAGTCATTTGAAACAGTTTCCCCAGGTAATCCCCGTTATTTCGAAACCTAACCTGCACGCGAGTAAATTCTCAACAGTGTCCCTTTCTGAAAAAACGAAAACTGTTGTTCATGTAAAACGCGAACCTCCATTGCCTGTGAGAATTCGGACCTTTGTAAAAGTATGCAGTATAAACCCTAGATCAGTCAAAAACAAGGCTCTTTCTATTTGCGACTATATCGTTTCAAATGACTTTGATGTGGTAGCCATTACGGAAACCTGGCTCGGTAGTTCTGTTGACAATTCTTGCTTAAGTGAACTGGTTCCTACTCATTACAGAATCCAACATGTCCCTCGCTGCAATGGCAACCGTGGCGGCGGGGTCGCAATCATACATAAGGCTTCAGTAGGACTTCGTCTCCATAAATCGACAAGAGATAACGATTTCTCAACCTTTGAGTACATGGACTGCACTATCAGTATCCGAGATTTCAATATGCGCCTAGTAGTTGCTTATAGACCACCACCATCTCGTGGTAATGGTCTAAAGACCGGAGATTTCCTCGAGAGTGAGTGGCCATTTTTCTTATCTAAACTCTGCTAACTTTGTTAGTACACTCGAATCATTTGGACTGCGACAGCGTGTAAATGAAGCCACTCATGTAGGGGGACATACTCTTGATGTTGTTATTACACGAGATGGTGATGACTGTGTGTCAAACATTGAAGTCACGGACTCTGGACTGTCCGACAGTAGTGGTAAAATTTCGCGAGATCATTTTTCTGTGACTTTCGAGGCAAAGGCCGCAAAACCTCCAACAGTGAGGAAAACTGTTTCATTTCGGAAACTTAGGGCAATTAATATCGGATCATTCAAAAGGGACCTGCTCGACTCAGTACCCATCGAGACAAGTATGCAAACGGCAGATGTTGATGAGCTGGTTAAATCATATACACACATACTGGCAGCACTTGTCAATAAACATGCACCACTGTGTACTTAAACCATAACACTCAGACCATCATGTCCTTGGTATACCCAGGAACTGCACGATGCAAAACATGTAAAGCGCAAATTGGAACGGAACTGGAAAAAGTCCAGGCTCACAATAGACCATCAGCTATACAGAGAACAGTGTGCCAAAGTCAACAAGCTGCTGATAAAGTCGAGAATTGAATTCTACTCAGAGAAAATTGAAACATGCCAGGCTGACTCAAAAAGTCTTTTCAAAGTCACTAAGCATCTGCTAGGTTCAAGTACTAATGATATCGCATTGCCTAAGAATTCATCCTCGAAACAACTTGCACAAGACTTCAGTGACTTTTTCGTTGAAAAGGCGGACAAAATACGGGCAGATATTTCATCAGGCACTGTATCAAGTGTGCCGAATACCACTGAGATGCAGCATTCAACAAACTTTTTAGAAAAGTTTGATGCGGCTACAGTGGAAGAAGTAGAACAGATCATTAAGGCATCCCCCTGTAAGTCTTGCGAACTGGATCCAATACCTACATGGCTGCTAAAGGCATGCCTTGATGAACTCCTACCGATTTTGACAAACATTATTAACTCCTCTTTAGACACTGCCTGCGTTCCAAAAAGTTTCAAGACGTCACATGTCAGACCCCTTCTAAAGAAGGCTCAATATGCAGAACCCGTGGACTCAATCACCATTTTTATGCCGATGACTCACAATTATACCTATCATTTAAGCCCAAGGACATTTCCTGTCAACAGGAAGCTTTATCACGAGTTGAGAACTGTCTCAAGGAGCTAGTGTCTTGGATGCACCAGAACATGCTGAAGCTCAATACTGACAAAACCGAGGTCATACTGTTTCATACTAAAAACACAGAAGTACCTGAAGAGATTCATGTGCAAGTAGGACCCTCTAAAATCAAGCCATCTCTGTGTATAAAGAATCTCGGCGCATGGCTCGATTCACAAATGGATATGACATCACACATCAATTCCGTGTGTAGGTCTAGTTATGCACAGCTCCGACGAATAGGTCATATAAGAAAGTATCTCTCGCCTGCTGCTACCAAGACTTTGGTGAACTCTCTGGTTACATCAAAGATAGACTACTGCAACTCATTGCTGCATGGAATTCCAAACAAAACACTGCGGAAGCTTCAAAGAGTGCAAAACACAGCAGCCCGCATCATAACAAGGACTTCTCGATATAATCATATCACGCCGGTTTTGAAAGAACTTCACTGGCTTCCGGTTCAGCATCGGATTGAATTCAAAATTCTGACACTTACGTATAAGGCCATGCACAATGAATCCGCCAAGTACATTGTCGACATGCTTGACGTGTACAGGCCCCGCAGAGAATTAAGATCAGCAAGTAGTTCTTTGTCGTTGGTTGTACCAAAAAGTCGTAAGGTAAAGTACGGTGAGAGAAGTTTCATGCATGCAGCTCCCAAACTCTGGAATGCTCTTCCATCAGGCATTAGAGATGCAAGCTCACTGGCATGTTTCAAAAAATCTCTGAAAACGCATTTCTTCAACATGTATTATTAGGGCAGTTTAGAAAACGTACCTGCTAATCGTCGGTTGTCATAATTGCTGCATTGGCCACAGAGTGTTGATCCTGCCACTTCCTTATGACTGTGGACTAATAAACCCTTTTTTTCAAATATAATGCTCCACAAATGTAGAAAATAGATAAATGAATAACAAAAACCTCATCCATATTTTTATGGACTTCTAGGAATCCCCTTGCTGTTGAACGTGCGGGTGTTGTGTCAGCGGGATTCCGCTGTCCAGTTGTTGCGGTGGCCGAGGGAGTGCTGTTGTCAAACGGGGCATCCCTATATGCTTGGTACCTCTGGTAACTCCAGTTCCAATGCCGGAGGGAGCACCGTAGTGGAACAGGGCATCCCTTTACGGTATAATTCCGCGCTGGTACATTGGGAGTCTTGCTGGCATGACTTGCTACCCTGCCCTTAACCAGTGCCAGGGATTCCTGTTAAGCTGACCCGGTTTCCGTATTTTTGCTTACCAGTGAACTGGGTCGTGTAATATATGGGCAGCGGGAAAATTAAGCCTGTACGGTCTAATGCAGCATCGCGTGTTTCAGACAGCCTCGATTTGTCCGATGTGATTCCTTTGCCATTGCAGCCGGTGGGATATGTTGCAGGAACAGTATACGTGATACCTTCTTTAGCTCTACTTTGGCTGGGCTTTTTTGCGTTCCCATAATAAGACATTTTATTCTGTAATTAAACTTTGGATATGCCCAATTACAACTCTATTAAAATATGATACGCTGTGTACTCCCTCATTGCCATAGCGGGTCGATTTTAACCCAAGAACTATGATACTTATGGGGTGGGACCAATTTTGACCGTAGGGGCATACTTTATATAACTTTTGTAGAAGTCCTGAAGTTGAAGTTATGTGCCAAATATGAAAGCTGAGAACCTTCTAGTTTTAGAGGAGAAGATGTTCAAAGTTTTCACTATATGTTTCTATTGAAAACTGAAAACCCCTGGGGCGGGGCTAATTTTACCCCAGGGGTAAAGTTTATATAACTTTTGTAGAGGACCTATAGATGATGCTATGTACAAAGGATGAAAGCTGAGAACCCTGTAGATTCAGAGGAGAAGATTTTTAAAGGTTGAAATTGTTGACGCCCGAAGACGGACATCAAGCGATCACAAAAGCTCACCCTGAGCACAAAAGTGCTCTGGTGAGCTAACAATATGTAAAAGAAATCGCTAAAAATATTATGGACTTGATGATTGATACTTCCCCTCATTATGCGCATTCCACACCATATTTTTCAAGAAGAAAATGTTAACAGCTAATAACTCCAAAAATATTGACACCAGAGTTATGGCGCTTGTGCACGACACTTACTTTCATCATGTCCTTTCCATAAATGAAATGTCATTCCAATAGCATCAGTCGAACAGGAGTTATTGATCGGATAAAAAAATGTAACAAAGGGCAATAACTCCAAAAGTATTGAAGCCAGAATTATGGCCCTTGTTCATGACACTTTCTCTCATCATGCTCTTTCCATGTATGAAGTTTCAATACAATGGCAAGAGCCATGTAGGAGTTATCATCCGGACAAGAAAGCATTAAACAGATATACATGTACAAGGGACAATAACTCTCAATTTATTGAAGCCAGAGTTAAGGACCTTATGCATGACACTTTCTCTTATCATGATCTTTCCATGTATCAAGTTTCACTCCAATGGCATGTGCCATTTAGGAGTTATCACCCTGACAAAAAAATTGTGATTTTTTACAAAGGGCAATAACTCCAATACTAGTGAAACAAGAGTTATGGACCTTAAGCATGACACTTTCTCTTATCATGATCTTTCCAAGTATGAAGTTTCAATCCAATGGCATGAGCCAAATAGAAGTTATTGTCCGCACAATAAATTGTGAACAAATATTACAAGGGCAATAACTCCATTAATAGTGAAGCCAGAGTTATGGACCTTGTGTAAGACACTTCCTCTTGTCATGATCTTTCCATAAATGAAGTTTCAATCCAATGGTATGAGCCATATAGGAGTTATCGTCCGGACAAAAAATTGTTATTTTTTTTACAAGGGGCAATAACTCCTATATTAGTGAAGCCAGAGTTATGGACCGTGTGCATGGCACTTCCTCTCATTATGTTCTTTCCATATATGAAGTTTTAATCAACTGGCATCAGGCATATCGAAGTTATCGTCCGGACAAAAAATGTGACAGACAGACAGACAGACAGACGGACAGACAGACAGACAACTCTCACGAAAACAATATGTCTCCCCCATATAAATATGGGGGGAAGAAATTATTTCAATCAATTTTTAGATTTTGAAATTTTCATGGTATAATTACAGTTGGTCCTAGGACAGACTGTGATTGGAATATGTACTAGTAGAATCGCCGATTGTACTAGGATAGATTGCGATTGGAGTCTGTCCTAGGAGAAATCATGATCGCAATCTGTCTTAGGATAATCGACAATTTTCCTGAATCGCAATTTCTATTTTGACATACATAATGACCATTCACATGTTTCATGAAATTCATGTACAGCTGATCTTCGATATCTCAAACTCAGATAACTCAAACTTTGGGATAACTTGAAGAAACTTTTCGGTCATTTCAAAATTTACGAAGCAGAAATGTTCTAAAATGTACCACTACCCATATCTAGAAAACATATACATGTGACACCTTAACCCTTTCACTGTTGTATGTTTATTGCAATTTTCACAGCCTACTGAATATTCATGGACAAAATAATTATAATGAAATATGGAAGGTTGACCATTACAGCCATTCAGAAAGAAAAGAGAACAGATCTATCAAATTCCATTGGCAAACAAGCAGACCCTGATCGGACGGAGCCGTCTGGTCTTGGTCTACTGTCTGTAAATGCGTGAAAACATGCTTATATGAGGGAAAGGGTTAATGCAGGTCGAAAGTAATACTGAAAGCTGAGCTTTCAGCATTTCTTTAGACCTGCATTAAGCTGTGAACTTGAGAAATTGTTCTGATTAGAAATCGGATGACTCGAACCTGTTATCTCAAAGTAATTTAATTGTTTGATCCCTTGAAGTTCGAGATATCGAAGTTCAACATTATTTAAGATTTCTAGTGTATCCTTGTATGCCTGAGTAAAATTTCCACACAAAGTTAATGATTTTTCACACACATCACACTTGTAAGGTCTCTCTTTAGTATGTATCCTCGTATGACTGAGTAAATCGGTCATTCATTGATTGATTGATTCATTCATGCCTAAAAGCCTTTTAAAACAGACTACACTTATAAGGTTTCTCTCCAGTATATATCGTTATATGGAGAAGTGCCCTTCATTTCTTACAGGGTGGAGAACTGCCCCTCCTTTGCATTTTAACAGGCGAAAAACTGCCCTTCCGTCATAATTAAAGGGCAGGAGAAGTGCCTTTCAATGTCGTAACAAAACCCTAACATAGAAGTGCCCATTCCTTGCGGAGAACTGCCCTTCTGTCATGATTAAAACAATATTAATTCTGTTTACTCACTGTTTTCTGTTTGAATACACACAGCATCTTACCATTGAAGTTTGCAGAAAATGGCGCTCACTTGATAAAAGGGAGGTAATTCATTAATGTGTATGTAACAGTAGATATACCAGTATCTTCTTTAAAATGAGTGGTTAACATTTTTAACTGTATTAATCAAGTATTTGTGATAGTTGTTTTTGAAAAGTTAATAGTTATTATTCAATGTACAATTTACTGAAAGTATAAACTAAACGTAAATCTATACCTGGCGTGCATGAAAAATACAAACTTAAATGCAAACTGAAAACAGCGGCTTTCAATTACTCAATCGAACACCAATTAAATCCCAAAGGCTGCTTTCTATAAAGGTAATAAATACTCAGCAATTAAAGCCAGATCCGCTCAGTAATTAACAAATTAATGCAAACTGAAAACTTCTGTTTCCTTTATAATGTATATATGCAACAAATACTCAATCAACCACAAACTAGAGGTTTTTGTCACAAAAACGGATGTCTACCCTCTAATAAAAACAATATGTAAAGGGAAATCACTAAAAATGTTATGGACCTGATGATTGATACTTCCCCTCAATATGCACTTTCCAAACAAAATGATAACAGCTAATAACTCCAAAAATATTGTTACCAGAGTTATGGCCCTTGTGCATGACACTTACTTTCATCATGCCTTTTCCATAAATAAAATGTCATTCCAATAGCATCAGTCGAACAGGAATTATTGATCGGCCAAAAATGTAACAAAGGGCAATAACTCCAAAAGTATTAAAGCAAGAGTTATGGCCCTTGTTCATGACACTTTCTCTCATCATGCTCTCTCCATGTATGAAGTTTCAATACGATGGCAAGAGCCATGTAGGAGTTATCGTCCGGACAAGAAAGCGTTAAACAAATATACAAGGGGTAACTCTAAATTTATTGAAGCCCCAGTTAAGGATCTTATGAATGACACTTTCTCGTATTATGATCTTTCCATGATGTATGAAGTTTCACTCCAATGGCATATGCCATATAGGAGTTATCGTCCGGACAAAAAATTGTGATTTTTTTTACAAAGGGCAATAACTCCAATATTAGTGAAGCCAGAGTTATGGACCTTGTGCGTGGCACTTCCTCTCATCATGATCTTTCCATATATGATGTTTCAATCCAATGGCATGAGCCATATAGGAGTTATCGTCCGGACAAAAAAGTGTTAATTTTTTTACAAAGGGCAATAACTCCTATATTAGTGAAGCCAGAGTTATGGACCTTGTGCATGACACTTCCTCTCATTATGTTCTTTCCATATATGAAGTTTCAATCCAATGACATGAGTCATATAGGAGTTATCGTCCGGACAAAAAAGTGTGATTTTTTTTACAAGGGGCAAATAACTCCTATATTCGTGAAGCCAGAGTTATGAACCTTGTGCTAGGGGTGAAACGGTACACTACCCCCACGGTTCGGTTCGGTACACGGTATATGAGCCACGGTTCGGTACATTTTCGGTACACGAATTTTTATCTTAACATAATTTTGAAGCTGACCTACAAAAAACCCTTTTGAATTAATTTGTTTTGACTAGAATCAGTAACTGCCACAGCTAGCAGTGATAATGATTAATCTCTTAGAATCATAAACAGTCAAGTATTTAAGGGAAAACACTTAAAATTATGTAATACTGAACACCATGTCATAGACTATTGATTTAAAATACAAATCTCCTTCTATGGAAAATATCACTATCTAATAATCTCTTCAACTGGAACTTTAAAATACCAACAATGTGCTGGAAACAAGTAAACAAAGCATTGCAAACAATGTAGATATTATTAGAAGTTTTCTTATCTTGGACTGCAATGTTTGTCAATAAATACAAGTTTAAACAGTGTGACATGTAGGATGATAATTGAAATTGAGCCTCACTATAAGATTTCCAACCAAAGTGCATTGCAAACAGTGTAAGCCCTGAGCAGCTGTCACATTCAAATGTCACATTTTAACAAGACAGCTTATCTTGGTCCACACAGTTTTCAATGGACTATGGTTGAAAATCTCAGAACAGAGTTTAATTCTATTATATAATAATATCCAGTACAGTAAGGATTAATAACAATAACTCACTTGTCTATCATCAGTAATTTCTACAACGTTTGCGATCAACGTGCTATATACACGTCCGCGAAACAACGCTTACATGACATGTTGCCATTCTGCTCTCAGACTGGCCTTCCCGAAAGCCAAAAGACTTCCAAACTTTCGACCAGTAGCTTGTTTGTGCATCTTTCAGTTTGGGAACAGTTTCAAACTGTTCCCAAATTGAAATATGCACTTTCGTTTCGCTCCGAGAAGCCATGTATGTAAACTACGAGTAATGGACTTAACGCGTAATCTAATTGGATATTATTTATAGAAAGAACCAGTCAGAAAACGGCTTTTATATTATTACGGCAGATTCGTCCCTAGACATTACGAAAGTTTCGGTACGTACCGTGAAGTGGAAATAAATACCGAAAACCGAACCGTAAGTGAAAAAACCGCGGTACATGTGTACCGAAAGATACCGTTTCACCCTTACCTTGTGCATGACACTTCCTCTCATTATGCTCTACCCATATATGAAGTTTCAATCAACTGGCATCAGGCATATTGAAGTTATCGTCCGGACAAAAAGTGTGACGGACAGACAGACAACTCTCACGAAAACAATATGTCTCCCCCATATAAATGGGGGGGGGGGGGGGGGGGGGGGGGGGGACACAATTAGATGGTTGTTTAACACCTTCCCTGTTCTATGTTTCTTCCAAGTTTTAATACCTAATAAATATTCAAAGAAAATTGTAGCCATTTTAGAAATTAAAGAAACAGATCTTTCAAATTCCACTAGCAAACAGAGCAGATCCTGATCAGATGGCTCCTATAGGAGACGTCTGATCAGGATCTGCTTTGTTTGAAAATGCGTGAAAACACGTTTATAAGAGGGAAAGGGTTAAAGTTGACCGAAACTGAAAACACTGTATACCATCCCTGATTGGATCTGTATGATGCAGTACTGTTTGCATATATAGAGCTTGAAATCTGGCATTTTTGTGTGTATTCTGTATTGAAAAAATATATGAATAAAACTTTATCTGCACTTTTAATCTCGCCCATGTTCAATTCCCCTTCCCCAGACAATCATAGTACAGTATAGCTCAAACAATTTGATGTGGACCCTGGTCTATATGCAGTCTTCTCGCTGAGTGTGTCTATGCATAGTTGCTCACCGAGACACGTTCTGAGGGTAAAAATAGAAATGTTCGCAGTTTTGATTTTTGCTAATTAAGTAGGTTAGGATCCAGGTCAAATTGTTCGAGCTATACTTAAATTGACAACCAAATTGGAATCGAACTGGGACCACATTTCACATGTGTATGGTCGTTTTAGAACATTGCAAATATATGTAGTTTAGATCCCGCTTTAACACTGTGTTATTCAAACATAAAACAGTGTCTGGGTAAACGGAAACAAAAACAAATCCACCAGCATATAAATGTAATGTATGTGGGCTTTTTGTTAAGACATTGAAGGGCACTTCTCCTACTCTACAATTATGACGAAAGGGGACTTCTCCGCCTCTTAAAATACAACAGAGGGAAAGTTCTCAACCCAGTAAGAAATGAAGGATACTTCTGTACACAAATACCAAAATGGCCATTTCTCCACCAAACCCCAAGTTGTGACTATTCTTTAGAATCGTCTCATCGAGACGATTCTAAAAAGTGGTCACAACATAGGGTTTGGTGGAGAAATAAAGAATTTATTCTTGAATATGTTTTAGTTTACACATCTTAAATTCTTATCCGAACCTCTGTTATAAGGTCTCCTGTCTGTATGTATCCCCGTATGAATTCCCAAGTGAATGGGTTTGCTGTGTAAGAGACTTTTCACATGCATCACACATGTGGTCTCTCTCTCTAATGTGTATTCTCGTATGTTCATGTAAATCAGTGCAAATGTATTTTCACACAGATCACACATATAAGGTCTCTGTCCAGTATGAGCCCTGTTATGATCTAGTAAATTTGATTTTCGAGCATATGTCTTTTTACACAGATCACATTTATAAGGTTTCTGTCCAGTATGTGTCCTGATATGACTGCATATTGTGCATAAAGTGGTTCGGTATTTAACCCATTGCCTCATAGGCTATTTTTTAGATACAACCTCTTTCAAAAAATCTACCGAAAAGGAGCATTTACTAGGAAAAAGGAAAATTTTAGAAATGTGTAGTTTGAAAACATTGTGATAAATAGAGCATTTGCTCATATAGGAGCAAATGCTCTATTTATCACAATTGGTTTCACAAAGTGACATTTACAGTCGTCAAAAGCCATCAATATGAGGGAATGGGTTATATGACTCTTCACACAGGTCACATTTATAAGGTTTCTCTCCAGTATGTATCCTCTTATGATGTAATTCATTTAACAGAAAATGATTTTTCACATACATTACATCTATAAGGTGTCTCTCTCCAGAATGTATCCTGGTATCAGCATGTAAATGGTGTCGCTGAGTATAAGACTGTTCACACATATCACATTTATAAAGTGTCTCTCCAGAATGTATCCTCTTATGTTCTAGTAAAATTTTTGAGAAAATGATTTTTCACATAGATCACACTTATAAGGTATCCTCACCAGTATGTATCCTGGTATGCAAGAGTAAATGGTGCTGCCGAGTAAATGCCTTTTCACACAGATCACACTTATAAGGACTCTCACCAGTATGTATCCTGGTATGCAAGAGTAAATGGTGCTGCTGAGTAAATGCCTTTTCACACAGATCACACTTATAAGGTCTCCCACCAGTATGTATCCTGGTATGCAAGAGTAAATGGTGCTGCTGAGTAAATGCCTTTTCAAAAAGGCATCTACTAGGCAGCACCATTTACTCTTGCGTTGACACTAATAACGTCTTTCTCTAGTATGTATCCTCTTATGATGTAGTAAAGTTGATTTCAAGAATATCATTATTCACATACATCATACTTATAAGGTGTCTATCCAGATTGTATCCTGGTATGAACGCTTACATTGTGTTGCTGAGTAAAAGACTTTTCACACAGATCATACATGTACTTATAACTAATATAAGGTGGATCTCCAGTATGGACCCTCTTATGAGACACTAAGCTTGCTTTTATAGCAAATGATTTTTCACATACATCACACTTATAAGGTCTCTCTCCAGTATGTATCCTGATATGAAGGAGTAAATTTTGCAGCCCAACAAATTCCTTTTCACATAATCCACACTTATAAGGTCTTTCTCCAGTATGTACCCTCTTATGATATTCAAAAGATGTTTTTCCAGAAAATGATTTTTCACATACATCACACTTATAAGGACTCTCTCCAGTATGTACCCTCTTATGCCGTCGTAAAGTTGATTTTAAAGAAAATGATTTTTCGCATACATCACACTTATAAGGTTTCTCTCCAGTATGTATCCTTTTATGATCTACTAAACTTGAATTTTTCGAAAATGAATTTTCACATACATCACACTTATAAGGTCTCTCTCCAGTATGTATCCTCTTATGATCTACTAAACTTGAATTTTTTGAAAATTGTTTTTCACATACATCACATGTATAAGGTCTCTCCCCAGTATGTTGCATCATCTTATGATCACGTAAATTTGGTTGTGCAGAATATGATTTTTCACATAAATCACACTTAAAAGGTCTCTCTCCAGTATGTATCCTCTTATGATAATGTAAAGTTGATTGTACAGAAAATGATTTTTCACAAAAATCACACTTATAAGGTCTCTCTCCAGTATGTATTCTCTTATGATCTATTAAACATGATTTTCTTGAAAATGTTTTTTCACACACATCACACTTAAAAGGTCTCTGTCCAGTATGTAGCCTGGTGTGATTTATTACACTACATTGTTTTGAAAATGATTTTTCACAAAAATCACACTTATAAGGTCTCTCTCCAGTATGAATTCTCTTATGATCTACTAAACATGATTTTTTTAAAAATGTTTTTTCACACACATCACACTTAAAAGGTCTCTCTCCAGTATGTAGCCTGGTATGATTTACTAAACTACATTTTAATGAAAATGATTTTTCACAAAAATCACACTTATAAGGTCTCTCTCCAGTATGTATTCTCTTATGAACTACTAAACCTGATTTTCTTGAAAATGATTTTTCACATATATCACACTTAAAAGGTCTCTCTCCAGTATGTAGACTGGTATGATTGAATGAATGGTGTTGCTGAGTAAAAGACCGCATATCACAGTTAAAAGGTTTCTCTCCAGTATGTACCATGGTGTAACATACTATAGTGACTCGATGAGAAAGTGGCCTCTCACACACATTACGTATACGTGTCCTCGTAGGACTGAATAAATTGCTTTACCAAGTAGATCTAGAATTCTTAAAATATGGAGTCTCTATTTCCATGTACATTTTCCAACCCGTGAAAGGCAAAAATCACACACATTGTGAGAATCGTTTCTGAACAACTCAGTACCAAGGAGGCAGCCAAAAGAAGATCTTTCTTTTTCGCCAACAGATCACTACGTACCACAGTCTATTGCTTGCTCCTTTTGGCTTTCAATCCAGATTCTGAAATAAGATTATGGTCTATATAAACAAATATGCCCATAAGCATTGTAAAACACTGTAAGATTTCTTCTATAAATTGCTTTCACACTGTGCCAAGAGTGAATTTTCTGTTTGCCCCAGCCACGAAAACACATGACAAAACAAGAGGGCCATGATGGCCCTGATATCGCTCACCAGACATAGAAGATTTTCAAAGTTTTCACTATGTTTCTAAAGAAAACTGAACACCCTTGTGACGGGGCTTCATTTGGAGCCAGGGGTATAATTCATACAATATTTGTAGAGGACTTAAAGATGATGCTATGTGCCAAATATGAAAGCTAAGATACTAAGATTTCTAAAAGTTTCACAATATGTTTCTATAGAAAACGAGAGGGCAATTGACAACTTGTTAATTTTTCAGCAGACAACATCTAACAGATGACAAACTCAGTGTTAACCCTATCACTGCTGAGCATGACTTGACTGAAATTAGCACACAGTTTGGATTCTGATCAGATGGATATGTAACTTCATATGTGGTTTGTACAAGAGAGTTAATTGTAAGACTGATATGTATTAAAAACAGTTTGAACAAACCTAAACAAGCAGACAACAATTCTGAAGCAGACAACATTACAGTACTTCAAGAATGCTAGAGCATAGAACACTTGAACTTGTATTAAGCTGAACTTGACAACAGATACACTGGTATGCTCTATATTGATAGCTGGCAGCTCAATGCAGGGCATAGATATATAAAAAAAAGCTTTAAGAGCTTTCTGCATTTTGAGAATTATCCACATAGTTTTCTCAATCTAAAATGAGTGTTTGTTATTTGTCTAAACACAATTTCTACTCTACTGATCAGGCTAAGGGTGATTACATAACGCTCACACTGGCTAGTCTCAGACTTTCTGATGTGAAGAAGTCTATATATATACACACAGGGCAGGGCCAAATTTAACCTCAGAACTATGATATTTACAAAACACATAAAGGTATGCTAAATTAACTTAGGAGGCAGTACACAATAAGGTACCAAATATGCGAATTGGCCCCAGTCAAATTCCTTAATCCAAGATAAATGCCAAGTTTAAAGGTGTTTAACCCTTTGCTTGCTGAATTTTAAAATACATTTCTCCTTCTTTACCCATACCCTGCTGTATAATTACATATATCTTCACTGTGTACAAGTATTTCGCTGTGCAATCACTGCTGTGGAGTGCACTGGTTGCACAATCAGCTTGTAAATAATGCAGACCCTGATGAGACAGCTCCTGCAGGAGCTGTCTCATCTGGGTCTTCACTATTTACAGGTAGGTATATTGACGTGAATAGCAAGCGAAGGTAAGACTATGATAAAAAATACTGAAGCATGTTATGCTTGAAAATCCAACTTTCAGACATGTTTTAATGACAAGAGGGCCATTGGCCCTATATCGCTCACCTGAGTTACAGTAATATATTGACAATGTTAATTTTTCAGTGGACAACATTTCTAGTAGATGATAGAAGCTTAGTGCACTGCTTTCACCCTTTCACTGCTGAATAAATTTGAACTGGATTCAGACCTAATACCAAGTGACTGGTTGACCAAGATCTAAACTGTTAACAACTTGTGCCAATTTTGCCTTTGGTCAAAACGCCTAAAACTGGTCTTTGAGAAATTCAAATGATGTCAATAAAGCTATGCAATTATACCTTGATCCAGATATATAGGCAAATAAAGTGCTAGGCAGTACATAATGCCAGTTTTGTGTGAAATGACCAATAAAAATATCTTTAAAAATCTTTTAACCCTTTCTCTCATATAAACCTGTTTTTACGTATTAGCAAACAGAGTAGACCCAGATCAGATGACTCCTACAGAAGCTGTCTGATCAGGGTCTGCTGTCTGCATTTGACAAGATATAGATTTGATTTTACAGTTTTTATCAAAGCTAAAACTTCTCTTTATGGTAATAACATGTTTTTACGCATTAGCAAACAGAGTAGACCCAGATCAATTTTTGTCAAAGCAAATAGGTAAAGGGTTAATAGGTGTTTAGAAATAATTCTAGATCTAGGTGTGAATATCTGATGATAAGTCAATTAAACGGGTCATTAGTTTTTTTAACAATTGAAATTGAGAAGAGTCATTAATTTTTTGAGTAACATTAATTATTGATTGACAATAATTTTGATTAAGTCCTGTCGACACACTTTGCCACGCGACACTTTTACCACTGGAATTTAAAACATTGTTAAACTTAACACTGACAGATGAAGCGCCGCGTCTGATCTGGATCCTAACAGTTTGATTCTCATCTTTTGGTTTCTTTACTTATGGCCAGGTGCACAGTAAATGTGCCAATTAAGTTAGCATCTGGGTCAAAAAATAAAGTTTCTTGTATTTGTTCATTATATCAATTTTTATATGACTTAATGTATATAAAGCGATGTCCAGTTGTTAAAAAGATAACTTTTTGCCCATAGTTTTATATTTTCACATGTGTCTGTCACTAGGTCTACAAGGGGACGGACATTACAATTTAATGCATTACAGGGTTATATCTGAAATTCACTGCCCAACTGGTGTGTTTAACAGCTTTTATTTTTCACTGACATACATACACATCTGTCTACTTTCGAACAAAAATAACTTCATGTGAAATAGTAGTGAAAAATATGTCTTTTGTGAAGGATCTAATTAACACTCAAAGTGCAAACTGAATTAAATTATTTTCATTCTGTGTATTTATAATATGTTTCCTAAAATTAAGTTGTCAGGGACCTTAAAACAGGTATGATAACATGAACTCATGTAGATGAAATGAAAATATCTTAAATTTTAAACATAAATACAGATTAATGTATTCTATCAACCTTTTTGCATGGGGGGACGGACATTACACTTTTCAAGACCAAACATTACAATTCTCCTGGCATAATGTAAAAAATGATTTTGAAGGTACGTAAGTATTGTGTATGCCCATTATTGCTTAGATGTACATTGATATATGATTTGGTTTTAATTTTTATTCAATTTTATTCATTTCAGAGTCAATAATTACATTAATTATTACAGGTAAAAGGTTGATCAATTTGTTCGGAATAGCCCAGTGGTACATGCAATAATTATAATTTAACAAAGATAGGATGAATAAACTTGAATGGAGACATTTTGAAACTCTTTGAAAAATAATGGTTGTAACTTTTTTTTTTTCATTTCAAACAGTTTGGATCCAGATCAGATTAAAAAAAAATTATGGTTGATTAAAATTCATGCTGTTTGTCCATACTTTGTGAATCGTTGTACAATCAAATTATACTTTCCAATTTAAACTTACTTCAGATATCAAAAAATCTGAAAAGTTAAAATTAAACTATTTAACCCTTAACAATGTAGGAAGCCAGTTTATGAGACATTGTGTAGACCCTGATCAGTGGGCTCTTGGAGGGTGCCCTCACCAGGGTCTGCACTGTTTTATTTTGCAGACATAATTTTGGTGCAATCACCTATCTAGACTAAAATGCAGGTCTTTCAGTCAGACAATAGACATGGAACTTTACAATTTCAGTGACTTTATTAAGGTAAGGACCCAAATCAGGCATTTAATATTAATAACGGAACAGATGGTTAAAATACAATCTTTCTTACTGGTGCCAATATTTATGAACAGTTTCTGATCACTATCCGAGCTGTATCAAATTTATATTTAAATTATCTTTGTGGATATTGAAAGTCTAAATTTAATTGCAGAGGAAAGAAATTCGATTAAAGCTGAAGCTTTTTTCTTGAACTTGTCACTAATGTGATATATCTGATGTCGGTACCCCTATTTCCTCCCCGGTTGAGCGCATTTCCTGCCTGCCTTAGGCCCCTTACCCCTCTTTGATATGCAGTAGGTGTTGAATAAACAAGTCCTTACTAATTAAATTTGGAGGTCATGACACAAAAACAAAACAGCAGGGTGTCAAGTTCTCAACTACTTTGAGATTAATGGTAACTTATCTATGATAGTGCTGGACTGTTATACAGACACTACTGTAATGGGCCCACTGTAATGTCCGTCCCCTGACTTGTAATGTCCGTCCCCCAATATAAAATATTGTGTAATTTTTTTATTTGATGATTTGTTTTTTAAATAAAGACTTTTTAACATTAAAGTAGTAGTCTGAATGTGGTTATTGTACACAGCCATGTATTTATTTTAGGTTTAGAGTTAAAATGAAAATTTATTAGTATTTCACAAGGCAATATCTTTAAAAGCATGTAATTTGGGAAAAAAAACACTTTCTCTATGTGTATAATATATTTTTACAAACAGTAGACTTATTTATACTAAAATAATTTTCAAATTTAGCTATATTATGTAATTAATATGGCTAATGAGTCTTCTAATGAAACATATTGGAGAGGGGACGGACATTACAGGGGACGGACATTACAGATAACTTTTATACTTTGCTAGAAAAACATCATTTAATATGCAGTCATAAGGAAAATTGATGGTGAATTGATGAAAGGCATCTACTAGGCTTATGTTAAAATGGTTGACACTACATAGATATGGTTTTCTGAAAAAGTAAGAGGGGGGGACGGACATTACATGATTTTTGACACAAACCTAAATGAGATACTAAAACTGACAAAAAATAAAAAACGTACACTTTATGGAAAAAAAATTGGTATACTTGGATGATGTTATCAGTTTTATGATCAGTAATACATTAATTTCTTTAATTATACTATTTTTGTTGAAATTATGTCAATAATAGGATGATAGGATTTGTACGATTTAGCAACCATTACATCGACACGCTTTTTGCTATTTTGCATGTTAACTTCATATTCATGAAAGCAAGATACTTACATTATATATCAAATTAAACAGAAACAAATTCTTCTGTTGATAATATTGTACTTCATAACCTGTCACTATTCAGATTCTAATAATAATGACTTGAAAATAGGCAAAAAAAGTGATGCTAATTCATTACAGCCAAATTAGGCATTTTTTTGCGTTTAAAAGTTGCATAACTTCATAACGGATAAAGATATTTGCTTGAAATTTTCAGCACACCTGCAGAATTGCTTAAAGATAGAAATAGTAAACTTGCTTTTCTCTTGTAAATTGAATCAACATGTACACTGTTTTTTAAAGAATTGGCACATTTACTGTGCACCTGGCCTTATAATAAAATCATACCAGTGTTTTATCGTGCAATCGAACACTGGTAGGAGTTGAGATACATAGTAATTAAATCGGCCTCGTGACTTAATTATAAGCATCTCAACGACTACCTGTGTTCGATTGCACGATAAAACACTGGTATAAATTTATTATTTGGATTCTAACACTTCAATTTTTAACTATAATTTGCACCGCCACTACGTTTCTTGACATACAAATGAAGCCGGTGCTAGATGGCGTGAGTAGCGTTGCACTTTTCATTACTACTCATGAACAGACTCAATAAATAGAACCGTGTCTGCAATTTTCTCTTTTTGCATTTCTACTTTTGCTTTCGAAGGATCACCCATTTTTTTTTTTTAGAATTATTGAAACCCCTGATTACCATGTGACATACATGTGATAACCTGCTGAGGCATGTCAGGTAGATTTAGGAAATTTGTCAGGTAGATTTGACTTTTGTCAGGTAGATTTTACTGACGCGACAAAATATATGGAGGAGAAAAAAGAAATAGAAGACTCTATCCGACGTAGGTCGACCATTACCGTGTGACCCCGGTAATATTTACAGGGAGTTTTCAAGCTATTATATGCTCATTTATTAACGGATGTTAATTACTACTGCTGCAAACATACAAAATAGTGCTTTATAACAGCATTATAATCTTTAAATTGCACTTAAACTTCTAAAAAGGCCTCCAGACTCTACCGGACTCTACCAGACTCTGTTTAGTAGCACCCCTTAATCGAACCAATCATTTTTTTTTTTTGACTTTCTAGACCCACGAAATTGCCCCTGTGGAAAAATAGCTTAAAGCTACTCTTAAATTCTTAGTCGTATTTAAAATTCTTTAGTTTTGTGATATTTTATGAATTGTGATTTTCATGTGTTTGTTTATAGCTGATTGACCTTAATGTCAATAAATGGGATAAATAAATCATTGATTTCTTACCTCATTTCAAAGTTCCTCTGTATTTGGCGGATGTAGCCGATATCATTTGGCACATAACTTCCTGTTTTGTTTTCTTTATTGCTATCAAAAAACAACTTTCAAACACTTACAGATGACTAGAATCAATTCGAATATTTTCTTACTCTTCAGTTAACTGAAACCAATTCGGCACCTAGACGACTCGGTACCTAGACGATTCGGCCTCTCCGACGATTCTATCTATCTATCTATCGATACTGCCCAACCCCGCTTTCGCGTATTATTGGCAGGTGCGCGTCAGTGCTAGGATAAAATTAATAAAAGTAGCGAATAGAAAGACTTCAAAGTGAGACAGTGAGAAGAAGAAAGTGAGATAGTATTTAGAACAGGTGATTTTTAAAACGGAGTGTCTATTGCCACTTTTTTCTTAACAGGTGAAAGGGTAAAAATCAAACACACCGTGAGAATTACACAAAATGGCCATAATTCCGATAACAGCCTACTGTCATCCCTAAGTTCTTGAAATTGATGGATTAAGCAGTAAGACAAGTAAAATGAATATTTTGACAATGTTTTATGTAGGTAGAATGTATGAAGACTTTAATCTATATAACCAATTTCGTTCATTATATGCAAAAGTTATTAGTACAGTATTTGTAATAACATTTAATGATAGAATATTGCTATAGATAAAAGTGGTATTACTGAAGATGATGACGACGATGTCCCAGCTTTTTAAAATCAGATAAAAACACTATTTCCAGACTCTCAGGGAAGGCTAAAAAGAGAAGGGTGCATGACACTCTTAAACCCCTCTAGATCCGACTGTTGAACGGCATACACAGGCAAGCTGTTCCACAAAACAACTGTATAAGGAAAGAAAGATTCTGCACCATATTCAATTTTACAATAAAATACAAATATTTCATTTTATTTAAAGTCGGTATGTCATATAATAGTAAACATTAATTTTACCCAGGTCGATTCGGCACCACCTTTAATCTCTGTATCTGTATATATATACGTCGTAGAATATCATATATATATATAGGCTTTTACACGACAGGTAAGAACCATTAAAATATTGTTTATTTCATAAATAATTTATTTTTATTAAAAATAATTATTATTGTATTCTATATTTCCTCCCATGAAAAACTGATAAACCCCAGGGCAGGACCAAGTTTCGTCCGGAGATCGGGGGTCCTAAGTTGAACATTATTAGCATAGGGCCACAAGGCAAAGCTACATACCAAATATGGAAGGTATGGGTCTTATGATTTCAGGGATGAATATTTTTTTTATACGCCCGAAGGGACGTATTATGGTATGACGCATGTCATCCGTCCGTCTGTCCGTCCGTCCGTCCGTTAGCAATTTCTTGTGCAACTAACTCCTCCTTTATTTTTCAACATAATTTCTTCAAACTTTCAGGAATGATAGATACTGATGTGTAGTTGTGCATATCAGTGAGATAACTCTCATATCATTTTTCATTCTGGAGTTATTGCCCTTTGATAGTTTCGGGTAGCAATTTCTTGTGCAACTAACCCCTCCTTTATTGTTCAACATAATTTCTTCAAACTTTCAGGAATGATAGATACTGATGAGTAGTTGTGCATATCTGTGAGATAACTCTCATATCATTTTTCATTCTGGAGTTATTGTCCTTGTTCAGCTTTCAGTAGGCCCAAAGACAAATAAAAGATTACTATTACAATAAGCAGTTTTTCTCTCCTTGCTATTGCCTTAGCCCTAATAGACCTCATATGCGCAACTTTTGAAGATTCACACATTGTGTAAATAGAACAGCTTTCGGGCGTATATTGCCCCGTCTCGCGGTGCTCTTGTTAAGGTTTTTCTTAATCAAGTCTATGAAAACTGAATATGCCTCAGGGCGGGCCATTTTTACCAATGGGTCATAATATGTATACTCTTGGTGGAGGGCTATATGGTTAAGCTGCATGTCAAAAAATATAAAAGGTATTGGCCTTATGGTTTCAGAAAAGAAGATTTTTAAAGGTCTATGTAAAACTGATAAACCCCAGGGTGGGGCCATTTTGGCATGGGGTCATACTTTGAACAATCATGGAAGAGGACTATTAAATAATTATATGTACCAAATATCAAAGGTCCGGGCATTTTAGTTTCAGTAAAGAAGATGTTTAAATATTTACCATTAGGCGGGGTAATTTTCTACTCAGGGTTCATAATTTGAACAATATGTATAGAGGGCCATTAGACCATGCAACATACTAAATATCAAAGCTCTAGGCCTTACTTTTTCAGAGAAGAGGACTTTTTAAGATTTCCTATGCAAACCTAATAAGCGTTTGGACGGGGCCAATTTTGGTCCGGGATCATAATTTGAACAATCTTTGTAGACAATAATTAGATGATGCTAAATATACCAAATATCAAAGGTCTAGGCCTTACATTTTCGAAGAAGACGATTTTTAGGATTTTTCTATGAAAAACTAATAACCCCGGGTCATGTTTTGTCCGGGGAAGTGGGTGGGGGAATTGTGAACAACCTTTGTAAAGGACTAGCTATTAGATCATGCTATATGTCAAATATCAAAGGTCTAGGCCTTACAGTTTCAGAGATGAAGATGTTTAACGATTTTCCAATGAAAAACTGATAAGCCCTTGGGCAGGGCCATTTTGGTCCTGGGTCATAATTTGATCACTCTTTGTAGATGAGATGATGCTACATACCAAACATCAAAGTTTTAGGCTCTACAATTTCAGAGAAGATTTTCAAAGATTTCCCCATAAAAAACTGATAAGCCCTGGGCCGGGGTCGTTTTTGGTCCGGTTGTCGTAATTTGAACAACCTTCACAGAGGATTATTAGATCATGCTACATACCAAATATCAAAGTTCTAGGCCTCACAGTTTCAGAGAAGAAGATTTTCAAAGATTTTCCTATTAAAACTGATAAACCCCTGGACGGGCCATTTTTGGTCCGGGGTCATAAAATTTGAACAATATTTCTTTCCCCTATAGTCACACGCCCTGTAATCTCCGGCCCCATCACATTTTCGCGATGTATTGAAAAAAGAGCCAAAGAAACTTCCGAGAAGCAGCCAAAGACAGGAAATTGCCACGAAAGGTAAGACGAACAATGCACTGTGTATACATTTCTTCCTCTGTAAAAGTCATCAAGTGTGTCCGAAAATCGGACGTCGTCATACCACATAGAATTGATCATACATTAAGTCCGCGTTGATCGATTAGCAAAACAATTCTGTTTCTAGCCGTTAAATTGAACGTTTGTAACGGCTACAAACAGAATTGTTTTTCGGACACACGTGATGACCTTTATAGAGGAAGAAATGTATACACAGTGCATTGTTCGTCTTATCTTTCGTGGCAATTTCCTGTCTTTGGCTGCTTCTCGGAAGTTTCTTTGGATCTTTTTTCAATACAAAATGTGATGGGGCCAGAGATTACAGGGCGTGTGACAATGGGGGGGGGGGGGGGGGGGGAAGAAATATCGTTCAAATTTTATGACCCCGGACCAAAAATGGCCCGTCCAGGGGTTTATCAAGCGTAATATATCTGATTTTTTCGCATCCGAAATTGGTGTAAGACAGTGTGAAAATCTTAGCCCGATACTATTCTCCATGTATTTAAATGATCTCCAAGCATATCTAGAGGCAAACGGTGCCGTCGGTATAGAGATAGATGATGTACTCAGCGACGACGTATGGCTTAAACTTCTGATTCTGCTTTACGCGGACGACACCGTAATCGTTTCAGGTAATGTCGTTGACTTTCAAAACTGCTTAAACCTTTTTCATAACTATTGCGAACGGTGGAAACTAACCGTTAATGCAAGTAAAACGAAAGTTATCGCTACTGTATATCTTAGGTGAAGGGATATAATCTTAAAATACATGCTATCTTATCGTTGCTATTTCAATCAACGAATAGTTAATTTTAAAAGTCAGGGACGTATCAAGCAATAAATCTGAAATATCTCATTATTATGGGACAAAAATCGAATGTTTGACTGTGCGTGTGCGTGCGTGCGTGCGTGCGCGCGCGCGGCGTGCGTGCGTACGTGCGTGCGCGCGTGCGCGCGTGCGTGCGTGTGTGTGTTTCTGTGTGTGGTAGACAGATATTTCCGTGCATCAATATACATGTCAATTATAAATCATCAATATATGTATAATTATGTCAAAAAGGGATTTGGGTTGATTCATTCATTCTATTCGTTCAAATACAGTAATACTGTTATAAACCGGAATTTTAACAAAGAAGATTTCAGTATTCTTTAGGCAAATGTCTGCTTAATGCAGGGTGAAAGTCATGCAGAAAGCTCCTTTTGACCTTTAAGCATGAATTTCACACTGAATAAACACATTACTCACTAGTGACGCATTTTTGCGCCTCTATTACATTCACAATTTGAAACCATTGCTATAGATAAATCATTTGCTCCAATAGGAGCAAAATTAATGCTCTATTTATCACAAGTGTTTCAAACTACAAAATTCTAAATTGTTCCTTTTCTCTAGTTGGTGCTCCTTTTCGGTAGATTTATTCAAAGAGGTTGTATCTAAAAATAGCCCATGAGGGATTGGGTTAAGCTGCCAACGGTCTAACAGACCATGATACTAACTTGATAGTGTTTTCCCACCATTTTGGGAAGTTGACTCATACCTCTGCAATTTGTTGTTTTTATGCCCCCCAGATCAGATATTGGGGGCATATTGTTTTGCCCTGTCTGTCTGTTTGTCTGTTTGTTTGTCAGCAACTTTAACATTGGTCATAACTTTTGAGCCAGTACAGATAGAGACTTGATATTTGGTATGCATATGTATCTCATAATGCCGCACATTTTGAGAGGTGAAATGTCAAGGTCAATGTCATCCTTCAAGGTCAGAGGTCAAATATATGGGTCAAATCACCGACTATAACATTGGCCATAACGTTTGGACCAGTAGAGATAGAGACTTGATATTTGGCATGCTTGTATATCTCACGAAGCCGCACATTTTGAGGGGTGACATGTCAAGGTCAAGGTCATCCTTCATATCAGAGGTCAGATATATGGTTCAAATCACCGACTTTAACATTAGCCATAACTTTTGGACCAGTAGAGATAGAGACTGGATATTTGGCATGCGTGTGTATCTCATGAAGCTGCACATTTTGAGGGGTGAAATTTCAAGGTCAATGTCATCCTTCAGGGTCAAAGGTCAAATTGTCTGTTTGTTTGTCTGTAACTTTAACATTGGTCATAACTTTTGAGCCAGTACAGCTAGTGACTTAATATTTGGCATGCATATGTATCTCATAAAGCCGCACATTTTGAGGGGTAACATGTCAAGGTCAATGTCATCTTTAAAGGTCAGAGGTCAAACACATGGGTCAAATCACCGACTTTAACATTGGTCATAACTTTTTAGCAAGTACAGATAGAGACTTGATATTTGGAATGCATATGTATCTCATAAAGCCGCACATTTTGACGGGTGATATGTCAAGGTCAAGGTCATCCTTAAATGTCAGAGGTCAAACATATGGGTCAAATCACTGACTTTAACATTGGCCATAACTTTTGAACCAGTACAGATAGAGACTTGATATGTGGCATGCTTGTGTATCTCATGAAGCTGCACAGTTTGAGGGGTGAAATGTCAAGGTCATCCTTCAGGGTCAAAGGTCACCAACTTCAAATTGGCCATAACTTTTGAACCAATAGAGATAGAGTCTTGATATTTGGTATGCATGTGTATCTCATGACGCTGCACATTTTGAGGGGCAACATGTCAAGGTAAAGGTCATCTTTTAGGGTCAAAGGTCACCTATTTTAACATTGGCCATAACTTTTGAACCTGTAGATGCAGACTTGACATTTGGTATGCATGTGTATCTCATGCAGCTGCACAGTTTGGGGGTGACATTTCAAGGTCAAGGTCATCTTTCAGGGTCAAAGGTCACCGACTTTAACATTGGCCATAACTTTTGAACCAGTAGAGATACAGACTTGATAGTTGGTATACATGTGTTTCTCATTTGGCTGCACAGTTTGAGGGGTAACATGTCAAGGTCAAGGTCATCCTTCATGGTCAAAGGTCACCAACTTTAACATTGGCCATAACTTTTGAACCAGTAGAGATACAGACTTGATATGCAGTATGCATGTGCACCCCATGAAGCTGCACAGTTTGAGGGGTGACATGTCAAGATCAAGGTCATCCTTTAGGGTCAAATATCATATCGAGGGGACATAGTGTTTCACAAACACATCTTGTTTGTTGTTGTTGTTGGGGTTTTTTGTTGGGTTTTTTTTTTGGGGGGGGGGGGGTTCGGGGGAGGGGGTTGATTTGGGAATTGTTTAGCTGTAAGACGAGTTCATCAAATTTCCTACTACTAGTACAAATGTCTTTAAAGGTTAAATACGGGGACGCGGACCTCGATTTCAAGTCTCACCCGAAAAAATTGTTTGAGCGGGAAATCGAACCAACAACCCCTGGCTTAACACACTCCCACTTTGTCTATTTTGACCTAACCTCTGTGATTAAATCTACCAAAAAAGAACTACATAAAAGGACTTTTATACAGAAGCGTCAATATGCGGGAATGGGTTGCCACTAGACCGCTCCATATTTTACCAGTCTTTTTGGTCTTAACCCTTCGCTTGCTATTCACGTCAATATACGTACCTGTAAATAGTGAAGACCCAGATGAGACAGCTCATCAGGGTATGCACTATTTACAAATTGATCGTGCAACCAGTGCACTCCACAGCAGTGACTGCACAGCGAAATACTTGTACACAGTGAAGATATATGTAATTAAACAACAGGGCATGGGTAAAGAAGGAGAAATATATTTTTTTTAAATTCAGCAAGCGAAGGGTTAATATTCTGGCCTACTGCGAATGATATGCGCATATCTGGAATTTCTATTTACATCAGAGTGCATCCCATCTGATTTTTTCCTACCGTATCAGCTATGTCTGTACTGAAGTTTCATGAAGATGACAAAACATTTCAGAAAGACCCGAATCAAACAAGACCAACCTTTTGAAAACTTATTTTAAAACTTAATGCTTTTCGTCTTGATATGCGTCCTGTTGTTTTGTCTTGTGGCTATACCGTTTCTTGTTTGATGGTGTTTGTTGCGGTGTAATTTCATATGTGGGCCTCCCTGTTTGACTATTTTTAAATATTCTGTTTAATCGAGATTATAGAAACATTGTTCTCAGTACCAACTATACAAATATGAGAAAGATGTACATAGTAAAGATATTGATTGTGTAGGATATACAACATATACATTAGGCAACTCCCAACAACACAAGCTAACAAGAGAAGAAAAGAGCATACAAACACATTGGAAATATAAACAATAGCCCTGCATATATGAATTCTAGCCGCCGTCTGTTATTTTTCTTAAGTCCGTTAAGAGAATTAATTTGGTCAACAGAGTTCTTGTTCATATTATAGCCCTTGCAATAGTTAATAGGTACGTGAATTTCATGAGATTATCTCGAAATGCAAAGAAGTTAATTACGGTCAGGTGTTTTCTGTTATTTCTATGTTCGTAAAGGGGACTAATTTTGTCTTAATTTTTGCCTTACAGACTAATGTCCATTTATCATTGTGTATCCCTTACGACGGTGAACATGTGAATTTTTTTTAGATTAGGTTGAATATTAAAGAAGGTATCAGCTAGTATTTCGACCACTACGGGTGTTTATCAAAGATCATGATTCCAACATACACGTCACTTTTGGTACACGCATTCAGCCATAAAATCAAAGAGAATAATTATCTTTCTGGAATAATTATTATCTTCATTGTAAAGAAGTTATCGCTAAAATTAATTTATTTTTCACGACGACGACAGACGCCGACCCATACAGGAGAAGCAACAGTATAGTTCGATTTTGACCCGTAAGCTGTGACCTCTAGGATCAGTCCACCCGTAGAGGTAAAACGCGTCACAAACCATGTATTTGTTCCTGAATTACCTGTAGTTATACAGACAAGTTATAAGCATATACAGTAAAACTTATGTATAACGGCCATTAAATTGAGTTAATTTAGTTGGTATTTAGGGCAGGTGGCTGCTTAAAACAAGTTGAATGTAGAACAACGCTCCTATAGGATCGTTGTTTTACTTTCACATTGCTTTAAGCAGCCTCCTGCCTTTAACACAAAATACTTGATGTAATTTAGTGTCAGTTATAGAGGTTTTACTGTATATAATAATACTGCACGATTACTACGAGCTTCTTGTGACAACCACTGTCCACTTACCCATAAATTAGAATGGTTGCAACATCTATAAATAGAAAAGTGCAGCTACAGCTCAGCGCTCGAAATCGAACTATACCTGATCGACTGCTTTTTGAACGAGCTATAACACCAACCTGTTTCACACCCCCAAAAAAGAAACAAGCATTTGCTAGGAGAAATATGAGAGTACCGCCTTTGAACGGCCGTTGACAAATGTCACTGTTGGTCAAACACCAATGTGATTAATTAGCAACTGCTGTATACATGTGTTTATTTACATTATATAGAAAATAATTCCCTTGTTGAAAAAATAATCCCCAGGGGAGTACATAATTTATGATATGATTCCATATTCTACGTGAGGGTGTCCATATTCTCCGTCGAATATGGACTGGGGAGTACATATTCAACGGGAGTACAAGTTCTGCACCGGAGATGACCTCACGAGAAAAGAAAAGATAGCATTACTGCCTAATGGGTTACTGTACCAAGTGACCTGTCGTAATCTACAGTGACCTGTTCTGTTTGATTACAGAGTGTCACAATGAAATGCCATAATTAAAAGAAAATGACATTTATAATGAAATAAATTCAGACTATGTCAAGTATTTAAAACTAACGTTATTTTATTATAGTATAGCTAAATATTTACAAACTATTTTTTGTTAGGAACTACGGTCACCGATTACTGTTCACGAGGGTCATTAAGAAAGCAATGCTACGAAGTCACTAAATAGATTATGTAGGATACAGGTTTGGAAATATCTTTTTCTTGTGGATACAGTACTGCATAATACATTGAAAGAAATAGTTCTCTTAATTTCTGTGTTAAAAAACAAACCAAACAAGCCCTAAAAATGGGACAATATGCATCAGTCATAGACACTTGCAATATAAAAATTAACACCGACAAATTCCTAAAGAGTCACACAAAATGTTGCGAGGCAGACTAAGGCAAAAGAGGGAAAACAACAAAACTGAACAGAAAGAAATCATTTCAGGGTAAAGACATGGAATTGACACGAATTCAAAAGTGCAAACTCTCTACTTCAATTTAGACCTCATTACAAACATGGCCAAGATTTAACAACTGCAAAAATCGACTGAAAATGGTACAGAACCGACATTACTTATTAATTCAAGGCACATGCGATTTAGCCGATTCATCTCAATTTTCAAAATTGCTTCACCTATAAACTTTTTTCAGCAGGTTTGTAGTCTAAATAAAAGGTATCGAGTACGAATACGGACTTGGCTAAAACCGACAAAAATATTCAAAGGGCACAACTAAAACCTGCTCTATGCATTTTGTGTAATCTATAGACCCAGGATTCTACAATTACTTATTGAATTTTTCCAATACAGGTCCTCTTCGTCAATCAGTTTTCTGCATTTTGACTCGTAAAACTTACTCGACTTCCGGTTCTACAGTGTATATTGCGTTTGTTGTTAAAATAAAATTCTTGGTTACCACAGTAACTGTCTAGCCTGTTTTTGAAGGTATTCATAGAACTGACATTAATGAGTCAGTAAGACTATTCCATAGTTTTGTTGTTCTTACTGTGAAGCTGTTTATTCTCAAAACCAAATTTGGTCTTTGTGCTGAGTTTCTTACTATTGCCTCTGATTCTCGTGAGTGTTCTTTCCTCCATTTGATGAAGTCTGGGATGTCAGGATCATATTTATCACTTAAAATTTTGTAGAGTTCAATCATATAAAGTATATTAGAACTCTACTTGTATATAGATGTTGACCGCCCAGATACGAAACCATACTGTTTTTTATTGAAAAGCTTATTTTTCATAAAATGATCCAACAGTAGAGCAATAAACATTTGCAGCAAAAGTCACACGAATAATATGAATTTATACCTATAATAATTTAAATTGCAGGTTTTCAATGGCATTCATAGTGACATTCCTATGGTCAAATTTAGACGATTTGAAATTATGCATGGTGCATAAATGAATCCCCAGTAAATGTATCGTTTTAATGATGCGTATTGTATATGATAATCCTCATACAGACACAATAATGCTAACGTAACTTTTGGAATCACCCTCGTACGTTGTTCTGTATCCCTACACTACAGCCGGGCATGGGCCTTGATCTACTTATTCATAGCGTGTGCCGATTCCGTTATGGCCGATCATGGTCAAAGTGAAGTCATCAAAATATTTGAAAGCTATGCTGCAGCAGAGGACTTCATAAATCAGTTTGAAGAAGTGAGTGAGTGAGTGAGTTGGGTTTAACGTCCGACCAACAGTATTTCAGTTATTTGCAGACGGCACCCGCATGAGACAAGTTATAGTGCTGCCTCACTGAAATACCCCTGCCGCGGGCACATGGCAAGGGCATCCCACCCAGTCACATTATCCTGACACCGGGCCGACCAGTCCTAGAACTACACCTTTTAATGTCGAGCGCAGACAAGGGAGCTACTAGTACCAACTTTTAACGACTTTTGGTCTGTCGCGGCCGGGGAAAGACAAAGTTTCCAAAGTCATTATATATAAAAAGAGCCAGGGTGTAACAAAGAGAAGTATAAAACTTAAAATCTAAATAATATATCTACTTGATTCGAGTTAAAAGACCGCGTGTTTTTTTTAAAAAAAAATGTCTGCAAATTTTTGACTTTAAAATTTCAATATACCTACTGAATATTCATGGACAAAACAGTTGTAATTAAATATTGTATCCATGTTAAAAAGTAAAGAAACAGATCTAAATAATATATATACTTGATTCGAGTTAAAAGACCGCATGTTTTTTTAAAAAAAAATGTCTGCCAATTTTTCACTTTAGAATTTCAATAGCTCTACTACTGAATATTCATGGACAAAATAGTTGTAATGAAATATTGAATATTGTAGCCAATGTTAGAAAGTGAAGAAACAGATTTTTCAAATTCCACTAGCTAACAGCAGACCTGTCTGATCCGGGTCTACTCTGTTTGCAAATGCGTGAAAACACGATTATATGAGGGAAAGGGTTAAATTAGTTAAGAAACTATGTTGATTTTTCAACCATTTATAATCCAGATCACATGGAGTTAACTCACCATAAGGGTTGACAGAAGGAAGGTGGGTGGGGAATTGTCATGGAATTTTGAGAACTGTCATGGAAATTTTAAAATATAGGTAAATGTCATGGACTTTTGAAAACATGAGAATGAAGGTCATAAGTTTTAAAATAATCATAAATTATTACAGGACAAACCAATTTAAACTAGAACTGTAAGCCACAGGCAAACAAATAACCTGCCTGCTTGTCAGAACACCTATCATCAATCTGAACATATGTACATACAGAAACATGAAGAGATTTATAAAACCCAATTTATGTAATAATAATGACAAGATGTTCATCAATAAAGAAAAAATGTAATATTCAATCCAAGACCAATCACAAACATAAATAAAGCAACTTTTATCAAATATTGTCAAGTCCCAAAAGGGAGATAAGTCTTGTTAAAATTCAAAGAAGTGTTATGGCTGCTGCCAGACAATGTCATCCAATAAGTTCAAGCAGCTTTGTTTATTTTTGTGAAGAGTCAACTCCAAAGTTCTAAACAAATAGGTACCTTTTCAGAAAAACCTTAAGTTCAAGGACCATAACTCTGGGGAAAATTATTAAACCAGACCGATATTCAAACTTAAGCTGCAACTCATCTAGATTTAGATTTATGTCAAATATAAAGTTAATATCTCCAAGCACTTCCAAAGAAAGACCGGAAAATTGAAGAAAAAAATGGATCCAGGGCAACACACTAATTTACTTAAATTGCAAAATGTGGTCTCTAGAGTGTTAACATGATTTTACCTAGTTTTTGAAAAGACATGAACCACATTTTAACTGAACCTAGATTTCATGAAGACAAAACTTTGATCAAATTTTCATTAACCCATTTGCTCCCACAATGGGACGGAGGCAAACAGTGGAGACTCTGATCAGACGACGCATAATGGAGAGTCTACACTGTTTGCTGATAGGAATTTCAATATAAAACAAAACGAAAATGAAAATTCAGGCCAGCCACCCCTTATAAAAAATGGACTAATCAAATATATAAACATGGAAGAATCCACTTGGAGAAAATGGGTTAAGATTGAATGAAATGTGTAGTGTGTAGAGTTAAAAATCCAACTGTGGACGCTGGATGGACATCCAGCGATTCTAATACCACGAGCACTTCATAGTCATGTTCATCTAAGAAGAGTTTCAAACATTTCTGATCCAGACCAGTCCCCCCGGTTTGTTTTCTTACCATTATTTAAATAATTTTTTTATATAGGAAATGCAGTTTTTCATATATAAATATGCACAAATTCCTTACTATAATGCAGTTTTTCATGTCAAATATTACAGAACTCGACACATTATACCAACACTCAAAAATCCTTTGGCATCACAGCAATGGACAAATCGCCATACCTGGAGAAGGCATACCATTTGTTATCCTTGGCCAGGAAATTAGAGAGTGTCATAATGGGTCAAGAAGGGGCAAATCCAAAGCAGTAAGTTACAACTTTAGACTTTGTATCCTAAAAAATTAAATAAATAAAAAACAAGAGGTCCATTGCCCTCAATATCGCTCACCTGAGTTATAGAGATATAAAGCACGATCATACTTTTTCAGCAGACAACATTTCTATCAAAGTGTTAAACTGAGTGTTAACCCTATCACTGCTAACACATTATCAGTGCTGAAATATTATCACATTTTGGATTCTGATGTGATGAAAATAATTGTCTGATCAAGATCCAAACTGTTTGAAACTTGTGTAAATTTTCATATGTTAAAATGTCTTAAACTTATTTTTGAGAAATTCAAGCAAATAGCAAATAGATGACATTATTGAAAGGGTAAACTCTTTCTACAGTATAATACAGTTGAACATGTTTCAAGATTAACTTCACCATAGATACACTGATAGAGGCTCTATTACTGACCTCTGGCTGTTTAATGCAGGGTATAGATATGCAAAAAATGTCTGCATTTCTGCAACAGGACCTTTTTAATTTAAAATGAATGTTTAATACTTTTTATTATTTGTCTAAACACAAGGCTGATTTCAATGTACATTACTCCAGGGGTCAATGTTATTACTGTTATAAATGTCAATCTGTCTCAGCTACAGGACAACCACCCCTGGACTGCTTGTAATTTTTTTAATTTCAGTAGAGCATTTTATGTGCTTAATATTGTGTAGGACAATTTGGTTTAAGCCATCTGTGAAATTT
Organism: Azorinus chamasolen; assembly: GCA_963576725.1. Taxonomy (NCBI): domain Eukaryota; kingdom Metazoa; phylum Mollusca; class Bivalvia; order Cardiida; family Solecurtidae; genus Azorinus; species Azorinus chamasolen. The sequence goes on along the minus strand of OY755238.1, from coordinate 31,703,167 downwards.
GTTAATCAGTCTGAATCATGCTGATTTTGATTACTGTTGTTTCAAGGTTGACATTTTCGTCTTATTTCCACATTTGAAGCAGTTTATTGTGTTTGATGTACCAGGTATGTGGGAATTTGTTTCTAAAGCCTGCACACACTTGGTGTTGTTACAGCTACCAAAATAGGTTTCGCCTCACATATATCATCAATATCAGCAATTTTTGTTCATGGGGATATACAAATTGGTCAACACTGAAATCAATGTCCACTTTTCCAAATAATGATATTTTTTAAGAGGCACCATTTGGACGTGTTCAACCCAGAGTGCATTTGCTTGTCAACAGGATTTCTGTGATTCTAATTTTTTACTGCATAGGTGTGTCCTGTACATCTTCTTCGTGTTGATAGTCACTGGATCTGGACAGTCAACAACATTTGCAATGATGGACACCTAAAAATACACATTAAATAAAATAGCACTTTGTTAAAAACAATCAACAATGGTGTATAATGTGGGATTTGCATGAAACCCACATCATCATCTATGAATGGTCTCAGCATTATTGTTGTAGGAAACTAGAGTTAAGACAAACCAATGTCTCTCTAGCCCCAATTCTCATATTCTCTTACAGATCCGAGGTAAATCGTTTAAGTTGCCCCACCCCATTTTAGTTACATGTCAAACAAGTCAAAAAATGCATTTCTTTTTTGGCTAAAACGGGTCAAAGACCATTGAAGAATACATGCAACTAGAATTACAACCTAGGGGCTAGCTAATACCACCACCAAGCTTACATGAAACCTTAAAGTTCAATTATCTCCCCTTGGAAATGGCGGAATGAAAAAAATATTTCTTCATGCATATCTGTAGATGATACTATAAACCAATTAAGTTTTGTCCCCATCAAACAAATGGTGTAGGAGGATTTGCGCTAAGAGCTCTTGATACCTATAATGCATGAAACATTCAATTTCAATTATCTCCGCTTTGAAATTTCGGAATTGAAAAATATTTCTTCATGCACATAATATTTATGCAGATAGTACTCTTATCAACTGGTACATTTTTGTCCAAAACTGATATAGGTGTATGACGAGTTGCGCTTACGAGCGTTTATGACCTATAATGCATGAAATAACACTTTTATCAATCATTTAAAGGCTTTGTGTATTATTTTATTATTATTATTATTCAGAATTTGCTGTACAATTATTGGTAAGTGACTTAGTGTTCCTGCTTTTCATGTAGAACTAATGCTCTATACATACTCACTCACCTTGGCTTGTGTTATAGTGGAATAGATAGTGATGATGGTGATGGTTTATGTAAATTTGATATCCTTAGACCTAATATAGTCTAGAATATTACATAGAGGATCTTACATGAGTGTTCTTGATTATTGGATTTATTAAATGAGTCTTTTTAAAATGATAAAAAACGAGCTTTAGCGAGTTTTTTATCGTTTTAAAAAGACGAATTTAATAAATCCAATAATCATGAACACGAATGCAAGATCCTATTTATAACATAACACACACAAATGTTATTTGCAGCCAATATTTCAGCAGTAACATGGATTGTTATAAATTCTCCTTACATATAGAAATGATGAATGAAAGGTGTTATTAGGTTCGCTAGGTAACTGGGACAAAGTAGGTCCAAATTTTCCAACTTTTTTTTTACTTACTGTCATATCAACCAGGATCTAATTCAGACCTCTCTGGTATTCAATTTAACTGTGATAGTTTATGATACAAAAACATACAAAAACACATCAAGATAAATTTTGAGTTACAGTTTTGACATACATAGTTACAAACACGTCACATTATGACGTCATTGTACACAACATGTGTCTATGTAAAGCGCGCCATTTACATGAAGACCCACATACAGTCGTCAACACGTCCGACACTCACTGTCAATGGGATTCGAAATGCGCCTTCGTTTTGGTATATTAAGCCCTTCATTACTGTTGTATGTATACACATGGACATGGACATTTCCACCGAGAAAAAAATCTCGATTCAAGTTCAGTGAAAATGTTTGAAATGGACAAAAAATTCAGTACGAACTGCTGCATAAAATGTGTTGGAACAGGAGGAAGATTTTCGCGATCAGCTGAGTTAGTGAGTATAGCATATTTGAAATATGTTTGTTCTGTGCTAGATTCAGATGACTATAGTTGTTGATTGATGAGATATTTGTATGAGTAGAAATCTGCATAAACAAAAGGACATGCGGTGAAGAAAATGCAAAGTTGAGGAGGCATTTTAAATGTAGAATGGATTGTATGGGTCAGAGTAGCTGGTAGGTCTTTTTTGGCATACATTTTGTATATGATTCCTGACAGCGATTACAATTTGTATTATTTTATCGAAATTAAGGCGCAAGTGCCAACAATCCTTTGCCATCTATCGTGACTCAATCGTGGACAGGTAGGTCGACCACCATCCGCCAGTTTGTTTGTTTTGACAGCGCGTATGAATCGTTCGAATGTCATTCGGTCGTTCGAATGTTATTCACTAGTGAATATATGCCCATGATTATCAAAAAATAAATAATAGTGTTACGTCACGCTGAAGCCACGAGTTATGTTATAAATAGTATTTATAACATAACACGTGGCTTCAGCGTGACGTAACACTATCATTTATTTTTTGATAATCATGGGCATATAATCACTAGTGAATAACATTCGAATGACCGAATGACATTCGAACGATTCATACACGCTGTCAAAACAAACAAACTGGCGGACGGTGGTCGACCTACCTGTCCACGATTGAGTCACGATAGATGGCAAAGGATTGTTGGCACTTGCGCCTTAATTTCGATAAAATAATACAAATTGTAATCGCTGTCAGGAATCATATACAAATGTATGCCAAGAAAGACCTACCAGCTACTCTGACCCATACAATCAATTCTACATTTAAATTAAAATGCCTCCTCAACTTTGCATTTTCTTCACCGCATGTCCTTTTGTTTATGCAGATTTCTACTCATACAAATATCTCATCAATCAACAACAATAGTCATCTGAATCCAGCACAGCACAAACATATTTCAAATATGCTATACTCACTAACTCAGCTGATCGCGAAAATCTTCCTCCTGTTCCAACACATTTTATGCAGCAGTTCGTACTGAATCTTTTGTCCATTTCAAACATTTTCACTGAACTTGAATCGAGATTTTTTTCTCGGTGGAAATGTCCATGTCCATGTGTATACATACAACACTAATGAAGGGCTTAATATACCAAAACGAAGGCGCATTTCGAATCCCATTGACAGTGAGTGTCGGACGTGTTGGCGACTGTATGTAGGTCTTCATGTAAATGGCGCGCTTTACATAGACACATGTTGTGTACAATGACGTCATAATGTGACGTGTTTGTAACTATGTATGTCAAAACTGTAACTCAAAAATTATTTTGACGTGTTTCTGTATGTTTTTGTATCATAAACTATCACAGTTAAATTGAATACCAGAGAGGTCTGAATTAGATCCTGGTTGATATGACAGTAAGTAAAAAATAAAGTTGGAAAATTTGGACCTACTTTGTCCCAGTTACCTAGCGAACCTAATAACACCTTTCATTCATCATTTCTATCAAACTCCTCACAGCGATCTCCCTTGTCACTACGTACGGTGATCACTGCCACCACAAGTTTTTTTAGCTGAATTTCAGCTAAAATTTGTTTTTGCATATTTTATTTTTTTGAATGTTAATTTCAATAGTTTTCGATTTTGTTTCATATTTCAGCACCGGTAAAGCCAGCAAAGTAGAACAATAATCTGCTTTCCTAAAAAAAAGATTTTTTGTAACCTATTACACGATTATTTTTAATTCTCTATATCGTGGTGACGTCACAATAATGACGGCGCCTTAACAACGCTGAAAACAATAGCTTAGTTACGCCGAAATAGCGTCTGCCATAGTTTGATCACATGATGTACACCATGGTCACGTGGATGTTGTGGTGGCAGGGATCTCTTCCGCGTAGCGATTAGGGGAGATAACTGCGTTGGAGGTTGCATTTCTATATGTAAGGAGAATTTATAACAATCCACGTTACTGCTGAAATATTGGCTGCAAATAACATTTGTGTGTGTTATGTTATAAATAGGATCTTGCATTCGTGTTCATGATTATTGGATTTATTAAATTCGTCTTTTTAAAACGATAAAAACTCGCTTTGAACACTCATGTAAGATCCTCTATATATTTTATATGTTGTGTATTAATAAATGCTTATTTTGAACAGTTTAATTTAAGTCAATACAGTACAGCATCCTCCCCTGAAAATATGTCTAAAAACCTTTGCTGTACTTCTCCTATTATTCCCCCTAAAAACCTAATACAGTAAAACCTAGCATTTATTACTATTGCTAAACAGCACAGGGCTAAAGTTGCATGATCTTTGTCCAGTCTTTTTAAGCAAATCACAAACAGATGGTGTATTTGCCAAAAAAAAACCTCAGTGAATGTCAGAAGGTTGTCGTCTAAGAAGGTGGTGTATATGGTTCTTCTTGGACCAGTAAGCCCTGCCTCCTTTGAAAGTGACATTTATACGAATTGAATTTCGAGTTTTTTCAATGTAGAGGAATAGGGCCACTGGAAATATATTCAACATAATAGATTTTAATATTTTCATTTATCATTCAAGTGACATAATGGAATAAAACATTAACTTTTTCAGAAGCAAACTAATGAAGAGCATGGATACCAAATAAAGCACAGACTGACTATCCAAAACACTAAAAAATTGCAATGCCCCATGAAGATACACATGCGGATGGTTATTCGATTTCCGGAATTCAAAGTATGAATACATGTTCCTTTTATCATATTGGTTTTTCTTATTTATGTTTTGTATACTATAGACATTTGTTGGGACATATAAAGATATAACAATTCCTGTGCCAGTTTAAAAGACCTTTCGTAATGTTACCCATAGTTTGTTTCTCATTCAGTAACTCATCCATTGGAATATTCCCAAGGAGTATTTAGTAAACACGCATTACAATTGCTTTCTTTGTCGGCATTATCATGTTTTAATAGCATCTTGTTTCAATCTAAAGCAAAATCTTGATTATTCGAATTTTCTGTATAGAAGAATTTAGACCCTTGTAGGCAGGTGGCTGCTTAATGCATGGTGAAAGTCATGCAGAAAGCTCCTGGAGGAGCTTTCTGCATGACTTTCACCATGCATTAAGCTGCCACCTGTCGTAAAGATCAATAATAATAATGTACGTATTTTAGTGTTTGAAAAATCGAAGTGTTACTGTACTTTTGTTTTCCCCTGAAAGCCATGAAGGTCTCTTTTGAATTGTAGATTATAAAAGATACGAACTTCAATCGGAGGAAAATGGCCTTAATCCTGAAAAACGAATTTGGGCCCGATACTGTGCAACAGTATCAGGTGTATCTTAAGGTGACCAACACGCACAAGAACCATGTAACAGGAGAGGTAAATCGGATTAAAAGTAGAGTTGTTGCCTAGAGGGTATCAATTATCCATACCAAGCTTTTGACCTACAAGGGTAAACGTTTGTCGTTTGTGGCAAAACTAACATGAACTAGAAGGTTGTTCCTCAGAACACATGTGTCGCCTGTTGTAAGCAAGCTGTTTCCATAAATGAAAAAGGGTAATAACTATCACAGTATTGATGAAAGAATTATGACCTTTGTGCAAGAAGCTTCAACTCATCAATCTCTTTCCATAAATAGAATTTCATCTCCCAAGCTTTAGTATAACGGGAAGTCCTGTCACAAAAAGGGGGAAAACTCTCAAAATACTGAGCAAGATTAATAAACCTTGTGCTTTCACTTTCACTCAGCAAGCCCTTTCCATAAATGAAATTGCATCTAAAAAGTTTCAGTAGAACTAAATTTATCTGCAGAAAAGAAAATGTGGAAAAGGGGGATAACATTCACTTTATTGATAGAAGAGTTATGAACCTTGAGCAAGACTATTCCACTGGTCAATGGAAAAGTAGTAAAGTCAAGCAGGCAAAGCCACATGCAAGACGCAACCACCACCAAAACACCGATAGACAGCATGACACACACACACACAACCACACACCCAAACGCACACACACACACACACACACACGAAATGAACACAGAAAACACCAAAATACACACAAGAAACAGGGACAAACGTTCCACAACATGAACAAACAACAAGCACAAAGACGCAAGGCAAACAAAAGGAAGGGTGACAAAGAGAGTACCGCCTTGGCACGGTCAGCAGCAAAAACACCACTGGGGGTTTAAACCGGTTTACGGACGTCCTAACCTCACACTTCTCTCAAAGTCACCCTAGCTTTACAAATATTGTAAATAAAGGTATCCCCGCTGGACTTACCAGTTCATTCCATAAGTGATTCTCAAAAGTTCAGTATAACTTAAGTTATCTGCCAAAAAAAGAAAGTTTAGAAAAGGGGAATTAATTATCACAGTACTGAGTAAGAGTTATGAACCTTGTGCCAGACACTTTCACTCATCAAGCTCTTTCCATATTTCAATATATATCATATTTCATATATCAAATTTCATCTCAAAAGCTTCAGTATAAATGAAGTTATCAGCTTGACAAACTAGAACTATCAGTAAAGTAGATGGAATACCCCCCCTAAGCTGCCTTGATCGCAAATCAAACAAAACCATAAACAAATTTTCTGTTTTAAAAAGTGCCAAAATTCAACTATTTTTAGCCAAAACAATGTTATTTTCAAAGCATTAGTTAATTAACCAAATTTTGGGGAAAAAGGTATAGTTTTTTTCGCTTTTGGAATTATGCCCAATATCAACACCAAAAATGACATAAAAGGGCTGTAACATACCCAGTTTAAAAGCTACTTACAGTCCATCCAAGCTCTTCTGTCCTGAACAAGTTCTGCTCCAAAATGTTCTCAAGTTTCATGCTTTTATCTATGTATCTTGTCATTTTTGTCCGTTTCATTTCCCATTATCAGCCTAGTAACAAGAAATTCAACATTTCAGCAAGATCTAGTCTGAATGCTAGGCAGTTCATTCCAATATCAGGAGTGGCGAAATCTCAAAAATCTGTACATTAAAACCTCTCATTAATGGCCACTAAATTACATAAAATATTTTGTGTTAAAGGCAGGTGGCTGCTTAAAGCAAGGTGAAATTAAATCAGAATGCTTTTATAGGAGCGTTCTGATTTACTTTCACCTTGCTTTAAGCAGCCACCTGCCCTAAATACCAATTAATTGACACAATTTAGTGGCCGTTATAGAGAGGTTTTAATGTACTTGTCATGGACAAGTGATTTGAAATAATCATTTGTCCATAATCAGCACAGCTGGACTCTTATTTATAGGCTATGGTCATATCCCGGGAGCTTATTCTGAAAGTGTGGAAAATGACCACATACAGATAATTTTTTAAAACTCACAAATCCTCAAACAATTAAATATTTCCCAACATGATTGTTTCAACTACAGTTTAACCTCTGCAAAGCAACACTCTTTGGGGCATGAAAAATTATCATTGTAGAGAGGTTGTTGCTCCTTGGAGGTTAATAAACTTGCAAATCTTTCTAAAGAGACCACTCAGTAATGAATACTAGGAACCTTTTAGTACAGATGGCAGCTTAATGCAGGATAAAAGTAATGCAGAAAGCTCCCATTTGGGATCTTTATGCTTCATTTTTGTCCTGCATTAAGCAGTCATCTGCCTTAAAAACAGACAAATTAATTTGGAGAGATAGGTGAATAGGGAATTCAATAATTTTTGAGGATTAATTTCAAATGCCGTTTAAAGGATGTGTTTGCTACATGCATATGGCATTTGTTGAGAGGTTATATTGTATTCCATATTACACTATGATATACTTTACTTTACTAGTTATCTGGGTTAAGACTGCCAATTCATCTTGATGTCTCTAAAAAATCAGAGAGCTAGTAGATCAAGGAGTAACTGATGCCCAGGAGATGAAAAGACATATTGACATTTTCTCAAAAGCAAACCACCCGGATTAGTCCCTTAAAAAAAGAAGTCATTTTCCCACCCAGAAAGACGTCGGGAATCACATAAATATGACACTTAACCAGAAAAGGTTTGTAATGTCAATTCTTTTTTTTCGGCACATATATCACTTAATTGTAAAGAATAGTTATTTTAATTCAGTTTGTGAACTTGAAAAACCCAACAATACCAACGGAATTAATGGAATTTACTGTTATTTATTGTTCTCAATAACAAACAAGTGACCATATGTGCGCTCGGACGGACAGATGGACAGGGGTATCGCGGAGGCATAAAAACATCAAAGTGCAATAACTCCTCTATTATGCAGAATACAATTATGGTTCTTGTGCACTGCACTTCCCATTAAGATACATGTATTTCTACCTATTAAATTTTCGATATACATGTATTTTCCGGACAAAATTTAAGTATGAAAAGCATTATGGAGAATAGAGTACAGGTCTACTAGCTGATGTTACATACCAAATTTGGTAGACAATTTTTACTAAAGTTTTCTCTTTCAATCTAAATTGGTTTGGCAACCAGAATTCTGCATGGAATAAAGTCTTTGAACAACTTTGGTAGAGGTTGACCCAAGGATCATTCCTGCCAAATGTGTTAAAAATCAGACAAGTAGTTTAGGACGAGATGTCGTTTTAAGAAATTGTTGTCGACGGACACATACAATTAAAAAGATCACTATGTGCCTGTTGAAATAAAAATATGTGGTGCTAATTTTTTCATGAATATCTAAAACTATTTTATACTTTTTTCAATGTCTTTTTTTCTCGTACACGGAAATATCAGTTAAAATTCATAATTGACTTTCACAATAATCCTTGCAGTATTGGCCTTACTTGCATATTATATGATAAACGGTCATGTTTAGTGTTTACAAATGTCCCCGAACAATTGGAAGAAATGTCAAACAATGCAGACCCTGATCAGATGGATCCATCAGGAACCCTTTAATCTGGGTATATGCCGTTTTCAACAGATGCATATTTGCTCTATTTGTTTAATTTTGTTTTTACTTGTGGACTAGTTAATGTTTTTAAAAAATTTTAACAGGTTCAGTAATGATGATCAGCTAAACCTGACAGCACTGATAAAGAATTGGAGTGACACATTTGATGACATGTATTTCTTTCGGCAAGCGTAAGTGACTGGTATTAGAAAACAGCTTTGTTGAGTCATTCCACAATTTTAACCTTTAGAAGTACATGTGATAGAGTCTTCATATTTGGCCTGCATACTTAAACTCAGGGAACTCTCAAGTTCACTACAACTGGAAGTTTACAACAAATGCTAAATGTCATGTAGGTTACACTCTAGTATGCTGAGTTTAATCTTGGTCTCTAATTGGGAAATATGTGTTATAGAGACTTCATATTTCATAATTTGGCATGTGTACAAAGGTCAATGTAATTTAGAGGCCATGGTCACATCAGGGGGCATAGTATTTAACACTTTCGCTGCAGTGCACTAAACTATTAACGTTTGTTTGAATGCCACGCATTTTATACAATGTTTCATCGACTTCCCAAAGCAGTAATGTTTTATGTAAAACTTTTTTAATTATCAATGGATCTTCATGAAATTTTCACAGTTTGTGCATTCTGTGCATTGAAATAAACATTGATTAGTTGATATTTTTAATATATTTCCAAATCAAAATCCCTAAAATCCTTTTCTACATTTTCCCTTCTATTTTAACCAAAATATGAGTTATAAGGAGCTGCAGGACAGCCGGAACGACCTCCACAACGTACCGCTATCATGGGTGGGGTATTTCATCAATGGCCTCGTCTGTATTCATTCTTTTCTTCTGAGGCATTTTGGAACAGTTTTTAGACAACCATATTTTTTAATAGAAAATTGTCAACTTTTGTCTTTCATTTAGACGACGATAAAGACTGAAACCAAAACATATCCGATTGTAAATTAATGATCAGTCACTCTACTACTCAATCAGGAAAGATTTGCCCCCCTCAACAGATAGATACGATAGCAAGAGTAAAACAAGTTGTATTTTTCGACAAAAGTTGAGAACGGCATTATCGAGGTAGCTCGACGGAAGTCAAGAACGGCAGCAAAAGTGTCAAAAGCTCATTATTAAATACTGTTGTGTAACATTATAAAGACTGAAATATTTTACTTGATAATGTCATCATGAATGAATGTTTAAAACACACTTGGTAAATTACTGTGAATTTGCATATGTGTTGCATGAAAATGATATATTTTAGCTCAATGGAAGGGGAGGAAACAGCCCAGACATTATTGTTTATGCATCAGACACAATTTCAAAGGAAAATGTTAATGAAATATGGATCAGATGTGGTGGTTATGGACAGCACCTACAAAACTTCTAGATACGAGCTACCCTTGTTTCTGCTGTGTGTCCTCAGCAATGTTGGCTACTTTGTAGTATGTACCTTCATACTGGGGAAAGAAACAACAGTCCAGATTGAGGAGGCTTTAAAAAAAACTAAAAATTTGGAACAGGAGCTGGACACCACAATCCTTCATATGTGACATAGACCAGAGGGAAATAAACACATTGGAGAACACATTCAAAGGTGCATATAATTTGTTTAAGAAACATACTGAGTGTAACACAATTTTAATAGCAGGACTGTGTTCAAAAAATGATTTATAGGTGATATACTTGAAAATATATATTTTTATATAGGTTTTGTCAAGCACAACATTTGGAGCAAGTTTGATGGGGATTGAATCAACATTGTTGACTTTTATTTTTTCTAGGATTTGACCCAGTGACCTAATTTTCAACCCAACATGATCTATGTTCAAACTTGACCAAGATGTTGTCAAGCATAACATTTCCTGCAAGTTTATTTTTCAACGAAACATTGACATTTGCCATTCACAACTGTCATTCATCAATGAAATAGACAGAAATTTACGCAATATAGTACTGAAGCCAACGCCCTGAAACCTCGCAGCCTTATTGGTTAATAGCACAGCGACGATGTAGAGCATGTGCTAACTTGGCCTAGATTTTATCAAGAACATTATTTAAAGAACGTTTGATGAAGATGGATTTAAAATTGTGGCTTTAGAGCGGCAACAAGCTAATTGTGCACGGACGGTAATATGGCCGGACAAAAGGCGATCCTAATAGCTCATCCTGAACTTTGCTCAGGTGACCTAAAAATACCAAAATAGTCCTGAAAATAGGCATTTCTTGAAACTTGGCAGCTCTGTACAGTGCTCCCTCTCTGCAACGACACCCTTTGGGATACGAATATTGTGTGTGTTGTTCAGAGGGAGTTGTTATAGGGAGGGAAAATCAAACATAATTAGCTTGCGTGCAGATCCCCAGATAAGGTGTATTTCGAGAACTAAAACCGTTATGCCGCCATCAAACCCTATGTTGTGACCACTCTTTAGAATCGTCACATAGTGACGATTCTAAAGAGTGGTCACAACATAGGGTTTGGTGGAGGCATAAAGAAAATACGATGGAAAAAGTTATTTCAGGAGCCTTGTTGTTTCGGAAACAGCGACATGCGTTGTTGTAAGGAGGAAATCGTTATTGAGAGGGCCGTTGTAGGGAGGGAGCACTGTATATGTATTCCAAATTTTAAGAACTATGTAACCGTACCTTTGTAGATTCCAAAGTGTGTTTGTGTCACTTCCACTGTGAACAAGCCTGGCAGAGATGGATTAAAAAGGACGTTAATGTTTCCCATGATCATAAAGCAGACACGCTGAAATTGTAAGCAATTGTTGTTTTATTGAAAATTGAAATATACTTAAGGAAAGTAGTTGGCCATAATCGCCCAGATATCACTCACCTGAGGCGATTGAACCAGTTTTACCTTCTGTCTTTGCCCAAAACTAAAGCATGAGGACTTCTAGCTATATTTGTCAAGATGATAATTCTCAACAAGTTTTATAACAAGCATGTAGTGCGTTTTCAAGTTTTTTCTAACATTGGAGCAGGTGATATACTTCTTCAGAGTACATCACCCAAAAACTTGTGTCATATATCTACTGTATACTTGACTCTTCATGGATACATTATTCAGGGGGTAAACATGTGCACCTGTGTATTTTATCTTATAATTTACACAAGGAAGAAAACATTGAATTGACTTGAACAGTCAGTCTTGTTTTCCACATTAGAAAATCTAAATTGACACCAATTTGGACATATTGAAGTTGGAAGTTGGGGACTCAATTTTTAGCTAATACAATAACAAATATGATTCATATTATCTGACTATATTTTGGCCAGAATTTCCAATTGTTTTGTTTTATCAGTTAAAAAAGTCCTCTGTATTTTGTTTCATTAGCTTGCGACAAATTGCAAACTCCACATCAGAAGACAACATGCTCATCAACATTGACCTGTTAAGACAGCAAGAATTTTACCAAAACAATCAGAGATTTCAAGCATATCTGGAACGTTTTTGGCTGAAAAACAAAGAGGTAATTATTGCCTGCCATATTTACTGTAAATGACCAATGAAAAATTTATTAAATTTGCTATATACCTTTTTCTTGAAAATAGCATTTCTTGATCACATGCACATCTATGGTATATGTGGAAACACTGTACCAAATTATATACTATAGGTGTAAAACTGTACAAGTTAGTTGGACCGTAGCTTTAAAACTGTAGGAGTTAGTCCGAAAAGTATGTACGGTATGTGTGACGGACGGAGGGACAAACCAACGGACGGACAGGAAGGGGTAAAACAGTATGCCCTGCGACTAATTGTTGCGGGGGCATAAAAAGCCAATTCATTATTAACTGCTTTTTTGACCATTTACTTTCACTCTTTTGTTTGCATATGGTACTTTAATTTGTAAATATGTCACTGAACTTGTTTTTATGGATAAATGACTTCTAGAATTCTCTGCTTTACCTTTAGCCCAATGATAAAACATAGTTACCAAACTTGCCATGAGGGATTGTAACGAGATAAGCATTACAGGTGACTGAGGTTACTATTACATGTTCACTGTGACCTGTGTTTATTTCTTACTTTTGGATTACATACAGGTTTGCATTTATCACAGCCATGTCGATACTGTAATCGCAGTTGACATGAGCTCACCATGGGATTGCAAAGTGTCACATACCATTTTCAGGCCATTTGGACCTTGGCATACACTTTTGACCTTATTTAAAAACCTTGTCTGAAACATGTGACAGGGTGTTGTGGTGGGGGTATTCATCACCTTTGATGGTTCTAGTTTTTTACTGTAATATTTCTGTAATTGATTAGCATTTTTGTCTTTCAAACATAATTGTTTGCAGAGTTAAATGCTACCAGGATAATGTACCTACATGGAGGCAGATCTAAAGATTGTCTGGTCACAGGGAAATCTAATTTTTTTAACTGCAACATTTGTAACCTTTTTGTTAGATTTTTAAAGTTTGCAGCTATAAACTATTTTTTAAAATATTTTCGCAGCGTTGGGTCAAATGTTACAGAAAGTCCATGATGAATCTAGTTGTAAATACCACAAAATACCACCAGCTAATTACAGGTGGAGGAAGGCCCCAGATGCCATTCGTACAATATTCAGGTACAAATAAGCAACTGGGTAAAACCACCGACCTTCAGCCAGCCATGGAACACTTGTGTCACCTGATTTTAGCTGTTGTCTCAACAACACTGAAGTTTGCAAATAAAGAAGGTAGACAGCATCAAAATTAACGCTTGTCTGTTTTTAAAGATCGGTGAAAATACATTAAAATTAGGTTAAAGGATGGACAACTGACATCCTGCGATCCTAATAGCTCACCTTAACCCTTTCCCTGTTCTGTATTTAAGCCAAATTTCAATACCTACTGAATATTCATTAACAAAATAGTTATAACTGAAAGGTGGAACATTGTAGACATTTTAGAAAGTAACGAAACTGATTTATCAAATTCTATTAGCAAACAGAGCAGACCCTGATCAGACCCACGTTTATATGAGGGAAAGGGATAAGCACTTTGTGCTCTGGTGAGTTAAAAATGGGGGCAGAAAAAATGTGTTCATGCAAAAAGGGGGAGCAGAAAAAATTGTTTATACATCTTCTGCATACACATGTAACATAGCAATATATGCAATACAGCAATGGCCCTTAAATCAGACACCTTACAATGATAGCCAATTCTCCTAAATGAAATTTTAATTAAAACGTGACAATTTCATGACGTAATCTAAATGGTGATGTCATGTTGATCTAGTTTCAGTTCAGTTTCAAATGCTCCTTAGCTAATATGCATACTTTTAATTTTGGAATAGTACATTTGAAAAGTCTCCTTTGCGATGGAATATATATATCCGGTTCAAACACATGTAAGATGCATGGCTACATTTGCGTCTGACTTGAGTTCAAACTGTCTGACAAGCATGTTTGTTCGAACTTAAATCTAAATCTAGCAGATGTTTTATTCAGTATATGAATATTGTCTATGTGTGATTTGGAATATTATCTCTTTACTATATGTGATAATCCATTCTATACAAGTTATTATTGTTCATGCTTTTCTTGTTTTTTAAATCTTCACCTGTTTCTAGCGTAAATTTCTTGCCATTGAAAACATAAGTAATTGAGCTACCCTCGTTAAATAAAATCTTTCATTCATTCATTCATGAGAATATATTCTGATAAGATATGCACATTTTTGTTGACAGTGTAACTGTACTAAATATTTGAAATATATCATTGATTTTAACAATACTTTAAACCTATCAAGGTACATAGCAGAAAACACAAGATCGTTAAAGACGATGAGGGGATATTCTGACGACATACCACAATTTCTGCATAACAAGCCATCCAAATTTGTTAGGCATTGCATGAAAACAATGTACCCTGATGTTCATATAAAGGCTTCTGGAAATCATTTCGATGTCACCGGAGAATCAGGGAACACCTACCAGGTTGATATGAAAATCCCTGAATGCTCTTGTCCAGACTGGGCAAAATATAACTGGCCATGCAAGCATCTATTAGCCTTAATAACAGCCAAAGAATGTAAATAGGAAGATTTGCCATTAAGTTTACACATCTTTGCCATGTTTCAATTTAGACAATAATCCCAGTGTCAGGATTCAAGTCTGTTTAGTTTGACTACCAACAGTTCAAATGAGGAGCAGGAGCTGGAGCAGGAACAGGAGCAGGAGCAGGAGCTGGCTGAAATGATTAGGAAACAGGTGTTAGAAAAAATTAAGGTTGTAAACAATGATTTATACTTAATCAGCCAAAATGGTTTGATTGAAGTGAACAAGCTGCTTGACTTAATTTTAGCCACTACCAAGGAGCACATTCCATCTGGGCTTCCAGTCAGAAATAAAAAAACACAAAAAACCACCAAAACAAATATACAATGGCAATAACAAACCAACAAATGGCAATGGTGATACAATCATCACACAACCTGTTCAAGCTATGGATGAAATTGGAAAATGTAAGTTCATTTATCTGTTCGTTCAAGAATAAACATATACAGTAAAACCTCTCTGATGCGACTACCAAAAGGGGGTTAATTCTGGGTACCAAAGGAATGTCTTAGCTTTATGCAAGACAAATGTTGTGCATCAAGCAACCACCTGCTTATAAAGGCAGCTATGGTTCATCTTTAAGTGTTCGAGTTAGAGGGTTTTTACTGTATATACAAATATATAAACATATTCATATAAAATACTAGAACTACCACTGAAGGTGATAAATACCCCCACTAGCACATCTGACACAGAGATGGTGGGGTAATAGAAATAAAGCTCCAGATTGCGAAATTTTCATTTGTTAAATTACGAGAAGGGACATCATTCATTCATGCAAGAAGCAAAAAATCAAAACCTTTATCGCAGGTGCAGAACTTCAGATGGTGTTCAACAATACTGCAAAATTTAAAAAGTTCATGTTGAGGTATGTCCGAAATGTCCGAAAAAAATTCATTTATTAATAGGCTGGGTCCTAGTAGTGGTTACCGTAGCATCCCCCCCCCCCCCCTAGACTTTTTTTCATGGGTACCAAATTGTTTGTTGGGGTCCTTAGAACACATTTTGAGCATGCCCCCAAAAATAAGTTTGTCCCAGCTATGTTTTATTTAACGGTTTCCATGGTAACCCGAGGTAATTTTCGAAACTACCTTGGTTCAGAATTTGTTTTTAGAAGAAATAGAAGGACAAAAGAAGTACCAAAGTAAAGCAGAGACATATAGCTTGAATATGATATATGATTTTATTAATATTCATAAATGCATTCTTATGAATATTAATGAGGAAGTAAAAAATGTGATTTTTTTAGAAAAAAGGAGTTTGTTGTTTAGTCTGAGAGGCTTATTAATGCAACAGAAATTATTGAATTTAAGTTTAAATTGTTCGTTGGAGTCCTCAGAACACATTTTGAGTATTTCCCCAAATAATTTTGTCCCATCTATGGTTTATTAAACGGTTTCCATGGTAACCCGAGGTAAATTCCGAAACATCCTTGGTTCAGAAAATGCGTAATAACTTTGCTTTTAGAGGTAATAGAAGGACAAAACAAGTACCAAAGTAAAGCAGAGACATATAGCTTGAATATGGTATATGATTTAATTAATATTCATAAATGCATTCTTATGAATATTCATGAGAATGTAAAAAAATGCGTTTTTTAGAAAAATGAGCTTGTTGTTTAGTCTGAGATGCTTATTAATGCACACAAATTATTGAATTCAGTTTTAAATTGTTTGTTTGGGTCATCAGAACACATTTTGAGCATTCCCCCAAAGTAATTTTGCCCCATCTATGTTTTATTGAACGGTTTCTATGGTAACGCGAGGAGGTAAATTTCGAAACATCATTGGTTCAGAAAATGCATAATAACTTTGCTTTTAGAAGCAATAGAAGGACAAAACCAAAACCAAAGTAAAGCAGAGACATATATCTTGATTATGATATATAACTTTAATAATATTCATATATGATTGCTTATGAATATTAATGAGGAAGTATAAAAATCCGCTTATTTAGAAAAATGAGTTTTTTGTTTAGTCTTAGAGGCCTATTAATGCTCAAAAATAATTGAATTCAGGTTTAAATTGTTCGTTGGGGTCCGCACAACAGAACTTGAGCATTCCCCAAAATAATTTTGTCCAATCTATGTTTTTAACGGTTTCCATGGTAACCCGAGGTAAATTTCCGAAACATCCATCGTTAAACAAATGCGTCATAACTTTGCTTTTAGAGGCGAAAGAAGGACAAAACAAGAACCTGAATAAAGCAAAGACATATAACTTGAATATGATATGTAATTTAACTAATTTTCATAAATGCATTCTTATGAATATTAACGAGGAAGTAAAACAATCCGATTTTTGTTTAGAAAAAAGGAGTTTATTGTTTAGTCTGAGATGCCTTGTTTGAAGCGAACCCCCATCTGTTGGATGCAACTGCCGGTGCTAAAGAAGTGAATATGAGAGAGAGAGAGAGAGAGAGAGAGAGAGAGAGAGAGAGAGGGGGGAGGGGGAGGGGGGGGGGCTAATGCCCGTCCCTGGGGCTGTCGGAATCAAGTGAGGGGCTCTAATAAAACATCCCAGGTCGATTTTCATTTGAAACAGGAGGCCTAAGAGATACCCAGGGAACCCTTGTCCGTAAGAGTTTACCGCACATGATCCACCCAGTTGCCGGGCTGGCACAAAAATCTTCGTCCAGGTCAGGCAAACGGGAAAGAAGTCCCGTGGAAGTAGAAAGCGACTCCCTAGACTTAATTAGGTTAGGGAGGTCCACTTTTTCGACTGACACTAGCACGGAAGAGGATAGAGGACCCCTGTGAATAGGATTCGGGGGTCTAGGGCAGACAGGGGGTGGGATGATTCTAAAACACACGCATTCTTCACACGCATTCTCAATAGAAAATATTGATGTTCAGAATCATCTAAAGAAAAAGAGGACTAAGTCCCGTCTAAATCTGAGTGAGAGGCTTCCACAAAGTCTGATTCCCTTAAAAATAGGACCATCCCTAGGAGCCATAATGGACAAAGTGTCTTCCTGCTCTCCCTCAGAATCCGCCCTGGTGAACGCCATGGATGGCAGAACCCGGGAAGAGTGGGACCCGCCACAGACATAGAAGTGTGGACTGTGGGTTCACGTGAGAGCTATTCTCCCTCTAGGTGAAGCTTGCTGGTTCCCAGAATGAGTGTCGGCTATCGAGAGCGACCAGTCGGCGAATCTGAGAAGGCAGAGCGATGTCTTCGCATAGAAGAGTAATGGTAAGACCTCGATCTGCGATGAGAGCGGTGCGAGTGCCGGTTCCCATTAGAAGAATAAGAAGGTTTTTACGCCTCCTACGGGGTGGGTGGGATGGGGGCTGGGGAGTCCGAAGTGTACTCAGAAGATGAAGGGTAATTGCAGGGTCTAGACGACCAAGAACGTCTAGACTTAGCCAGAGCAGCTTCCTGTTGACTTTCACCACTGTAATGCGGTGTAGAGACAATGACCTGTAGAAAAGATTGGACTGGTAGATTTACCGGTCAACTTCGGTATCCTGGTCCAAAGGACCAGACCGGGCCACCGGAGGACCGTTGGAGAGCAAACTTAGGACACCGGGCCAAAGAATACACAGTGACATCTTTGGGCGGGGGCTCGGTAGACCGGTCTGCTGGTGACGTCATGAAACGGAAGCACTAACGCCAGGACACCGGGACCGGGGACGGATAACTGGGCCTAGATTCAGCGGGACCAGGCAAAACTCTTCACACAACAAGCGGACCGGGAGACCTGGCAACAATAGTACCTGGGACCAGAATAAAGGGCATCATTCAAGTGGTAAACGGGGAACCCGCACCCGGGACAGCAGTTGGGTGCCGATCTGCAACTAACAACTGGGGAATCGACTGCACCACAGGGGCTGTTGACGAAAGAGATTTTAAAGAAGAAGCAGGCTTCTTCTGAGCTTTAGAGGACAGTGGTTTGTCTGTTGCGAGGGAGTCGCTGACCAAAGAGAAGAATACTTCTTCCGTCGGGCAGCAAGCTCCCACGTCTCCACTGTCCAGAGGGATGAAGCTGGACAGGGAGCTGACGCGGAGCATCCGCAGCAGGCCAGACACACTTAATGAGTTGTCCAGCCTGTCGCGAAATGCTCGCAAGAAGCCTTGCGTTGCTCTGGCATGCTGTGGTAAATAATCAAGCAAATGCATAAGACATCGCGAGTAAGTTAGAAGTCACGCAAGGCTAATATGGGTAAACATAAGCTGATGATTACAGTCGAGATGCTATATATTTTCTATTGCATTGAAAAACACAACACCCATAACAGTAATATTCTTCATAAAACATGCATGAGGCTCAATTCCTCTGCTGTAATTTCTTACAAGAAATGTGTTGTTCACATACATGTATATTGCAATATAATAGAAAAACTTACTTTCCTAAAACAGTTTACATTCTCATTGATATTCATGATTTTGAAATAATATTCATTATCTACATATTTATATACATGAACATCAATATCGCTGTTTCAGTCAGTATCAAGCTTTATACTGGTTAACTAAAATAATCTCAGATAAAAAGAACAGCTCATTCAAGTGTGTTTATTTTACATCTCATTAATATTCATAACTATGCATTAATATTCAAGAACCCAAAGTAATGACCCTCTGCTCTTGTCAATTTTTGTTCAATATCTGGTATTTTACGTAAAATAAATAATAGAAAAGATAGTACACTCGAAACAATGCTAAATATAGGGCTTATGTTAAATTGCTTATTCATTTACGCACGTTATATGCAAATTAGCTTAAAAATACATGTTTTAGAAATATTACATGAACCAAAGATGTTTTCCTTTATTTTTTTGTTGATATTAAAACATTTAAATCTGAATTCAATAACTATTTGTATATTATTAGGCGTCTCAGACTAAAAACAAACTCGTCAAACTAAAAACGCATTTTTTACTTCCCCATTAATATTCATAAGAATGCATTATAAGAATGCATTATATGTATTAATAGAATTACATATCGTATTCAAGCTATATGTTTCTGCTTTACGTTGGTTCTTGTTTTGTCCTTCTATTGTCTCTAAAAGCAAAGTTATGAAGCATTTTCTTAATCAAGATAGTTTCGAAATTTACCTCGGGTTACCATGGAAACCGTTTAATAAAACATAGCTGGGGCACAATTATTTTGGGGGAATGCTCAAAAAGTGTTCTGATGACCCCAACGAACAATTTAAACCTGAATTCAATAATTTTTGTGCATTAATATGCCTCTAAGACTAAACAAAAAACTCATTTTTCTAAAAAAGCGGATTTTTATACTTCCTCATTAATATTCATAAGCAATCATATATGAATATTATTAAAATTATATATCATAATCAAGATATATGTCTCTGCTGCTTTACTTTGGTTTTGGTTTTGTCTTTCTATTGCCTCTAAAAGCAAAGTTATTATGCATTTTCTGAACCAATGATGTTTCGAAATTTACCTCCTCGCGTTACCATGGAAACCGTTCAATAAAACGTAGATGGGACAAAATTACTTTGGGGGAATGCTCAAAATGTGTTCTGATGAACCCAACAAACAATTTAAACCTGAATTCAATAATTTGTGTGCATTAATAAGCCTATCAGACTAAACAACAAGCTCCATTTTCTAAAAAACGCATTTCTTTACATTCTCATGAATATTCATAAGAACGTATTTATGAATATTAATTAAGTCATATACCATATTCAAGCTATATGTCTCTGCTTTACTTTGGTACTTGTTTTGTCCTTCTATTACCTCTAAAAGCAAAGTTATTACGCATTTCTGAACCAAGGATGTTTCGGAATTTACCTCGGGTTACCATGGAAACCGTTTAATAAAACATAGATTGGACACAATTATTTGGGGAAATACTCAAAATGTGTTCTGAGGACTCCAACGAACAACTTAAACCTAAATTCAATAATTTCTGTGCATTAATAAGCCTCTCAGACTAAACAACAAACTCTTTTTTTTCTAAAAAAATCACATTTTTTACTTCCTCATTAATATTCATAAGAATGCATTTATGAATATTAATAAAATCATATATCATATTCAAGCTATATGTCTCTGCTTTACTTTGGTACTTGTTTTGTCATTCTATTGCTTCTAAAAACAAAGTTATGGCGCATTTTCTGAACCAAGGTAGTTTCGAAAATTACCTCGGGTTACCATGGAAACCGTTAAATAAAACATAGCTGGGACAAACTTATTTTTGGGGGCATGCTCAAAATGTGTTCTAAGGACCCCAACGAACAATTTGGTACCCATGAAAAAAAGTCTAGGGGGGGATGCTACGGTAACCACTACTAGGACCCAGCCTATAAATAAAACCAGATTTTGACCAAAATAACAAATGGCAATAACTCCAAAAATACTGAAGACAGAGTAATGGACCTTGTGCACTGCACTTATGGTCCATGTGTTCTATCTGTATATGAAGTTTGGAGTCAATATCTTTTATACTTTGAAAGTTATGATCCAGACAAGCCAGATTTGGACAAAAATAACAAAGGGTAATAACTCTAAAAATACTGAATACAGAGTTACGAACATTTTGCACTGCACTTGCGGTCATTGTGATCTATTTGTATATGAATTTTGAAGTCAATAGCTTTTATACTTTGGAAGTTATGATCCAGACAAGCCGCACGGACAGACATGGTGACTCCAGTATACCCCCCCCACCAAAAAAACTTAGTTTGTGGGGTATAATGAAGCCTTTTTCTGTCAGTCTGCACATTTGTTATGATGAGTATTTTCTAAAAACTGTTCAGCTAAATTTGTAATAGTGTTTGTTCAAAATATGCCTTTTCATTTTGTTTTACAGTGCTTTGCTATGTCTGGAATAATGACCAGACAAATGACCTGATATGTAAAGTTGGGCCCTACTCATTGTTCACCAGCAGCTTCATTAGCATAAAATCCCAGCTCACTGACGAGGTTTGTGCCATATTTTTTTCTTTTACTGATTGATTGATTGTTTTTGATTTTACGTCGCTTTAACAGTATTTCAGTGATATCGCGACGTCTAGCTAATTAATGGTGGAGGAAGACCCCAGATGACCATTATACATTTTTCAGGTACAATTCTACAACTGGGAAAAAACACCGACCTTCCGACTCGGCCACAGAGCCCCCCCCCCCCCCCACCCCCCCCCCCCCAACCCACGTTTCTTTTATTGACTTACAAATGACAATAAAGTCAAAATATTTGAAAATGGTTCAATAAGATGATCCCTCTTCTTACAGGTCATGGATGCCTACTTGTACCTTCTGGCCAGCAGTAATGAAAACATCTTGCATATACCAACCATAATATGCACAGCCATATTCACTGGCAATGCAACTTTGCATGGTTTTCTAACTGGAGTAAGTCAATTCATTATTACTTTTATTACAGTACATGTATTAATGTCACACTCCAAAATGACGCAATATGCAGCAATAAGGCTTACACGTACATGGACATGTAAGGGATCGAAACCTCTCCATTATGCCGTGTGTAGCATTTTGAAACAATTGAATCAATTCATTATATCTCATTATCTGGTCAGGAAGTGATACTGGTCATATAATTAACACTTGTCTTTATGTCCATTAATAAGTATGTCCTTTAGCTCAAGATTTAGCGATTACCTCAGTAATAAATTTGTTATATATAAACAACTTAAATCAAACAATGTTAAGTTTTATATTTTTGTTGGTTATTTTTATGCGACCATGACAATTAGTCAGCTGGCATACTGTCCCCCATTCCCTCTTATTTTAAAATTATAATTTGCCGAAATGAAACTTTCTTTGATTTATTTTTAAAAGGAGACTCTTGATGAATATGACTTGTGTATTGGAAGTGTGAATGAAGGCGGAAACCAATGGACACTGGTGGTGAGTGTTGCCTCAAGTGTTTTTTTCTTTCTACAACATTTTAATCAAGTCATAACTTGCCTTGGCTTAGTTCTTTAGCTCCTGGTAGAACCGTTATGGCACCTCAATGCTGCACTATGCACAATCCTCCATTTGTTACAATCATGTGCAAGTCATAACTGGAAATGGATAAATTTAAAATATTACTACGAGGTATGTACGTAAAGTTCGAAGACAATGCCGATATTTATTAAAGTAATGCTCTGTTGCAGGTTTTGTTGTGTCCATTATTTTAATTCATGTTTTAGGAATTATTTGTAGAAAATAAAACAGTTCTGCGTCTGACTGTTAAAAGTAGTGGGCGGTGCCATTTTTTGCCAGGGGGTCATGATTTGAACAACCTTGATAGAGGACACCCTAAGGTACATTTCTGTGAAATTTGGTTGAAATCCTCCCAGTGGTTTAGGAGAAAAAGTCATTTGAAATAAAAGTGAACAGACAGACGGACGGACGACACGCAGTCACAATAGCTCACCTTGAGCCTTTGGCTGAGGTGAGCTAACAATTGGGTTGAAGCCTGTTTTTTTGTTTTGGACTTAAATATCTATTTCACACGATTTCAGTAATATCCAGACGTTAACTTATTTACAGGTAGCGGAATACCCAAAATGCCCTTCATACACCATTTCAGGCACATACTGGCAATTTGGTAGAAACACTGACCTTCAAATTTGTATTTTAACATCAAAAGTTGAGTTTTGTTTTGCTGCTTTTTGTTACAGATTGTTAACCCAAAGTCATCCACACTTATTTACGTTAACCATATGGGCGAGATGAGAGTGACAAAGCAGATTTTTCTACAGTATTGGTAGTAAGAGACCATTTAGTCCTTTACAGATTTTTTCTTTATGAGGGTCATTCTCAAGTGAAAAGTTGTGAATTATGCAGGTACAACAGCGCAACCTTAACCTGTATGGCTTTTTAAACTCAATACTTGAAATAAATTAGATCTTTTCTTGATACTAGTTTAAGTACTTGAAGTAATTTGCTATTTTTATGACATTTTTTTCTTCCAAAGAACATTTACAATGCCACAAGTAAATAGAAGGGCGTTTATAGAAACGCGTATCAACTGTTGTTCCTCGGAACACGCATATCACCTGCCGAAACCTGTTGAAAGCAAACTCTTTCCATAAATGAAAAAGGTGAATAACTCTCACAGTATTGGTGCAAGAGTTACGAACCTTATGCAAAACACTTCCACTGATCAAGCTGTTTCACTAAATGAAGTATAACTTAAGTTATCTGCCAAAAATAACAATTAAAAGTCGGAAAATTCTAAAAGTATTGAGCAAGAGTTACGAACCTTGCACAAGACAATTTAACTCATAAATGAAATTTCTTCTCAAAACCTTCAGTATAACTAAAGTTATCTGCTGTGAAAGAAATTGTGGAAAAGGGGGATAACTATAATGCAAGAGTTATGAACCTTGAATTTCATATAAACAGCATCAGTAGAATAGGAGTTCCTGGAGATGTAGTAAATTCAAGTTCTTCATGCATAAATGCTTACTTCAATAGTACTCCGAAATCAAATATTTTTTATCAGGCCTGTGTTAATACTTCACTTAATGCAGTTCAGTTCAAAATGGGTCCTTGATTTAAAGGTTACTTTTCTTATTACCCGAAACAGTAACTTTCTACACCAACGTTCCAAGACTGGAATTGACAACTGTCCTGTTGGGACTTGGCAATTGGAAACACCACTTCATTCCAGACAGCGGGATGGCTTCTTGTGGAGTGCATGTTCTGAAGGTAAATCATTCTTACGATTTGAACGACAGACCTGAAAAGGGGAGACACAGTATAACTCACCATGATTATGCTTCAGACCAAATATCAAATCATTCCAGCTTACACAAGCCAAGAAATCTTTGACGAAAGATTTTGAGGACGGACGGACGTACGTGACGGACAAGGGTAAAACTTAATGCCCCTGTCGCCTGAAGGCGGGGGCATAATTTGTAAAACCAATGATAATTGCACATCCAATTACATATTACTTGCAATTCAGAACTTGCCATGTTTTTTTGTCTTTTCCAAAAATTGAAATTTTCTTTAATTAAATTTATACTATACTTTTTTTCAAAAACATTGATTTTAATGATACCTTGAAACAATACATTCATTTTCAATTAGAAATGAAATTAAAATGATCATTTCTACATTTATACCATTTACATTACAGATGGCTGAATCCTTCATACAGGGAAAGTCTTGACTCGACACTTCAATGTTGACTGCAAATGATATTACCATATCCAGAGAGTCTATAGCACGTTATTTGCTGGCCATTGGAGGTATATTTTAAGTTAAAAGTTGAATTTCTGTTAAAAATTGCCATACTTATTTTAGGCCTACGTAGCTGAGTTATTACAGTCACTGCGAGTCTGTGACTTAAAATCACTTAGCTCCTAACTGCTGTGGATTTTAATACAGACAATGTCTAGGCACTTTAATGTGTATAATATCAATACTTTTTAGCTCGTCTGTTTCGAAGAAACATCAAGCTATTGTAATCACTGCACTGAGTAGTAGTGATCCATTGCCTTACCTATTGTACTATTGAATTACGGGACTACTGGCGGCCTCTTCTGTGCTTTTCCAAATATTGATTGAAATAGACGGCAGAGCTTCCAAAATCGGAAGCGGCCCAATCAAACAAATTGGAATAGGTCTTCCGAATCTGGCAGCTCTTCCAGTTTAACAATCGAACCGGCCTTTCTTGTCATCAAAATAATAATTACACATACAAGTTATGGTTACACAGACTAACATATTTATGTCTTTCAATCTTGGTCAATAGCTATTCATAGCTAGTGTTACCTGTTGTAGATAAGCTACTTTAAACAAGACTTTGTATCTTGTATCTTGAGTACAATATTGCAAGAGTACAGCATGTTGCATCGCGGATTTGTGACCTTGACATTTGAAATTGTCCTCATAATTTAATAATTTTAAAATTACTTTCAGAAAGCGAGCCTGATCATCAATTACACAATAGAACTGTACAAAGGTTACAGGTAAGGCCTCAGATTAAATTAATAAATATGCAAGATAATCCTATCTCTATTATCAATTATCATCAACATTTCCATTTCAAATGGTGATCGAATACATTCTTAGTTGTTTTGTTTTGGTAAACATTAAAAGAATATCAAAACCAAACCTTTACTTGTAATATAAATTTGTAACCACTCTGTTGCAAAAGTGATTTTAATTTGGCTTCTTTGCATGCCTGTTGAAAACCCGGTTTGAATGGACTTTTAGGGTTGGTTGTTCAAGTTTTTATTTTCAATTTAGGAACCTGAAGAGGAAGGTATCAGTGTGCAAGAAGTTAGATTTTCAGTAAGTACATATGTTAAAGTACATATAATTGTTAACGACGAAAATGTTCGTCCATTGATGAGTATTTTATGCTGAACAAATGAATGCTGGCCAGTCTGTGTATGCATTTTAATTTCATAAAAAGGGAAACAATAGGGCCTGAGAAGATTTTCAATGTTTTCACTATGTGTTTCTATAGAAAACTACCTGGCCTTGGTGCGGGCAAATTTTTGACCCAAGGGGCATAATTTATGTAACTCTTGTAGAGGACCGCAAGCGAAGAAAATTTAAGAAAATGTAAATGAAAACATATAACAATGTAAATCTGAAGAAGGGCATGCACCCCTGGGGCATGGCCAAGTTTGCACCCAGGGGCATAATTTATACAACTTTTATAGAGGACCTACACATGATGCTATGTGCCAAATATGAAAGGTGAGATTCCTATAGATTCAGAGGCGAAGATTTTTAAAGGTTCAAATTGTTGACGCGGGACGAAGCACACTGCACGACGACGGACATCAGGCGATCACAAAAGCTTACCCTGAGCACGTTGTGCTCTGGTGAGCTAAGAAAAGAGGGCCATGGACCTCAATAATGCTTTGACACCCGAGTTATACAGGTATATTGACAATTGGACAATGTTTATTTTTCAACAGACAACCATTACACTAATTGCTATGCGACAATGGCCTGAAACAATTTAACGACACTTACCTGATGAGTATTCACGTTCAAGATTGCACCCCTTCGATCTTGATAAATGAAGTGGTTTATTTGTCGCATTATAACAAAAAAAGAAAGGAAATTTACAACCATGGCAAACAGATAGAGAATAATAGGTTAGTGCCGTAGATGGGACGCTTTATCCGACGAGGGGAGAAAACGTTTAGGCGAGGCTTGCCGAGCCTGAACTGTTTTCTCTCCGAGTCGGATAAAGGCGTCCCATCTACGGCACTGACCTATTATTCGATTGATCCAGTCAATTTAGTTAAATGTCTTTTTTCATAGACTCATAAAACATAACACCCTTGAAATAATTTAAATTGAAAATGCAGTTTTTCGATCAACGGAACCCTCCCTTTTCATTCCATTTAGACGTAAATAGATCTAATGAGTTACTGCAGAGGAAAATAGTTTCGATACTTGCATTACAAGAGGGGAAAACGTGGTTGAATTATGAAAAATAAGATCATTTGAATCGAGAGTCGATAAGTTATTTCAAGCAGACATGGTTATATTCTCTGGTCAAATTCGAGTTCCGCAGTCTCGGTTTCTATTTTTAGACAGACCTAACGTCACTCATAAATCGATGGAACTGAACAGGCTATATTTAGGTATATGACTATCACCGTCCCTGTAAGACTTTATCAATCAAATTATCATGAGAGTGAAAAGAAAACATTTACTATTTATCTGTTAATATTTGCTTCCACGCTTAATTTTATCAAAAACGCGTTTTGCCAGCGGTGGATTAAATTAATAAAACTGATAAAATCAACGTCACTTTGTATGTGGCCTCAGTGGCGTAATCGGTAAGGATGACGTCTCTAGAGTGATTAGAATTAGTTTTTGAAGGATCACGCGCGGGTTCGAATCCAGCTATAGCCAATTATTTTTATTTTTTCTCATTTGAATAATTCTTTTGGTGAATTTTCTGTTAGATCTATTTCTTCATCATGATTTTTATGCATATTTACAGAAAATTAAAATAGTTCCATGGTTATAGAATCATTACGCCTATCTACTAACCTAATAAACCTTCTACTACCGGAAGTAACTTAATAAACCTAAGTTTATTTGCACCCCCTTTATTATGTCACTAGAGAAGCCTGGTGACTGGATAAAAGACCATTTATCTAAATGAAAACATATCGAGGGCTTGGTGCAAAACAATTGTAACTTCTTCACAAAGTGAAGGAGTTACAATAGTCTTGCACCAAGCCCATGATATAAGAAAGCAGAGAAGACCTTTATCGGACAGTCCCGTGACATTTTTTGCTTTTCAGACGCGTAGTAATCAGTGAACTAATGTATCAACTACTTACCAGATAAATACATTAGATTGACACTTTACCTGGTATAAACATAATAATAGACTTAAACCTTTCCTCCATGAATATTCATGTAAGAAATAATTATGTCAGAACAGAACATATCTTTTATTACACCAAGGTACATGGGTACAGCATGGGGATCAAACATAGATATGTATACATCAATAATATTGTCCCAGTCAAGGGGCTATGGTACCATTTTGTAGGCATGAAACTTCTACTAGAGGCATACGCCCCAGACAGTAGCTTCTTTACTGCTGGGGTGTACACAGCTAGTAAAAGGTGCAATACATATCTAACAATTAGTTAACCACGAATATGCAATAAAAAAATATATTCCATAAAGTATTAACCCATTTATGTCTGGATAATAATACTCACTTAACCCTTCGCTTGCGGTTAAAAAGTGACTTCTACAGAAGCGTCATAAAGCGTCAATATGAGGGAAATGGGTCAAGGGTTAATACAATCCTTGCAATCAAAGAATGAATTATGTAGATCGACCACAGCATGATTGCCTAGGCATAAGTTCTGACTAAATATTTTTACACACTTGGTACACCTTGCCCATTTACTCAATGATTATTCTGGTAAGAAATATAATATAAGTGAATATCAATTCGATTAATAAGCAAGTTCTGAATAATTGCATTTAAACATAAACATTAAATACAGTAAAACCTCTATAGTTTGAACACAAGTAAATGTATCAGTATCGGTAGGGGACAGCTTAATACAGGGCTAAAGTCATGCGAAAAGCTTCTCTTAGTTTAATAGAATCTTTCTGCATGACATTCGCCGTGCGTTAAGCAGAACCCTGTTTAAAATAGTATGAATTATTCATTACCAAAGTTTCTCTAATATATGCGATTAGACTTTGTTAATCTTTGTGACGGTCACATGACTTACCGGAATGGGCATGCATAACCGAAAACAACAGGAATCGACTTGCTGGGAACCAGAATCGACCTTATTAAGCTATTATATGTATAATTTAAAATTATTTTATAGTTTGATAAGAGGTTAACATTCACAAGAGTGTTATATTTAATTTGTTCTTTTGGACACCTTTTCAATTGGTAAACTCTATTTGAGAGTATAAGTCGGCGTTGGTTCTGAGCAGTTTTCGAATAACCACCCAAGCATCAATTGTATCTGGGAGAGGAATTCGGTTAGAAAATTCCTGACCCGGTAACGGGGGTGAAGCAGCGTTCGACTTCAATTGCTAAACAAGAGGGCCATTAGGCCCTGAAGCGCTCACCTAAGATACCCCAGGGACGGGGCCATCATTTGTACAACCTTGGTAGAGAACCACAAGGCAAAGCAGTATGCCATTAATTAAAGGTCTAAGCCTTATGGTTTCAGAGAAAAATGATATAGTTTTCCCATGAAAACTGATAAGCCAGGGCCAAGTTTCGCCCAGAGGTCATGGTCGTAAGTTGAACAATCTTGGCAGAGGACCACAAGCCAAAGCTCCATGCCAAATATCAAAGGTCTAGGCCTTACAGTTTCAGAGAAGAAGATTTTTAAAAATGTTCCTATGAAAAACTGATAAGCCCCGGGGCGGGGCCATTTTTGGCCGGTGGTCATAATTTGAACAATCTTTGTAGAGGACCATTAGATCATGCTACATGCCAACTATCAAAGGTCTAAACCTTACAGTTTCAGAGAAGAAGAATGTTAAAGAGTTTCCTATGAAAAACTGATAAGCACTTGGGCGGGGCCATTTTTGGCCCGGGGGTCATAATTTGAACAATCTTTGTAGAGGACCACTAGATCATGCTACATGCCAACTATCAAACTTCTAAGCCTTACAGTTTCAGAGAAGAAGATTTTTAAAGATTTTCCTATGAAAAACTGATAAGCCATTGGGCGGGGCCATTTTTGGCCCGGGGTCATAATTTGAACAATCTTTGTAGAGGACCACTAGATCATGCTACATGCCAAATATCAAAGGTCTAGGCCTTACAGTTTCAGAGAAGAAGATTTTTAAAGATTTTCCTATGAAAAATTGATAAGCCATTGGGCGGCGCCATTTTTGGCCCGGGGGTCATAATTTGAACAATCTTTGTAGAGAACCATAAGATCATGCTACATGCCAAATATCAAAGATCTAGGCCTTACAGTTTCAGAGAAGAAGATTTTTAAAGATTTTCCTATGAAAAACTGATAAGCCCTTGGGCGGGCCATTTTTGGCCCGGGGGTCATAATTTAAACAATCTTTGTAGAGGACCATTAGATCATGCTACATGCCCAATATCAAAGGTCTAGGCCTTACAGTTTCAGAGAAGAAGATTTTTAAAGATTTTCCTATGAAAAACTGATAAGCCCTTGGGCGGGGCCATTTTTGGCCCGGGGGTCATAATGTGAACAACGTTTCGTTCCCCCTAGCCACTGATGCTTCTGACAAAATCTGGTTAAAATCGGGTCAGTAGTTTCAGAGGAGATGTCGTTTGAAAATGTGGACGGACACCGAACGCCGGCCGGACGCCGGACGCCGGACAAATAGCGGCCACAATAGCTCATCCTGAGCCTTCGGCTCAGGTGAGCTAAAAACACAGGGAAATCAATGAAAGCCTGTTCATTTTTAGCTCACCTGAGCAAAGCTCAGGGTGAGCTTTTCGGAGACTTGAATGTCCGGCGTCCGGCGTGTGTCGTCAACAAGTTGCTTGTGAACACTCTAGTGGTCATAATTGTAGTCCAATCTTCATGAAACTTGGTCAGGATGAATGTCTTGATAAAATCTCGGACGAGTTCGAAAGTGGGTCAAGTTGGGTTAAAAACTTGGTCACTAGGTCAAATAGTAGGAAAACCTTGTGAACCCTCTAGAGGTCACATTTTTAGTCCAATTTTCATGAAACATGGTCAGAATGGTTGTCTTGATAAAATCTCGGAGGAGTTTTAAACATGGGTTACGTGGGGTAAAAAAATAGGTCACTAGGTCAAACAGTTTAAAAACCTTGTGAACACTCTAGTGGTCACAATTTTAGTCCAATATTCAAGAAACTTGGTCAGAATGAATGTCTTGATAACATCTCGGACGAGTTCGAAAGTGGGCCAAGTGGGTTTAAAAACTAGGTCACTAGGTCAAACAGTAGAAAACCCTTGTGAACACTCTAGTGGTTACATTTTTTGTCTTGTTCTGCAGAACCACTGCTCATGAACCACTATCAACATTGTTTAAATATTGTCCCTAAGGTCAATTTTGGCCCTACCCATGGGCTACCCAGTAAATATCTTAAATCTATAGTTATCAGGTGAGCGATTAAGGGCCATCTTGTCCCTCTTGTTTACAAATTAATATTCAATAATTACAAAATATACATGTTACACTACAGTTTTGCGGATTTATGTCACAGTGAACACTGGGAAACTGTTGTTTTCACTCGCATTTAGCGAGAATATAAGAGCTAATTCTGAGCTCTATAGCCATAAATTTTTCACAATGAATGATAATTTCTGTGCCAAATTTAAGCTGTTTTAAATCAAAAGGTAAAAACCGAGTCTGCAATTTTCTCTTTTTGTGTTGCAATTTGTGCTCTCGGGGATCACCCCCTTTCAGAATTTAACAACAAATGGAAGCTGAAATTATTCTTATTATAGTCAACCCCTGTCTCCTACAAGTCGTTCCAATTATGCAGTCTGATTCCAGTAAGTCGTGTAACCCCTGTGTGAAACCGTCTGTGTCCTTAAGTTACAATTTAGCCATAAATATTTCCAATATTTCTGGTAAACGACCTATCACACACATCACGTGTGTAAAGCTTCTCACCCTTATGTACCCCCACTTCGACCATTCACACACATCAATATGTAATGCCTCTCACCCCCTATGTACCCCACTTTGACAATTCACACACATCAAATGTGTAAGGGCTCCCATCACTATGCTCCCCACTAATACAATTCACACAATTTAAACACAATTCAAAAATTCACTTGTGTAATACCTCTCGCCCGTATGTACCCCGTTTAGATAATTCACACATAACATGTATAAGGCCTCCCGTTTGTATGTATCCCACTTGGACAATTCACACACATCAAATAAGTAAGGCCTGTCGCACTTATGTAATCCACTTTAACAATTCACACACATCAAATGTGTAAGGCCTCTCATTGCTATGTACCCCACTTCGACAACTCACAAATATCATATATGTAAGGCTTCTTGTCCGTATGTACCCTGCTTAGACAATATACACACATCACAAATGTGTAAGATTTCTTGCCCGTCTGTACCCTTATATCTTTCACACACATGCACGCACGCACGTACACACACGCACACATCAAATCACTGAAGTGTGTAAGGCCTTTTGCCCGTATGTACCCAACTTAGACAATTCACAAAAATAACATGTGTAAGGCCTCTCACCAGTATGTACCCCACTTAGACAATTAACACACATCACATGTGTAAGGACCCCCGTCTGCATGTACCCCACTTCAACAATACACACACATTGTGTGTAAGGACTCTCGCCCGTATGTACCCCACTTAGACAATTCACACACATTGTGTGTAAGGACTCTCGCCCGTATGTACGCCACTTCAACAATTCACACACATTGTGTGTAAGGACTCTCGCCCGTATGTACGCCACTTCAACAATTCACACACATTGTGTGTAAGGACTCTCGCCCGTATGTACCCCACTTCAACAATTCACACACATTGTGTGTAAGGACTCTCGCCCGTATGTATCCCACTTCAACAATTCATACGCATCCCATTTTCATGCTGCACTCAACCATGTTTTATACACATCACACTTGCAAGGTCTCTCCAGTATGTACTCCCCTATGCTTTAGTAAATAATCTTTCTGAGTAAATGTCTTTTTACACACGTCGCACGTATAAGGTCTAGCTGCAGTATGTAACAGCATGTGTCTTACTAAATGCCCACGCTCAATAAATGACTTTTCACACACATCACATTTATAAGGTCTC
This sequence comes from Azorinus chamasolen, assembly GCA_963576725.1. Classification (NCBI taxonomy): domain Eukaryota; kingdom Metazoa; phylum Mollusca; class Bivalvia; order Cardiida; family Solecurtidae; genus Azorinus; species Azorinus chamasolen. The sequence continues at coordinate 31,669,905 of OY755238.1, read as the reverse complement.
TCTCCAGTATGTATCCTCGTATGATTGAGTAAACTTGCTTTCTGCGTAAATGACTTTTCACACACATCACACTTGTGAGGTCTCTCTTCCGTATGTACCATGTGTCTTATTGAATTTCCTCGCTGAGTTAAATAAGTTTCACACACACCACAGTTGTTAGGTCTCTCCCCAGTATGTACACCCTTATGCCTCAGTAAACCTATTTGTAGAGTAAATGACTTTTCACATATATCGCACTTATAAGGTATCTTCCCTGCATGCGACTTCCCTTCAGCATGTATCCTTGTATGTCTGAGTAAAACATCTGTGCGATCAAATGATTTATCACACAAATCACACTTGTAAAGACCCTCTCCAGAATGTATCCTCGTGTGCTTGAGTAAATCTGAATTATCGGCATATGACTTGTCACACAAATCACATTTGTAAGGTCCCTCTCCAGTATGTGACCTCACAGTATGCCTGAGTAAATCGATTTTTTGAGTAAAATACCTTTGACATAAATCACACTTAAAAGGTCTCTCTCCAGTATGTATCCTCATATGCCTGAGTAAATTCGTTTGGTCAGAAAATGTCTTTTCACACACTTCACAACTGAAAGGTCTCTCTCCAGTATGTATCCTCATATGTCTGAGAAAATTGGATTGATTATTAAAAGATTTTTTACACACATCACATTCGTATGTTCTCTGTCCGGTGTGTATCATCGTATGACTAAGTAAATTGTGTTTATGAACAAATGACTTTCCACATGTATCACATTTGTAAGGTCTCTCTCCTTTATGCATCCCCATGTGTTTGAGTAAAGCGGGTTGCCGAGAAAAAAGCTTTCCACAATAATTACAGTTGTAATGTCTCTCTCCGGTATGTACCCTCGAATGACCGAGTAAACCCCATTTATAAAAATATGACTTTTCACATACATCACATTTGTAAGGTTTCTCTCCTGTATGTATCCACATGTGTTTGAGTAGAGCGGTTCGCCGTGTAAAAATCTGTTCACACACTTTACACTTGAAATATATCTTTATTTTGTATGGGCTCATATTTCGTATGTCTTCTAAAGAACAATTCTGCATGCTTTCGCTGTTAATTTCCATGTCGACAAGTGTTTAAATTGTCTTCCGTATAAGGACTATTTTATGTTCTAAGAGAATGGCTGTTGAAACCCATGCAGGATTTTGAGATCCTTGCTATCTGAAATGAATACAAGAAATGCATTAACCCATTTGCTACCAGTGGATTATTCCATGCTTATATATTGGATTAGTCAATTTTTAGCTCACCTGGCACAAAGTGCCAAGGTGAGCTATTGGGATGATCCTATGTCCGGCGTCCGTCGTCGTGCGTCGTGCGTATGTGCGTAGTGCGTAGTGCGTCGTGCGTACGTGCGGGCGTCAACAATTTACTTAAACATCTTCTTCTCTGGAACTACAAAGCCATGAGCTTTGATATTTGGTATGTAGTATGATGTAATGGTCCTCTACAAAGATTGTTCAAATTATGTCCCCCGGGCCAAAAATGGCCCCGCCCCAGGGCTTATCAGTTTTTCATAGGAAAATCTTTAAAAATCTTCTTCTCTAAAACTGTAAGGCATAGACCTTTGATATTTGGTATGTAGCATCATCTAATGGTCCACTACTAAGATTGTTCAAATTATGACCACTGGGTCAAAAATGGCCCCGCCCCGGGGCTTATCAGTTTTTCATAGGAAAATCTTTAAAAATATTCTTCTCTGAAACTGTCATGCATAGACCTTTTGTATTTGGTATGTAGCATCATCTAATGGGCCTCTACTAAGATTGTTCAAATTATGACCCCCAGGACAAAAATGGCCCGCCCCAGGGCTTATCAGTTTTTCATAGGAAAATCTTTAAAAAATCTTCTTCTCTGAAAATGTAAGGCATAGACCTTTGATATTTGGTATGCAGCATCATCTAATGGTCCTTTACTAAGATTGTTCAAATTATGACCCCCAGGACAAAAATGGCCCCGCCCCAGGGCTTATCAGTTTTTCATAGGAAAATCTTGAAGAAATCATCTTCTCTGAAACTGTAAGGCATAGACCTTTGATATTTGGTATGTAGCATCATCTAATGGTCCTCTACTAAGATTGTTCAAATTATTACCCCTGGGTCAAAAATGGCCCCGGCCCGGGGCTTATCAGTTTTTCATAGGAAAATCTTTAAATATATTCTTCTCTAAAATTATAAGGTATAGACCTTTGATATTTGGTATGTAGCATTAATTAATCGTCCTCTACTAAGATTAATCAAAATATGACTCCAGGACAAAAATGGCCCCGCCCAAGGGCTTATCAGTTTTTCATAAGAAAATCTTTAAAAATCTTCTCCTCCAGAACTGTAAGGTCTAGGCCCTTGATATTTGGTATGTAGCATCATCTAATGGTTTTCTACCAAGATTATTCAAATTATTACCCCTGGGTCAAAAATGGCCCCGCCCTGGGGCTTATCAGTTTTTCATATGAAAAGCTTTAAGAATCTTCTTCTCCAAAACTGTAAGGCAGAGACCTTTAATATTTGGTATGTAGCGCTATCTAATAGTTTTCTACCAAGATTGTTCAAATTATGTCTCCTGGGTTGAAAACTTCCCCGCCCAGGGGCATATCAGTTTTTTATAGGAAAGCTTTTAAAAATCTTCTCTTAAAAATCTTTAAAAGTCTTCTCTGAACTTGTAAGGCATAGACCGTAGATATTTGGTATGTTGCATTATCTAATAGTCCTCTACCAAGATTTTGAAATTATGAACCCTGGATCAAAATTGACCCTGCTCTGGGGCTTAACAGTTTTTCATAGAAAAATCTTTAAGGTCTATACTCTTTATATTTAGTATGTAGCATCATCTGATGGTTTTCTACCAAGATTTTTCAAATTATGCAATCTGTCATTGAAATCATTAATCTGTTACGAACAGGTGAGCGATTAAGGGCCATCATGGCCCTCTTGTTTATCTAAGGGGTGTGTTATACAGGTATATCAACACTTGATGGTTCTATTCTAAGCTTGATATACAAATGTTCAATGTGCCTAATTCTCAAATTCACTATATCAAACATGAACACTTTCGGTGAACAAATAATTAATTAATTTAGAATTTAAGTTTCATATAATAATTAGTAATCATGTGCCTTAGATAAATGATAATAATAGTAAACCTAATAATACAATACTTATGGTATGTGTATCAGAGGCTGAGAATTGTTTGGATCCTGATGAAGAATCCATCTAAGTCATTATCTGTTATATGCTTATCATCAGTACAGCAAATGGTGAAGAACCGCGAGTACGATCCTCAACGGTGTTGAACTCTCACATGCCAGCGAGTGTCTCTGTGGATTACGAGTGATTTAGACTTTTCATTATCCTTCAGCGATGTTTTGGACTTGAGCTAAATTTCCCCAACTTCATATGAACTTTCATGAACGATTATACAAGACGCTACATTAACCGTGTTGTGATACACTTACAGACTTTGGACTTTCGATCAACTTTACCTGTGAAGCTCAATACAAGGATTTAGACACTAATTCTACATATTTTTGTTTAGAAACTGTATCTATAGCGAGCTAATTTACAGTATTTCATGATTTATACAGTGAGTTAGTTGCTTTGATGTATTTTTATATGTGTTCTGAAAATTCTCGATTTACATGTTCTTGTAAACTTTAGATTTTTTAATTAGTAATTGCTTTATTCAACCTCATAGTTCTTTATCAAACCGCTTCCGTACATGATAAAGTACTGTTACATGTATATTCGTTCATAATATTGATTCACTAGTTTAATACGTTCAATTCATGATTTCAAAATATTACACAATTAAAAAAAGTACAAATAATGCGTAAAATTATGTGAAAAAAGTAAACAAATAGGTAAGGTTGTATATAGGATAATTGCTTCATGTTTATATCCTTTCATGATTTCATGCATTTATACTACTGATACAAGTATTCTATTACTTTTGATTTCGAGTCATATTACTGGTATCAGTCAGTAAATTTCCGTAATTATTTGCAGTACTGCCTCAGTTCACATTCTGCAATTACATTCTCGCTTACATGGTACTTTACTGCTACAATTCGTTACGAATTGTTTTATTTACAAGTACTTTCAATGCCTTATGTTCATCATGTCTACGAGTCAAATTGCGATTCATGCATTCGTACTTGCAAATTACGCTGCCTTATTCTTATTCACAATCTTCATGTTTTACCATACACACTTATTGGCTGTATCTACATGGTTCCTATATAATTCTCTGATAGGAATTAACAGTAATTCCATTTAAATACCCATAGTTTAGAATGTTGACTGAAAATTTTAATAATGTCAGCACATGCTAGGAAGGTTTCTTTACTACCCTTAATAATTATTTTATAATTATTGTTCTAGTGTTGGGAAAAGAGGTACCGGTGCTTCTTTTCCAAACCCAGTTTTGGAACCTTACCTGGTGTCTGCATCTAAAACACATTTTTTTTATTTATATTTTTCTTCTCATTTTTGGCCAATCATTCATCACCATGGGTATTTTTATGACTTTGTCTGCATAGCCACCGGCAAAAGGGCACCGGCATCGATTTAGCTATGGGACAGTACGGATTTAAATTAATTCGAATTTTGTTACTTGTACAATTATATATTCCTCTTCAATGAATACTATACGTATATGCATTTCCACGATTACTTTTTGGGACCTTTGCTCCTACATTCTGTACTTCATACTTACTTACTATACGGAACATTGCTTCCAGATCCCGATACGGACGGTGCTCCCAGGGATCGTTACATTATTTGACCCGTGTGCTGGTCGATTTGCTATTCCGGAAACTGCATTGCGGTTAATTACGAAGGGAATATATAGTTTAACCTTAGTTCGAATTTTGTTACTTGTTTAATTATCTATTCCTCTTCTATAAATTTAAACTATACGTATATGCATTTCCACATTTACATTTTGGGACGTTTGCTCCTACATTCTGTACTTCATACTTACTTACTATACGGAACATTGCTTCCAGATCCCAGATACGGACGGTGCTTCCAGGGATCCATATATATTTGACCCGCGTGCTGGTCGAATTTTGCTATTCTGGAAATTGCATTACGGTTAATTACGAAGGGAATACATAGTTTAACACCGTACAATATTTCTACAGGTTTCCAGACATTATTGGTATCAATTAGTTTTTATAAAAGAATGAATAGTTTACTACATACATGTATACTTAAAATACTACACCTTCGCAGGTAGGATTGTTAAATTGTTATAGGCGTTAGATGAAAATGTCGTCAGCTGCAAGTTTGTTATCCAGGTTTAACCGGTTTAGCTTCTATGTACATGTACATACATGTGTAACACCGTTTGCATCAGTATAAATATCATTGTATAGCTTTATTCAGCAATCACACTTTGTGTCTGGTACATATCGCGAAATTCTACTTTTGACCGGTTGTGACAGTAAACTAGAATATGTGAAATATACATGTATACAATCATTGTTCAATTAATGCTTATCTTGTTAAGCGGGAGCTTAACTTTGTGAAACCAGGGGGGATTGTTATACAGGTATATCAACACTTGATGGTTCTATTCTAAGCTTGATATACAAATGTTCAGTGTGCCTAATTCTCAAATTCACTATATCAAACATGAACACTTTCGGTGAACAAATAATTAATTAATTTAGAATTTAAGTTTCATATAATAATTAGTAATCATGTGCCTTAGATAAATGATAATAATAGTAAACCTAATAATACAATACTTATGGTATGTGTATCAGAGGCTGAGAATTGTTTGGATCCTGATGAAGAATCCATCTAAGTCATTATCTGTTATATGCTTATCAGGGGTAGTATCTGTGATAGTACGCCAGTGTAATTTCAGATATTTTTTACTTTGAAAATCCCTAATGTTCTTAACAGGTGGAATCAGTCAGTCGGTGCTAGCTTTGTTGTTAACTGAATGATATAATAACCTCTTTACATTTGCGAATCCTTTGACAACCATATAAGATAGATGAAGTAAAATCACTGGGGTTAGACTATTAAGAGTCTTAACACACTGACAACCGTATGGTACACAATTTATTAGCATCATTCCATTAAGTCTCACAGGGTTTCACGGGTTCGCACTGACCAAGCATGCTGATCCAGTTGGACAGCATGTGATTGGCTGAAATCCAGCGACTTGCCTACTCCTCCCCTCTTGCATATTCAACAGAGAGTTCTAGTTTAGTTTTTGGTGAGAGAATGAGATAAAAACTTTTCGGGTTTACACGGACGGCAAAACATCAGCCGGGAAAATGTAGTTTTATATTTACTGGGTGGCAACGGCCACCCCTTTCTATGTGTTAGAAATTCTAACACTTATACAATAATCATATTTCTACAACTATCCTTAGTTTGGATTTTCATACTGGACATTTACTTGCATATGATTTCTTATTTGATGATCTTGTCATACATGTATGTGATTTGGAACTATACTAATTACAACACTGAAACTACAAAATGGACTTGTTCATTTCTCCAAGCCGGACTTCCACTGCCATACATTCATCATACATTCATAATTTTCAATTCGGATACAATGGAAATCATCAGTACAGCAGGTGTCTGGCCTAACTTTTCAATTTTTGTTTTGTTTTATATTGAAATTCCTACCAGCAAACAGTGTAGACTCTGATCAGACGCCGCACCATGCGGCGTCTGATCAGAGTCTACACTGTTTGCCTACGTCCCATATATGGGATCGTGGGCGCAAATGGGTTAATGTAAACGTCAAAGGGCGCCGTTAAAAAGAACATACTGGTTTTGTTTAAATTTGTTGTGAAACAAAATTGACTTGAATGTGCGTGATCATAATTTTTATGTGCTGTACTAACCCTTTCAAAGATATTTGTTTGCTATTGAAACAGTGTAAACATAAATGAAGACATATAAAAAAGTAAAGTACCTAGTTAAATTATAGTCTACTTTCAGTCCGATTGACCGCTCAGCCGACTGTACATTTACTCCCATGGTCATTGAGTCATTGGCCTACATTATTGAGCACTGCTAACATATGGCGCAATCATGCAGCCACAGCACCGGCGAGTGACCCTCGCAGGTACCCATTTTAACCCCTGGGTGGAGAGGATATGCGGGTGGGAGATACGGAAAAGCATCTCTGAAATTTCCGGGAGGGACCGGGATTTGAACCCCGGACTGATAGTCAAGCGCGTTACCACTAGACCACCGCCACCTGCAAATATGAAACATATGAAAGATGTTTACCAGAAAATATACACTGATATACTTTATATTAATATGATGGTCCAGTTATTCAAGAGTTAGTTCAGCATATTGTTGTTGGAATAACTGCATGATTCTAGTGTTTATATAATAAAAACAAAGCCATTAAACAGTGAAATATGCTTAAAACAACTAAATAAAAGTATAATTGATTTTGTCTAAGCTTTTCAATGCTGTGAATTTAAGAAATGAATTAAAGATCGAATTACAGTAAACCCCTCTAATACAACCACTTTATGAATGAAAATAAATGGGTTTTTTTTAACCCATTACCTCATAGGCTATTTTTAGATACAGCCTCTTTGAAAAAATCTACCGAAATGAGCATTAACTGGAGAAAAGGATTTTTTTAGAATTCCGTAGTTTGAAACTATTGTGATAAATAGAGCATTTGCTTCTATAGGAACAAATGCTCGATTTATCAAAATGGTTTCACAAAGTGACATTTACAGAGTCGTAAAAAGTCGTCAATATCAGGGAATGGGTTTTTTAAAGCAGGTGGTTGTTTAATACAGGACGAATGGTATACCGAAAGCTCCTGCAGGAGCTTTCGGCATAACATTCGTCATGCATTAAGCGACCACTTGCAGTTAAGATCCGGAATTTTATCTCTATTTGGTGGTCTCATTAGAGGGGGGGTTTACTGTAGTTTAAATTGTAGTTTTGATAGATAATAAACACGTTTTTAATATTTTAATTACATGTAACTATTGTAGAACCAATCATTATTAAGTCTTAGAAAATAACAGTATATTTTCATTGTAAAATCTCGCTCATATATTCAGCTACACATGTTTTGCAACAAATCTGGAGCATAACCATGAAAAACCGTACGTGTACGCACTAAGCAAGGTCGAATTCTAATTACTGACTGAAAATGTTTCAAGTTATGGTCTCTATGCGCGCCATGTTTTGCGTTTTATACAACAACATATTTAAATAAAATTAATCAATACTTAAAAAGTTAGAAAGTCCTAACATATAAATGAGCTTCTTTAACCCTTTCCCTCATATAAACGTGTTTTCACGCATTTGCAAACAGAGTAGACCCAGATCAGACGGATCCTAGAGGAGCCGTCTGATCAGGGTCTGCTCTGTTTGCTAATAGAATTTGATATAATTGTTTCTTTGCTTTCTAAAATGTCTACAATGTTCCACCTTCCATATTTCTTTATAGCTATTTTCTTAATGAATATCCAGTAGGTATTGGAATTTGGGCTAAATACAGAACAGGGAAAGGGTTAAATGATGTTGCCCTTTGCCCACCAAGCTTTTCTCTGCTAAGATTACATGTGCGCGTGACGTGGTGCGGTGGTATATGGGTAACACGCTAGACTAATAATCTGGAGGTCCTGATTTCAGAGACGCTTTCAATTTTTCCCACCCGCACGAGGTTGCCTCCTCTCCACCCAGGGGTTAAAATGGGTACATGAGAGGGTCACTAGCCGGTACCGCGACTGCATGATCTCGCCATATGTTAGCAGTGCTCAATAGTTTAGGCGAATGGCTCAATGACTAGGGGAGTAGGCCTATATGCACAGTCGGCTGAGCGGTCATTCGGACTGAAATTAGACTACCGGTATAACTAGATACTGTACTTTTTACGTCACGGCGATTATGATATATTATTAAAATGTATAAATAAACGTTTTGGTTGATTATCGACTTGAATCCAGTCACGAGGTCGGAAAGACCAAGTCTATTGCACCGTAATGCGTGACGTTAAGGAGTTCATCTACTGGCAAGTACGATTGTTCATTAACTTGCAACATTGAGAGTGAGCAATTACTGTTCTTGAATAATCTTTTCTAACTGGTTCCGCGTTTACAAATTCATAAGCAAATAGAGTAGATTCTGATCTATCATCACACGGATCCTATAGGAGCCGTCTGATCCGGATCTACACTTTTTGTAAGCACGTGAAAAAATGTTTAAACAAGGACATGTTGTATTGCTATGCAAGACATGAGTCCCCCATCGGACTGAAAAAAACCTCCACTCTCCCCACCCCGCTCACCCATGGTGTGGTTGACCATGGTATATACATGACCACCTGAATGGTATTAGTACCTACTTTCATACATTGAATCAGTAAATAAAAAGTTATTGTCCCGACAAGAAAATGTGAAAAAGGGGAGTAACTCCAAAAATATTAATGCTAGAGTTATTGCCCTTGTGCATGACACTACACCTCATCATGCTTGTTCCATATGAGAAGTTTCAAATCAATTGAACAAGTACATAAAGAGTTATTACCTGGACAAGAAATTACGAAATGGGGAATAACTCCAAAAATATAGATGCTAGAGTTATGGCCCTTGTGCATGACACTACCCCCTCATCATGCTTGTTCCATATGTGAAGTTTCAAATCATTTGAACCAGTAGATAAAGAGTTATTGTCCGGACAAAAACATATGAAAAAGGGGAATAACTCCAAAAATATTGATGCTAGAGTTATGGCCCTTGTGCATGACACTACTCCTCATCATGCTTATTCAATGTGTGAAGTTATAATGAATTTGGCCTAACTTTGTAGGAGATATTGCCCGGACACGAAGCGTGACAGACGGACTGACAAGAAAATATGAAAAAGGGGAATAACTCCAAAAATATTGATGCTAGAGTTATGGCCCTTATGTATGACACTACCCCTCATCATGATTGTTCCATATGTGAAGTTTCAAATCAATTGAACCAGTAGATATAGAGTTATTGTCCGGACAAAAAAATATGTAAAAGGGGAATAACTCCAAAAATATTGATGCTAGAGTTATGGCCCTTGTGTATGACACTAGCCCTCGTCATGCTTCTCCAATGTGTGAAGTTATAATGAATTTGGCATAAATTTGTGGGAGATATGGCCCGGACACGAAGCGTGACAGACGGACGGACGGACAGACGGGCAGAAACATATAGTCCCCCAACCGGTAACCGGTGGGGGACTAATAAGGGAAGGGGTTAAATAACCAAAATATATTCCGAAATGCCCTGGCCCAACTTGATTGCACATATAACAATTTCTGGGAATTATTTGCTTTATGTATTTAAATACTGGACACAATACTGAAACTGACTTGATTCAGGTGTTTTCTGACAAAAATGAAAACTTTTTATTTTTCCCCAATTTATTACTACAGTAAAATACCGCTAATGCGACCACCCAAAATAGGCATAATTCTGGGTGCTAGATGCAGGTGGTTGCTTAATGCAGGACAAAAGTAATGCAGAAAGCTCCTAGCTTTCTGCATTACTTTTGTCCTGCATTAAGCAATCACCTGTTTATAAAGACACCTATGTTTATTCATTAAGTGGTCGCATTAGAGTAGTTCTATAGTATCAATTCAAGTCGAACGCTGCTTCGAGAATTTTTACTTCCGTTGTCGGGTCAGGTATAAATGTTGTATAGCTGAAATCGTTTCCTAGACACAAGTTTTACAAATAGTCATTGGTTATCAACCCTTTCCCTGCTGAATATTTCTGTCAGAAAAGACAAGCGAGGTTTTACGCAAGCGTAAAATGACTGTGTAAAACATGATTAAGCGGGAGATAAACAGAGAGCAACATTATTATTTAGTAATTTTGATTATGCATCATAAGTTCTGACCAAAGACGATCAACTGACTTCTGAAATACAATGTATAAGCTGCTGTTCCTCTAAACATGTATGAGGCTTGTTCCAGCTGCTTTTGCTTTGGTTTTTAGCAATTGTAACAACCTTTACAAACAGTCTGGATCCAGATGAGACGCCGAATAGCTTGGCATCTCATCAGGGTCCAACTGTTTTTCACTCTGACATTTATTTTTGAATAGATATAGATGGGAAATGCGTCAGACGACAATATTTGCAGACTTTAACACCCCCAGTGCTATGAAGACGCGTCTATAATTATCATATGCAAAACAGTTTGGATTAACTCGGCGTCTCATCAGGATCCAAACTGTTTGACACCCTGTTTATCTATTTACAAAGTGTGTTTATGACATTGAACAAACGTCATTTCCAAAACTTGAAATAGACGAAAATATGTCTAGCAGACGACAATTCTGGCACTGAAATGGTTAAATGCTCAAAGTACAGAAGGTACTTGGAGTACATAATGCTTGACAGCAAATGACCTGCAGATGACCTGCATAATGTTAACAACACATCAAACAGTTCTTGGTGTAAGTAAATTTTATTTACATAGTCGGATGAACATAACAAATAACATAAGCTCTAATGAGCTTTTTACACCGACTTAAGTTAGACCAAGTGAGCACAGTGAAAAATATTGCAGCAGCATTTTTACTGGAATGTAAATCTGGAGTGTGGTCTCGCAGTAAATCATGGTCCTTTTGAATGAAATGGCATCGTGGATTTTTATAATGGTATATGTACAGAGGACTTCATTGATGCTGAATGATAGAAAATGTAGTCAGCTCTATTAGAATTTCATAAGAAAACAGAGTACATGTATACCCTGATCATACAGCTCCTACAGGAGCTTTCAGATATGGGTCTACTCTGTTTGTAAACATGCGTGAAACTTGTTTATATAAGGTAATAGGATGAGCAAACAGCAGAACCTCGACCAAACAGCTTCTATTTTCTTTGAGCAGTCTGACCTGGGTCTATTCTGTTTGCAAATGAGTTTATATAGGGCTGCTCTTGTTTCCCGTATTAAAAGATTTTAACAATACAAACTATTTGTTTTGAATACAGGAACTGTGTACCGTTGGAGACTATGTTATTCAATTATTTACCCAGCCTAGATACTGCTTATTTACTAACTAGACCCTGGAAAGGAGTAACGATCAAAGCTGCCAGATGGTCAGTAAATCCCCGACGTTATCTAGGGGAACAATGGTCAATAGTCACAAAACTGCCATCTATCACATACTTTCATATCAACAAAGTTATAATTCATTACGTGACAGAAATACTTCAAATGAGTCAGAAATACCAAAAAAAACAACAGATTGACTCATTAGATGGTGATGATGGTGACAATGATGATGATGATGATGATGACGATGATGATCTATGGCTCAGCATAGTTAAACCCCAACGTTTAAGATATATTTTAAAAAAAGATTATTTTGAATTCTAGTACTAAACATAATTTAGATTGATATGATCTAGAACTATTCTAAAATATTTTTACTAGATCTGCTATGGTACTGTACAGTAGCCAGAAAGAGATCGTGATTTGCTGGTGCAATCGCATTGCCTTAACCCTATCCGTGTTCTATGTTTATTTTAAATTTCAATACCTACTGAATATTCATGGACAAAATAGTTATAATGAAATATGCAAGGTGGTACATTGTAGCCATTTTTAAATAAAAAGTAAAGAAACAGATCTTTCAAATTCCACTAGCAAACAGAGCAGACCCTGATCAGACGGCTCCTCTAGGAGCCGTCTGATATGGGTCTACTCTGTTTGCAAATGCGTGAAAACACGCTTATATGAGGGAAATGGTTAATGCAAGACTATTGCACCGGAAATTCGAAAGGATCAGGTTTTTAATATAAATAATGAAGTTCATTCCTTTAATTGAATAATAACAAACAAATGCTTATTTTTTGTTTCTTAATCGACCAGTATATATAAGGCAATACCCAAAGAAGTAACTTTCATTTCTACAACGTGACAGAAATGACTGCTCCTTCCATGAGTTAAAATTCCCATATATATAATCGACCCGCTCATGCGGGCGCCAAGAAGATAGGGTAGTATGACAAGTTCATTCAGAAAGGTTAGATACCGTCGGTGTTTTTGGTTTTGGCAATACAAACTGTCAGTACCTGTACTAGATCTAATTTGATTATTTTCGATGTGGAGTTGATATGTTTCAAAGCAATCTTGATTTGTTATTAGTTCACATCTGTGTACTCTAAATTGTGATATCAAGCTACTTTCGGTTTTAACGCTATCCCGGCAGACGGCAACTGTCACAAAATTAGCATGCTGTCTTTACGGGTCATTAATGAGACTAGATTTGTTATAGGCTGATGCTAATTTAATGTAATTAATTTAATTCTAAACTAGATGTGAAACTCTTTGAGGACGAATAATTACGGTAGGTTTGGTTCCCAAGATACAGTACAAAGTAGGGTACCAAAAGGGGGTACCAAAATAAGAAAATAAGCATTTTGCATTTCAAAAAGGGTACCAAGATAAGAAAGGAAACATTTCGCATTGAGCATTTTCGATTTAGCATTGCGCACAGGTCTTAACCCTTCGCTTGCTATTCACGTCAATATATACCTACCTGTAAATAGGGAAGACCCAGATGTGACAGCTCCTACAGGAGCTGTCTCATCAGGGTCTGCACTATTTAAAAGTTGATTGTGCAACCAGTGCACTCCACAGCAATGATTTCACAGCGAAATACGTGTACAAAGTGAAGACATATGTAATTATAAAACAGGGCACGGGTAAAGAAGGAGAAATGTATTTTAAAATTCAGCAAGAGAAGGGCTAAATTATGACTGACTAAGTCGAATCAAGAAGTAGAAGATTTCATACACAGCACCGTTAACTTCTATATAGATCTACGGACTGTAACAAAGTTACAAAGATGCACCGAAATAGTTCATATGTCACTACTTATTGAATATTTGATTAATTAACCCTTCCCCGCGTATTTATAAACTTGTTTTCATGCATCTGCAAACAGAGTAGACCCAGATCAGACGGCTCCTATGGACCGTCTGATCATGCAGGGCCTGCTCTATTTGCTAATAGAATTTGATATTTCTGTTTCTTTACTATTTCTAAAATGGCCGCAATATGCCACCTTCCATTTTAGAATACCTAGATCTATTTTGTTCATGAATATTCAGAATAGGGTTAAAACTTAAACAATAACTTAAATTATGTTTGTGCAGAGAGCTGAATAGTTCATAAAATCACTATATTTACATAGACTGAACATGGATGCTTTCTCTGTTCCACAACGACTTAAAAGTACCACGAATCGAATATTTAGATCTAGTTTTAACCCTTTCCCTAATGAATATTCATGTTGGAAATAATGACGTCATGAATATTAATAAGATTATTGTTTATAATGGCATATGAACACAAGACATTTACAACATAAGCAAACAGAGCAGACCCTACAGGAACCGTCTGATCTGGGTCTACTCTGCGTCAAATTGCGCTTGTAATCATGATAAGGGAAAGGGTGAACACTTACCACGCTGTAAAAAATATGTCTGCTTGAATTTCGATATGCTGCAAGTTTGGCGTTCATCCATTTAATTTGTTCAAGATTATTTTTTAAAAATAATAATAAATAAATAAAACAACCGTCAGACCTGCTCTAACAACAACCATCACTTTTGAGACCGCCGATCGACACAATTCCTATGTAATTCAGCTCCGTTTCAACGACCACGTGTTTGAAATGTGACCAGCGGCCAGTAAATTCCGGCCGTCGATAAAATTTTAACGATCACGTTGTCCCTTTCATTCCAAAAACTCTAGACACTTTTAAAAATAAACATCAAGACTGTCCCCACAGCAAATTGTTTAGCCTTCTTGTCCCAGCGCATGATCTAAATAGCATCCACTGGTCTACACAGCAGTGTTTGTTTACCTGAGCCAGACACATATATGCATACATGTATGTATAGATATTCTCTGCCTGAGTGGTTAAAGGCATTTCAGGCATCTGATACACCAATTGATAAGACGGGTTACCATTACAGAGTATCAATGTATAGATCTTAAATCTAATTGCATAACTTTATCTCTTATGGCTATGGACCCTGACTGGACACTGCAGGAGCACAGCTGGATACTGTGTATACAGGGGGGTCACTTATAAAAGGAGCTTTGAAATGCCTACTTGTTTTTTAGCAGCTAGCAGCGTGTAAATGCACCGGTGCATTCAAGAATGAGCCAGTGGTGTGTGTTTTTTCTTTGTAAAATTGTGAACGTGGATTTTACAGATCTAGATAGAGCTAGCTTTTAAAATAACTTTTTTTATGTATAGATCTAGATCTATATCTATGCCTAGATCTACTTTTAAATTGATGTTTAATTTTTTGAGGGTTCGTGAGAAATGGAGTCGCCCTCCAAATGGTGTTTTTTTATTCTAAATGACTGAGTGAAAGTGAACGTGATGTCAGAAAAAAATAGCTGTAGATCTAGTCGAAAAACAGCAGCAGAACTTTAGTTGTGAGCACGCACGCACGCGCGTCCGTGTGCGCGCGCGCGTGTGTATGGAGTCACATTCAAACTGCATGAAGATCTATTTTAAAACATAATTAACCCCTTCAGTGCCATGAAGACGGGTCTGTAATATATGCAAACAGTTTGGATCCAGATGAGACGCAGAGTAACGCGGTGTCTCATTGACAGGATCCGATCTGTTAAAATAGTGTTTGACACCTGTTTATCTTTTTTATAAAAACATCGAACAAACGTCATTTCTAAAACTTGAAGCAGGCGATAATATGTCTAGCAGACGACAAATCTGGCACCGAAAGGGTAACCGTTATTTAATGTGAGAAAATGGACGAATTTCATCAAAACCAGCCGTCGGAGGCCTCAATTAAACTCGTTTGTAAAAGCTTGGGAAACCCCATGCATGATTAGTTGCTATTTGAAGGTATTTTTATATATAAACACTTTGTTGTTTTAAATGCCCAACTTCCTGTAACATGTTTTAGGGATGCTGATGATGCAAAGAATGACCAAAGGACCGTCCTCGAGAAAATAACCGGGGGGGGGGGGCGCAAATGTCCGCCCAAGCCGAACCGCTAGGGGGCAAATGTCCGCCCATGCCCAAATATGGGGGCAAAAGGTCCGGGGGGGGGGGGGGGGGGGGGGGGCAAGTGTCCGGGGGCAAATGTCCGTAAACCGAATGTCCTCGTACGGGCCTGGTTCTAAGATTCTACATGGAAAAGGCTTCCGGTCCCAGGACCCTAAATTCAATTAAAGGTTTTAAAAATTTTCGGCAGATTGTTTTAACCCTTTCCCTGTTCTATGTTTAATCCGAATGTCAATACCTGCTGAATATTTATGGACGAAATAGTTATAAAGAAATGTGGAAGGTGAAACATTGCAGACATTTTAGAAAGCAAAGAAACAGATCTATCAAATTCTATTAGCAAACAGAGTAGACCCTGATCAGAAGGCTCCTCTAGGAGCTGTCTGATCTGGGTCTACTCTGTTTGCAAATGCGTGAAAACACGTTTATATCAGGGAAAGTAAAAGTAAAGTATCTAGTTATAGTCTACTTTCAGTCCGAATGACCGCTCAGCCGACTGTACATTTACTCCCCTGGTCATTGAGTCATTTGCCTACAATATTGAGCACTGCTAACATATGGCGCAATCATGCAGCCGCAGTACCGGCGAGTGACCTTCACAGGTACCCATTTTAACCCCTGGGTGGAGAGGATGTGTGGGTGGGAGACACGGAAAAGCGTCTCTGAAGGGTTAAGGGTTAAAGGGTTAAACAATATTTTTTTTTAGTTGAGTCCACACTCTATAGGCCTATGCAAGGATAGCAACTGATAAAATACAAAACTATTATCAATGCGTCTCAATTTTAATAGTCCAACAAATACATATTAACCCTTCGCTTGCTATTCACGTCAATATACCTACCTGTAAATAGCGAAGACCCAGATGAGACAGCTCCTGCAGGAGCTGTCTCATCAGGGTCTGCACTATTTACAAGTTGATTGTGCAACCAGTGCACTCCACAGCAGTGAGTGCACAGCGAAATACTTGGTCATAGTGAAGATATATGTAATTATACAACAGGGCATGGGTAAAGAAGGAGATGCGTATTTTAAAACTCAGCAAGCGAAGGGTTAAGCATACAAATCATGTACATGCATATATAGGTGCAAAGATAATTAGCGTAGCTTTTGGCCAGTATTAAGAAATCACTTTAAAATAGTTGAGTCCTCAGAGTGGTCTCTTAACCCATTACCTCATAAGCTATAATTATATCCAACCTCTTCGAACAAATCTACCGAAAAGGAGCATTAACTAGAGAAAAGGAAAGTTTTAGAATTGTGTAGTTTGAAACAATTGTGATAAATATTTATCACAATGGTTTCAACAGTTGACTTTTGCAGAGGCATCAAAAGGTGTTGGTATGAGGGAATGGGTTATCCCTTTATTCCATTATTAATACGCCTTTGCAAACAGAGTAGACCCAGATCAGACGGCTCCTATAGGAGCCGTTTCATCTGGGTCTACTCTGTTTGCTTATGATTATGATATAATTTACAGAATTAATTTTACAGTTTCTGTCATGGCCAAAACTTCCTGCATTCATATGCTAGATCTATAATTATTATAATTGATCTTGAATCAATGAACTCCTTTGTGTCCTTTTTAAACCCTTTTCATGCCCTAGCAAACAGAGTAGACCTAGATCAGACCACTCACCTGTAAGCTGTCAGACCAGGATCTGCTCTGTGTGTCTGTTCACATTATTATTTACGTGATTATTCAACAAGGAAATGGTTAAGTATGTATAAGATTACAGCTACAGATAAAGGTGTGTACCCAAATACAAAAATCGTCATTTCTCAACCAAACCCTATATTGTGAGCACCCTTTAGAATCGTCACAAAATATTCTAAAGAGTGGTCACAGTAAAGGGTTTGGTGGAGAAATAATTGAGCTATTCTTGAAAATTAATATCTTATCTAGACTCCTTAAGATGCCTAAAATATTCTAAGATTTAGGCAGAGTTTACTATCGTAACTCTTTACTCCGTGAATATTCATGTAAGAAATAATGGCATCATGAATATTAATTAGATTATTTTTAATTTCGGCCAATGAGCACATGAACATTTGGCAATGATAGAGGCTGTAAACTCATATAGATCAGTTTGACCCCTCTAAACAGAACGTTCAAACTACTCTAAATATCGGTCTTGGGAACAGGAGGCAGCTGGGTGAAAGTCAAGCAGAAGGCTCCTAGAGGAGCTTTCTGCATGAACTTCACCCTGCATTAAGCCACCACCTGCCTGATTCTTCTCTGATGGAATTCCGGTTTAGAAGGGTTTTACTGTATTTATTACAATAGCAAACACAGCACGCCCTGATCTGGGTCAATGCTTATAAAACTTTTAGTTGAGTCTGATTTCGTTCTCAATCTTTTGATTGGTCAGATTTGAGCCTTTAGCTCAAATCTGACCAATCAAAAGCTTGAGAACTCAAATCTGACCAATCAAAAGCTTGATAGCCAAAGGCTCAAATCTGACCAATCAAAAGCTTGAGAATGAACTCAGATTCAACAAAAAAGTTTTATAAGCAGGGACCCAGATGGCCCATACGGTGTTTGCAAAGTGTCTTGACTTGCATAACTTGATAAACATTTTGTGTCGAGATATGACAGCGAATAACTCGGCGTCTCACAAGGTACCAAGTGTTTCTTCTAAGTCAATTGGATAACGTTACAAATCATTTAATGATTACAAATTAAGCTGACGTAATGTTAACCCATTACTTCATAAATATGCCTTTTTATGCCATTGCAAACAGAATAGACCAAGATCAGACGGTTCCTGTAGGAACCGTCTGATCAAGGTCCACTCTATTTGCTTATGGTGGCCAGGTGCACAGTAAATGTGCCAATTCTTTAAAAAACAGTGTACATGTTCCTTTCTCCAAAGATTCATTTTACAAGACAAAAGCAAGTTTATTATTTCTATCTATAAGCAATTCTGCAGGTGTGCTGAAAATTTCAAGCACATATCTTTATCCATTATGAAGTTATGCAACTTTTAAACGCAAAAAAGTGCCTAATTTGGCTGTAATGAATTAGCATCACTTTTTTTGCCTATTTTCAAGTCATTATTATTAGAATCTGAATAGTAACAGGTTATGAAGTACAATGTTATCAACAGAAGAATTTGTTTCTGTTTAATTTGATATATAATGTAAGCATCTTGCTTTCATGAATATGAAGTTACATGCAAAATAGCAAAAAGCGTGTCGATGTAATGGTTGCTAAATCGTACAAACCCTATAGACATAGACATAGACATAGACAAATTTTATTTTACGTCGGATAGCATATAACATTGTAACATAAGCCCTGTAGGGCTTTTATTCCGACAAACATAGGTATACAAACATATTAACAACAAACAATCACAGGTTTAAACAGGATCACAGGCATGCTTAACTTACAGTATATTTATACAGCTACATGTACGTATATACATATATCACACAGATAACCATCAAACAAATTAATTTTAGCATGTAGACATATACATTATAAACTTTTACTAACACTTATCACATGCTCAAAGCATTGAAGTTCCCCTATACCCTTCATGAAATCTCACAGCAATGATAGAGAAGAAATTAGATCTCTAAACAAATTGCATTCTAAGTATGTCAATGTGCTTTAATAACTAAATAAATTTAAATATAAATAATAATGAATTAAGTTTAATTTAAAGAGTGTATTTATAATTTGCTTTATGGTCTCAGAAAGGTACAGGCACCTCGAACGCAATATATAACTGGTGAAAGGGAGGCAACTCTTATAACTGTTTAACAGTTTAGCTAGAGTTACCTCCCTTCACCCACTGAAAAAACATAAGAGGCCTTTTGTGAAAGATGCTGAGTAGGACCACAGGCCTTAGGACTGTAAAAGAAATTTGATATAAAAAGCAACACAAAAGTAGGACAGATAAAATTAATCTTAAAAAACATAAATCTCCTCAAATCAGATTTAATCAGCAGCTTTCACAAAAAGAAGACACTATATAACATCTGTCAGTTTAATCCCTAACCTGCTGACCACATATTCACTGATTATCAGGCTGATTTGGATCCTGCTCCGGTACAACCAGTTGTTGCATCCAATCAGGGTCCAGAACAACTGATACTATATTTTAGGTTTCTTTACTAAGAAAACAAGAAAAAAATGTATAACTCTTCACACAGTCTGGATCCAGATCACACACCGCACAGAGTAGTGCCAAATCTGGGTCTGGACTGCCTGAAGCTCTATTAAGGTAAAAGATAGACAGCAGGACAAGGGTTAGAACTTTTCTAAAGCACATAAATTGCATGCCATTACAAACATAAAATACATAAGCTAAGCACATAGCAAGCCATGCAGAAATAAAATTAAACTAAAGAAAATAAAAGGAAAAGCAAACTTGAAGCTAAGGCGCACATAACGAGCATCCACACATGTTGCCATCCCAGCTGTGGAGAAGCCTTCTGAACTGTGGATAGGATTCCACAGTTCGAATCTCGTTAGGAAGACTGTTCCACAGCTTGACAGCCCCATGCCTGAAAGACTTGAGTCCATACCTTGTACCATTTACTGTTGGCTGTATGGCTAGGTTTTGCTTTCTGAAATTAAAACTACTGTCTCTAAAATGTATCAGATCATGTATATATGAGGGGGACATATTATGTAGTATTTTAAAAACTTCTGAAGCCATTGTTTTTAATCTATCTATATGTAAATATTTTCTGTTATTGATGGATAGAAGATCCTGAACGGGTGAAGTGAAATCGTCATTGATGAATCTCAGCGCCCGTTCCTGGATCTTTTCCATTTTGTTAGTACTAGCCTGGCTGCAGAAGTGCCACGCTAACGGACAATAATTAAAATTTGAGAGAATGAAAGAATTAAAAACAGTGACTTTACCTTTTTTAGTTAAAAATTTACCAAACCTTTTAAGTACTGACAGCTGTCTTGATGCTTTTTTACACATTTCTGAAACTTGATCTCTGAAGTTGAGCATGAAGTCAATGTCCACACCAAGGAGGGTAACATTGTCTTCACACTCAATCAGTGTATCATTTAATTTAAAACTTGAAATGATATCATGAGTTTTTTTACCAATGCAAATTGCCTGGAATTTGTCAGGGTTTGCCTTCATCAAATTCTCTTCAAACCATTTGATTAGTAAAATGCTTTCATTTTGTAAGGTCTGTCTTAAAATATCAATGTCATAATGAATAAAAGAGATGGTATTGTCATCGGCATAATTATACAGTGCAGAGTCCTTTACAGTATAAAAAATGTCATTTAAAAATATATTAAAAAGCAGAGGTCCTAAAATGGACCCTTGAGGGACACCTTTAGATATATTTTGCCATTCGCTGGTATTGGATCCCATCCTAACCTGCTGCAGTCTGTTAGATAGGTAACTGCCAAGAAGATTTACTGCCTCTGGGGACAGTCCGTAGGCCTGAAGCTTGGCAGTCATCAAGTCATGAGGAAGGCAGTCAAAGGCCTTGGACAGATCCATAAGAATGGCAGCGACATACCTACGGCCGTCCAAGGCCTGACGCCAGTCCTCAAGAAGACGCAGCAGGGTAGTCTGGCATCCAAAACCCTTGCGAAAAGCTGCAAGGAATGGATTAAAAATTTTATCACAATGTATTGAGAGTTGATCATGTATACTTCTTTCAAAAAATTTAGAGATTGAAGGAAGTATACTGACCGGTCTATAGTTTTGTTTGTCTAAAGGATCTTTCTTCTTGTAAAGAGGTATAACCTGAGCTTTCTTCAAAGAAGATGGGAAAACACAGGTATCAAAGGTATGATTGACAAGATTGGAAACAGTATGACTGAAAGGAGTGGCACAGAACTTTAAAATTTTGCCGAGATGTTATCTACTCCAGTTGACTTTTTGCTGTTTAGATTAGTTAAAAGTTTGTGAGCAACCTCATGGGAGATAGGTTGGAAGTTAAAATGTTCAAGTGTAGGTGGTAAATTTTTGATGATAGAGAGAATGCTAGGGTGGTCAGAAAAATCTTCAAGGTACTGTTTCCCGTCTTTGCCAATATCTTGGGCTACATTTACAAAGAAATTGTTAAAAACATTACACACTTCTGTCTGATCAGCAATAACTTTTTCTTTTTCTGTCAGGATAATAGTAGACCCTGCATCAGAACTTTTCTTAGACAGGAAAGAAAATCCTTGGATTTTGGACCACCAGCACACCTTTCAAAGAAATAATTTCTCATAGATTGTTTCTTGAGTTTATTTACCATGTTACGCTGATATCTGTAACTTTCCCAGTTTTTGCTGGATCGGACAGATTTAAATTTGTTGAACAACATTTTCTTTTTATAGATATTTCGCCTAAGTTCACTATTCATATATGGTGGTTTTTTGTGTTTGACTGTTTTTTCTTTAGTGGGTGCATGTTCATCTATGATGTCGTTCAGGAGCCGCTCATGTGCCCAGTAGACATCATCTACATCATCGAAGACATAAGCAACATGAAATGGCGCCTTACCAACATCATAGCTGAAAGCATCCTTGTCAAAGTTTTTAAAACTCCTGTATTTAATTTTCTTTTTCTATCATCCTATTATTGACATAATTTCAACAAAAATAGTATAATTAAAGAAATTAATGTATTACTGATCATAAAACTGATAACATCATCCAAGTATACCAATTTTTTTCCCATAAAGTGTACGTTTTTGATTTTTTGTCAGTTTTAGTATCTCATTTAGGTTTGTGTCAAAAATCTTGTAATGTCCGTCCCCCCCTCTTACTTTTTCAGAAAACCATATCTATGTAGTGTCAACCATTTTAACATAAGCCTAGTAGATGCCTTTCATCAATTCACCATCAATTTTCCTTTTGACTGCATATTAAATGATGTTTTTCCGGCAAAGTATAAAAGTTATCTGTAATGTCCGTCCCCTGTAATGTCCGTCCCCTCTGCAATATGTTTCATTAGAAGACTTATTAACCATATTAATTACATAATATAGCTAAATTTGAAAATTATTTTAGTATAAATAAGTCTACTGTTTGAAAAAACATAGTATACACATAGAGAAAGTGTTTTTTTCCCAAATTACATGCTTTTAAAGATATTGCCATGTGAAATACTAATCAATTTTCATTTTCAACTCTAAACATAAAATATATACATGGCTGTGTACAATAACCACATTCAGACTACTACTTTAATGTTAAAAAGTCTTTATTTAAAAAACAAATCATCAAATAAAACAATTACACAATATTTTATATTGGGGGACGGACATTACAAGTCGGGGGACGGACATTACAGTGGGCCCATTACAGTAGTGTCTGTATAACAGTCCAGCACTATCATAGATAAGTTACCATTAATCTCAAAGTAGTTGAGAACTTGACACCCTGCTGTTTTGTTTTTGTGTCATGACCTCCAAATTTAATTAGTAAGGACTTGTTTATTCAACACCTACTGCATATCAAAGAGGGGTAAGGGGCCTAAGGCAGGCAGGAAATGCGCTCAACCGGGGAGGAAATAGGGGTACCGACATCAGATATATCACATAAGTGACAAGTTCAAGAAAAAAGCTTCAGCTTTAATCTAATTTCTTTCCTCTGCAATCAAATTTAGACTTTCAATATCCACAAAGATAATTTCAATATAAATTTGATACAGCTCGGATAGTGATCAGAAACTGATCATAAATATTGGCACCAGTAAGAAAGATTGTATTTTAACCATCTGTTCCGTTATTAATATTAAATGCCTGATCTAGGTCCTTACCTTAATAAAGTCACTGAAATTGTAAAGTTCAGTGTCTATTGTCTGACTGAAAGATCTGCATTTTAGTCTAGATAGGTGATTGCACCAAAATTATGTCTGCAAAATAAAACAGTGCAGACCCTGGTGAGGGGCCCCTCTAAGAGCCCACTGATCAGGGTCTACACAATGTCTCATAAACTGGCTTCCTACATTATAAGGGTTAAAGTAGTTTAATTTTAACTTTTCAGATTTGATATCTGAAGTAAGTTGAAATTGATATAAATTGGAAAGTATAACTTGATTGTACAACAAATAACAAAGTATGGACAAACAGCATGGATTTCAATCAACCATAATTTTTTTTTAATCTGATCTGGATCCAAACTGTTTGAAATGAAAAAAAAATGTTACAACCATTATTTTTTTAAAGAGTTTCAAATTGTCTTCATTCAAGTTTATTCATCCTATCTTTGTTAATTTTTAATTATTGCATGTACCACTGGGCTAGTCCGAACAAATTGATCAACCTTTTACCTATAATAATTAATGTAATTATTGACTCTCAAATGAATAAAAATGAATAAAAATTAAAACCAAATCATATATCAATGTACATCTAAGCAATAATGGGCATACACAATACTTATGTACCTTCAAAATCATTTTTTACATTATGCAAGGAGAATTATAATGTCCGGTCCTGAAAAGTGTAATGTCCGTCCCCCCATGCAAAAAGGTTGATAGAATACATTAATCTGTATTTATGTTTAAAATTTAAGATATTTTCACTTCATCTAAATGAGTTCATGTTATCAAACCTGTTTTAAGGTCCCTGACAACTTAATTTTAGGAAACATATTATAAATACACAGAATGAAAATAATTTAATTCAGTTTGCACTTTGAGTGTTAATTAGATCCTTCACAAAAGACATATTTTTCACTACTATTTCACATGAAGTTATTTTTGTTCGAAAGTACATAGATGTGTATGTATGTCAGTGAAAAATAAAAGCTGTTAAACACACCAGTTGGTCAGTGAATTTAAGAGATAACCCTGTAATGCATTAAGTTGTAATGTCCGTCCCCTTGTATACCTAGTGACAGACACATGTGAAAATATAAAACTATGGGCAAAAAGTTATCTTTTTAACAACTGGACATCGCTTTATATACATTAAGTCATATAAAAATTGATATAATGAACAAATACAAGAAACTTTATTTTTTGACCCAGATGCTAACTTAATTGGCACATTTACTGTGCACCTGGCCACTAATAAATAAATGATTCTGAAGCTGGTGTCATGGCCAAAAATGCCCATGTCCATGCGCCGATATTACAGTTAATCTAATTAGTATTCTTGATATACATTCATGAATATTCATGGAGTAAAGGGTTTAAAGCATAAGAATGGTTAAAAATCATGTTTGAGCTAAATTAATTAGATATTCGAATTGTGTACATAAACACAGATACACACACATGTGCGTGCTAGCACGCGCGCACACAATCATGCTCACACAGAGACACCCACACGAAGACCCCCCCCCCCCCACACACACACACACACACACTGTGTCTGGCTAAAGTGGCTCACCCAGAAAATGACTTTTCACACACATTAAATTTGTAAGGTATATGTATGTCTACTAATACTAATAGTGTGTCCATAATACTCTCTCTCGTGTGGCTTACCAGACTCTCTCGCTGCGTAAAAGACAGTTCACGCTCATCACAGTTGTAAAGTCTCTCTCAAGTATGTATCATTATGTGGCTTGCTAAATGTCCTCGTTGAGAAAATGACATTTTACATGTCACAGCTGTAAGGTCTCTCTCCAGTATGTATCTGCATATGAGTGAATAAATCTGTTTCTTGAGTAAAATACTTTTCACACATCCCACACTGGTACGGTCTCTCCAGAGTATGTATCCTCCTCGTATGCCTGATTAAAGTTATTTTGTCAATAAATGACATGTCACAAAGTTCACACTTGTGAGGTTTTTCTCCAGTGTGTACCCACGAATGCCTAAGTAATTCCATTTTCTGAGTAAAATACTTTTCACACAAATCACACTTGTAAGGTCTCTCTCCAGTATGTACCACTGTATGCCTGTCTAAATTGCATTGTTGAACAAATGACTTTTCACAAAAATCACACTTGTACGGTCTCTCTCCAGTATGTACCCTAGTATGCCTGATTAAAGTTATTTTGTCAGCAAATGACTTGTCACAAAAATCACACTGGTAAGGCCTCTCTCCAGTATGTATCAACGAATGCCTAAGTAATCTGTTTTTTTGAGTAAAATACTTTTCACACAAATCACACTTGTAAGGTTTCTCTCCAGTATGTAATCTTGTATGACTGTGTAAACCGGAATTGTCAATAAACGACTTTTCACAAAAATCACACTTGTACGGTCTCTCTCCAGTATGTGTCCTCGTATGCTTGACTAAATTGGATTGCTGAATAAAAGTCATTTCACACACATCACACTTGTACGGTCTCTCTCCAGTGTGTATTCTCGTATGCTTGCGTAAACTGGATTGATCCATGAATGGCTTTTCACAAAAATCACATTTGAACGGTCTCTCTCCAGTATGTGTCCTCGTATGCTTGACTAAACCGGCTTTATCCATAAATGACTTGTCACAAAAATCACACTTGTACGGTCTCTCTCCAGTATGTTTCCTCCTATGATTGCGTAAAGTGGATTTATGAAGAAATGGCTTTTCACAAAAATCACACTTGTAAGGTTTCTCTCCTGTGTGTGCCATCGTTTGTTTGAGTAAATCGGTTTGCTGAGTAAAACTCTTTTCAAACAAATTACACTTGAGAGGTGGCTCCCCCTTGCATTGACTCATATTTCATACTGAAGGTTCTCTGAGATTCGCATTTGCGTCACATGTTTAAACTGTCGCGTTTTAAAAACATATCATATTCTAAGATAATGGCGTTATTTTGAGAACCTAGCAATACCACATAACATAAGAGATGCACATAGAGTTGAATAGTTCACTGTCTACATGGATGCTGAACATACAGACTTTCTAGGTTCTCCATAAAACCTCTTGAAAGTCAGTAAGTACATGGATGCTTAACAAACCCGTCACCGTCTTGAAAGTCAAACTGCTAAGTTCACGAATGTTCAACATAAATCCTCCCTTTGTTCTCAAAGTCTCTATGCACACAGGCAATTCTTCTCTGTCTCTGTTATCCACATTCAAAGCTGTGCTGACACAGCTGATTATTGATTCCCCGGAGTGCTCCTGCAGTGTCCAGTCAGGGTCAATGGCCATAAGAGATAAAGTTATGCAATTATACCTTGATCCTCTGTGTAGCCCGCCTTATCAGCTGTGTATGTAAACAAACCTATCGATTTCGCGCATGCGCAATTAACTGGTGGATAAAACCTAAGCAATGATCGGGTTAGCCTACACATCATTTAACGACGGTGTTGGTTTCTGTTCAACTGATATACTTATGTTTCTTATATTGATTTATAAATGAAGATGATTTTCAAACAAATGTTTTCTTTATTACTTTTAATTGTGCTCTTGCCAATCTTGGTAGATCAACATGCATGTCCTTAAATAATGACAATCTGTTCAATTACTATATCCTTTTACTGTAATGGCAATATTTGTGGAGTTTCGAAGGTTAGATACAATTAAATGTTTAGGATCCAGATCATTACTGAGTCATTAAATGACCACTTTATGATATATATTTTAAATTATGCAATCTTGATTTTATTATCTGTTCAAGTATTCAATAAAAATAGACAGTTTTGTTATGTCAATAGTGTAGATCCAGATCAAAAGATGACGCAGTGATTGGGATTCAATTGATTTGGGTCTTTAGTATATGAATGTATGATTTTATAGCCATTTTCGATAAAATTATGTTTGAAGCTAAGTTAAGGGGTCTATGAGTACTAAGTAATTATCCCTAAATATATCTTTTTAGTTGTTAAGACCAAATGGGATTTCTAAGTTTTAGACAAAATGGGACACGTTTATACTTTTAGACGAAATGGGAATTTTACTTTTAAACCAAATGGATTTAGACGAAGTGGGAGATCTAGCAATATTATTTAAGAATAGATCTCAGTCATAGACCATACCAATCAAAACTAAAGATACTAATGTCTAGCCATATATCTAATTAGCCAAAATATAGTTTTCTTCTATTTTTCGGGAAATAACAAATTATAACACATTGTTTGGTATTCCTATCTCATTACCGGACGGGGTACACTCAAAATCCCCTCGCTACAAAAGTCCCTCGCTACAAAAGCCCCTCACTACAAAATCTCCTCGGTCAAAAGCCCCTAACTAATTTGGTCAAGGCTTAGAATAGCCCCTCGTTATGAAAAATGTGCAAATAATACTTTTTTTTGTTTTTTAAATGATGCAAATTAACCCTTTCAGTGCCAGAATTGTCGGCTGCTAGACACCGGCCTGTAAATTTACAGGCCTTCGGAGGGGGGCTTTTTTCAGAATATGTTTTTCATGCCAATATGTGCTGCGATCGGTTCAGATACATCGAGGACATTATTTAATTAATGTTTTAAAACCAATTAAAGCAATTCTGACATATATACATGTACCTGTGCCGCGGAGAACACCCGAATTACGTAATCACAAGTTGGTTCCGGTTTTCGCTATACTGGAGTTTAGCAAATAATTTTTTCAGGAACCAGTCGTGTCAAAGTGCAAATTGCTCAAAAATACCACATGTGGCACGTATATTACTCAAGCGAGGAGACAATGTCGCAAAATGAAGACGAGGGGTGACGTATCAAGCCTAGCTAGCAGTATGCACTTCGACCGATATAGTTGGGCATCCAACTGAGGAAAATGTGTCGAGCCATGGCATGAAATAGTAGAAGTTGGCATGCACTGGATATGTAATATTTGATGTCTTAGTATTCAGAAACTGCCCCATGCCACCTAAAATTTTGCTCTCGTTTCTCTTAATTAGGTCAAAGGTCAACTAAGTGCATATTTTATATACGTTATTTGAGAAATGATTATATCTTTATCAATTTTAGGTGTAAAATAATAAAAATGGTACCAAAATGAAGGTTAAACGCAGGCCTTTAATTTGCACTTATTTTGTGTAAACTATGTTATTCAAATATTCATGAATATTAATGAGAACATCCAAAAACAGTAAACAATCGTTAAAATCAACATGTAACGATGATACATGTTGTCATGTCTTCGCAATTGTTGCTATTTAATAAGCATAAATGACATCAAAATAAAGTTTAGACAGAATGCTACTCGAACAAATAACTGTATGCAGTCATACCAGCTATATATTATGCACAAGTACTTTTAAAGTAAAGTGGGTGGGGTAAATGAACACCTAAACAAAACGTTTAGTCCTGTTTAAAGTAAGTAATTAATTCACTATATTTGTATGGATATTTGCTGGGTTGGTACAATTAACACCATCGCACACATGTTAGTGTGCTTTTTAAAGCTGTTTTGAAGCATTTCAGCGAAAAACATTTGCACTTGATTTTGCACCCAAAACTTGTTTAATGCATGCATCAGGTGCAGTTGGTACATGTCCAAACCACTAATAAAAGTTCGGCACCATCTTTCTGTGCGTTAGTATCAATAGCATTAATGCATGTACGAGCGTATCTCTGAGCTCAGATCCATTTACAAGCTTGATAGTTTGCTCTAGCAATTTACAGCACTACTGCATCATTTGTTGTGGAAGCAGTTCAAGTGTTTTCTTAGCCTTAACCATATTGTGTAATTATTGCAACATCAATGGATTCTCCATTGGCACCAAGCGTATCTCTTGTATGATCGAACACCTTTTCAAATATCTGAAAGCAGATCGGGCATGTAAAATATTTCTTCCAACAGGTCTTCTTTCCGATTCCAGTGAAAGCAAAGGTTGCGTCACATCCAGTTATTGCATGAAACCCAATGAAAATGTTCCGGCAGACATCTTGAGATAACTTGTGGAAAATACAATTTTGTTTTCTTGGAGATCCCAGCCCTCATCGAGACTCTAATGCCTTATAAAGGCCCAAGATGGTATACCAGTACTACTAGAACATCGAAATATTGGCATTGGTAAACTATCTAGCCTTTACCCTTTCTAGCAGCATCCAAGCCTTGAACGCATACAAGACAATCAATGTATCCACCTTGTCATGATTTGGGACACTTCGTGTATGCATTTGCCTTGAATGACAATATTCCAATGCATCTGTTGAATACTGCAGTACTAGTATACTACATCAACTCTGCGTTTGTGGATTCTTCTTCTACTTCTTATTTTGTTGTGCTTGGCAGCTTTAAAGCAGGCTTCTCGCTTCGTGATATACACATAGGTGAGGGAGGGTCCAACGTTCAAATTATAAAAACAAGTTAAACATTGCAAACATAAGAATATTTATTACATGACAGCTGAGATCCCAGCCTGGAAAGTTGGGAGCTATCACCTGATGTTGTGGTAGCTTGTTCAAGATGCTATTGACAGCAGAGAGAAAGCAATATTCCAATAGGAACTTGGTCCTGCAAAACCGTGAAACGGATCTTAAGGAGTGTCCTCTTGTAGGTGTACCGTAAGGGCATCAGAAGGTTGGGTGTCAGCTGCAACAAAATCATTCACGGACCTATAGAACATCGCGGTCTTTTCTTTTTCTGCCTCTGATTGAGCAAATCATATTAAGCATGACACCAATTCTGCTTCTTCTACAATAAATAATTCAAATAACAAATCTGGTAGCTCTATGTTGGACCATGTCCTCACGACTTGTCATGGCCTTGGTATGTAGGTCCAAAACGCAGGATATGTACTCAACCTGCAGACTGATCAGGGGTTTGTAATTTGCATCCTTGGTTGGCTTTTGGCAGGATCCAAGATTCCTGCTTAGAAATGCTGTGAATCAGTTTTCCTTCTTTATGACCATATCGATATGGGCTTTCCAAGACAATTGAGCAGACGGTAGCGTCCCCAGTTATTTTGCCTATTTTGTTGTGTTCTTCCTCTTGCTATGGACAGTATAATTGGTATATATGTTTCCGCTTGTTGATAATAAGCAGGACCTTAGCACTTCTCTACATTGAACCCAGTCTTTCTCCATTCCTACAGACTGTCGATATCATTCTGGAAGACGTAAGCATCTGCTATTGACTCAGCACGAAAGTAAAGAGTCGACAGGGATAGCATAGGAATTCCATGCGGTCATCATTGCCTGTCAGGGAAAGGAAAGGACTGAGAACGGCACATTGGTGAACATCGGATGTTATCGGTACTGACACGGAGGAAACACCTTCCAGCGTGATTAATTGGATATAATCAAGCATTTAGCAATGTACATCATAGTTTTATAGCTTAAGAAGCAGGTATCTGTAAGACACTTTGTCAAATGTTTTGGAAAAGTCAAGATTGTGTCAATCTAATGGGACTGGTCCAGACCTGACACAAGGTCATTGATCATATTGATCCCTTTGTCTCACAAAAGTGCTGCTTCCTGAGGCCATTCTGGCATTGGCTGATGATGTCAAGGCACTAAGAAAAAAACAGGTTACTGTGTATGATGTATTCCATGATCTTACATGTCACAGAAGTTAGGAATACAGGCCAGTAGTTTGAAGGGGTTATTCTGGACGACCATGCATTTGTAAATAGGATTAACGTGACGGTCTTCCCAGCACTGGAGACTTTATCCTGGTCAAGAGGCATAGAAGATAAGAGCAATAACAGGAGTCAGGGAATGTGCCACTTCTTTTTTGAACCTTTATAAGATAGCCTCTAGACATGTAGCTTTGTGGAGATTAAAGCCCATAAGAACCTTGCAGACACTATTTATCGTGACATGAATAGGAAGGGTATCCGAATAAGAATACTCTCAAATGGCACAAGGGAGATATAGGTCCTAATGTGTTAAGATAGGGAACTAGTGGTTCAGTATTTCAACATTGCTTTGTTTATCAACATGGTTAATGTCATCATTCGTCAGTAGGGTTAATCTCGAACTGTCGCATTTCTTGCTCTAACACAAGCGTAGAGCTTCTTACAGCTGGTGTCTGTCACTAGGTCAATCACATACCCATCATGAGCTTCCTTGCACTCCTTCTTTGCAAGTTTTCCTCAGCACTTTTTTGTATGCACATTTCTTATTTCGTGATAAATGGCGGGTGATGGAGTTGCACTATGGCTGGCTGAAGCTGGTGCATGTTAACTTAGAAGGGACCACTAATTTGAGGGCGGCTGTGTACTATCCAATAGAGTACAGATTGGTAAAGGGGCTGATTTGCCAAGTGTGCTGCAAACTCAGTCATTTTGATGGGTCATAGAGCATTTGTTAGTCTCCTTCCACAGGTGGACAAGGTGTGGGGTAGGCTTCCTTCGTGAAGGAAATATATTTTAGTCAGTACTATGACATGCTCACTTATTCCGGGTATTGAGGTATATTTGTTTAACTAGTGATCGTTTGTGGCAATAACAGATAGAGTGTTGTCATTACGGATAGGGAATGTTACGCATATCCAGTGGCAGTGAATATGTCTATGAGTTCATGGTTGATTAAGAGTGGGTACCTGTGGCCAGTAACTGTTAAAATTGCCAATCAATATCCGAGAGATTAATTTTCCTGCAAATGTAGAAAGAGTTTTGTCATAGGTACTGCTCGTGTAAAATATATCAATTCCGTATGTTAAAACATCACCATACTCACCAGGAGCTATGGGGTTTCAATCACAAATTATACAAACAGACAGACAGCTAATATAAGGTGTGTACAATCAAACAGAAATGTTTCACTGAGACTATGGCAATAAGAGACTAATCTTCTGGCGTTTGTATTATCATCTCTAAATAATACACCTGCGTGAAGAGGTACTTTAACTTGCACAGATTTGTATCAAAGTTATAATTATACAGTATGATAATGTACTGTAAACGTATTTAAAACGATGTTTTCCGAACTTGCAACTATCACAGGTCACTAAAATATTCTTTAAATGTGCCATAAATATATCTATACTTACTTGGGAGACATTGCTAAAAGATTAAATGAAAAAAAGTGTCAAAATTGTCAAAATTAAAGTTATTTTATACTAAATAAAGTTTTTTTTACATTTTTGCACTCATTTGACCTTTGACCTAGTTTCTGACCTTCAAAGAGGATTTTGGCAGTGGCATGGACCAGAACCACAAATGATTAGTATCTGGCAACACAAATATGGTATTCAAACATTTCTACTAAAAAATGCCATGGACCTTGAAAAATAAGCGACTTTTTACACCTCGGATGCCCAACTAATAAGCGTTTTACTGACATTGATCAATAACCAGTAATGAAAGAATAACACCGAACATTCCGAATGACAAAAAGTACGAATGATCTCTCCCCAGACCGATTGTACTGAATAAACGTTTTTGTCTTGTTGGTTTTGTTTTGTGGGGTTTTTTTAAACTTAAGATTGGGAATTTTCCTTAAAAAATGGAAGAAAAACACACCTTTTTCCAATGGGAATATAGCCGAATAAGGCTATAAAATCGTCAAAAAAGCCCTGAGACTGCTATTGTAAAATAAGATAAATGGAATATGTTTCATTGTATACATAAATCTGTTATAACCAGGTGAACGATTTAGGGCCATCATGACCCTCTTGTTAAACTGTAACATTTTATACTTGTAGTTTTGATCAGGGTTGTTTTCACATTTAGAAGAAAGAACTATTGTGATGCTATGGTTAGTAGAGTGTATATTTACTTGGATATTTTAATAAATACTGCTTTTTTTTATATATAATTCAGTAACGTTCAAAAGGAAAAAAAAACTATGTAATTGCATTTCAGTTTTTTATACTTACAGAAAATCGTTTTTTAGGGTTTCGGCTTTTGCCGAAATCCTTATAAAATGGATTGCGACTCAAACTATGGCGGAAAACCCTATTGCACGAGCGCTACCTAGCGGGAATCCCCCTAAGAGAATACGCGCATGTGCAGTGCTTGGCTTACAATCCGGTTCCGGAATCTTACAAAATATTTATAATGAAATATGGAAGGTGGATCCATTAGCAAACAGAGCAGACCCTGAATCTATGGGAGCGAACTGTCTGATCTGGGTCGAATCTATTTGCAGATGCATGAAAACAAGTTTATATGGGGAAATTAAGGGTTAAGTAGACTTCTTCTGTTCTTTACGTCCTTTACAGTATAAAGGTTACAGCGCACTGCTGGTCAGTAGTGCAGGGCAACTGTTACATCATGCTAAAATCTCTAGAGGTCATACGCTTAACTCTTTGCACGCTAGCGGCGAAACTGTGATTACCTTTGCAAACAGTTTGGATCCAGATGAGAGGCCACATAATTCTGCGTCTCATCAGGATCCAAACTGTTTGTCATCTTGATCATATTTTTGCATAAAATGAAAGAAAGTTTATTGACGAATTGAGGCAGACGTCAATTGTTGCAAACGAAACATCACTCAGCATTATAAGGATTAAGCAAGCTGTAGAGATATGTAATATCGTCTGCTTCAGGTTTGTCATCATTTGAATTTCTAAAAGATCAGTTTTAGGCATTCTGACCTAAGGCAAAATTGTCACTAGTTGTAAACAGTTTAGATTTTGGTCAGACAGTTACTTGGTATTAGATCTGAATCCAAACAATGTGTCCCACTTTGCCAACCTTTATTGTTTAAGTAGCTTGGATGGTAGTATTAACAATTACTATTAAAAGGAAACAAGGTTTTTTGTATCCTTTATATTATTAAAAAATCATTAAAATGAAAAAAAGGAGAAAGGCAAACAAAATGAGACAAAGCACTTTCTTATCTTTTAATTTATATACATTTCATCATTTATTTATTTACGTGTCAGGCTTATAGTATCTTATAGTAATGTATGTAATTTATTTCTAATTCATATCATTTATTTCTATGACGCCGGTTACTGATCAGGGTCTGTAGTGTTTACTACAGCACTAACTGTAATTTGCATGTATGACTATAATTTATTTTTAATTATATCATTTATTGATATACTTGTTACATGTATGATGCTGCAAATAGCAAAGACCCTGGCCAGTTGTGGTAACTGATCGGGGTATGTATCGTTTGCAGCACAGACTCACAAATTGACCCTGAACAGACTCACACTCGCAGTTTCCTCAGGAAGAAGTAAGAAAATACAACACAATCACACAAAAAGACAAGGTATAGGCATGGATAAACTATTAAGGGTCTTTTCTGTTTGCAAAAGCACAGAAAGGCTTATTTTGCTCAGACAAATTGTACCCGATATAGAACCCTGAAATCGTCTTCACTATATAATATAAAGTGAAACAATATTATGTGTCTAACAACCCGTATACCAATGGGAGGTTTAACTGCAAATTTTCACCCATGATAAGCTGTCAACCTTAATGTGAAGATTTTCTTAAAGAATGTAATTATTGCTCTGACCATTTTACCAGAGTTATGACACAAAGTGGCAAGTTGAGCTATTAGAATCGCACTGTGTGTGACATGTTCATAAAAAAATCTTTAAATGTCTTCCAAACTACTGACATGATTTTCAGAAAAATCCACAGCAAAAAATCAATATAATAAATATATATTATGTCCGAAACCTTCAGTACTGTCAGTACTTTGATTCCTTTATCCAATCTTGAAAAGAATAGTTTTTAGTCATATTGCATAAAATGATTTTAAAGATAGCCTAGGAGAGAATGACTCATTATGTCATTATTTATGACATGAACATCGTAAAGGGTTAACTCTTTTTCTTCATACAAACGCCTTTTCACGCATTTGCAAATAGAGTAGACCCAGAAAAGCCGGCTCCAGATCAGATTGCTCCGTTTGCTTATGACATGATATAGATCTGATTCTACAGTTGTTGTTCTTTTCTCAAAACAAAAACGTCCTTTTAAATTTTACTTTATAAATGTCTAGCTAATAAATATTCATGATGTTACATGAATATTTATCAGGTAAAGGGTTAAATGTCAGCATTCCCTAGGAAATGTATGAAGATAGAATGAAGCATAGCTTATTTAACCCATTCCATCACAGGCTATTTATTAGATCCAACCTCTTTGAATAGACCTACCGAAAAAGATCATTAACTAGAGAAAAGGAAATTGTTAGGTTTTTGTAGATCTGAAATCATTGTGATAAATAGAGCATTTGCTCCCTAGGAGCAAATGCTTTATTTATTACAATGGTTTCAAAATGTGACTTTCAGAAGGCGTATATAAAGGCGTATTTATGGAGGAAAGGGTTGGTACATGTATAACAAAGCTGACTTGCTTCTGATGTTTTTATTTCGATATAATACGACAGAGATAATGGTTTATTTTGTAAACATGAACTGGTTAAGTTCATAAGTAGGGTTAGCAAGGCTGCTGTTGCACGATGTTTTGGAGGAATTCAGAACAAGATAGGTATTTGTAGAACCTGCATATGTGGTCATTCATTTATTGAACATAATAGTCTAAAGACAGGTGGTTGCTTAATGCAGGGCAAAACTAATACAGAAAGCTCCTATAGGAACTTTCTGCATAACGTTTGACCTGCATTAAGCTACCACTTGCCCTACATACCCACATTTAGGCTTCCTTTTGGTGGCCGCTTAACACAGGTTTTACTGTATTTAAATGTTTTGTCACTCGTCTATAGCGGCTCATTTCGCGCGTTCAGTATGACATCTGTCTATTTATAATAAAGCTTGAGTTGAGAATTATTAAGATACAGGATACTCTATTGACACTTTTCAAAGAAAATAATGAATATGACCACCTAGAAAGGCCGTCGTCAAATTTTAATAAAGCAGGTAAATGTTTTAACCTTTGCTGCCGAAATTTGTGGTCTGCAAACTTAGTCGGCTGCTTCAATTTCATGTCTTACTTTTCTTCATTTTTCGTTAAAAAATACTCACAGTAACAAACAGTTTGGATCCTGATGAAATGCCAAATTACTCGGCGTCTCATCTGGATCCAAACTGTTTGCATAGGAAATTACAGATGTGACATTGGCAGCGAAAGAGTTAAAGGAAATGTAAAACTAAGCCCCACACTTGAATGTATACATACATAAACCTTTCTATGTTTATTTCAAATTTCAATACCTATTGAATATTGATGGAGAAAATATAATATATAATAATGAAATATGGAATGTGGAACATTGTAGCAATTTTAGAAACTATAGAAACGGATCTATCAAATTCTATTAACAAACAGAGAATACCCTGATCAGACGGCTCCTATAGGAGCCGTCTGATCTGGGTCTTCTCTGTTTGCAAATGCGTGAAAATGCGCGAGGGAAAGGGTTAACAATGTTTGTCGATCACGACCTACTGCTTTATAACATTCAATTAACCTGTGCATATTGATTGACTTTTATCGTGTTAAATGCGATCTCAATGGCATTTGCAAACAGCATTGATTGTGTTACTTGATTGTACTTGTGCCTCATTTTGTTCAAAAGCGTGAACGAATCAGATGTAAGTAATACATAAGAACCTGACTTAAGCGACCATAAAAATGAGGTCTAATTATGGGTCTGTATGGCAGGTGGTAGCTGAATGCAGGTCAAAAGTAAGACGGAAAACTCCTATAGCATTACGTTTTCCCTGCTTTAAGCAACCACTTGCTTTTCTAGATTTCTGCGCCAGATCTATTCAAAGTCGCTTAACCCTTTCCTTATATAAGCGCATTTTGACGCATCTGCAAACAGAGTAGACCCATATCAGACGGCTCCTATAGGAGCCGTCTGATCTGGGTCCGATCTGTTTGCTTATGGTGTAATATAGATATGACGCTACAGCTTCTGCATGAGGCAAAATGTCATGTGTTCATATGATATGCCATTATAAAAAAATAATCTTATTGATATTCATGACGTCATTATTTCCTACATGAATATTCATCAGGGAAAGGGTTAAGACAGGGTCTGCTATAATAGCATCAGAAGTTTACTCCTTCTCCGACATAGATGGAACCGTGATTATCTTTGTGAATAGTTTGAATCCTGATGAGACACAGAGTAACTCAGCGTCTCATCAGGATCCAAACTGTTTGACACTCTAATTATGACTTTAACCCATTACCTCATAGGTTATTTTTGGATACAACCTCTTTGAATAAATCTACCGAAAAGGATCATTAACTAGACAAAAGGAAAATGTTAGAATTGTGTAGTATTGAAACCATTGTGATAAATAGAGCATTTGCTCCTATAGGAGCAAATGCTCTATTTATCACAATGGTTTCACAAAGTGACTTCTACAGAGTCGTCAAAAGTCGTCAGAATAAGGGAATGAGTTAAAAGAAATTGAAGAACAGTTCCGACTTGAAATCTGAAGCAGACGAAGTAGCAGACGAACTTTATTTGGCGGTGAACGAGTTGAACATGCAGTAGGGACATGTTAACATGCTATAACCCTTTCCCTGTTCTATGTTTGTTTCAAATTTCAATACCTACCGAATATTCAAGAAAAAAATAGTTATAATGAAATATGGAAGGCGGAAC
Source organism: Azorinus chamasolen (assembly GCA_963576725.1). Lineage (NCBI taxonomy): Eukaryota > Metazoa > Mollusca > Bivalvia > Cardiida > Solecurtidae > Azorinus > Azorinus chamasolen. The sequence continues at coordinate 31,631,574 of OY755238.1, read as the reverse complement.
ATTGTAGCCATTTGAAAATCTAAAGAAAAAAATCTTTCAAACTCCATTAGCAAACAGAGCAGACCCTGATCAGGAGCCGTCTGATCTGGGTCTACTCTGTTTGCAAATGCGGGAAAACACGTTTATATAAGGGAAAATGAAATGTTTGTACTCTTTTACTCTTTTGGCGCCAAGTAAATGTCTGCAAACGATGTCGTCTGCTTTAAGTTTCAGAGCGTTGTTTCTTCAGAGCATTTTTTCTTCAAAGTTCTTTTCTAAAACGAAAGTGGTGTTTGTCAAACACTTTGAACCCACAGGGGTAAGACACGTTTGAGTCAATATATTATAGAAAACTATATATACATATACATGTATACATGTACTGACTCAAACGTGTCTTACCCCTGTGTTTGAACCCCGATGAGATTACGAGTTTGCAAAGAAAATCGCTGATTCGCCCTTACATAGCAAGCCTTGAGAATCGCTTTCTCGCGATTTAGGCGGCGGGAGAATTAACCAATCTCTCTTATTGACGCCTTAAGACAATTTTTGAAACCATTGTGATAAATAGAGCATTTGCTCTGTAGGAACAAACGCTCTATTTATCGCAATGGTTTCAAAACTACAAAATTCTAAAATCCCCCCTTTCTCTAATGCCCCTTTTCAGTAGATTCATTCAAAGAGCATGGGTTTAAAAATAGAACGGGTTAACTAATTTCAATCACATTTATAATATCACTGTGTCCGGATTCTGAACTTGAAACAATAAGCCTGGACCGCATACTATCAAAATGCACAAACTCTGGACTCCAAATCCCATCTGCACGAGAAGCTACGACTTTCAACACATCGTTTCCCCTTTTTCCAAGCTGCACGATGTTGTGAGACAAATTTCCACAGACGTATACATTCCCAGCGCTATCGGTGCACACACTACGTGGATCGGTGCAGGAACTGCGTGGGTTACTTAGTTCCTGATGGTGGTCTTCAGAAACACCGTTACCATATTCATCCACAACCACTAATCCCTTTTCCCTATCAATAATGTAAACACAGGGTGTACCGTCTTCTTCACCGACACAAATACGATAGGTACAGGCAAACAGGCCTTCGCCACCGACACCCTTCTCAATGATTTGAAGCGGAGCACCGACTTTGTCATGAACATATAGTTTATTTCCGCCATGTTCTGTCATGAACAGTTTGTCAGCAGTGTAGGCTAGTCCGTAACATTCATGGTCTAAATATATCGACTTTGTTTTCTTCATCTCACTGCTAGCCCTTACGAACTGTAAAGTTCTGTTATCCAAACCAACTGCAACCTTACTACCTCCCATGCAACATACTGCATTTGGCTCACATGATAATTTGTAACAATCAATAATAGTGTACGATGAATCTAGCCGCTTCAATGTTTTATTATTATAATCAGAAATAATAATATCGCCCCTACCTAACTGGCAGATTCCTTGTATACAACATTCATTTTCATCCTGTTTCGACCGAATATTGAATTTTTTTTTGTCGGTTAGTTTTTCTGTATGTTTTGGATTTACCTCTGCAGGTCTTGGTGTTGCTTGCTTTTTCAACATTCCCGGCTTTCTTATTTTCCTTTCAGTAATTAAACATTGTGACGACTCGTCTTGTGATTCATCGAATGTTCCGATGGTTTTAATGTTTTCAATGAAATCGGTAAGATGCTTGTTCACAACAAATGTAAACTTTCCAATGGCGTCCACTTTTGACAAATCTTCATAACTTTTCAAATACTTTTCCATCTTACCCTGCAAACTCTTCAGTCTGATGAACACAAGTGATTCGTTATCACTCTCTTCCATTAGATGATCTTGTTCATGTTCAAGCTCCATTGTTACAGAACCACAGTGATTTATTCCCTGTAACAACACTGTGTCTTGTTCCCCGAATATCCTTTCCATTTCATCTGTGGCTTTCTCTTGCAATCTGTCAAGGGTCGTTCGAATCTTTTTACGCAGTTGGCCAATAGTAGTTTGAAAGTCCTTACGACATTTTTCTAAACCTCTTCTTTTATCCTCTTTGGTCTTTTTCAATTGTTCAATCTTTGTCTTGAGACTTTCGACATCATCTACTATGGACTGAAATGCTCTGGTCTGAAGAATACCTTCCGCAATTTTAGGGATAAACACCATAGCTCTGCATGCCCTGAAACAGTAAAGTTTACCTACGCATGTTTCCCGACCACCAATTTTCTTTAACGTTTTCACTGCCAATGTCGCAAAAATGTACCACGACAAATAGTGCAGTCCCAAGTTTCAAGGCGGCGTCTGATCAGGGACTTCACTTTTTGTTTCAACTATATTTCTATTTATGTGCTTTATTCCTTTGGAATTTGCATTTGTTTCTCTTGTTTCCTTATTTTACCGTATGATTTTACAAAATTGGATTACAGACGACAATTATATGCCATTGCAAAATATAATCTAATTAATATCCATTTTTCATACATTTTCTTACATTAATAGAAAGGGTTAAATGCATTATTTCTTCATTAAATGTCCATAGATGCTTACCTTTATATCTGTCAACATACTGTTTCCCAATCTGCTGAGCTCTACGAAACTCACATGTATCATGCTACCCAAACAGCTTGGGCCCTGATGAGATATCGAGTTATTCGGCAAATCATCTGGATCTAATCTGTTTGCAAACGCGAGTGACGTCACATATTATGAGATAAGGGTAATGATTTGATGTAAAGAGTCAGCTATTACAAATAGGTGTTATATTTTTCTGTAAATTTCCAACTTGACTCATTCCCTCATTTTGACGCCTTTAAGTCACTTATTGAAATCATTGTGATAAATAGAGCATTTGCTCCATAGGAGCAAATGCTCTATTTATCACAATGGTTTCAAAACTAATTCTAGAATTGTCATTTTCTCTAGTAAATGTTCCTTTTTGGTAGATTTATAATACTGAAAGAATTTGGGTCTAAAAATAGCTTATGTATTTGTACAAACCTGTGTTCCAATGAAACGCATACAGAACAACAAGTACGCCCATGGACTTTGCAGAATATGGTCAGTTTGTTTCCGCTGTGTTCGGGACAATCATCTCCGTCTTTCGTTCTCCCCCATGCCGCCATATCCGACGAGTCTAACATCTTGTGATCATCTGAACCAAAGAACCCATCATGAAGGGAGAGACAACTAGTACAGAAGTAAGAGTCACACGTCTGGCAGTAGTGTGATGCCGCTTGAACAGTCTGCTTTCTCAGGCAGCGAGAACACGTGTAGCGGAAATATTCTTCTGAGCCTGTCTCGTTTGTTCTCTGTAAAGTTTTACTTCTGTTAGACGCCATCTTTAAAAGTGCTTGACAACAACTAAAGAAGGAAGTTTAAATATTCAAGGCATGTCATTTAATGACCTATATATAATGAAACATTCTCTAGGTGTACAGGTTATAATCGTATATCAAGTCCTTCAATGAATAGCCTAAAAGGTTTATTGGTGGTGGTTATCGGAAATTTGTATTTAAAAACATTAAACGTGAATTTAACCATTTAAATGATGGGAATGAGCTAGCTGTCATTTGAAAATAGTGTATACCCGGATCAGAGGAGGTTCTGATCAGGGTCTGCACTTTTTGTTATTCAAAATTCTCTCACAAATTATATCCTTTCACACTGAATGAAATCTGACTTTAAATGGTAATGGGCAATTCCACTTTGCAAATTCAGCATTTGAAAGGGTTAATATTTGACTGTAATATGCAAACAGTGTAGACCCAGATCGGAGGGATCCTAGAGGATCCCTCTGATCTGGGTCTGCACCGTTTGTCACTCAAAATTCTCTCACAACTTATACGCTTGCATAGTGTATGAAATCTAAATCTAATCTGTAATGGACTATTCTGCTTTGAAAATTCAGCATTGGATGAGCTAATCTTTTGCGTGTTGGTGGTGCATTGACGTTTTAAACCCTTAGCCAGTCATAACAACGAGTTCTGCTTAATTTCCGATCTGTTACAGTTTTCATTCACCTGATCCGATCAAGCTTTTGAGAAACAATTAACCGAGTATTAAATAGTTTGGATTCTAATGGGACGCCGAGTTACTCGGCATTTCAGCTGTACAATGTAAGTTGAATCAAGATGGGACAACAAGTAACTCGGCGTCTCATCAGGATCCAAGCTATTTGACACTCGGTCAAATGTTTGAACGTATCAGAAATAGTCAAAATTGAACTCGGTTTTTATTTAACCCTTTCCTTCATATAAAAGTGTTTTCACGTATTTGCAAACAGAGTAGACCCATATCTATAGGAGCTGTCTAGTCAGGGTATGCTACGTTTGCTAATGAACTTTGAAAGATCTGCGTCTTTTCTTTCTAAAATGGCTACAATGTCCCACCTTGCATATTTCATTATAACTGTTTTGTCCATGAATATTCAGTAGGTATTGAAATTTGGAATACATATAGAACAGGGAAATAGTTAATTAACCCATTCCCCCATAATAATTATATTGACGACTTTTTACGACTCCGTAAAAGTCACGTTGTGAAACCATTGTGATAAATAGAGCATTTGCTCCCATAGGAGCAAATGCTCTATTTATCACAATGGTTTCAAACTACAAAATTCTAAAAGTTTCCTTTTCCCTAGTTATTGCTCTTTTTCAGTAGATTTATTCAAAGAGGTTGTATCTAAAAATAGCCTATGAGGTAATGCGCCAAGCAAACTTTATTTTTTAACAGCAGTGTAACGATTATTACTGATAGCTTTATGTTCATTTGGTAACATGTCAAATTAATCTTCTGTATTCTGACCAATTGTCGTCTGCAAATATGTGCCGTCATATTTCGCTCGATCCTTTCCAAATATAGTGTCAGAGTGACAAATAGTTTAGATCATGCTGAGACGCCGAATTACTTGGCGTCCCATCTGGTTCCAAACGATTTCCAAAGGTAATTACACTGTCACATGTAGACTACTGCGTGTTAAAGGTCGGACGTAATATCTACTGTTCCATGGCACTTAGTACCCAATCTCTCTCCCCCCCCCACCCACACTCACAAAAATGGTGAACACTTCTCACCAAAAGACGAGTAATACTCGCACAAAATAGTGAGTACTACTCACAAAAGATGAACACTTCTCACCAAAACAATAGAAAACTGTAAATTTGCATGTGAACACTTTTTGTACACAATGGATAACGGTGTTTATGCGGGACACGAGTCACTAGTGTCCTTTGCAAACAGTGTAGACCCGGACGAGAGGGCTCCTAGAGGTGCTATCTCAACAGTAATATTTTAGATCCATATACAGTAAAACCTCTCTATAACGACCACTAAATTGTGTTAATTAGTTGGTATTTAGAGCAGGTGGCTGCTTAAAACAATGTGAAAGTAAAACAGAACGCTCCTATGGAATTTAACACAGCTCTTTTTCAACATGTATTACAATCACACCATTTATTTATGTCATCAAAAATAAAAATCAACGTCCCCCCCTCCAAAAAAAATAAAATGCTACGCCCCCCCCCCCCCCCTCTTAATCTGAAATCCTGGATCCGCACCTGTATGTTACCTTTGAACACATCCATTTTTCATGTGGAGGGGAACAACAAACAATATATTGGCTGGAATAAGCCATTGTCATTGGTATGTTCGGCAAACAATGCAGACCGTGATCTAGGTCTACACTGTAAATAGATTACTGTCATTTTAAGGGACAATGGGCATAAATAGGTTAAAACCAGTTTAACCCTTTGAATACAGGTAATGAAGATACGGTAAAACCCATCTAAACCGGAAAACTAGTAGAGAAGAATTTGGATGCATTTAAGCATATCTCTCTCTCTCTCTCCCTCTCTTTATCCCCCCCCCCCCTCTCTCTCTCTCTGAGTCAGACAGCCAACCAAACAGATTAACACTTATCATTTTTGCTCGTTTAGAGGCCATATAATTTTGATAGATAAATAGAATTGCAATATACCATTGTGTCTTCAGTAGATTGTTGAAGAACATACTGTTCCGGTCAATGGCTAGGAGGTTCATTCAGAGATTTGGTATGAATCATAAATTGTTCAAAGAAACTACATAAAATGGTTCACTCTAAATATCAATTGGTTTGTGATATCTAACAAGAGTACCGCGTACGGTACATGATATGCCCACTTGCAAAACTGCATTAGAATTACCTTAATTTAAATAGCCCCCTGTTCCCTGATTCAGTATGCCTTATAAGTGTTGACAATTTCTAATGTGTGCTTCAGATCTTGATCTCCATATTTAGGTGATATTATATAATAAAAATGAAGTGAATATCTTATTAAATAAAAAAGTTACGGCCATCCTCATATTTGCAGATTTTCGTAAAGTGAAAGGGTCATAACTCTGTAAAGACAAATTGAATGAAGCTCAAAATCAACTCAGATTCAGATTTTGTTGCATAAATCATTTGTGTGAAGTTTTATTAATGTCCTTTTAATAGTTTTCCCAGAAAACAACAGACAAACCAAAAGTTTTCCGACAAACAAAGCAACGGGAACACACAAAGTTAAAGGGCCGTAACTTTAAAATAAAATGAGATATAAAAAACTCCGCAATATATGTGAAAATCCATATTAAGGTGATATCATAGAGAAAATTGAAGTAATTATCATTTAAAATGAAAAAGTTATGGCCATCCTCATATTTGCATTTTTTAAGTGCAAGGGCCATAACTCCGTAACGAAAAATCAAATGAACCTCGGAATTGACTCAGCTTTAGATCTTGATGTATTAAAGATTTGTGTGGCGTTTCATTAATATCCGTCAAATGGTTTTCTGAGAAAACGGCGGACAAACAAAATATTGACGGGCGAACGAACGAACGAACAAACAAACGAACGAACGAACGAACGAACGAACAGGCGGACGGACAGGGTCACGCCAATGTACGACCATGGGCTATAAATATGCATTCAAACGGGTACATAATTATAGTGTACTTATACATATACACATGCGCACATTATATAATCTGTAACTTCTTTTGTAACATCGATAAATACATCAGCCGTTACTATAGCCAATACTCGCTACTCTTCGTGTAGGAGGTGCATAAGGCATGATGGCGGGAGAAGATGGTATCCTCCATAAAAAATGAAAAAGTGAAGCGTTCTGGTGTTTCTTTGGTACCTTAAGCTCAGGTGCAGTTTTTACTAGACTAAGTAATGCACTAAACTATTTTAAATAGTTATGGTACTGCTGTTTGAAGGAAGATATTTGCATTGTCATCTTGCAGCCAGGATCAATGCAACGTTACAGAGTTAACATGGTTAATTTCTTGAATTTCCAACAACTGTTATCATTCCTGAACCGATTGATGGAATGTACTAGTGGTACACCATGTTTGATGCGTTAAATCATACTGCACTTGTATCCCTGTGTGAATATCATTAACTCATTCCCTGTTGAATATTCATCATGTAAGCAATAATGACATCTTGAATATTTACTGGCTGAATTTTAACCTTTTACTCTGAATATTTATGCAGGAAATATTGATATCATGAATATTGTAGTGATCGGCCTATATAAGGCATCTCCAACAGCTTTGCTGTTGGGTTAACCCCTTAGCGACGTGGTTATAGTGTCGGACTATTATCCAGGAGTCCGGGGTTTGAATCCCGGTAGAGGCCAGTAATTTTTCCTCCCTTAGAATTACTTCATTGGCGACGAGGATAATTCGGGTTGTATGCGGGGATGCATGTAAAGGCTTAGGGGCATGCATGGGTATATGCATGGCTCCTAAAGGTTAAAAGGGAGGGGAGTGTAGTGATCGGCCTATATAAGGCATCTCCAACAGCCTTGCTGTTGGGTTAACCCTTTAGCGACGTGGTTAGAGTATCGGACTATTATCCAGGAGTCCAGGGTTCAAATCCCGGTAGAGGCCAGAAACTTTTCCTCCCTTAGAATTACTTCAATATTAACTGAATTTTTAAAGTGGCTATATACATATGTGTTTGGTTTTGGTAGAAACTTACAGTCAAGTATATATATTATAATTTCATAAGCATCAGCGCAGACCCTGATCTAGGAGCCATCTGATCTGGGTCTGCTCTGTTTGCAAAGGCATATAAAAGCATATTTATATGGAGTAATTGGTTAATAAATGGTACAAGGATACAGAATTGTACAGTATTGGTAGAAACTAGTCAGATCTATTACAATTTCATAAGCAAACTGCAGACCTTTATCAAACTTCTCCCACAGAAGCTATCCGATCTGGGGGTCTACTCTCTTTACAAAGATGTAAAAATATATTTATATAGGGAAAGGGTTAATTGTTTTAGATATAGATATATTTAAACCATTTTTATAACTATGTCTTATCCACAGCAAGAGGAAACTTGAAAGCTGCAAGCAGAACTATCTGCGATTTACTGTATGTAGGCTTAGGAGTTCATTGCCAGTACACATGTTTACCTCAATACATTGTTCATTATACATAAAAAAAATGTGAATACATATACTGAAAAATGTTTTTCACAGAGCACTGTCAAGTCAGCCGAAATGAAAAAATGCCAAATATTGCTGAAATTATCAAACCACATTGAAAAAATCAGGGTTACAGATAAGGTTTTGATGCAATTGGGTATTTACTCCTTGATTTTTTACAGAATTGGGTATTTGCAATTTCTATTGGATATTGGAAATTTTCGTAATTGGGTATTATTCATATTCTCATTAGGTATTCTAATTTTTTTTTTGCTTTTTGCTATATTTATTTGCTTTGTGTTACTCATTGTTTTGAAAAACAATTGCTTTTTCCACAATTTTAATTGGGTAAATACCCCAATACTCCCCTTATCTGTAACCCTGAATAATGCATACTCAATGAGTAGAACAACTCTTAAAATCTGAACATGTTTTTATACAGAGGCATAAAATGATCAATGGCCAATGGGTAAATATGATTGTAGAGTAGCTCCTTTAAATTTCCACCAAACTGTCAGATGCCCAGATAAAATGCATAAATTAACCCTTTAGTCCGTAAATACTCTTTTCTGCGCCTTTGTTATAAGAGCCGTCTGATCAGGGTCTACTCTGTTTGTTTAGGGAATATTATAGATCAAATTGCAGAGTTTTTGCTTTGGCAAAAATTTCAAGTGTTAATGTGCAATTTAAATAATCTTAATTAATACTCATGATATCATTTCTTTCATGAATATTCATGGAGAAAAGGGTGAACACATTCTCAAGACACCTTTATTTCTCCATCAATATCTATGTTGTGGCCACTCTTTAGAATCAAGTCTTAAAGATAATTCTAAAGAGTAGTCACAACATAGCGTTTGTGGAGAAATGACTATTTAGTATCTGAATACATGCCTTTATTTGTTGCTCTGGTTATGTGTGGATAAATGATGATTTTAATATTATTTAACATATGCCTCTGTAAACTCCTTTTCACACATTTTCAAACAAATTAGACCCAGATCAGATGGTTCCTATAGGGTCTGCTCTGTTTGCTTATAGAATTGGAAAGACCTGTTTAGTTTCTAAAATGGCTACAATGTGCCGCTTTCCATATTTCATCATAACCATTTTGTTCTTGAATAATCAATAGTAATGTCATTATGAAGTTTGGAATAAATATAGAATAGGGAAAGGGTTAATCTTTTAATTCATAAATCTGCCTTTAAACTTGTTTTTAATCCATAAATAAGACTTTTAATTCCTGTGCAAACATACTTTGCTTTTAAAATAATATATTGCTACAATTTCTTGCATAACCATAAATGTCCTTGTTCATATTGCCAGTATATAAAATAAATATTTATAAAGTTTTTATTTCATCACATGGTTAACCCATTACCTCATATGCTATTTTTTTTTAGATCCAACCTCTTTGAATTAATCTACCAAAAAGGAGTATTTACTAGAAAAAAGGAACATCTCTGAAACCATTATGATAAATAGAGCATTTGTTCCCATGGAGCAAATGCTCTAATTATCACAATGGTTTCACAAAATGACTTTTACAGAGTCATCAAAAGGCGTCAATATAAGGGAATTGGTAAACACATGATAAATATTGATTTTGTTATATTTTCATACTTTATAAGTTTATTATTGTTTGTTATCATGTTGACAGTCTATGTTTTAGATGACATGACCATGTCTAAGAGAGTTACTAGACAGCCAAAGGACTGGAACAGGTGTTCAGAAGGTTTCTCTGACTTCATCCCAGCTGATCTTGGTATTAAAAAGACAAAAGAAAAGAAGGCTAAGCCACTGAGAGATGATTTCAGCCATGGAAATATATTTGAAAAGCTGGCCTTTCCTTCAGAAGAAACAAGTAATCTATATGCATCTTTAACACTTTCAACAGTATGTAGTATAAACAGATAAATGTGCTCACTCAGATACTAAAATTGTCATTTCTCCACCAAACCCAATGTTGTGACCACTCTTCAAGACGATTCTAAAGAGTGGTCACAACATATGGTTTGGTGGCGAAATAAAGGAGTTATTTGCGAAAATGCTTCAATTTATGCATCATTGTTTGCTATATTAAGTAATATGTATATATATATATAAATATGTATGTACCGGTAATGCTGATCAGTGATAAACTGTGTAGACCAAGATCAGTGTAGAAAGTTCTGTTGCAACAGTGGCTGTTAGGGCGCAGATAATTTACAAAAGCTCAGAGACCCCTTTGCTAGTTTCACTGCTAAAAAAGCTACAAGGAGTGTGTTGTCAATATATGGTTATGTCAACATTCAGAAGTAACCTTGGAAGATTTTTTTGTTTTAATTCATTCCCTCCTAGACTATTTTTAGACCCAACCTCTTTGAATAAATCTACCGAAAAGGAGCAGTAACTATAGAAAAGGAGAATTTTAGAATTGTGTTATCTTGAAACCATTGTGATAAATAGAGCATTTTCTCCAATGGAGCAAATGCTCTATTTATCACAATGGTTTCAAAAGCAGAGCTGCAATAAGGCATCAGTAGGAGAGAATTGGTTAAATTTAGAAAGATTTTAACCCTTTACTCCATAAATACGACTTTCTACGCCTTTGCAAGCAGAATAGACTCAGGAACCGTCTGATCGGGGTCTGCTCTGTTTGCTTATGATATAATATAGATATGATTCTACAGTATCTGCCTTGGCTAAAAATTCCTGTGCCCAGGTGCTATTATAACAACTTAACCTAATTAATATTCATGACATCATTATTTCTTACATGAATATTCATGGAGGAAAGGGTTCATGACAATGTGCAGACATAGATCAGATGACTATCTTCATAATTATGAGAAAGATGCCTATTTTACCCCAGACATGATAAGTAGACTACTTTTGATATACCCTTTACTCCATAGATATACCTTTTACACCTGTGAAAACAGAGTAGATCCAGGTCAGATGGCTCCTATAAGAGCCGTCTGGTCAGGGTCTGCTCTGTTTACTTCTGAAATGATGTAGATCTGATTCTGACAGCATTATCTGTCATGATAATTTATTTTCCTAAATTTGTTTGTGTTGCCATTATAAAAGTTAATTCATATTTAATATGATGTCATTATTCCTTAACCCTTTCCCTGCTCTATGTTTACTCCAAATTTCAATACCTACTGAATATTCATTAAAAAAAATAGTTCTAAAAGAAATATGGAAAGTGGATAATTGTAGACATTTTAAAAAGCAAAGAAACAGATCTATCAAATTCTATTATCAAACAGAGCAGATCCTGATCAGACAGCTCCTCTAGGAGCTGTCTGATCTGGGTCTACTCTGTTTGCAAATGTGTGAGAACATGTTTATAAGCGGGAAAGGGTTAACCCTTTCCCTCATAGAAACGTGTTTTTATGCATTCCTCTAGGAGCCGTCTGATCAGGGTCTACTCTGTTTGCTTATGGAATTTGATAGCACTGTGTATTTACTTTCTAAAACAGCTACAATGTGCCATCTTCCATATTTGATTATAACTGTTTTGTTCATGAATATTCAATGGGTATTAAAATTTGGACTAAACATAGAATAGGGAAAGGGTTAAATGAATATCAATAGAATAAAGGGTTAAGCTATATAAAGTGAAAAATAACCATGTTTAACTAGTTCCCTCATATTGACACCTCTCTAAAAATCACTTATTGAAACCATTGCGTTAAACAGAGCATTTGCTCCATAGGAGCAAATGCTCTGTTTATCACAATGGTTTCAAAACTACACAGTTCTAAAAAAAATCTTGTACATGCTCCTTTTTGGTAGATTTATTCAAAGAGGTTGCATCTAAAAATAGCATATGAGGTAATGGGTTAAGTGGTTCGTGCAGAGGAGTTCTACTATGTATTATAGGTCAAGAAATTGCTTGGAGCTCTAGTGATGAGGAACAGAGAGAAACAGAATCGGTTTCAAAACCAATTGGTAAAACTTCAAGCGGACCAAAGCCAAGGCAGATAATGCCTGGGAGAAGAAAACGGAAGAAAGCAGATTCACCAAGAGTTAAAAATGCTAGAAAAAAGATAAATGCAGTAGGTTGTTAATTTTATGCCCTTTTTATACCCCCCTTTTGAAAAAATGGGGGTATATTGCTTTGCACATGTCGGTCGGTAGGTCGGTCGGTCGGTCGGTCTGTCGGTCGGTCGGTAGATCGATGGTTTCCGAACGATAACTAATAAACGACTTAGCCTAGAATCTTCAAACTTGCTGTGGTGGTTGGTCATGACAAGTAGATGACCCCTATTGTTTTTTAGGTCACTAGGTCAAAGGTCAAGGTCACCATGACCTAAAATGGTGAAATAGTTTCCGATCAATAACTGCTCAAGGGTTTGGCATGGGATCTTCAAACTTGCTGTTGTGGTTGGTCATGACCACTACATGACCCCTATTGATTTTGAGGTCACTAGGTCAAAGGTCAAGGTCACCATGACCTTAAATGGTTAAATGGTTTCCGATCAATAACTGCTCAAGGGTTCAGCTTAGAATCTTCAAACTTGCTGTGGTAGTTGGTCATGGCCACTGGATGACCCCTATTGATTTTGAGGTCACTAGGTCAAAGGTCAAGGTCACCATGACCTTAACTGGTAAAATGGTTTCTGATCAATAACTGCTCAAGGGTTTGGCTTAGGATCTTCAAATTTGCTTAGGTGGTTGGTCATGACAACTAGATTAGTCCTATAGTTTTTTAGGTCACTAGGTCAAAGGTCAAGGTCACCATGACCTTAAAGGGTGAAATGGTTTGCGATCGATAACTGCTCAAGGGTTTGGCCTAGGATCTTCAAATTTGCTGTGGTGGTTGGTAATGACCACTAGATGACCCCTATTGCTTTTTAGGTCACTAGGTCAAAGGTCAAGGTCACCACACTCTTAAATGGTCAAATGGTTTCCGATCAATAACTGCTCAAGGGTTTGGCTTAGAATCTTCAAACTTGCTGCTGTAGTTGGTCATGACAACTGGATGGCCCCTATAGTATTTGAGGTCACTAGGTCAAAGGTCAAGGTCACCATGACCTTAACTTGTAAAATGGTTTCTGATCAATAACTGCTCAAGGGTTTGGCTTAGGATCTTCAAATTTGCTTAGGTGGTTGGTCATGACAACTAGATGAGCCCTATTGTTTTTTAGGGCACTAGGTCAAAGGTCAAGGTCACCATGACCTTAACTGGTGAAATGGTTTGCGATCAATAACTGCTCAAGGGATTGGCTTAGGATCTTCAAACTTACTGTGGTGGTTGGTTGTGACCCCTTGATGACCCCTAAAGTTGTTGAGGTCACTAGGTCAAAGGTCAAGGTCACCATGACCTTAACTGGTGAAATGGTTTGCGATTAATAACTGCTCAAGGGTTTGGCTTAGGATCTTCAAACTTGCTGAGGTGGTTGGTCATGACAACTAGATGACCCCTATTGATTTTGAGGTCACTAGGTTAAAGATCAAGGTCATCATGACCTTAACTGATGAAATGGTTTCCAATTAATAACTGCTCAATGGTTTGGTTCGGGATTTTCAAACTTACTGTGGTAGTTGGTTGTGACCACTTGATGACCCTTAAAGTTGTTGAGGTCACTAGGTCAAAGGTCAAGGTCACCATGACCTTAATATGTGAAATGTTTTCAGATCAATAAATGATCAGTGGTTTGGCTTAGGATATTCAAAGTTGCTGTGGTGATTAGTCATGACCGCTAGATGACCTCTATAGTTGAGATCACTAGATCAAAGGTCAGGGGGTCGGGGGGTATACATGTTTTACAAACATCTCTTGTTCTGAGAATTGTACAGAGCAACAGTTAAATGTGTGTACTCAAATACTAAAATCATCATTTCTCCACCAAACCCTACTTTGTGACCACTGTTTATAATTATCTCTTCGAGATGATTCTAAAAAGTGATCATAACATATGGTTTGGTGGAGAAATAAAGCCGTTATTCTTGAAAATGTTTTAATTTACACATCTTATCTGGACCTCTGAGATTTTTTGTCGGTATAATTATGTATTTATCACAATTTTGCTTGTCTCTGGGTTAACCCTTTCCCTGTTCTATGTTTATTCCAATTTGCAATACATATTGAATATTCATTTACAAAAATAGTTACAAACAAATGTGGAAGGCAGAAAATTGTAGACATTTTAGAAGGCAAAGAAACAGATCTATCAAATTCTATTAGCAAACAGAGCAGACCCTGATCAGACGGCTCCTCTAGGAGCCATCTGATCTGGGTCTACTCTGTTTGCAAATGCGTGAAAACACATCTATATGAGGGAAAGGGTTAATATAACCATCACGTATTTGTTTATATCTAAACATGTGTAGTATAAGATATGATGTCACACGATTAACGTCTCACGATTCTGTCTGATGAGGGTCTGCTATGTTTGCTTACGGTTTTTATAGATGTGATTTTACAGTTTCAGCTGAGATAAAAAAAATCCTGTTTTTATGTATCATAAACTAATAAATATTCATGATGTGATTATTTCTTAATTGAATATTGAACAGGTAATCAAGTATGTTTAGGGTCGTATGGTTGCACTCCTTTGTTTATTTCTGTTGTTCTTATTGCTTGTATGCGTGTAGTTTTTATCTTCTCTGTTTACAGGTAGATGACAATGAGGTTTTAGATATCCACTCCAACTCGGATACCGAACTTGTCAACAGTAATGTGCCTTCTTCTAAGGTAAATGGGTGTTTAACCCTTTACTCCATAAATATGCCTGTTAACTGGAGGTGTAACAATAGATCGAACTATCGAGATGTCGCAATAGTTGAGCTTCCAATAGAAATAGTTTGATAGTAATTCTGACAATGGAGAACTATCACCGATAGTTAATTCAACAATCAATAGTTTTCTTAAGTACAGTGGAAATTATTGATCATATGAAATGAAAACTTTCTTCTCTAATTTGAGTCTACACTGTTTGCAAAGATATGAAAACATGTTTGTTTATATCATTTAAAGGGTATAATGACATGAATATATATTTATAATTATAGAGACAAGAAGGCTGCTCTTAAGTGTTGATCTAGTCATTTTGATTCGCTACCCTTCTCTTATAAATTTGAGAAGAAAACTATCTTGATAGTATTGCAATAGTTTCTGAACTATTGCAATAGTATCGTGATAGTATTCTGACTATCACAATACTATCAATATTCACCCCTACTGTTAACCCTTTATGCCATGAATAAGAAATGTAGGAAATAATGACATGAATAATAATTAGATTATTTTTTATTGTGGCACATAAACACAGGAATATTCTGCCTTGGCGGAATAACTGTAGAATGATATCTGTATTAATTTATAAGCAAACAGAGCAGACCATGATCAAGACGGCTTCTACTGGAGCCATCTGATCTGGGTTTTACTCGTTGCAAAGACGATGAAAGGTGTATATGTGGAATAAAAGGTTAACACTTTTGCTAACAGAGTAGACCCAGGTCAGATAGCTGAGACCCTGTTTACAAAGGCATTAAATGTGTATTTCTGGAGTAATCTTAATGCGTATATTTCAACATTTTCAAGAACAGCTCCTTTATTTCTCAACCAAACCCTATACTTTGACCACTCTTTAGAGTTTGGTTTGGTGGAGAAATGGCAATTTTAGTATTTGGGTATGTTTACCGGACCTCTGTTTTCAGTCTTCAGAGCCAGCTATCAAAGAATATGATTCAGGAACAGAGGATGGCAGCACACATCAAGAACTTCAGACACAGGTAGGTATTGCTATTGCCAAAGAAGGCAGACTGTGTCAGACGGAAATTAAGCACAGATTTTAGGCATTTGGCATAGCTTCAGATATTAAGGAATATTTGGATTCCTCATTGTCATATTTCTGCACCAAGTTTTGTCATTAATATCGTTAGAATTATAAACATTAGAATAAAACAGGAGTAGAGCTAACGACCAAGGCAAGTATAATAGACTGGATGTTTTATTTAACGTTTCGGCTCACACCGAGCCTTCTTCAGGGTATCATTAGAATTATGAGAAGAGATTATTCTTATTTAGCAGTCAGAACATGGGTTTTGATGGATAATTGAAAATAATAATCTATTTACCCTAAGTATTTGGAAAGACAGACCCAGGCAAATAGTGAAGACCAAGATCAAATGACTCCTTAGGCCTAAAAAAAAAATAGGGTTGTTTCTGGTTACATGCCCCAAAAAAAGTTGGGTCGGTAGGTCGGGAACTTTTTATGCCCCCAAAGGCGGGCATATAGTAATCGCATTGTCCGTCCTTCCGTCTGTCCGTCTGTCCGTCTGTCCGTCCGTCCGTCTGTCCGCACTCACGAAAGGGTAGTTGTGTGACTTTTTTTAACTAGTCCCACAAGTAAAATCATTAACCTGGCCATCTCTTGTGACATTAACCTGGCCATTTCTTGTGACATTAACCTGGCCAGTTGTGGGACATAGGGTTAGGGTTAGGGTTAGCTTCCAGATCATTTTTTTCCAAAGTTAGAGCCAAAAATAGTTTTTCTTGTGGGACTAGTCACACAAGAAAAGATCAAAGGAAAAAGTCACACAACTACCCATCCGTTAGTATGTCCGTCCGTCTGTCCTTCCGTCCCAAATTCGTGTCCGGTCTGTAACTTCTTCATCTATAAATGGATTTCAATATAACTTGGCACAAATGTTCACCAGACAGAGACGATGTGTCGCGTTCAACTCCCCGGTCCATGGGTCAAAGGTCAAGGTCACAGGGTACAATTACTTTGTCACAAATTTCGTGTCCGGTCTGTAACTTCTTCATCTATCAATGGATTTCAATATAACTTGCCACAAATGTTCACCACACAAAGACGATGTGTCGCGTTCAACTCCCAGGTCCATGGGTCAAAGGTCAAGGTCACAGGGTACAATTACTTTGTCACAAATTTCGTGTCCGGTCTGCAACTTCTTCATCTATCAATGGATTTCAATATAACTTGGCACAAATGTTCACCACACAAAGACGATGTGTCGCGTTCAACTCCCAGGTCCATGGGTCAAAGGTCAAGGTCACAGGGTACAATTACTTTGTCACAAATTTCGTGTCCGGTCTGTAACTTCTTCATCTATCAATGGATTTCAATATAACTTGCCACAAATGTTCACCAGACAGAGACGATGTGTCGCGTTCAACTCCCTGGTCCATGGGTCAAAGGTCAAGGTCACAAGGTACAATTACTTTGTCACAAATTCCGTGTCCGGTCTAACTTCTTCATCTATCAATGGATTTCAATATAACTTGCCACAAATGTTCACCAGACAGAGACGATGTGTCGCATTGAACTCCCTGGTCCATGGGTCAAAGGTCAAGGTCACAGGGTACAATTACTTTGTCACAAATTTCGTATCCGGTCTGTAACTTCTTCATCTATCAATGGATTTCAATATAACTTGCCACAAATGTTCACCACACAAAGACGATGTGTCGCGTTCAGCTCCCTGGTCCATATGTCAAAGGTCAAGGTCACAGAGTACAATTTTTGGGGGCATTTGTCACGTGACTGTGACATCTCTTGTTTTTATTATTATTTTTTTTTTTTGGTCAGCAGTATGCTAAAAATCGAACTGATACCTAAATACTAATATATATTCATAGTAAGCATAGTCTTATATGAATAATCATCAATATTCATCAGGTAACGGTTAATCTGTGGTATGGCCCTATTGGCATTTAGCACCCCACTGTAAAACTCCACTATTTACCAAATCGTATTTTCTACAAGGAATGTACTGTACGTAGTTTAACCAAGTAAACTTTTCTTTCAATTTCTGACAGAATTGCCTTTTTTCTTCCTCATATTTTCTCTTCGACGACTCCTTACATTTCCCTTTCTTTCTTGTCATCTCCACTGACCGTAAACCCAATTGAAACTGGCATATATCGTCACGAGTGTACATAACAGAAAAGTGGTGTTAGTGTGGGAAACCAAGATTTACGACATCTATTTTACGACATACATTTAGGGAACGTTTCATAATGTTTCAAGTGGTGTCATTATTAATCATTTGGCTAATATTTTTTCTATAAATATATTTCCTTAAAATATAAATTTCCACAAAAACATATTTTACACGAAACCTTAACTGAAATAAAAGCATTAGAATAACTAGCGATTTTTCGACAACGACAGTGTTTTATCACAATACCCTAACTTAATTTGAGACAACCCCGACCTCGACGTTATGAAGGAAGTCACGTGGTTGCAAGGTGCTCGCAGCTTTCTCTACTTAGAACAATGATAAAAACAAAACGATATTAGAGCGACAGAAGGAGAAAATGAGTGGAAAAACTTGCAAAATGAATGGAATTTTTCTAGAATCGATTATATTTTGCACTATATTTTGAATATTTAACGACTGGACCTGAGCTGCACTATACTAGAAATGTCGCTCGGTCTATGGTTAGTGTCAAACTCCGATGTATCTTTTTAGCGTTTTCTTTGACTGTGGCGAACAAAAATTTGACCGTTGGAAATGTTGAGGTATGTCAACATAATGGGAATTTCTCCATCGGTTTTTTCTTTGAAATTCTTTCACAAAAAGTTGGATATAAAAAAGAGGCTTTTTCGAATTGGGAAGTCCCCGAAGATCGGCCTCTCACCAAACTCGTAATAATCACAAGAGACAGAACGGCATAAATTTCTGGATGCAATAAAAAAAAGTGAGTCGGGGGGTAAAATGGACGGTCGGTCGGGTAACCAGAAACAAACCTATTTTTTTTTTACGCCTTAAGGAGCCGTTTTTTCAGGGCTACACTATTTCCTACTATGTCAGTCTACATTAAAGTTATCACAATGTTTTGCCAAATTGTGTTTCATAGGAACCTCAATATCATGAACTTCAAGAGACCATACAAATAATTTCCAGATAGCAGAAGTTGGGAGTCATCCGATTTCTAATCTGGACAATTTCTCAAGTTCACAGCTTAACCCATTACCTCATAAGCTATTTTTAGGTCTAACCACTTTTAATAAATCTGCCGAAAAGGGAGCATTAACTTTTAGAATTTTGTAGTTTGAATCCATTTTGATAAACAGAGCATTTGCTCCTGTAGGAGCAAATGCTCTGTTTATCACAATGGTTTCAACAGGTGACTTTTACAGAGGCAAAGAAAGGCGTATTTATTGAGGAAAGGGTTAATGCAGGTCTAAAGTAATGCTGAAGGCTCCTGTTTGGTTTATAGGCATAGTCTATCCTGGTTTTAGTTTTGGAGTATGTGTTTCCAGGTTACAGACTCTCAGGAATCGGTGTCCATTGCTGACTCAGCCAGTACCTCTTCTCCCGTGACACAGACTGGTTCATGGCTGAAGGCCAGTGACTGGGTAAAAACCTTGAAGTTAAAAACTCCCACCAAGTCAGAGCGCCCACCTGAATCAGCAGAACCAGAAGATTCAGCAAGGAAAAAGAAGAAACCCGCACGGTAAACATGTTTTTTGTACAGCTTATATCATATTCAATCAAATTCAACTGAAAAGGGTTTTAAGGCCCAAAGATCAAGATCTAGGGGCATATTGTTTTCAGGCCTGTCTGTTAGAAACTATAAACTTGACCATAACTTTTGAACTTTTATAGATAGTGACATGATTGGTATTATATTCATCTTATAAAGCAACAACTTTTGAGTGGTCTGTTATGGTCAAAGGTTGAATTTGCTGTTATTTTGTGTCCAGCAGTTGGTGGGGGTGGGGGGGGGGCTTTGCATAGTGTTTCACAAACACATCTTGTACATAACATGGGCAAACTGGAAGTACAGAAGAACCCCTCTAATGCGACCACTTAAAAAGTAACCATAGCTGTCTTTATAAGCAGGTGGTTGCTTAATGCAGGACGAAAGTTGTGCAGAAAGCTCCTACAGGAGCTTTTCTACATAACTTTCATCCTGCGTTATGCTACCATCTGCCTCTGCCACCCAGAATTATGCCCCTTTTTGGTGGTCGCATTAGAGGGGTTTACTGTATTCTTATCATTAGTTTTTGCATCGTCTAACCGTCCATCTGTCCCAGAGTCGCATCTCAGAAACAGTTTGGATTTTTTCTTTGAAACTTTTTTGTAAGTATTATAGTACCATAATTAAATGCAGGCCTGCAAATATCACTCATATTTACTTGGTAACGCCAGAGTTGTGGCCCTTTGTGTGCCAAAAACTTGACCTTTGTGTCTGTCTGGAATCGTATCGCAGAAGCAGTTTGGGGTTTTACTATGACAATTTGTGTAAATTTACGGCCTTGCAATTATATACATTGGCCTGGGAACACCAGAGTTATGGGTCTTTGTTTTCCAAAAACTTAACCTTTTTGTCTGTCAAGAGTCATAACTCAGACACTGTCTGGAATTTTCTATGAAACTTTGTGTTAATGTTTAGTACTATGAGGTAATGGGGATGTGCAAGTATCACTCACAAGGACCTTGGGACACCAGAGTTATGGCCCTTTCTTGCCAAAACAACCTTTTTGTTCGTCTGGTCAATAACTCAGGTTAAATACTGAGGCTAGCATTTGTTTGGTGGGGGGTATCTATTCAGCGAATTTGCTTATTGTGAATGGTTTCCTTCTGCAAAGACATTTCCATGCTTTGTCCAAATCTAGTTGAATTCATGCTTATTTTTAGCAAGGATGGCTACTAACTTATGTTGTGTGTGGTTCTTTTGTAGAGGTGGTCTAGCTGACAGATTAAGTCGACTTCAGGCTAGAGACAAGTCATCAGTGCGAATGTGGTCACACCAGCAAAACAAACTATCCTCATCACAGGGTAGGTACAGAATGGTAAACAAGCCTCATGGTATTAAAAGGGCTGTAGGAATTTGTAAAAACATGATAGACCAATTTTTGCTATTAATGTATTAGGGTTGCTCCATTTAAATGTGTATGGAGGAGCAGGAAGGCACTTTCAAATTCGGCCACCCACCCATAGAAGTTTTTTACTAATGCACACAAAAAGTACCATAATTTGCAGCGAAACCCACCCATGCACAGCTGTTTTTTAAAATGCCTTCCTTCCCTTTATGATATTATTCAGATTATGCGTTAATTGTATGGACTTTCACTTTAAACAATCATTGCAGATTCTAAAGCAATAGCACTAGAGGTGGTTGGGCATGAGAGTCTGTATTCCATGCAGGCTGTACGATGTGTGACACTGCCCTCACAACCTTCTGGTAACAGTCAGTCAGAGGAAGAGACACAGGAGAATGCAGCAGGAGAAGAAAGACTGGTGATGTTCCCAGCTACACAGGCAGAGCAGCTCAGTTTACAAGTTGGGTCCAAGTTTAAAGTCTTTCCTCCTTGGTAAGTTGCCAGTCAACTGTAGATACAAGGTCTATTTATGAAATCTACTTTAATCTAGGTAAATTAATTTTCACATACAGTTGAACTTCAATATCTCAAACTTCAAGGGACCATACAAATTAGTTTGAGATAGAGAGATTTGATTCATCAGATTTATAATCTGACAAATATCTCAAGTTCACAGCTTAACCCTTCTCTTGCTGAATTTTAAAATACATTTCTCCTTCTTTACCCATTTCCTGTTGTATAATTACATATATCTTCACTGTGTACAAGTATTTTGCTGTGCAAACACTGCTGTGGAGTGCATTGGTTACACAATCAACTTGTAAATAGTGCAGACCCTGATGAGACAGCTCCTGCAGGAGCTGTCTCATCTGGGCCTTCACTATTTACAGGTACGTATATTGACGTGAATAGCAAGCGAAGGGTTAATGCAGGTCTAAAGTAGAGCTGAAAGCTCCTGCAAGAGTTTTCAGCATTACTTTAGACCTACATTAAGCTACATGTGTGTTTCTAGATATGTGTAGCGATATATTTTAGAAAATATCCTGTATTGTAAATTTTGGAAGGACTGAACTTATAGTTTGAGTTATCCCGAAGTTCGAGTTATCCGAGTTCGAGATATCGAAGTTCAACTGTATCTCTTCCAAATCCTATTGTACTGCTGCTGTTTAAAATGATCTGGAAAAAACAGTTCTAATGAGTAGCAGCAAGATATGGTATGGCTGAGAAATAAGACATTAAATAGGTCAGTACACATTATATCACTGCCCTGAATTAGGCATGCTAGAAATCTGCTCAATATCTGTCTCTTTATTCGTACTGTTTCTCTCTCTCTCCCTCTCTCAATTTCTCTTACATGATACTTTGTCTTTGAATAGATCTTTTACTTTGACTGTCCTGAGCAATAGATTTTGAAGACATTGATTATCCTCCTGTGTAATCTCCTGTGCATTAAAACCTCTCTATATTAACCACTTAATGAATAAACATTGTTGTTTAAAAAGCAGGTGATTGATTAATGCAGGAGGAGAATGAATTTTTCATGGGAGCTTTCTGTGTAACTGTCCTCTTACTGGAAGCCACAACCTACTTTTAAGAACCAGAATCAGATCTATTTTGGTTATGTGTATTAGAGAGGTTTACTGTACTTTATATTGCAGGCAGCAGCTTGAATTGAGAACTGGTTGTCAGATTCTCTTATGCACCAAGTACTGCCAGGTCTTTCATCGTCCAGACGATGAGAAATCCACAGAGACAGGAACAGTAATTCCCAATGAAACAAGAACTGCACCTCCTGTTGCAACGGGAACTGAAACTGATGAGGAGGGAAAACCAGACAGGAAAACTGTGAAAGCAATATGGAATTGCCCATGTGTTCAAGGTAGTTAGTTTAGTTGTAACTAAATGTAACTGTATGGGTTAAGCAGTTTGGACCCTTATGAGACACAATGCAATTTGTTTCCTGCACAGAAGAACCTTGGGGGTCTTCCTCCACTTGTAATTAGCTGGACGCTGTGATATGACTGAAATACTGTTAACCCTTCTCTTGCTGAATTTTAAAACACATTTCTCCTTCTTTACCCATGTCCTGTTGTATAATTACATATATCTTCACTTTGTACAAGTATATCGCTGTGCAAATACTGCTGTGGAGTGCATTGGTTGCACAATCAATTTGTAAATAGTGCAGACCCAGATGAGACGGCTTCTGCAGGAGCTGTCTCATCTGGGTCTTTAATATTTACAGGTAGGTATATTGATGTGATTAGCAAGTGAAGGGTTAATAAAAGATATGGAGGAAAATATTCCTTTTTATACGCCCGAAGGGTCGTATTATGTTATGGTCTCCATCGTCTGGCCGTCTGGCTGGGTGTCCGTCCGTCCGTCCGTCCGTTAGCAAATTCGTGTCCTGGCTATAACTTACTCATTTTTTCTCCGATTTTCAAAATTCTTTCACACAAATGTTCAGTATCACTTGAAGGTGTGTCGCGTACAAAACCCAATTGTGAACTTTCAAGGTCAAGGTCACAAATAGGGCGTTAGCAATTTTCGTGTCCTTGCTAAAACTTACTCATCTTTTCACCAATTTTCAAAATTCTTTCACACGTATGTTCAGTATCACTTGAAGGTGTGTCGCGTACAAAACCCAATGGTGAACTTTCAAGGTCAAGGTCACAAATAGGGCGTTAGCAATTCTGTCCGTCCGTCCGTTAGCAAATTCGTGTCCTGGCTATAACTTACTCATTTTTTCTCCGATTTTCAAAATTCTTTCACACAAATGTTCAGTATCACTTGAAGGTGTGTCGCGTACAAAACCCAAATGTGAACTTTCAAGGTCAAGGTCACAAATGTCCGTCCGTCCGTCCGTTAGCAAATTCGTGTCCTGGCTATAACTTACTCATTTTTTCTCCGATTTTCAAAATTCTTTCACACAAATGTTCAGTATCACTTGAAGGTGTGTCACGTACAAAACCCAATTGTGAACTTTCAAGGTCAAGGTCACAAATAGGGCGTTAACAATTTTCGTGTCCTTGCTAAAACTTACTCATCTTTTCACCAATTTTCAAAATTCTTTCACACGTATGTTCAGTATCACTTGAAGGTGTGTCGCGTACAAAACCCAATGGTGAACTTTCAAGGTCAAGGTCACAAATAGGGCGTTAGCAATTCTGTCCGTCCGTCCGTTAGCAAATTCGTGTCCTGGCTATAACTTACTCATTTTTTCTCCGATTTTCAAAATTCTTTCACACAAATGTTCAGTATCACTTGAAGGTGTGTCGCGTACAAAACCCAATTGTGAACTTTCAAGGTCAAGGTCACAAATGTCCGTCCGTCCGTCCGTTAGCAAATTCGTGTCCTGGCTATAACTTACTCATTTTTTCTCCGATTTTCAAAATTCTTTCACACAAATGTTCAGTATCACTTGAAGGTGTGTCGCGTACAAAACCCAATTGTGAACTTTCAAGGTCAAGGTCACAAATAGGGCGTTAGCAATTTTCGTGTCCTTGCTTAAACTTACTCATCTTTTCACCAATTTTCAAAATTCTTTCACACGTATGTTCAGTATCACTTGAAGGTGTGTCGCGTACAAAACCCAATGGTGAACTTTCAAGGTCAAGGTCACAAATAGGGCGTTAGCAATTCTGTCCGTCCGTCCGTTAGCAAATTCGTGTCCTGGCTATAACTTACTCATTTTTTCTCCGATTTTCAAAATTCTTTCACACAAATGTTCAGTATCACTTGAAGGTGTGTCGCGTACAAAACCCAATTGTGAACTTTCAAGGTCAAGGTCACAAATAGGGCGTTAGCAATTTTCGTGTCCTTGGTAAAACTTACTCATCTTTTCACCAATTTTCAAAATTCTTTCACACATATGTTCAGTATCACTTGAAGGTGTGTCGCGTACAAAACCCAATGGTGAACTTTCAAGGTCAAGGTCACAAATAGGGCGTTAGCAATTCTGTCCGTCCGTTAGCAAATTTGTGTCCTGGCTATAACTTACTCATTTTTTCTCCGATTTTCAAAATTCTTTCACACATATGTTCAGTATCACTTGAAGGTGTGTCGCGTACAAAACCCAATTGTGAACTTTCAAGGTCAAGGTCACAAATAGGGCTTCAGTATCACTTGAAGGTGTGTTGCATACAAAACCCAATTGTGAACTTTCAAGGTCAAGGTCACAAATAGAGCGTTAGCAAATTTTGTGTCCTGGCTGTAGCTAACTAGACCTACATCATTACCTTTAAGGTCAGTCATATTTTTCATTCTGGAGTTATTGCCCTTTGATAGTTTCGGGTATCAATTTCTTGTGCAACTAACTCCTCCTTTATTTTTCAACATAATTTTATAGAACAGCCTTCGGGCGTATATTGCCCCGTCTCGCGGTGCTCTTGTTCAAATTGGAGTAGGTGGCAATTTTTGCAGACAAATTTTACGTAGTGTTGAAAAGGTTTATTCTCAGTTGAAAATAGAGGTTCATAAATTGGCAAATGTAGCCAGGTGGACAGCTGTGTCTGTGACAGTTATTGGTTTGCAGATAAATTTCATTAGCAATGAAGTACTAAAACCAACAAGAATACTTTATAAGTTTGTAGAAAATGTAATCACAGTATCAGTATATGTAATCACAGTATCATTACAAAAATGTAATCACAGTATCAGTACAAAAAAACACCCTGTCACAGTATAGTTACAAAAATGTAATCACAGTATCAGTTTGGAACTTGATGCATGGCAAGTTACTTGGTGTCTCATTTAGATCCAAATTATTTGTAAAGGTGATCATGGATTTGGCCATCGATGGCAAAGATGTTAAGATTAACATTTGCAGCTGTATTTGTTAATTCTTTGATCTTCATTAACCCTTTCCCTGTTCAGTATTCATGTAAGAAATAATGACATAATGAGTATTTATGAGCTCAATTCTTATAATGTAAACATTTCAGTGGATGCATTTATATGAAGGAAAGGGTTCAACAAATATCAAGAATTCTTGATAAAAGCATAATATCACATTGCACGCTGATGATATTGTAATTTGTAAACAAATCGGTATATATGCTTCCTGTAACAATTTTTCATTGTTCTTAGATTTCTTTTCAAGAGAAGTGATCGGACTTTAAAGATTTTTTCAGTGTATCAGTTGAACCAACACCTTCATTTCTCCACCAAAGCCTATGTTGTGACCACTCGTCTTGCTGAGAACTATTCTTGAAAGTCCTTTAAAGGGGATGTCCCTACATTTGACGCGTTTCATAAACACTTAAAATATACAAAACTCATTTGTTTATATGCTGAAAAGTATCATATCACAAAAAGCCCCATCCAATTACCGTTTATTATGACAAAATATCCATGTGTTTGATATCGCCGATCCCGGTTTTACTCACCGATGTTTCAGTTTTATTCGGGTTGAGTTTTAGTTTCGTAACTGTTCGCCCTATTCGCGATTCTCCGACTGCTTCCGAGAAAGCCTATTACGTAAACAATGGAGGGATCGGGTGATCATCGGCAAAACGCGGAAGAATTTATGGAAAAGGCCGATAATATTGTGTTGTAGAACAAAAATTATCAGTTATTGATGAAATCGGTTTATTTGTATCACATGGGCATTTTTATGCCCCCAAAGCTAGGCTTTGGCGGCATATAGTGATCGCACCGTGCGTGTGTGGGTGTGTGTGTGTGTGGGTGTGTGGGTGGGTGGGTGTGTGGGTGGGTGGGTGTGTGGGTGGGTGTGTGGGTGTGTGTACATTTTGTCCGGAGTATATTTCCTTTGTCACATCAGCTATGGATACCAATTTTGGTGTGTGAGTTCATCTTGGGATGGGGGAGTGTCGCGTACCATTTTCATGTCACTGTGACCTTGACCTTGACCTTTGACCTTGATTTTACAAAAAGCTTGTCCGGAGCATATCTCCTTTACCTTACCAGCTACAGATTCCAAATTTGGTGTGTGAGTTCATCTTGGGATGGCGGAGTGTCGCGTACCATTTCCAGGTCACTGTGACCTTGACCTTGACCTTTGACCTCGATTTTAAAAAAAGCTTATGCCTTACCAGCTACAAAAAGCTTGTCCGGAGTATATCTCCTATACCTTACCAGCTAAGGATTCCAAATTTGGTGTGTGAGTTCATCTTGGGATGGAGGAGTGTCGCGTACCATTTTCAGATCACTGTGACCTTGACCATGACCTTTGACCGATTTTACAAAAAGCTTGTCCGGAGCATATCTCCTTTACCTTACCAGCTACAGATTCCAAATTTGCTGTGTGAGTTCATCTTGGGATGGCGGAGTGTCGCGTACCATTTCCAGGTCACTGTGACCTTGACCTTGACCTTTGACCTCGATTTTAAAAACCGCTTATACCTTACCAGCTACAAAAAGCTTGTCCGGAGTATATCTCCTATTCCTTACCAGCTAAGGATTCCAAATTTGGTGTGTGAGTTCATCTTGGGATGGAGGAGTGTCGCGTACCATTTTCAGATCACTGTGACCTTGACCATGACCTTTGACCGATTTTACAAAAAGCTTGTCCGGAGCATATCTCCTTTACCTTACCAGCTACAGATTCCAAATTTGGTGTGTGAGTTCATCTTGGGATGGCGGAGTGTCATGTACCATTTCCAGGTCGCTATGACCTTAACCTTGACCTTGACCTTGACTGATTTTACAAAAAGCTTGTCCAGAGCATATCTCCTATAACTTACCAGATACGGATTCCAAATTTGGTGTGTGAGATCACCTTCAGATGGCGGAGTGTCGCGTACCATTTTCAGGTCACTGTGACCTTGACCTTGACCTTCGACCTCGATTTTACAAAAAAGGTTGTCCAGAGAATATCTCCTATACCTTACCAGCTACGGATTCCAAATTTAATGTGTGAGTTTATCTTGGGATGGCGGTGTGTCGCGTACCATTTTCAGGTCACTGTGGCCTTGACCTTTGACCTAGATTTTACACAAAGCTTGTCCGGAGCATTTTTCCTATACCTTACCAGCTACAGATTCCAAATTTGGTTTGTGAGTTCATCTTGGGATGGCGGAGAGTCGTGTACCATTTTCAGATCACTGACCTTGACCTTGACCTTTGACCTCGATTTTACAAAAAAGGTTGTCCAGAGAATATCTCCTATACCTTACCAGCTACGGATTCCAAATTTAATGTGTGAGTTTATCTTGGGATGGCGGTGTGTCGCGTACCATTTTCAGGTCACTGTGGCCTTGACCTTTGACCTAGATTTTACACAAAGCTTGTCCGGAGCATTTTTCCTATACCTTACCAGCTACAGATTCCAAATTTGGTTTGTGAGTTCATCTTGGGATGGCGGAGAGTCGTGTACCATTTTCAGATCACTGACCTTGACCTTGACCTTTGACCTCAATTTTACAGTCCGGAGCATATCTCCTATATCTTACCAGATACAAAAAGCTTGTCCAGAGAATATCTCCTATACCTTAAACGTTGACAATCAACCCAGGTACTGACCTTGACCTTGACCTTTGACCTCAATTTTACAGTCCGGAGCATATCTCCTATATCTTACCAGATACAAAAAGCTTGTCCAGAGCATATCTCCTATACCTTAAACGTTGACAATCAACCCAGGGTCCTTTTTAACGTTGAGAATGACTTAGGGTCCTTTTTAACTAAGTTTTGACGCTTGGCTCTTTTCTTAGCTATCATAATCGTCAAAGGTTCTGTTTCTAATGTTAAGAACTGACTCCTGTGTCATTTTTAACAGCATCAAAATTTCATGTTACACCTGCATTACATTGTATTGTTTTTCCGCCAAAATGCATTTCGGTGTCAAACACTTTGGGGGCATTTGTCACCCGTGACGACTCTCTTGTTCTATATAAGTTCAAATTGGGAACCTTCATAATAATGATAGAGCATAACAAATACCAAGTTTTATGATATTATTGAAAATATGCGATAATTGTAGGGACCTCCTCTTTAATTTACTCATCGTATCTGGGCCTCTGCTGTTTGCAAATGTTTTAATTTAGTCACTGGTATTTTAAGTTCAAATCAGACACATTATACATTGAACAGAAACTTTTATTTGTGGAGAAAAGCACTGCTATTTGTAGATTGTTGTTATTGGTGAAATCAGAGCCATAGATACAGGTGTGTATTAAAAATACTTACACTGATATTTCTCCACCAAACCCTATGATGTCAACATCCTTTACTAAGCTTTAGAATCTTCTCTTTGAGACGATGCTATAGAGTGGTTACAACACAGGGTTTGGTGGCGAAGAAAAGGAGATATTCTAAAAAAATGATTTCATTTACACATCATATCTGTGTCTCTGGCAATGTATTACTGTCTTATCATTTTCTTTCTCTTCCATTAGGTTTGTGTAGGAAACAGACACTGTGTCCTGCCTATCAGTTCCCAACATTGCCTGGTTGGATAAAGGTAAAAAGTTTGAAAAACAAATCAGAAGATTTCAAATGTTTTAATCCTGTACTTCATGAATAATTATGTAAGAAATAATGTATCTGTGAATAGTTAACCCTTTCCCTGTTCTATATTTATTCCAATATCTACTGAATATTCATGGCCAAATAGTTTTAATGAAATATGGAAAGTAGAACATTGTAGACATTTTAGAAGTGAATAAAGAGATCTTCCAAATTCCACTAGCAAACAGAGTAGACCCAGATCAGACGGCTCCTCTAGGAGCCGTCTGATCTGGGTCTACTCTGTTTGCAAAGGCGTTAAAAGACGTATCTGGAGTAGACGGTTAACTTAACTATACTATGAATGGTAGGTGTATTAAAATTCTGGTAAACCTGTTTGGAAAAAAGTTTAACCCTTTCTTTCATACAAAATGCCTTTTCACGCATCTACTGACACAGTAGACCCAGGTCCAAGGTCTCCTGATCAGAGTCTGCTCTGTTTACAAAAGGAATTTTTCTAAAATGGCTACAATGTTCCATATTTCATTATCACTCTTTTGTCCATGATATTCAGTATGTATTGAAATCTGGAAATTGGAATACATATAGAGCAGAGAAAGGGTTTAGTGCTTATTGAGTCTCATTTACAGCTTTGGATTGGTGAACTATTTCAGTTTCCTCAAATTGAAATCACATTCAGCAAGTGTGGTATCAAAAGTTTTAGATACAAATAGCAATGATTGACTGGCTTTTTCTTGGTGTTCATAGCATAAAACAGTAAATTATTTGCAAAATTTGAAAAAAATTTCCCCAATATTATAAATAATTAACCCTTTATATTTATTAGCTGACTTTTTATAATGATATTTAAACAAGATGTTTTGGCCATGGCAGAAACATAAATCAGATATAGAATACAATTCCATAAGCAAACAGTGCAAGTCCTGATCAGGTGGCTGCTGCAGTAGCCATCTGATCTTAGTCTACTCTGTTTGCAAAATATATTAGATGGCATCTATATCATCTAAAGGCTTGAAAGATCAAAAAAAAAATATATCCCCATTTCAGTGGTTGGGCAAACTGATGAGAAAACAGCCTCATGCATGACAGTTCTACTTAATATTATAGATACCAGAATCAGAGACCGCATCAAGCTCAAATAAAAAAGATGGCAATTCCAACGAGCTGAAAAACCTCTCCCAAAAGGAAACAACGGAAAAATCTTCATGTCATTTGCATACTGTGTCATCCAAAACAAAATCAGGATCTGTTGTAGACATTATGGATGGTTGTGTATTCGAATCTCTGATAGAGAGTATAGAAAGGGGGAGAACT
This sequence comes from Azorinus chamasolen, assembly GCA_963576725.1. Taxonomy (NCBI): domain Eukaryota; kingdom Metazoa; phylum Mollusca; class Bivalvia; order Cardiida; family Solecurtidae; genus Azorinus; species Azorinus chamasolen. Next base: position 31,600,589 of record OY755238.1, on the reverse strand, counting down.
CTGGATAGTGAAACGGACAGTGCGAATTCCAAGGTGTTCTGTTTTAAAGGTCATATACACAGGGCTGTTCAGTACAGGGAACTTGATGGCAGGATTAGGTAAGATACTATATATTATGATGTCTTGTTAACCCATTCCCTAATAGGCTATATTTAGACCCAACCTCTTAGAATAAATCTACCGAAAAGGAGCATTTACTAGAGAAAAGGAAAATTTTAGAATTTTGTAGTTTTGAAACCATTTTGATAAATAGAGCATTTGTTCCTGTGGAGAAAATGCTCTATTTACCACAATGGTTTGAAGAAGTGACTTTTACTGAGGCATAGAATGACGTATTTATGGAGGAAAGGGTTAATTCAGATGCATTGATTCTAATGATTCATTTGAAAAAAATATCAGTTAAATGATACTTTCTGGATTATTCCTTTACTCCATAAATACTCCTTCAATGCCTTTGCAAAGAGAGTATACCCAGATCAGATGTCTCCTGTAGGAGCCGTCTGATCAGGGTCTGCTCTGATTGCTTATGGATTCTACAGTTTCTGCTTTGGCTAAAAATTAATGTCTTGATATAACATTTTAAAAATTAAACTAATTAGCATTAATTATGTAATAATTTCTTTCTTGAATATTTATAGAGTAATGGGTTAATGAATATTGAATTATTATGGCATAAGATCCATTTCAGGAATTTGTTTATAGTTGTACACTAGATTTATCGTGATATCCAGAGCAAGAGATAAAAGTGCATACTCAAGCACTAAAATCGTCATTTCTCCACCAAACCCTATGTTGTGACCACTCCTTAGAATCGTCTCTTCGAGTTATTCTGGAAAATGTTTTAATTTACGCATCTTTTCTGGACCTCTGGTGAACCTAAATGAAATAAAAACTCAAAACCTATGTAATAGTATTACCTTAACCCTTTTCTCCATAGATATGCTTCTTAACCCCTTTAACCTCCTGTAGGAGCCGTTTGATCAGGGTCTACTCTGTTTGCTTTTGACAAAATATAGAACTGATTCTACACATTTTGTTTTGATTAGAATTTATAAAAAATCATTTGTTTAATATACATGACATAATTTATTTCATAAATATTCATGGAGTAAAGGGTTAAAACTATGTTTGAATGAGAAACAAAAACCTTAGGAATATATGGAAGCATCAGTAGTTGTTGGACATTTTTTTCAGTGGTAGACTGATAGTGGAGGATGTCGTTGGTACAATATGTGAGATTCAACTGACTCAGGATGTGTTCAAAATCTCAGACCTTACTACTGTGGAAGGGAAGTCATGTCAGTTCTCAGGACTCCAGGTGTTGGACCGGCTTATCAGGGAAAAGTATGTCCAGGTTACACCTTTACAAACCTTTTCAACTTGGCATTTGACTCAAGCTCAAAGTTTTGACTTAATTAGTTTTATTTCAATAATATGTTTCCTACAAAGCTAAATGTTCTTGAAAAAATAAGTTTATTTCAATAACATGTTTCCGACCAAACTAAATGTACTTGGATTTTTTTTTTTATTACAATAACATGTTTATGACAGAGCTCAATATAATTGAAAAATAGAAGATACTGTTATTAGCTCGTCTTTTTTCGTGTTTTGATGTTGTCCGGAAACTTCGATATTGGCTTTTATTATACCTCACGTGACTTTCCCATACAAAATTGCCATATATATGTCATGAAACAATTCGTACTGTTCCATGCAACATTACGACACAAGGGAGGTAACTACGGGCAACGTACCCGTCTAAATTAACGAGCGCTTATTAAATTATGTATGTGACATCATCCGACGCTTGCAATTTGATCACCAATGTCAATTTGACATGTAAACACATCTAGAAATGTCACGTTTTGCAGCAATTTCGGAGAAAGAATTAGCTCAGTTAGACAGTGAAAGGGATTCAGCTAACACAAAACGTGTTATAGATAGAAGTGTCAAGTTGTTTCGTGACTTTTTAGAGGCATTCATTTCTTATGTAACTGGACTTACCATCAGTATTAATGTTAAATTCGGAATTGTTCAAAATGTTTTTATTGTCGTTGAGTGTGATGTTCGGTATAATAAAATAAATATCACATCCCATGGAGGGCAACAGCACGTATTGTCAACCCTCGGTACGGTAATGTCTACCTCGGCTCACACCTCGGTGGACATTACCAACCTCGGGTTAACAATACACGCTGTTGCCCTCCATGGGATGTGATATTTATATATTACTTCTTTACTATTTATGCAATTCTAATGAAATTTCACGCATTTGTTTACCGTCACAAGGGCTACAATCCAACAGAAGAGTGTTGGCACCTATTTGCCGGACTCTTTGTTTTTCAGAGTTATGATTTATTTTCCTTTTTCTGCTGTACAATATAATTTCACAGAGCTACAGATAACGGTGCATACCCAAATACTAAAATCGTCATTACTCCACCAAACCCTGTAATGTGACCACTCTTTAGAATTGTCTCTTTGAGACGATTCTAAAGAGTGGTCATAGTATAGGGTTTGGTAGAGAAATAAAGGAGTTTTTCTTGAAATTTACGCATCCTATTTGGACCTCTGTTACAGTATCAAACAGTTTGGATCCTGATGAGAAACCGAGTTACATGGCAACTCATCTGGATCCGTATTCCTTGCATGAATATTCAACTGAGTAGACCGAGATCAGATGGCTCCAAGAGGAGTCGTCTGAGCAGGGTCTGCTCTGTTTACTTATGATATAATATAGATATGATTCCACAGTTTCTGCCTTGGCCAAAAATTCCTGTGTCCATGTACTGTTATAACAATTAATCAATTTAATATTCATGTCATTCTACCCCAACAAACAGAGTTTGAGGGGGGTATACTGGAATCAGCCGGTCGGTCGGTCGGTCGGTTGGTCGGTCGGTCGGTCGGTCGGTCGGTCTGTCTGCAAATTCTTGTACGGCGAACTCCTCCTTCAGTTTCAACCCGATTCACTTGACACTTGGCATAATTGTTAATCAGGAGTAGTAGATGTGCAAGACACAAATTTCAGGTCTCTGTGACCTTGACCTTGACCTTTGGCCTTGAAATTGGTCTTGAAATTGGCAGGCAAAAGCTTGTACTTTGAACTCCTCTTTCACATTCAACCTGATTAACTTGATACTTGGCATAAATGTTACTCAGGAGTAGTAGATGTGTAAGACACAAATTTCAGGTCTCTGTGACCTTGACCTTTGGCCTTGAAATCGGTCTTGAAATTGGCAGGCAAAATCTTGTACTTTGAACTCCTCCTTCACTTTCAACCTGATTCACTTGATACTTGGCATAAATGTTACTCAGGAGTAGTAGATGTGCAAGACACAAATTTCAGGTCTCTGTGACCTTGACCTTGACCTTTGGCCTTGAAATTGATCTTGAAATTGGAAGGCAAAATCTTGTACTTTGAACTCCTCCTTCAATTTCAACCTGATTCACTTGACACTTGGCATAAATGTTACTCAGGAGTAGTAGATGTGCAAGACACAAATTTCAGGTCTCTGTGACCTTGACCTTGACCTTTGGCCTTGAAATTGGTCTTGAAATTGGCAGGCAAAAGCTTGTACTTTGAACTCCTCCTTCGCATTCAACCTATTTCACTTGATACTTGGCATAAATGTTACTCAGGAGTAGTAGATGTGTAAGACACAAATTTCAGGTCTGTGACCTTGACCTTGACCTTTGGCCTTGAAATTGGCAGGCAAAATCTTGTACTTTGAACTCCTCCTTCACTTTCAACCTGATTCACTTGATACTTGCCATAAATGTTACTCAGGAGTAGTAGATGTGCAAGACACAAATTTCAGGTCTCTGTGACCTTGACCTTTGGCCTTGAAATTGGTCTTGAAATTGGCAGGCAAAATCTTGTACTTTGAACTCCTCCTTTACTTTCAACCTGATTCACTTGATACTTGCCATAAATGTTACTCAGGAGTAGTAGATGTGCAAGACACAAATTTCAGGTCTCTGTGACCTTGACCTTGACCGTTGGCCTTGAAATTGGTCTTAAAATTGGCAGGCAAAATCTTGTACTTTGAACTCCTCCTTCACTTTCAACCTGATTCACTTGATACTTGGCATAAATGTTACTCAGGAGTAGTAGATGTGCAAGACACAAATTTAAAATCTCTGTGACCTTGACCTTTGACCTTGAAATTGGTCTTAAAATTGGCAGGCAAAATCTTGTATGGCGAACTCCTCCTTCACTTTCAACCTGATTTACTTGATACTTGGCATAAATGTTACTCAGGAGTAGTAGATGTGCAAGACACAAACTTCAGGTCTCTGTGACCTTGACCTTTGGCCTTGAAATTGGCAGACAAAATCTTGTACTTTGAACTCCTCCTTCAATTTCAACCTGATTCACTTGATACTTGGCATAAATTACAGAATTTTCTCTATTTGAACTTCGGGTATTTTTGTTATTTGGTCCTGTTACATGTTCAAAACTTGGATTTGCAATCAAGGCTGTCGTGTGGGGGTATTCATCACCTTTAGTGATAGTTCTAGTTATTTCTTGAATATTCATGGAAGAAAGGATTAAAGGCAGGTGGTAGCTTTATTGCAGGATAAAAGTTATACAAAAGCTCCTGTTGGAGCTTTCAGCATAACTTTTGCTCTGCATTAAGCAAACTATAGGAGCTTTTTGCATAACTTTCATCCTGCATTAACCAATTTCCTCTTATTGATGCTTGTTGATGCTTCCGTAAAAGTCATTTTTTAAAAACCATTGTGATAAATAGAACCCTTTCTCCACAGAAGCAAATTCTCTATTTATCATAATGGTTTCAAAACAACACAATTCTAAAAAAAATCATTTTTGTAGTAAATGCTCCTTTTCAATAGAGGTTGGGTAAAAAATAGCCTATGAAGGAATGGGTATAGCAACCACCTGCTTTTATAGACCACCTTGTTTATTAACACAGTGGTTGCTATAGAGAGACTCTTCTGTATTTTGATAGGAACCCTTCCCTGTTTACACTTCTGGACAGTGTTTGGTCAGGAAAGGCCTACAAGCCGACCAGCCAAGAAAGTGATCTCTCGCAGTTTGATCTCAAGGTATGTGAGATTTATCTCTCTGCATGTTAGGGGCGTATTTGTTAACCCTTTCCTCCATAAATACGCTTTTCTACGCCTCTGTAAAAGTCACTTCATGAAACCATTGTGATAAATAGAACATTTGCTCCTATAGGAGCAAATGTTCTATTTATCACAATGGTTTCAAATTACAAAATTCTAAAAAAATTCCTTTTCTCTAGTTAGTGCTCCTTTTCAGTAGATTTATTCAAAGAGGTTGGGTCTAAAAATAGCTTATGAGGTAAAGGGTTCAGGGATTTTCACCTTCTATAACAGAGGCCTGCAAAAGGCCCCTTCCCAATTGAAAATTTCTTTAAAATCATGCAGTTTTCCCTAAAATCCAAACTTACACCAGCTTTTTTGTTTCCCAAATCAGCATTTTTAGCAATAATTCTTCCCAAAATCAGCAGGCTAAGGCCCCTTCCCAATTAAGAGAGAAAAAGCCCTGGGGTTAATAGAGCTACAGATAAAGGGGCATACCTAAATACTAAAATCATCATTTCTCCACCAAACCCTATACTGTGACCACTCTTTAGAATCGTCTCGAAAACGACTGCTTATTGTTGGCTCATATGATGTCCTCATATTATTTATTTTACTTCATATTTAAATGTTTATGAAAAAGTATTATTCAAGCTCTATACTTAGATTGATTCATCTATACTTAGATTGAATCATCAGAGAAATTTGTAGTTGGAGGCATACATTAGATGCATAAATTAATCATTTTTCAAGAATAACTCCTTCAGTTCTTATTCAAACCCAGTATTGTAACCACTCTAGATATTCTCCTTGAAACGAGTCTAAAGAATGGTCACAACATAGGGCTTTGTGAAGAAATGACAATTTTAGTGTTTTAAATGTATCATTTACAGTAAAACCTGTCTTAAGCAGCCATTAAAAGAAAATCTTATTCTGGATCTTTAACTCTTTCCCTCATATGAACGTGTTTTCACGCATTTGCAAACAGAGTGTACCCAGATCAGACGGCTCCTAGAGGAGCCGTCTGATCAGGGTCTGCTCTGTTTGCTAATGGAATTTGATAGACCTGTTTCTTTACTTTCTAAAATGTCTATAATGGTTCCACCTTCCATATTTCTTTATAACTGTTTTGTTAATGAATATTCAATACGTATTGACATTTGTAATAAATATAGAACAGGGAAAGGGTTAAGACAGATGGTGGCTTAATGTAGGTCGAATATAATGCACAAAGCTCCTATATAGGAGCTATTTGCAGTATTATACCTCATGCATCGAAGTTGCATGGGTTGTTTTGACACATCAGTCAGTCTGTCTGTGTATCGTAATACATTGATGCTCAACTAGCACTTTCATTTCTTGACTAATTTTTCTCAAATTTGCTTTAAGAATTGTCATGAATAAAAGCTTGGATGAGTTTGATTTTCAGACAAATCTGTCATTGGGAACCACTTTTTTTCTCTGACTGTGGCAGTGTGGGGTATGTGAACTTGCTCACTAAAGTTCTTTAATTTTGTCCAGTGTGGTTGCTCTGTGTGGTTGCATAATTAACAGAATATTTGTTTAGTTCCTAATAGTTGAAGGTTATAATTTTAGGAGTGGAGCATAAATCCACCAGGCTACTGTTATACACTTGGTGCTGGGAGCCAGGTAGATGGAGAGTTTAAGCTGGAGCCCTGCCTGGAATTGGTCTTGCCTAGCCAGGAACCATTGTATAGGAAGTTGGCTGATATTTGTGAGCTGGTACCACTCCCATTCAGGTGCAGCTGTGTTGCAAGGGCAGTTTATATTCGTTCATTGGTGAGGCCCAGTTTTTTTGTGTTTTATGTTTAAATGTATACTAAATTCTGTTATTATAGCTAAGCTAAAGAACTATAAACATTCCCCATCTACAAATAGCAGATGTACAGATAAGATGTGTAAATCAAGCCAATTTCAGGAAAAAACTCCTTTATTTCTGTCATTTCTGGCAAAAATTATATCACCTGGTGGGTATTTTTGATATTTACAAGTTTAATAAGATAAGTCAAGGCCCAATCTGGGCATGTGACATATAGAACAAAATTCAAAATGTTTACAACATTGGTTATATAACAGGAAGAACAGTGTTTAACCCCCTACTCCATAGATACTCTGAAAACAAGCTATGGAGCAAAAGGCTAATATGAAAATACATGAAAAAACAAAAGTAATCAACTAAAACTATAGATAAATTATAATTAAATAATAATATAAGTTGACACTAAATTGCAAACCATGAATAAATAAAGTAATTGAATTTTGAATTTTGGAGAACGAGAATACTAGGATGAATTACAGACATAAATGATTTCCTTGCAGAACAATGAGTTTTAATAATGTTGATTTATCTTTACTATTCATCAGATTATTGAACTTGAATGTGTTAGGAAATTTCCAGAAAGTACTATTCAAATATTTCTTTCTGTCTTCTTTGAAAAAGTAGCACTCAAACAGATAATGAAATTCATCACCAATTACGTTTTTATCACATGAACTACAAAATCTTTGGTTTCCTACGACATTAAAATATTGCCCATTTTCAATGGGTATTTTATGGTTTGTACAGAATTTACAAAAAGTGATAGCAAGCTTAAACGTTAAAATATTGAAATAATTTTCAAATTGTAAAGTAGTTTTATAAGTTCTGTAATTAAAGCACTTACCAGATTCATTAACAATACTATGCCAGTTTTGTAAAAAATGTTTTTTGAGTCTGACCCCTATTGATTTTGAGGTCAGTCTGTCAAAGGTCAAGGTCACGGTAACTACTCAAACATGTCCTCTCAATAACTTGATTAGGTGTGCTGTCTTCATCCAGAGGAGATGGGGAGTAACTTGGTGTCTCATCAGGATCCAAACCGTTTGACACTCTGACTTTCAAAATGTAAGAAAACTTAAATTTAAGGATTGTGACAGACAACAATTTCTGCAGATGACAATTACTTAGTGTGTAAACATGGCTATAACTGTTGAGGTTATTTTGTGCTGATGGTGTACAAGTCAGGTATGACATTTTTTGTAATTCATGTTCCCTTTTCTGATTGCAGCTCAGTGATGACACAGACTGTGTTCTGTATGTCACAGATTTAAGTCTCAAAACTCCACATTCCTATGTGAAAGTACACGTCCAGTCCAACTGTGATTTCTCCCAGCATTCATTAGCTCAAGATGGCAGCAGTAATCTCTTTCTCCTTCTCAGGGATCTGTATGTTGAAAAAGGTAATCATTTGTACAATAAAAACCCCTAAACTGGAATAATAACAGAGGAGAATTTGGATTTTATTAGGCAGGTGGCTGCCACCTACCTCAATGACCGATTTCTAATCTGCTCTTCCAATTCTGGGTCTACATATTTTACAAAGTACATGTACCAAATAGTGCTGGACTTGATTTCACCAATGCATTTACAGAATTTGCAAAATTTGAGACTGTTCTCAAACAGATTTGTTTGATTCCCAGCTTCAAGTACAACAGTTGTTGCTTGGAACCAGGCTTGAATTTACTAGTTTTAAAATTTAATAACATTATCAAAACTGAAAATTCAAAGAATATTTTAAAATACGATGAGACAAGGCTTGAGTCTCTAACCTGATTATATTTTTCTTGACACATACCCTCCTATTGACGCCTTTTGACGCCTCCGTAAAAATCACTTTTTAAAACCATTCTGATAAATAGAGCATTTGCTCCATAGAAGCAAATGCTCTATTTATCACAATGATTTTAATACTATACAATTCTAAAATTTTCGTTTTCTCTAGTTAATGGTCCTTTTCAATAGCTTTATTCAAACAGGTTGGATCTAAATATAGCCTATGAGATAATTGATTAACCCTTTCCTTCATATAAATGCCTTTTCACACACTTGCAAACAGAGTAGACCCAGATCAGATGGCTCCTGATCAGGGTCTGCTCTGTTTGCTTTTGACATGATATACATCTGATTCTACAGTTTTTGTCAAAGCACAAAATTCCCTTGAATAGTTTACATTTTAAAGATTGAGCTAATAAATATTCATGATGTCATTATTTCTTACATGAATATGCAGCAGGGAAAGGGCTAACTGCTTGAATGCCGAATGTTCAAAGTAGAATGGCTCAAGGGTGCATACCCAAATACTAAAATTGTAATTTCTTCACCAAATCCTATACTGCGACCACTCTTTAGAATCGCCTCGAAGAGAAGATTTTAAAGGGTGGTCACAGTATAGGGTTTGATGGAGAGTTATTCTTGAAAATGTTATAATTTACACATCTTATCTGGAGTCTGTAGTTTGAATGACAAACAGTGCAGACCTTGATCAAAGGACTCCTAGATGAGCCGTCTTATCTGAGTCTACACTGTTTGCAAATGCCAGCACACTTGTTTCCTGCACTCTGTGCATTAGACGCTGCAATTTATACCATGCACAGAAAAACCTCTTGAGTCTTCTTACTCCATTTGTAATTAGTTGGACATAGCAATATGACTGAAGTACTGTTACGGCACAATCTCAGATTCATGTAGTTTACTTGAATTATAGGTGAAGTTTATGCTAATGATTACTCAAAGATCATCAACTTGACACCATTGGAATTAGAATCATCTCCATCGCTGCAAGGCATTGTCTCTTCTCTTGGCATTGCTCCGATAAAGTTACCAGGGCTAAACCAGGAGGCTCAACTTGGAGACCTGTGTGAAGTTTCAGGTATTTATCACTATTCTTTTTGTTGTTGTTGTTGTCTTATATAAGTGCTGTAATTATAATATACTGAGGAACCCTATGAAGCCTTATCTAATGAATTTTCATAATTATAAGAAGTAATGAATTTTAGAAAATTAATTAGATGAATTTCGTAAATGCATGTGAACAGAATATTTTAACCATGGCAGAAACTGCTTGTCATTATTTCATAAGCAAACAGAGCAGACCCAGATTAGACAGCTCCTACTGGTCTACTCTGTTTAAAGCAGATGTATCTCTATCATGTAAAGGGTTAAAGTGTTAACATCTTTAGAAGCTGTCTTATCAGGGTCTGCTATTGACTATGTCTGCTATGTTTGCTTATTGAATAGTATGGCCCTGATTGTGAAGTTTCGGCCGCAGCCAAATCTTTTGTTGTTAATATGTAATTATAAGAAGTCATTACATGAATATTCATGCAGTAATAAATTCTTAAATTAATATTCATGTAATAAAGGGTTAACATATGAGACTCTTATAGCTTGTAGAGATTACTTACAGTTCAATCTTGAAGACCAGAGGTCCAGATAAGATGCGTAAACTGAAACATATTCAAGAATAACTTCTTTATTTCTCCACCAATTCCAATTTGGGACCACTCTTTAGACCACTCTTTTTTAGCTTGTCTGTTTCGAAGAAATCACGAGCTATTGTCGTAACTCCGGCGTCCGCGTCGTCTTTATCGTCCGAAATCTTGACATTGACCATAACTTCTTCAATTCTTCATTTACAACCTTCATTTTTGGTATGCATGTTCATCTTGACAAGGCCTATCCACACATACCAACATGATAACAGACGAACGTTCGCACTCGCTTGCGGTGCTCGTGTTTGTCACCTCCCTTAGTAAAAAAAAAAAGATGACTCTTAGGGATTGCCTTCCATTATCTGTCTATTTGTCACAATTTTTTATGCCCTCACCTTGAGGCGAAGGGGCATTAAGATTTACCCTTTTTATGCCCCCAAAGCTAGGCTTTGGCTGCATATAGTGATCGCACCGTGCGTGTGTGGGTGGGTGTGTGTGTGTGTGGGTGTGTGTGTGTGTGGGTGGGTGGGTGTGTGGGTGGGTGGGTGTGTGGGTGGGTGGGTGTGTGGGTGTGTGTACCTTTTGTCCGGAGTATATTTCCTTTGTCACATCAGCTACGGATACCAAATTTGGTGTGTGAGTTCATATTGGGATGGGGGAGTGTCGCGTATCATTTTCATGTCACTGTGACCTTGACCTTGACCTTTGACCTTGATTTTACAAAAAGCTTGTCCGGAGCATATCTCCTTTACCTTACCAGCTACAGATTCCAAATTTGGTGTGTGAGTTCATCTTAGGATGGCGGAGTGTCGCGTACCATTTCCAGGTCACTGTGACCTTGACCTTGACCTTTGACCTCGATTTTAAAAAAAGCTTATGCCTTACCAGATACAAAAAGCTTGTCCGGAGTATATCTCCTATACCTTACCAGCTAAGGATTCCAAATTTGGTGTGTTAGTTCATCTTGGGATGGAGGAGTGTCGCGTACCATTTTCAGATCACTGTGACCTTGACCATGACCTTTGACCGATTTTACAAAAAGCTTGTCCGAAGCATATCTCCTTTACCTTACCAGCTACAGATTCCAAATTTGGTGTGTGAGTTCATCTTGGGATGGCGGAGTGTTGCGTACCATTTCCAGGTCACTGTGACCTTGACCTTGACCTTTGACCTCGATTTTAAAAACCGCTTATACCTTACCAACTACAAAAAGCTTGTCCGGAGTATATCTCCTATTCCTTACCAGCTAAGGATTCCAAATTTGGTGTGTGAGTTCATCTTTGGATGGAGGAGTGTCGCATACCATTTTCAGATCACTGTGACCTTGACCATGACCTTTGACCGATTTTACAAAAAGCTTGTCCGGAGCATATCTCCTTTACCTTACCAGCTACAGATTCCAAATTTGGTGTGTGAGTTCATCTTGGGATGGCGGAATGTCATGTACCATTTCCAGGTCACTATGACCTTAACCTTGACCTTGACCGATTTTACAAAAAGTTTGTCCAGAGCATATCTCCTATACCTTACCAGATACGGATTCCAAATTTGGTTTGTGAGATCACCTTCAGATGGCGGAGTGTCGCGTACCATTTTCAGGTCACTGTGACCTTGACCTTGACCTTCGACCTCGATTTTACAAAAAAGGTTGTCCAGAGAATATCTCTTATACCTTACCAGCTATGGATTCCAAATTTAATGTGTGAGTTTATCTTGGGATGGTGGAGTGTCGCGTACCATTTTCAGGTCACTATGACCTTGACCTTTGACCTACATTTTACACAAAGCTTGTCTGGAGCATTTCTCCTATACCTTACCAGCTACGGAATCCAAATTTGGTTTGTGAGTTCATCTTGGGATGGGGGAGAGTCATGTACCATTTTCAGATCACTGACCTTGACCTTGACCTTTGACCTCAATTTTACAGTCCGGAGCATATCTCCTATATCTTACCAGATACAAAAAGCTTGTCCAGAGCATATCTCCTATACCTTAAACGTTGACAATCAACCCAGGGTCCTTTTTAACGTTGAGAACGACTTAGGGTCCTTTTTAACTAAGTTTTGACGCTTGGCTCTTTTCTTAGCTATCATAATCGTCAAAGGTTCTGTTTCTAATGTTAAGAACTGACTCCTGTGTCATTTTTAACAGCATCAAAATTTCATGTTACACCTGCATTACATTGTACTGTTTTTCCACCAAAATGCATTTCGGTGTCAAACACTTTGGGGGCATTTGTCACCCGTGACGACCCTCTTGTTCATCAAGTTTTAACCCTTTACTCCATGAATATTCATGTAAGAAATATAACATCATGAATATTAATTTGATTACTTATTATAATAGGGCATAGACAGTAATTTTTGGCAATGGCAGAAACTTGAATCATATCTATATTATATCTTAACCCTTTCATCCATGAATATTCATTTAAGAAATAATGATGTCATGGATGTTAATTAGATAGATGTGTTAAAATAGCACATTAACACAAGAATTTTTGGCAATGGCTGAATCTGTTAAACCATATCTATATTACATCGTAAGCAAACAGAGCAGACCCTGATCAGACGGCTCCTATAGGAGCCATCTGATCTGGGTCTACTCTGTTTGCAAAGGCACATTTATGGAGTAAAGGGTTAAGCAAACAGAGCAGACTCTGATCAGATGGCTCCTACACTGTTTGCAGAGGTGTAGAAAGGCGTAAAGGGTTAAATGTACTAGAACTTACATTTGAATTTTTGTGCATGTTTGATTGCAGGTTGCATAAAAGAGGTGGATGAGGACTCAGCCTACAGCTGGGAAATTTGCACGAAATGTGGCAGTGACCAGCTACAGGAACTAGCCTCTGAGAGGTAAGTGCAAGAAACAAATCAACAGTCCTAGTGCTGGCATAAATACCCAACTTAACCCTTTCCTTGTTCTATGTTTATTTCAAATTTCCATACCTATTGAATATTCATGAACAAAGTAGTTATAATGAAATATGAAAGGTGGAGCATTGTAGCCATTTTAGAGAGTAAAGAAACAGATCTTTCAAATTCCATCAGTAAACAGAGCAGACCCTGATCAGACGGCTCCTCTAGGAGCAGTCTGATCTGGGTCTACTCTGTTTGCAAATGCATGAAAACACGTCTATATGAGGGAAAGGGTTAATCAGCCAGACAAACTTAGGCAAAGAGTGCAGACCACGATCGAACTGCTCCCGAAGGATCAGTTAGATCAGTCAACGCTATTTGTTACTGGATTAGTTTCATTAAAACTTATTATACCCCCCTTTTGAAAAAATGGGGGTATATTGCTTTGCACATGTCGGTCGGTCGGTCTGTCGGTCGGTCGGTAGGTCGGTCGGTCGGTAGATCGATGGTTTCCGAATGATAACTAATAAACAACTTGGCGTAGGATCTTCAAACTTGCTGTGGTAGTTGGTCATGACAACTAGATGACCCCTATTGTTTTTGAGGTCACTAGGTCAAAGGTCAAGGTCACAGTGACCTTAATTGGTGAAATAGTTTCCGATCAATAACTGCTGAAGGGTTTGGCTTAGGATCTTCAAACTTGCTGTGGTGGTTGGTCATGAACACTAGATGACCCCTATTGTTTTTGAGGTCACTAGGTCAAAGGTCAAGGTCACCATGACCTTAACTTGTTAAATGGTTTCCGATCAATAACTGCTGAAGGGTTTGGCTTGGGATCTTCAAACTTGCTGTTGTGGTTGGTCATGACCACTAGATGACCCCTATTGCTTTTGAGGTCACTAGGTCAAAGGTCAAGGTCACCATGACCTTAAATGGTTAAATGGTTTCCGATCAATAACTGCTGAAGGGTTTGGCTTAGGATCTTCAAACTTGCTTAGGTGGTTGGTCATGACAACTAGATGACCCCTATAATTTTTGAGGTCACTAGGTCAAAGGTCAAGGTCACCATGACCTTAACTGGTAAAATGGTTTTTGATCAATAACTGCTCAAGGGTTTGGCTTAGGATCTTCAAACTCGCTTAGGTGGTTGGTCATGACCATTAGATGGCCCTTAATGTTTTTGAGGTCACTAGGTCAAAGGTCAAGGTCACCATGACCTTAACTGGTGAAATGGTTTCCAATCAATTACTGCGCAAGGGTTTGGCTTAGGATCTTCAAACTTGCTGTGGAGGTTGGTCATGACCACTAGATGACCCCTATTGTTTTTGAGGTCACTAGGTCAAAGGTCAAGGTCACCATGACCTTAATTGGTGAAATGGTCTCCAATCAATAACTGCTCAAGGGTTTGGCTTAGGATCTTCAAACTTGCTGTGGTGGTTGGTCATGACCACTAGATGGCCTGTATTGTTTTTGAGGTCACTAGGTCAAAGGTCAAGGTCACCATGACCTTAACTGGTGAAATGGTTTTCAATCCATAACTGCTCAAGGGTTTGGCTTATAGTAGTAGGGTGCGAGGAGTTTCAGAGAATGCCTGCAGCCCTGCAGCCCCTGTCACGTGACCGATGACGTCACAATAGGGAGGGTATCCTATGACTGCCTAAGAACAATGCGGAGGGCGTCACGCTCATTGACCGTGACCTAACAATAGACTAGAACAATCCATAGAGGTCACGCTGACCATCCCACATTCCTAAGACTAGATCCTACTAGAGCCCTAGAACAATAGGGACGGAATCCTATGACACTGCCCAACAACAACGGAGGTCACCCCGACCATCCCACATTCCACCGTGGCTGGGTCCCATCCCGCATTCCACCGTTGCCGGGTGCCATTTACTATAAAAACCTTATAAGGCATTCGCAAACAGCGTAGACCCGGCTTTATAATCGGCTTTAGGATCTGTTTCACCTCCATATTCTATATATATATACCATTATAAGAGCGATTTACAATTTCGGGACCCGTTTTTATATAAAGAATATTCTTATTCTTCCGGTCAAAGGCCTAGAACAATAGGTCTATCGAATTCGTTATAATAGCGCTACACCTTTTAGATATAAAATCGTATCAATATCGGAATACCCGAGAGTATATTGACCTTCGACGCTGTCTATGATCCGATACAATGCCAGTCCTTTCGACCGTTTTGAAAGGCCACACTTTTTACCAGTGGAAGGACAATGTTAAATTTAACAATGGGATCGAGTTAACGTCCCGACTCGTTATATCTTTTCCTTCTAAATGACGTCTATACGGTGGATTTATATCAAACCCATAGCAAACTGTCCATTCCTTTCTAACATATTTTGATTAAAATCCAAACAGTTTATAAAATGTTTACCGAATGACAAGTTTGTCTTTCAATGCAATGTCTTACAAGCTTCACCGCCCACCGAAATACAAGACCCGTATGAATTACTCTGTAGGCGTCCAGCGTGAAAATGATAGATTAAATTTCTTCTGTTACCCTTATTCAAGATATTCCATATCAATTCTTTTATATTTACTCCCAATCCCTTAATATTAATGAATTAACTCTCATTAGGGTGCGCCAAATAAGTCTGAACATGTCCAACGGGTGCGGTTATTCTTTTGTTTTTATATAATAGAACATATTAAAAGTATAATACCCGATGACTGGCGCGTCAGATCTAATTATAAATATTGCTGAACTCTGGGTTTACTCCGTTTGCAAAGACGTCGAAATGTGTATATACGGAGTAAATGATGCAGGAAAGGAATGGTGTTTCCTGTCAGTTGCAAACAGTGTAGATCCAGATCTCTAGACGCCCCATGATCACGGTCGGTACTGTTTGTCATTCAAAATATCTTCGCAAATTATACCTTTGCATACTGAATGGACCATTTCACTTTGACTATTCAGCACTCAAAGATTTAACCCTTTCCCTCTTCAATATTCATGGTAGACATGATGACATGACTATTTATTAGCTGATTTTTTATGCTTTTCTTTACACCCTTCTTGGTAGAAAATATTAACTTTGAAAACATACAGCATACGACATTTTTTGCAAACAAATAGTTATAGAACAAACTCGATATCCGATTACGATTTATGCTTTTGCTTTAACACCCGACTGTTGAACACGCACTCTCCGTCATTTGTAAATGGTATAGAACCAGATGAAATGGCTCGCGGATCTAGGAGCCTCTGATTCGGGTCTACATAGTGCATCATTCGAAATCGCCTACTCAATTTAAGCCTTTGCTACTTAATGTCAATAGCGTGAAAATGATAGATTAAATTTCTCCTGTTACCCTTATTCAAGATATTCCATATCGATCTTTGATATTAATGAATAGATACTTACTGAGAGAAAATTATATCGATATATAGGTTTCAATAAAAAAAAGTCATTGCGTATATTTACACCATTTTTAGTAGAAAGGATTAACTTTGAAAACATGCAGCAGACGACATTTTTGCACACAAATAGTTATGGAACAAGCGCGATATCGGCTTATGATTTACACTTGCGCATTAACCCTTTAGTGTCGGACACGCCCTCTCTGACATTTGCAAACGGTATAGAACTAGATGAAATGGTTACCAGTTCTAGGAGCCTTTGATTCGGGTCTGCAAAGTGCATCATTCAAACTTGTCTACTAAGTTTAAGCCTTTGCTACTAAATGTCAATGGACTGCTCTCGAGGGTTAATATTTGTAAGATTTTACGTTCTACAAGTATCGCATTATAACTCGTATTCCCTAAATTATCGTATAAGAGCTGGTTACCCGTATATAAGATATACTGTTACGTTAGACCCAAAACCAACCGAAAGAATATATGTATAAAAGTTTAAATACGTAGCACTTGACCAACTTTTCGATTATAGATATTTTCATCTTTTTACTTAGTTGATACAGCTTTGTAAACGGAGTAGACCCAGATCAATCAGTTCCTGTTGGAGCTTACATATCGAGCCGTCTCATCCGGATCTACTCTATTTGCAGATGCCTGAAAACGCATTTATATGAGGTAAAGGGATAAGGCACATAGAATCTAATTAGACGTGGTTCGGTTACCAACCGTTAATTTTAGCATTTAAAAATATATTGACCCGAGAGTGATTTGAAAATTATTACGACATAGCGATCGTTAAAGCCATACATGTATAAACAGCGCGAAAAAATTATGGTCAGAATCGTTTATCGAGACTAGAAGCGTTGGCTAACCCTTTCTATATTCTATATAGATGACATCATCGACTAACGAGGAATTTTCGGAAGCACCGGGGCCTGAGCTCAGTAGAGACCCCGATATCTGTTTCCCGCGGAAAACGAACATTTTATACAGCGGGAGTACCGATTGAAGAGGTGGTTTATATATAACGTTTATATAGTTTTAAGTATATTAAGTACAAATCTGGTAAATGTTCTGGACCCTAAGCAAACAAGAAGCGTTTTAAGCGAATGCCTTTAGCAGACGACAGAAGGGATCTTCTATAGAGTATATATATATATCGTCTGGGATAATAGTATATAATCTATTAGCATTGAGCGATGAGACTCGTGGGTATTCATTAGAGCAAAATAAAATTTGAACTATATCGCGAAATGAGTAAAGAATGTTACTAAAGTAGATTAGATGTCACTTTTGAGCAGATGCTTATTACACATAAATTCAATGGTAACATTGCACCGTTTACAAGCGGCCTATATCGTTGTGTACTCTGTCTCACTCTCTGTCTATCTATCTGTCTGACTATATGTCTGTCTGTCTCTCTATCTATCTCTCTAACTTGTATTTGCTCTATCTCGCTTATTCGGAGTGAAATGGGTTTGTTTCTTTCATCTCGTATCAACTTCTCGCGACGTTTTATATGTGATTGTCTTTTAGTTTGATTGTTTCCAAATATGAAAGAGAAGAGGGGGTGCCTCTTGAGGAGTAGGCGATGCCTCCTAAGAGGAGGAGGAGGAGTAGGCGATGTCGCCTAAGAGGAGGAAGGGGAGTAGGCGATGCCTCCTAAGAGGAGGAGGAGGAGGAGGAGGAGTAGGCGATGCCTCCTAAGAGGAGGAGGAGGAGGAGGAGGAGTAGGCGATGCCTCCTAAGAGGAGGAGGAGGAGGAGGCGATGCCTCCTAAGAGGAGGAGGAGGAGGAGGAGGAGGAGGAGGCGATGCCTCCTAAGAGGAGGAGGAGGAGGAGGAGGAGGAGGAGTAGATGATGCCTCCTAAGAGGAGGAGGAGGAGGAGGAGGAGGAGTAGGCGATGCCTCCTAAGAGGAGGAGGAGGAGGCATCATCTACTCCTCCTCCTCCTCCTTCTCTTAGGAGGCATCGCCTACTCCTCCTCCTCCTCCTCCTCCTCTTAGGAGGCATCGCCTACTCCTCTTCCTCCTCTTAGGAGGCATCGCCTACTCCTCCTCCTCCTCCTCCTCCTCCTCTTAGGAGGCATCGCCTACTCCTCCTCCTCCTCCTCCTCCTCTTAGGAGGCATCGCCTACTCCCCTTCCTCCTCTTAGGCGACATCGCCTACTCCTCCTCCTCCTCTTAGGAGGCATCGCCTACTCCTCAAGAGGCACCCCCTCTTCTCTTTCATATTTGGAAACAATCAAACTAAAAGACAATCACATATAAAACGTCGCGAGAAGTTGATACGAGATGAAAGAAACAAACCCATTTCACTCCGAATAAGCGAGATAGAGCAAATACAAGTTAGAGAGATAGATAGAGAGACAGACAGACATATAGTCAGACAGATAGATAGACAGAGAGTGAGACAGAGTACACAACGATATAGGCCGCTTGTAAACGGTGCAATGTTACCATTGAATTTATGTGTAATAAGCATCTGCTCAAAAGTGACATCTAATCTACTTTAGTAACATTCTTTACTCATTTCGCGATATAGTTCGAATTTTATTTTGCTCTAATGAATACCCACGAGTCTCATCGCTCAATGCTAATAGATTATATACTATTATCCCAGACGATATATATATATATACTCTATAGAAGATCCCTTCTGTCGTCTGCTAAAGGCATTCGCTTAAAACGCTTCTTGTTTGCTTAGGGTCCAGAACATTTACCAGATTTGTACTTAATATACTTAAAACTATATAAACGTTATATATAAACCACCTCTTCAATCGGTACTCCCGCTGTATAAAATGTTCGTTTTCCGCGGGAAACAGATATCGGGGTCTCTACTGAGCTCAGGCCCCGGTGCTTCCGAAAATTCCTCGTTAGTCGATGATGTCATCTATATAGAATATAGAAAGGGTTAGCCAACGCTTCTAGTCTCGATAAACGATTCTGACCATAATTTTTTCGCGCTGTTTATACATGTATGGCTTTAACGATCGCTATGTCGTAATAATTTTCAAATCACTCTCGGGTCAATATATTTTTAAATGCTAAAATTAACGGTTGGTAACCGAACCACGTCTAATTAGATTCTATGTGCCTTATCCCTTTACCTCATATAAATGCGTTTTCAGGCATCTGCAAATAGAGTAGATCCGGATGAGACGGCTCGATATGTAAGCTCCAACAGGAACTGATTGATCTGGGTCTACTCCGTTTACAAAGCTGTATCAACTAAGTAAAAAGATGAAAATATCTATAATCGAAAAGTTGGTCAAGTGCTACGTATTTAAACTTTTATACATATATTCTTTCGGTTGGTTTTGGGTCTAACGTAACAGTATATCTTATATACGGGTAACCAGCTCTTATACGATAATTTAGGGAATACGAGTTATAATGCGATACTTGTAGAACGTAAAATCTTACAAATATTAACCCTCGAGAGCAGTCCATTGACATTTAGTAGCAAAGGCTTAAACTTAGTAGACAAGTTTGAATGATGCACTTTGCAGACCCGAATCAAAGGCTCCTAGAACTGGTAACCATTTCATCTAGTTCTATACCGTTTGCAAATGTCAGAGAGGGCGTGTCCGACACTAAAGGGTTAATGCGCAAGTGTAAATCATAAGCCGATATCGCGCTTGTTCCATAACTATTTGTGTGCAAAAATGTCGTCTGCTGCATGTTTTCAAAGTTAATCCCTTTCTACTAAAAATGGTGTAAATATACGCAATGACTTTTTTTTATTGAAACCTATATATCGATATAATTTTCTCTCAGTAAGTATCTATTCATTAATATCAAAGATCGATATGGAATATCTTGAATAAGGGTAACAGGAGAAATTTAATCTATCATTTTCACGCTATTGACATTAAGTAGC